>JAREYC010000001.1:84085000-84685000 GCA_030015325.1 Cryptoblepharus egeriae | reverse complement strand
TGGACATGAGTGGAAACATCCAGTTGGTAATTCTTGACACTGCAACCTTTTCTAGGAAGCAGGAATGATAGGGGAAAGAATAAGAGCACAAAGATGTTTCTGTTCCCTTGGTCATGCTGGGCTTCAGGTGAAGGCACACAGTGCTGGAAGTTTTATGTGAGGAGAGCACAATCCTAATCATGTTTACTCAAATGAAAGCCCCATTGTATTCAATGCCTCTTACTCCCAGGAAAGTGTCTTTAGGATTGCAGCATAGGAGTCAGAAACTGCATACAGGAGTGGCACCAATATCCTAGCTCATAACCCTTGGACATCCTCTAACCTTTTCCTGTGATGACTCATGATACTAATAACCAGTCCTAACTTCCTCTGGAACAAGCAGTCCAATGTGCTTGCACTAAAACCAGCGCAATGTTCATGTGCTGAGTGACATAGTCAGAGCCAAGGGGAATGGCTTCTCCTTACCACAGAGAGAGCCACTGCAGCCTCAATGGGGCTTTTCAGATCTGCACCAACAAAATTCAAGCTGTCTGGTGCTGGTCGGGAATGGGGTTTGTATCAAGTATTAGTGCCAGATCCAGACCCTCCTACTTCATTCTGTCCTCAGGAGCACCTACTGCCCACACTCCACCTATATCAGAACACCTCCCTCCTCTCTCCACCCTCCGCTTCCCCACTCCTCTCCACACTCCTGTGTCAGACGAGCTTTGAAGACACATGTACAACAACATGGGAAGGCCAGCACCTGTCATTGCGCTGCCCCATCACCCCTCAAAGTGATGTGAAAGTGCTTTATGGCACTTTTACAACACTCCAAAGCCAAAGTAGTTTTTGAGATAGCACCCCCTAAGTGACAGCTATTTTTAAAAGTTATATAGAATGAACAAAATTGTGGTGAATACATGATGGATAGGTAGATTACCACTCTTGAAGTAAGGGTAATGTTTAGGCCTTGAAGCAAATGACTGGAAATTTCTTCCACTCTCTTACCTTAACTGCACACCTTTAGGCACAATGAAAATGACTCTACTTGGTAGCTGAGAACCAGGAGCTGGAAGGACAAATTGTAAGCTTTTTCATGAATATTAAATCCGGCAGTAGGTAATTGCTCTATTTTTACATGCAGATAGAGAGAGAGAGAGAGAGAGAGAGAGAGAGAGAGAGAGAGAGAGAGAGAGAGAGAGAGAGAGGTCTCAAGGTTAGCAGGGGAGGTGCACTCATGAGAGCTAGACATTTTAAGGATTTGGATCAGGTAATACATGTGAAGCGCAACCTCTCTGTCATTGCTGTGATTTCTCTTGAAAGTATCCCATTGCCACCCAAAGGAAAGGCTAGCGCTTGATTCTAACCTGCTAAAATCACACTGTACTCATTTTGCTGGTACATAGATGAGAACTTTTGACATTTCCTCTGAAGTAATCCCACTGGGTTTCTCCAAGAAAAACCAGCCTACAGGGAAAGGCACAGACAAGCAGCCATTATGTGCTCACTTAACAGCTCGTAGGTAGAGTTGAATCTAAGCCTCTTTTGGGAAGGTCAGAGAAAAAATAACAGCTCTGACCAGAGGGCTTATCATATACTTTACGCTGAAAGTGCCATTAGGGAGTGCATCCATCAAACCACCCTTAAAGTTGAACACTACATTTCTTTTAGATGAAAAGTCACTGAAGCAGGCTATACAAGTTGTGTTGCAGCTTTAGGTTCAGGTTTGTTTTCAATATTGAAATGAATGGGGACCCAATTGAAATTGGCTCACGACCAGTGGTGGGCTGAGGCCAGTTCGGGCCAGATCACCCGAACCAGATGTTGCAATTAGCCCACCACTGGCGATCCAGTAGCTGTGGCAGGGGGCAATAACCAGGCAGACCGGTTCAGAGGTCCTTTCTCTTACCATTTTGCGACCGCCGTTTTAACTGTGTGTGGGCACAGTCCTTTTGGGAGTCCTTTTGAGGGGGTGT
Source organism: Cryptoblepharus egeriae (assembly GCA_030015325.1). Classification (NCBI taxonomy): domain Eukaryota; kingdom Metazoa; phylum Chordata; class Lepidosauria; order Squamata; family Scincidae; genus Cryptoblepharus; species Cryptoblepharus egeriae. Next base: position 84,683,042 of record JAREYC010000001.1, on the reverse strand, counting down.
GGGAGGGTGACTGGGAGGCACTGGGGTCTGTTTCCCCTCAGCAGCGTTTAGACACGGCTAACTGCTGCTGAGATATTCAAAAAAATTAACTGTGCATGCGCGCGCAGCTAATTACTGGCCAGGAGAGCTCCTAGATTGTCTCTGTGTAGGTGGAGACCTCAATTGAACTCTTCCAGCACGTGCCAAGTGAAAGTGAGGAAGAGTTCAATTGAGGTCTCCGCCTATGCAGAGACACTCTAGGAGCTCTCCCGGCTAGTAATTAGTTGCGCGCGATTGCGCAGTTAATTTTTTGAATATCTCAGCAGTGGTTAGCCACGTCTAACTGCTGCTGAGGGGAAACAACCCCTAGTGCCTCCCAGTGCCTCCCGGTCACCCTCCCACACCCCCTCAAAAGGACTCCCCAGACCCCAATTTTTTTAAAAAAGTAGGACAAAATGTAGGACATCCTACATTTTGTTCTACATTTTTAATAAAAAGTCTTTAAAGGTGGATGGCATCGTGCCCTCCCAGGCCCTGCCCCTGACTCTCCCCAGCCCCGCCTTCATCCCCGACCCCGGCCCCACCCCCTGACCCCGACCCTGCCTCCTGACCTGGCCTGACCCCGCCCACTTCCGGGGAACCGGTTGTTGGGCCAGGCCAGCCCCACCACTGCTCACAACCCTCCTGGTGCGTCCCAACACACAGTTTGAGAAACTGTCAGTTGGCCAGTCGGTCAAAGCAATATCCATTGGCTTAGATCTGTCTATAAGTGATGAAATTGGTGTGGGAAAGAGAAATTCTCTAATTCCATCAAATTCAATATGAAACATTAGAGAAAATATATTCTCAGGATTTGAGCATGAATGCAAAATAGGCATCATTCAAAATCTAACATATAAAAAAGCTTTTATGTGTTTGCAAGTGCATTTTGCCCTTTCTTATAGTACCCCTTTTTGTATTCTGGTGTCAGTACTGCCCCAGCAGCAGATATTCACTGACAAACTGCCTCTGGAGATGGATTCTTGCATCCGTTTGCCACTTGTAACAGCCCACCTTGACTCACCACATCTCTGCACCAGCTGTGACTATGGCATTGCCCATCAGCATTATGGATACAGGATCTCAGCCTAGGCTCACATCAACTTTAAGTTGTTCTGAAAATGATGAGAACCTGTATCCTTCACCCACAGAGATATGAACCATAATCTCTGTGCTGAAAGAGATCCTTGCAAAACCACATAGTTTTAGGACTAAATAAAGCATTTTGGATGTTTAGGGCTTTTTTCCTCAAATCGGTGCCTTTGTTTGTGGAAAAGGATAATTATTTTAAATTTTTACAGTGTTTGTTATGACAGCTATCACTGCTTTAAGCATAAAGCTATAATTAGGTGCCACTTCTCATAAAAATAACAGAGGAGTTTGAAGAATATGTTTTCTTCTTTCAGAACATAGAGATGAAACACACTGATCTCAAATTATTGAGAATTGCTTCACAATAAACTGGAATTTATTTTCTATTTTTTTTTTAAAAAAAAGAATATTATGAGCTTTTAAACCCACACACTCTCCACTCTGGCCAGTGGTATAGCAAAGGGGAGTGGACGGGTCAATTGCCCTGGTTGCAATATCTGGGGGGTGTTTAGGATGTGCCTTTCAGTGGCCTTCGGAGGCCCAGAATATCTCTCCCCTAACATCAAAAGGCCTCAGAAAGCTTGCCAAAGGCTTTAGAGAAAAAACTTTTCTGGTTTTCTAAAGCCTCTCTAAACCTCAGATAATGTCATAGATGCTCCTGCAGACATTCTGGGCATCTCCCCGCCAAGGGATATTAACACCCAGATGTGTTAAAACATTATGTGCCCCCTGGCTAGGTGCCAGAGTTCTTAACTGCATCACTGGTTCCAGCCCATCATTTTTGAGACTCTCACTGGGAACTGAGTAAACAACAACTGAAGGAAGAGCAGATCTGTTCCTGTCACTCAAATCATACCACAAGGAGTCCTTTGGTAGGAAGGAGAGTAGCGATGACCTGTCAAAGGCAAAGAGGGAATAGCAGTTTTAAACCAATTTCCACATCCCTGCACTATCTTTTAAACAGCAGTTTCCTATTATGAGTTTGCTTATCAGAGCTAGTCTGCCCATGTAGCAGCAGGAGGTGGTAAAATGCCAGTTTGCATGACCCTATTATGCCAGCATTTTATTATTTTTTTCATAGCTGGACCAACAGCAAAATTAATTGACAGGCACCTGAGGATCATTGCTGCACCCTCTCCTTTACCACTGGTTCCATCTCAATACCCAAGATGCCCTCCATCTCCATTTTCTAAGAATTGGCAGTCTTGTGAAATCTTGTGAAAATGTTTGGTTTTTAGATTAATTTTACTTTGCAAACCTGGTGGGAATGAACTGGTCGAGTTCAGATGTAACAGAATGGACTGTGTCTGCCCACCCATCCATCTGCAACACTTTACTGCTGAAAATAATGAGATCCACTTTACCTATTGTGAAAGTTCTTCTCTACCTATTCTATGTGCCATATTTATTTTCTCTGCAGTAACCCAGCCTGTCCTGGTTTAAGAAGCAAGTGGGTGTCTGTCAAAAAACAAGTTCATTTAAACTTTTGAGGTTGCAATCCTAACCAGTGTAGGCCAGCTCTTCTCACCCATCTTCCCACTGGGGAGTCTGGTGCATTTCTGTGCACTTGCCTAACCCACTGGGAGTGGCAAAGAAGTGCCCTTTGGCACTATTGCAGCACCCTCAGGGCAGGACATGATTTGTGCCAGGACTTATGCTGGCATAACCAGGGATTAGGATTGTGTTGTATGTGTATTATAGAAGAATGCGGGTGCAAGATCACATTTTTAATGCTCTCTTATGTTTAAGAAAACAATACCTCCATGCAAGTACTGTAGAATAATAGAGAGTGAGATGGGGAAGAGCCTACATCCTTAATATGCTACATGGTTTTAAAAAAATTGCAGAGAGTCTTGATATGGAGGAGCCTTAATTATTTTATTTATTTAATGGATTTGTAACCTGCCTTTCTCAGCAAAGTAGACTCAAGGCGGCTAACAAAATAAATTAAAAACATAATTAATTTTTTAAAAACATTAACAAATTACTCTAAAGATATGAAAACCTCTCCCCACCCTCTTCATTTGCAGTCTGGTATTGGCTGCAATCCTAAAAACACTTTCCAGGAAGTAAGAACACAATGAGGCTTACTTTTGAGTAGACATGTTTAAGATTATTTTCATAATCAGTTTTCTCAGCATTCACCACCTACCTCATTATGTTTGTGACATATTAAGGTTTGCTTCTGAGAAAATAAGAGTCTAATTTAGGAGGGGAAAAATATTCAGCATGAGCAAAAAGAGCTTTGCTGCTGAACCCTGGAGGGAGCACAGTCCTAACCATGTCTACTCAAAAGTAAGCCTCATTGTGTTCAGTAGGTCTTACTCCCAAGAAAGTGTTTTTGGGATTGCAGCATTGTCTCACTGAGGCAGAGGAAAAGCTTTAGGTAACATCTGTGGACAAAACTCCCTTAAACTGCATTTCTATGTACTGGAAGTAAGGTCTGTAAATCTCAGTGAAAATTACGTCAGAGCAAACATACCTAGGATTGCACCGTAGAACATCTTAACAGCTTTTAAGGAATGAGGGGTGCAATACTATGCATATCTACTCAGAAGTAAGACTCATTATATTCAATGTATATTGATTTTATATTCAATGGGGCTTACTCCCAGGAAAGTGTGTTTAGGATTGCAATCCTAATCTATTTTTAAAGCACTGACAGTGCAATCCTAAACTTGTTTAGTCAGAAGTAAGCCGCATTGTGTTCAATAGTACTTACTCCCAGGAAAGTGCAGTTAGGTTGTAGCCTCATACATAGTTGTCCAATCTTCAATAATATTGAATACTTTATGAGAAGTAGGGCGCAATCCAGAGTAACTACGGGGACTCCTTGCTCCGACGTAAGAACAATTTACTCTGGATTGCAATATGAATTTCCCATAGGTTTTCGGTAAGTGGTGCCGTAACTACGTCAACGTAAATGTCTCTTACATGCTCCCGTAGTTACTCTGGATTGTAGGGGTAGTCTAACTTTGTCTGAAATATGGCAACATCAGCACACAATGCTTTAGATAAGGTGTTGGAAGGTTTCATTGAGGCACATCCCAGGCACATTTGTGACCGTCATACTCAGGCGTACCATTCAAGACAATACTTCGCTTTGAAAACACAAAGCTAGTGTGTAACTGTCAATGATAAATGGGTGTGCAATGCTGATTATTCCATTTTACAGGCCAACATGAAGAGAGCCTGGGGTTGAAGAGGCCAGGTTTGCAACTTGAGAGAGGGACAGTAATGCTCTTTTGCAACTGACAGTACAGATAATGGACTTCTATTCCGGCATAACTTCACCTCTGGGATTAGAGAAACTCATCGTGAAAGTACTTTAGGCCTTGGAATTGTTGTTGTTACAGCAAAGAGTAGCAGGCTGAAATTTCACCGATCAGAAAAGTCACAGAAAACCTACATTATCTAATCGTCTTTGCTTCACTGATATTGGCAGTTAATCTCAAACATGTTTAATCACAGCCTGGATCTGCATGCTTGATTCCTGTGACTGCAAGAATGATTTCCTATGCTTTATATCTAAATTTAAAAACAGCATGTCCATGAGGTGGGGCTTAGATTAAATATCTAAGCTTCTTAGGACAGTAGAAGAAATTGTTGGCAGATATATCTCAAACTATATATCTCAAACTTCCCTCCGTTTCTAAGGGAAGAATTAAAACTGTATTAAAACTATATATCTCTTCCTGTCTGCGATCAGCACAGGTGTATATTTTGATGTAGAAAAAAATTACTTCCTAATTGCAACATAATTGCACAGCATAGTGATTCAATCTTATAACATTTCATCTTGAGCGATATTGCAATGAAGCACAACTAATCCTTTGCCCAATTAATGAAGCCACCCAAATAATATAGCTCAGTTCAATGTATAGATTTTTTGAGCACAGATTGTTCTTTTTAATGAGTATGGAAGCAAAGGCTGTGAAATCTTGGTGCCAATGTGTGAAATTGTAATACAGTCATCAGAAAATGCTGGATTAAATTTCATCCACTGGGGTCTATCACAGTGGCTTTAAAACAGCGTTTCGCAAAGTGGGGGTCGGGACCCCTTTGGGGGGGTCACCTAGAGCTTTCCTGGGGGTCGCCTAAAGACCCCTTGTGCAGGGGTCCAGGTTAGGCTTGCCAGACCTCCAGCTGTAGCTGTGCGCACACTGGGGCTGACTGACAGCCTCAGGGCCCAATCCTATGCATGCCTACTTGAAATACATCCCATTATAGTCAGGGAGCCTTTACTCCCATGTAAATGTGGATAGGATTGCAGCCTCAGGGCCCAATCCTATGCATGCCTATTCTGAAATAAATCCCATAGAACACACATTTCATTTGTAACAATGAAAATACATCCTGCATATCGGATATTTACATTACGATTCATAACAGTAGGAAAATTACAGTTATAAAGTAGCAACAAAAATAATTTTATGGTTGGGGGTCCCCACAACATGAGGAACTTATAAAGGGGTCACAGCATTAGGAAGATTGAGAACCACTGCTTTAAAAGGATATTATTTCTATAAGGACATCTTCAGCCCAATATTATGCAGATCTGCTTAAAAGCAACCCCCTCTGAATCCAGTGAGAAATAATGCCAATTAATATGTATAGGATTGTAACCATAGGATATTTATTGTTTTCATAGCACTTAATTTATCACAACCTGCTATGCTTAAGAGCCATGCTGATCTGGCCAAGGGCCCATCCAGTTAGCCTCCTGTATCTCAGAGTCACCTACTGGACATATCTGAGAGCATGATGACATGATAACATATTTGGGAGCATGATAAACATGATAACAAGACAATGTGATAGCTGTATACAGTATATTTACTGTACACTCCCTTGTATCTGGCATTCATAGGCTACCTCTAAAACCCAAAGGTTGCATCAGTCAGCAATTTTCAACCTTTTACCATCTCATGGCGCACTGAGAAGGCATGAATATTGTCATGGCACACCATAAGTTCTTTGACAGTTAACAAGGCTCATTGCACTACTAGCTGGGGGTTTACATCTTCCAATGGCCCTATTGATATTTGGCTTTCCTCCAAACTCCTGCAGCACACATACATCTTCCACACACCAATGTACCATGGCACAGTGGTTGAAAATCACTGGCATAGAAGGACTAATGGTTCTTTTTAAAGAATAAGGAAGCAAAAGCTATGAAACTTTGATGCAAATGGGCCTATATGACCCAAGTACTTGACAGGTCATCTTAGCATGCAGCATAGTCAGGGTACTTACAGAAGTTTTTTTCTCAGTCAGCAACCCATTGAATGGCAGTTCGGAGGGTAAGGAAGAAGCACAATCATCTCCTCATTCCTCTTACTTCCACTGAGGTAGATCTGGGTAAGGAAAGGACCCTAGCATATATAATGATAGGCTTGCCTGCTGCCATTGGCCTTGAGATATTTGATTCGCATGTCGAGTTATGTACATGAATAGTCAAAATACAACTCTAGACTTTCTAAAGAGATCTTAAGTTATTCTGTTAATACAAGTTTCCCATCTGGGCAGACCATCCTCTGTGGATTCCAGCATGCTCCCCATAAAATCCTACCCATATTTCTGCATCTAATACAATTCAGTAGCTTGCATAATTCTAAAACATCGTTTGTCATCAGTACATTGGGGACGTGATCCTGCCTTTAATGAATGAGGTGGAGTAAAGGGACAGTTCTGTGCCTCCAGCTGAATAAAATGGTGTGCAGGCAGGCAGGAAATGTTTGCTACTGCATATCATACTTGCAACCCATCCTTCTATGGTATATTTTCTTTTTATGCTTATATCAACCCTGTAAGGGAGGACAGACTGAGACACTGAGATTGAGATTGAGAGAGAGACTTGACTCATGGACTTGAACATGGATTTTACAGTTCCAAAGACAACCCTCCTGTAGCTGCAACAGTAGCTCCCTTTTATTCTTTTACTCACCCCACTCTTGTGCCTTTAATGACAACTTGACAGATAAATTTAACAGTGGAAGTTTTTCCTGGCATAAGAACAAGAGACAAAGTTTACACAACCTGAAATAAGAACTTAGGAATTGTGCTAAATATCTGCTGGGGCAAGACTGGGAACCACTGAGAGCTTTTTAAAAAGTGTCATATTCAAAATTCATGTTTCAGACACAGTTTAAACTGTTCATATTGGAAATATGCAGAGAAAAATGCTTTTGGACTATTAGGAGAGAGGAGTGTTCGGAATAGAGACTTGCCTCCTGACCTATAATGTCAGGGTATAATGCTTTAAGTCATAAAATGTTACCTTCTGACACTGATCTGTCTCTCTCCCCTAACCCAGATTTCTGCTTTACCCCCAAGTCCAGAGTAACTACGGGAGCACATAAGGGACTTTACGTGCACCTATAGTTACTGCACCACTTAGTGAAAACCTATGGGAAATTCATATTGGAATCCAGAGTAAGTTGTTCTTACACCAGAGCAAGGACTCCCCGTAGTTACTCTGGATTTTGCCCTAGGATACAGTAGGAAGAGACCAGAGGCCTCTGCACTTCTCTACAGTCAGGGTTTTATGGGACTGTTATGTGTGCCCCTCCTGGTTTTGGTCATCTATACTTCCAGCACCAGCCTGGGATATATAAGAGCTAAAGTAGGAGCTCTGTGTCATGATTTGAGGCCAACAACAGACGTCACAGGATAATGTTGGAATCTAAAGCCCTTCTTAGATCATTTGTTTTGGTTTACTTTTTGTATTTTATTTTTCGCTGTAACCCACTTGTATTTTGTTTTTCACTGTAGCCTTCCTGATTGGAGTGGCATGTGACATTATTTGCACATCTGTTCTCGTTTGGCAAAAAGACAAAACAGTGATGTCTATATTTTTGGCTAATACTTAAGTTTAAACAAGGTTGTACTTTGCTCGAAAGAAAATTACTTGTCAGCGTCTGACATTGCTGGGGTCTCACTGATTATTCTTGAGACCCTCTTTGAGATGCCCATAACTTCCATAGGATACTGATAGAGGAACTTCCATGGGGATCACCAGGTCGGAAGAGGTCCATGAAGAGAAGTTCGTCAAGGACCTTCTAAAACCATGAGCCAGTATTCGTTTTCTTAGTGCTGTCAAAAATCAGTAGTAATCAAAGTGCTTTAAACAGCACAATCCTACACATGTATTCTCACAAATATATCATAGTTAGTTCAGTGGGATTTTTTTCCAAGTACATTTGTATAGGATTGCAACGATTAACACTATCTGCTGGAATTAATTGTAAAGGTGATAATTTCATGGTAAAATATTCTTCCATCAACTCTCTAGTTGCTTTTAGAATACTGAAGAGCAGTGATTTTCAACCAGTGTACCATGGCACACAGGTGTGCCAGAGATGGTCCTCACGTGTGCCACGGGAGTTTGGGGAAGTTCATTTATTAATATGAAAATTGGGGGATTTGAACAGCCTGGTGTGCCTTGTCAGTGGTAAAAACAATTCATGGTGTGCCTTGACAATTTCAGTGCCTTGTTAAGTGTGCTGTGAGATGAAAAAGGTTGAAAATCACTACTGTAGAATTTAAGACAGAAGGTTGGAAATTCTCGTAGGGTATTTTTTGAAAGGGACAAAGTAATAGATGTAGAGCCTTTCTTTAAAGGGGAAAGTAATAAATACTGGGGCCCTCTGTATGCTTCACATACCTAACACCAGTGTTGTACCATGACGATGACGATGAATAGGTGTCCTAGGGAAAGGCTTGTAAAGTTCCACATGTGCTACTACCCTGTGGCAGAACCTTTTTCAAAAGAAAATTGCATTTTGCCTCTTTGACCGCATAGTGCATGGAAGCGATCAGAAGAATATTTGAACTTAAAACAGCAAATCGATTAGTGGAATATTCCCAAAATGGAGCTGACTGATTTTAACATTGCAGCCCACATGTGGAAACTGCCAAAAGGCTTTCCCCTGGCAGTGCTTGAATCCTGAGTTTGCCCCATAGGCCTGCCTTCCATGTAGCTGAACTCTCTAGCTCTTGTATTACCTTGACAACATCCTCTAGGCTCTTACTGTTGAGGTTTTTGGGGACCTCTTCTGTTCAAAGAGCAGCTTTCCAAGGGAACTTCTAAATTTATAGCTGAAGTAGCTTGCACACTCTCCAGCTTGCCTTCTGCAGTAGGAAATTAAGGTTGCAAGCCTAACTTAGGCCAGCACAACTCATCCGTCTTCCCATTCCTGAGGTGATGTAGTGCATGTCTGTCCACTGGCCTAACTCTCTCCCAGGAGTGCATGTCTGTGCACTGGCCTAACCCTCCCCCAGGAGTGCATGTCTGTGCACTGGCCTAAGTCTCCCCCAGGAGTGGTGCACCAGTGCCTTATAGAAGTGGTCCTCAACGTTCTGAGGACCACAGCCTGGTTCCGTGGGAAAAAATTTCCCACAGCCCGAGAGGAGGCACACGCGCAGTTCTGTTTGGAATGGTGCATGCGCATCCGCACATTTGGGCTGCTCTGCACAATTCTCCCTGCAGTCAGGGAGAACTGCGCAGGTGCGGCCTGGCAGCCAAGCCACACTTACACAGTTAGCCCTGGCTGCGAGGTGAGCTGGGCAAACACAGCCTGGCTCACCTCGCAGCCAGGGCAAACTGCACAGGCACAGCCCAGCTGTTACACTGCACCTGCGCAGTTTGCCCCACAGGCAGGGTGAACTGCGCAGACATTGCCTGGCAGCAGGGCTGTGCCTGCACAGTTGGGCCAGGCCAGGGCTGCAAAGCTCCAGGGCTCCTGCCTCCAGTATGGGACTCAGTGCCAGCACAGCCCAGTGGGCAAGACGCTGCGAACCATCACTGGGCCGTGGCGAAAACCCAATTTAAGCACCATTTAAAAAAAGAGACACACTTATATTAATTAAAGGACACCTCTGGTTTTCTGTAACCAAGAAGCTGATGCTTTTCTTATCCTGGAATTTTTTTTTTTTTAAAGATAATTTCCTTCGATATACAAGACTGCTTTGACTCGGAGGAAGACTCTTCTGTCACCATCAAACAACCATATTGCAGTGGGTGAATTGCTTGCAAATAGCATGTTAGGGTAGGCGTGATAAGGCAGGATCCAGGCTGTCATAGCATACTGTTTTTCTTGCAAAGTCATGCAAACTTTGGTAGTCCTGCAAAGAAAGCTTTGCATATCAGTTCCTGATAGTTTTCAGTTGCATTCAAAAAATTGAGGAAGGAGGGCGGGAGTAGAAACACAATGCTGTCGTGATTCACTGTCTTATTTAGGTTTTGGTTTAGAAAAATATTGGTATATATTGGAATGGTTTTAGTCCACTTCCTCTAAACCAATGGTTCTCAAACTTTTAGCACTGGTGCACTCTTTTTAGAATAAGAATCTGGCAGGAAGTGATGTCATGACCTAAATGACATCAACAAACAGAAAGCTTTTCAACAATCTGAGGCTGCAATCCAACCCACTCTTACCTAGGAGTAAGTCCCATTTACTATCATTGTTAAAACATATACCTTGTATCCTATTAAAAAGTATCCATCTATATCATTTTCCCAAATGCAGTCACATCCCAGGGAGCTTCAGGTCTAATATATTAAAATATAAAATAAAATACCTGAAATAGGCTCATGACCCACCTAATGGGTCCTGACTCACTGAAACACTGCCCTAAACTTTGGAATGGTTGGATTGTGGAATCTTTCATGGATCATGTCTAGGGAACCATCCATTCTGGTTATTTTCAAAACCTCATCTGATCACGTTTATTACGTTTGTCCCAATCTTCCTCCAGGACATCTTTTAGTGTTTCTACCAAGCTTTGTTCTCACAATCACATGAGGTTATTAAGCTGAAAGACAGTGACTCGACAGGGACTCCCCAGTGTACAACAATGTCAAGCATAAAAATACGGAAATGGCAACGCTACATGTTACTAGTTGCGTGTTCTGACTTTTAATTTGAACTAGATGTGATTATATAGATGTGATTGCTATCAGAAATGATTGCCATGTTTCTCACCTCCCTCCTCCATACAATCTTGTACAACTTCCTGGCATCACAGTGTGTTCCTGTGATCCATGCCAGTGTAAACAATTGAAACAATTCTAGCAAGTGGGAAAATAATGGGCAAAATCCAGAGCAGTTATGGGTCCATGCATTTACATCACCCTGTAGTGTTATCTTATGGAAAGTCATCTTAACTGCTCCAGAGCAAAGGGCTTAATTTGACTTTAGGATATGGGCCAATGACTATTTAAATGCAGTGCAACAGGAAATGAAATTACTGCCATTATAGCATGCAGAACAAACAACAACAACGTGCAAACAAGGAGTTCTAGGGGATTTAGTTTTATGGCTTCTGAATTTGCTTCTTGTGACATAAAAATGTCTTTGATGGTGCAGTCAGTTTTAAAAATAATCATCTATGACAGATTACCAGAAGGCATGGCATTCATTTGGCATTCCAGGTGAAGCTTTTGCAGTGCTGAATGGCAGCGTGAGCAGGTGGCTTTCCTCGCTGTGCTACAAACGCCTGTCATCTGATATCATCTTATGTCAAAACTTCCCTCCTACTTGGAGTGAGTATGCAGCAGGGACCCAACTGTTGGGAATCCAGGCTCCGCTACCATTCTGAACATCACAACCAAATAGGATTCGACATCAACTTTGGAAATACTGTACTGTATCTATTCTTCTCTACTCCTTTGCACGCACATCGTACTGCTGTGCCTCTGCCTCCATCACTTACAAGGCAAAATGGCAGGTTACACTGATGATGAACAACTGGTGCTTTCCTTCCTTCCTTCCTTCCTTCCTTCCTTCCTTCCTTCCTTCCTTCCTTCCTTTGCAGCTCTGATTTTGATACAGGTGCAAGTCTCTCACACACACTTTCAGTACTAAAATGGCATGGGAGATAGTAGTCTCTCTCTCATCACTACTGCCTCCTGTTGGAGTTAGAGCTCCCCACAGCAGTGTTACTGTGAAAACAAAACATTCCCCTACAATCCAGAGTAACTACAGGAGCACGTAAGAGACATTACGTGTACCCGTAGTTACTGTACCATCTAATGAAAACCTATGGGAAACTTATACTGCAATCCACAGCAAATTGTTTTTACACCAGAGCAAGGACTCCCCGTAGTTACTCTGGATTGTGCCCATCATTTGTCAAGCATGAGTTTTTATTTGATCCCATACATCAACAGTTGGGGGTTATAGTACTTGGAAAACTTCCAGTTATGATAGGAAGCTCCACATTTGCAGAACTGCTTCTTTAATTGATATGCTCAATTTCAGATGAGACAATATTTTGGAAAAATGTGCAGATTCCAGTAAGGGGGCCATTTACAAAAAGCCACCTTTTGACATCCCCATATCACATATGGAGGTTTCTGTGTTACTGGAGGCTGATGACTTCGTTTGGAAACATTAGAAAACAATCTGAGTATAATAACTTTATTCAGATTTATTGCTGACATTATAGATCAGATGATCTGATATATATCTGATTTATCTGACCAGCATTATAACCAGTGATTCCCAAAATTCTTACCAAAAAAATTTCACTTTACCAACCACTTGGGACCAGGTCCTCCAAGAGAAATTTTTTAAGGCAGTACAAAGCCCATTTGGGGCCCGTAAGACTTGCAAAATTATTTTGAAATTAAAAAATGAGGCTAATTAATGTGCAACAAACTTCAACAAGTGCTCATTTATTGATCATATAAAACATTATGTTAAAACATACCAGTATTCAAGTAATGTGACAATATAAAATACTAAAACTTTATCGAGGAAAAAAATAGAAAAAACTTAACTATTTAATAAGTGCTTTTCTGGCTTTTTTATGTGCAAAATTTCTAATAACGCTATCAAAACCAACTTGTCTGCCAGTGCTAGACTCAGTGCTTAGTCTTGATAGGTCAACAAGTTGAGTTTGTGACATAGTAGACCGCAAATAATTTTTTATGTGTAAGCTTACTGAAAGATCTTTCAGCAGATGCTACTGTAGCTGGAATTGTCAACAATATTCTCAAGCTAATACAAACATTTGGAAATAATTCACACAATTTCTATTTTGTTAACAAATTTAGCAATTCTAAAGGTTTCAGCTCTGGTTTTCCAAAATTGGCCTTGCGTACAACTGGTAAATGTTGCATTTCATCTGCAACATCTTCATCATCAAGGTCTGAAGGATATTGATGAGCTAATCGTTTTGTTTTGTTTTTTCTAGCTCACTTTCACACATTGTGGGATATTGCCACAAAAAAAAAAATCAAATTTTGTATGTTTTGTGTATGTTTTTGTACATTTTTGTATGTATGCATGTGTATGATTCTATGTATGTATGCATGCATGTGTATATATGTATACGTGTATATGTGTGTATGTATATGTGTGTGCACATCTATCGTATTAATTTATTAGTAACAAACACGCAAATGGTCCTTCAGTCATGGCCCCTTTGTAGCTCTTGGGCCCCAGAACAATGTACCTGCTGGATCACCCTCTCATAGGCCCTGCTCGGGACACTATGGCTAGAGTGTTCCCCTCAAGGTTGTTTAACCCGTGATGCACAAAGTCTAATCTGCCTTGTCAGTTTCACAACCCATTAAAAATTGGACCAAGACCCTCTTGTAGGCCACAGAAATGCTGCACTATATTATTACAAGGCCATAATAAATAGAATGGTCAGCACTCTGTAAATGATCAGCATGAAAAATGTCTCTCCCATCAAAGGAAGTTAAGAATGTTAATCAGCTAAGAATGGCCCACAGAAACCTTTCTGGAAGCTACTTCTGGTTTTCAAAGGCAGCTTTGAAAGTTGCTTCTAGAGGCTTCTAGAGACCATTTTGAGACCTGTAGAAGCCAGGAGAGGGATTGCTGCCTAGTGTGATCCAGGAGAGGTCTCCAGGAAAGTACTTGTGTAAGCTTCAGGAGTGGATACCAGCTTTGGCTACTGGACCCCCACCATCCATCCTTTCTCTGCAGGTGTGTGTGTGTGGGTATATGTGTGAAGCAAACTTCTATGGATAAAAGGAGTCCTTCTTTTGCAGGCATACATACATAGCTACGACCAACTACATATAATTAATTCTCCTTTAAAAGACTGCTTTTCTACTAATTCTTTGCTATCCGCTCTGTGTTTTTCCTGTTCACATTTTAAATGAATAGTTCAACTAAGCCATGATGGAAGGCGATCCATAATCTTAAACTCTGGTATCAAAACACTGGAAGCCGGTGGGTGATCACATTTCTTGGCAAATATCAAACACGTCAGATCACATTGCATTAACAGATGCATCCCTACGTGACCATCTGATGCTCCCAAAAGTGGGACTTCACTACATGGTGTAAGGGATGGAGGTTAACTTATGCCTCACGTACAGAGTTGCTCTGATGCAATTAGCGCAAACCTTTCAAAATTAATTACGGCACGGTGGATAAAATATAATGTGGAAATTTCTCCAACCATCTGTCCTTTTCCAGTGATGATAAGGGATTCCCCTTCCCCTTCTGTCAACTTTTACCCTGCCCCTGGGATTTTCACCAAAGGGGCAATCCTAGCTTTTGTGTGGGAGAGATTCCTTTCCTTTCTCCTCCGTGACTCCCAAGGAATTCCCTTCCCTGCTGTTCTCTCATTTCCCTATGGGAGGCAGGGGATTCCTTTGCCTTCTGTTCTGTTCATTAATTTATTTGGCTGGCATCTCTGTTTCTAATGCTTCACGTAGAGCTTAGTTTTCTACCTCGTTTTGCTGCCATCCAGTAACACTACTGAAACCAAAACAATAAATTCAGATTTGGTTACTAGCAGCTGTGATCTAAATAAAGTACAGGACATCTAGTTCCTCTCTCTCTCTCTCTCTCTCCCCCCCCCCCCCATCTCAGTACTAATTAATTAAGAATGGGCAAAAATAAACTAAAAAAAATAGCACCTCATAAAATGTTTGTGTTCCTCAGAGATGTGCTTGTGAAGATACTCCACTCCAATATAGGTCATATCCTCTGACAGTTCTTGTAATGCATAGCAGCTCTTTTGCCTTAATGATGGCAAAGCCCACTGCAACTTGCAGAATGCTGTACATCAGCAGATGTTGGCAAAATGAAATCCCTCTTAGAGGCCTCCATGGCATGTCAGCATTTGTTATAAAACATTTCTGCTTCCAATTCAAAATGGTATTACAGAACATTCAGCTCCATGTAAAGAGAGCTACGTCAGTGTCTCCCCCTTTGCAGCTTCTACATTCTAGTTTTTCACATGAGCCATGAACTCCCAGGGAACTTATAGACATGTACTTTAGCTTCCCATACATATTTGATGTACTATGTCAGTGTCTCCCCTTTTGCGGCTTCTACATTCTAGTTTTTCACATGAGCCATGAACTCCCAGGGAACTTATAAACATGTACTTTAGCTTCCCATACATGTTTGATGTAGGGTTGCCAGAGTGCTATCCAAACTTTCATGTTGTAGCTTGAAGCTACAGGATGAATCTCTACCCAGAGCTATGTTTACCAAAGCATAATCCTAAGCACATTAGGTTTCCACCTCTTGACTTACATCACAATCCTAACCATGCCTATTTCAAAATAAGCCCCATTGTGTTGAATGGGTCTTACTCCCAGGAAAGTGTCTTTAGGATTGCAGCCATAGCATTAAAAAATGTTTTTAAAGTAAACGTCCTAACTTTTACATGTGTGAAGGGAAGCTTGGAAATGCCTACAGTGATGCATCTTGTACAGGGTGCATCGTACAGGAAATGCATCTCGTACAGGGTGACCAGATGCTGAACCCAAAAAAGAGGACAAGGTCCCCCCAAATTCCTGACATCCAAGCAAAAATTCCTGACACGTTAAAAAATGTAGGGGACCCAAAAATGTAGGACAAATGTAGGAGATGTTAAAATAAAGGCTAAAAACACTCATATTGCTTTCCTGTACATACTTTCAACACTATACTTCTTTTTAAATTGAAAATTTCTTTGCAAGATCTGTTTTCACTAACAATGCACGTGTGAAGTGCATCACATAAAAAGTGGGTTAAAGCACACATAATCTTCCCCCAAAAATCCAAGCACCTCCATATCTTTTTCCTGCACCTGTCCCAAACACATGGAAGTGGATCAAAGCAGGCACAGGAATCCCAGGAACTCCCAGTCTGGCTGACCAGCCTGCTGTTGTAGCTGTGCAACCACAGGGGGCAGTAGCGAGCACCCTTCCTGTTCTTTTCCGGTGTGTGCTTGACATTCCCACCTGGTGACCAAGTTGAAAATTTCAGGTGGCAAATTTAAAATGTTAAAGCGGAAAAGCACTTTAAAAAGTCCAGTGAGGGGGCTTTTTCCACTCTAAAAGTCCCATTTAAGGACATGTCCGGCCATTTCTGGCTTTCTGGAAACACTGAACTTGTAGCCAGCCAGGGGAGCCAGAGAATCTTTGTGAAAACCTATTGCCATATGCAATGTATAGGATTGTAGTCCTGGCCTAATAGGCTGGGTGATCATATAGAATGCTTAAAGGTAGAGGTACTCGGACCTCCGTTCTATATGATCACCCTGCTCATAAGTCAATTCATAGTTTTAGAACCACTGGTCTAAGGAGTTGGTCCAAGGGGGAGGGCTGCTGGGTCTTTAAAAGTTTTGATTTTTTTCAACCTTGCACTTCCATGCTGGAAGAACACCACCTGTTGAATTTTGACCTGAGTGAAAACAAATATAAAGTTGGCAGCTAAAAACGATGCTTTCATTTGTTTGCAAAGGAAGGGTATCTTCTGTCAGCTTTTCTCAGTCACCTGCTGATCTCCAAAAACTGGGCTTCTCCGTTCTGCACAAAACCCCTTCTTGTCACATTTTTTAGAACTGTGATCTTCAGCTGAGTTGCACCAGGCAAACCACCAGTGCTCAATATATAGCATCCCTCCTGTTGTCTTTTAATAGGAAACAAAACTGCACATTCAGCATAGTTTGTTACTCCAGCTGCTTCTTTCAAACACGTAGCCTCCCAGTGGCACAAGGACACTGAACAGGAAGCACCAGAGATATCTGGGTTTGTGCCACTGTGGATGCCTGGCTGAGCTGAAATGCTCCTGCTAAGCTACTGAGGCAGCCAAAACAGTATGAGAAGAGCACACTCCCTGGCAGCGTACCTGCTGCCGGGTTCAGTCTCTGGCTATGCAGTCAGACCTACCACTGGTTCAAAGTATTGTACACACACTCCAGGCTCCTAAAACTCTGCTGTTTCTCTCTACGGTTCACTTCTTGTAAGGCTCTGGAAAAATACAACAAGTTAAATCACAGCCTAGTATTTTCTTTTATTTTAAACACAGACATACAAGGAGAGAGAAAAGTAGCAACAAAGAGTCACTTTATACATTCATCCTATAATAATGGTTCGATCCTTTCCCCTGCCATGTTGGTGCATGTTATCATAGTGGTTCTCGAGCATTTCAGCCCAGGACTCCCCTCTGAGAAGGACAAAATGTCCAGGACCCCCACAGTTATGTCATAGCCAGAACTGAAAGTTATGTCAGTGCTCCTCCATGTTTACTTGGAAGCAAGTTCCATTTTGTTCAGTGAGACTTACTCCCAGGAAAGCAGCCTGAATGCCAGATTCAGGTACCAGATACCATCTGGAACTGGATGGTACCAGGTATCATCCAGTACCAGATTCCAAGATGGCAGCACCCAGCTTTTTGTTCCCCTCCTGAAATTGTCGTGGCCCTCCCACAGGGGTCCCAATCCCCACTCTGATTACCACTGTGTATGGAGGGGATTGTATACCATGCAACAGGCTGCCTATGGGTCTCCTTGGGTCTGCACTGGCCATTTTGATGCCAGAAATCCAAGGAGATCTAGGAGGCATTTGAGGGGGAAGGATTCTAGCACAAGTTGCTGCTGTCAGATCTCTCTTTGTCTCCCTCAACATGCCCTTCTCCCCCCAATATTCCCATTACTCTGATCTGTTGATGGCCCACTACCATGAACATCTTCCCAGTGCAGCCACAGCCTCTCTTTACCTGGTGCTGAGCATACTTCATCTCACGCTGTTTGTGGCAGGAACCTGATTGCACCAGACAGTGGCCAAGCTAATGTGCCACCTTAGGGTGCTCTGCAATTCCCATAGGACATTCTGCAAAGAGCCTATAGGATTGGGTGGAAAGTGTATCATAATGTTTGGGTTAGGCCTTTCTTTTCCTTTTAAAAAAAATCCATTATATTTGCACCGCCTAAAGGACAGGCTGCTTTGAATACATACAAACAAAAGAAATAGTTTCTATAGCAACTGTGGTACCATATGAAAGGTCTCAGTGATTCACAGCTATCTTCTCTCTCTCTCTCTCTCTCTCTCTCTCTCTCTCTCTCGCACACACACACACACACACACACACACACAGAGGATAGCTGTGAATTGCTGATTTGATGATTTTTTTGGGGGGGGGGGATGCAACTGATTTTAGGGGGAGTAGTTTATCTCTTATCCTGTTCAGCGGACTTTCTGTTTTTGATTCATCTGAGAAGACTAGGCTGAAATTATGCCAGAGATGAAAAAGATTATGAATTGTTTGCTCAGAGTATCTGATCTGAGTTTGGCTCCTGTACACATCGTACAAAAGTCACATTGAAAAGCCATATGGGATGCCTCAAAAGGATTTCTGCAAACACATCCTTACCGAATTAGGATTTATCATGCCAACCTTTGAAGTAATGGTTGACACAGTGTGTCCTGGGGAATTCTTTTTTGGAATGTTGATAATGGATCCCAATCCTGATGTAGATATACAGTGAATATGTGATGATGTAGATCAAAATATGTGATGTAGATAGAAATATTTCCTCTGATGGAGTACAAATCGAATGGAATGAATGAATGAATGAATGAATGAATGGTTGCCATCTTTTCCCAGCATCTTCCCCAGCATTGTGCAGACACTGAGCTTGAGGTGTGTTCCATGATGCATGGACAATTCACATGACGTAATAATTAGGTCTGACAGGCCCAGCCAGTGCTCAGGTCTGCTTCCAGATTTGAGACGTTGTCCTCAGCACAGTGTTTTCCAAGTGACCTCTCTACCTCTAGATGCCTCCTTTCTCAAATATTTGCTGGTGTAGCATAGTAGCCTAGGCATATGTCCTAGACCACTGCTACCTCTATCCCATGTTGTGACTCTTGCTGCACTGCAAAGGATAAAGTAGGTGGGCTACAATTTTCAGTTTATGTATTAAAAATTATATTATTATTATTGCTAATGGCCTTTTACAATCACAGGCAGTAGCAACTGCCCCAGTTTTTCATTTTTCACCATGGTAGTGAAGGTTCACCCAGTTTGTTGCCTCTGATTTTTGGTTGGGCCCAGTCTTCTCTGGGGACCTAGAGTAGTCATCCACAGAGGAGTTATCCATTGGTCTGAGAGGCCATGAGCTGATGCCAGCCATGCATTGAACATTTAAACTGAAGGCTGCAATCCTATTCATACTTTCCTGAGAGTAAATCCTATAGAACACAATGGGACTTACTTCAGAGTAGGCATGCATAGGATTTTCCCCATAGTCATGATAAGCATGAAGAGGTGAGCTAAGCTCACCTGCGGTCTGTACCGGTGCGGTCTGCACCGGTCTGCACCGCGTCGCCCAAGGGGGGTGACACACACTGGGGGACTTTAAAATGCACATAGCTTTGTGATGGTACATCCAACCCCATCATTTCATATACTGTTGAATTTGAATTGAAGAGCAGAATCCAATGCAAAAATCATTTTTGAAATAGCAGCTTCCTATCAAAAGTTGTTGCCAAAAAACCTAAAAAACTAAAATATGCATTGATCTCTATGGAAAGTGAAAGTGACCCATATCGCGGCTTTACTTGTGAGTAGGCAAATGTGCCTTACTTCACTGGAAAGGGCAGGCTGAGAGGAATCTAAGAACACCAGAATTGTCCTTATCAAATGAACACAGCCTCCACAAATAACCCCAGAAGTAGGTCCCTGATGATTGCATTGAAATCCATTGAAAATGGATGTGAAATGCATAGCTGTGTTTACCGGCAAGTAAGCAAGCATGCCATGGCTGGAGTGGAAGGTCAATCCAGGAGAGGACAAGACTTCCAAACTGGTCCAAATTAGGGACATTACTAGGGCATTAGAAAGGGGTGGCAACTCTTGTGAGTTGTAAAATCATGGTTTGTAGAAATAATCCCATCATGTTATACACATTTGAATGTGTAATTTACTACAGAATGCAGTGAAACAAACCACTTTCAAATATCTTTATTCTATTAAAATGTGTGGCTAAAAAAAAGAGTGGAGGTGGGGCAATGGCACATAAACACACCCACCACTCACATTGTTACCCTCCCAATGTATGGTGTGAAGCGCTGGCCTCCCACACTGGGTAATGTGAACCCTAGTGATGCCCCTTCGTGTGTTTGCCTCCTTACATCATCTTGGGAGTGGGAAGCCCAATGAGTAGTGCCGGTCTAGATTAGGATTGCACCTTCAGTATACTTTAGACAGCCTGAAATGTGAGTGTAACCCTACAATCCAGAGTAACTACAGGAGCACATAAGAGACATTACGTGTACAAGTAGTTACTGCACCACCTAGTGAAAACATATGGGAATTCATATTGCAATCCAGAGCAAATTGATCTTACACCGGAGCAAGGACTCCCCGTAGTTGCTCTAGATTGTGCCCCAAGATATTGGAGGAGATCTGGTCACAAATCTAACTGTATGATTCACATGTAATCACTTTTGTTCTGAATGACTGGCCATGTGCCACATTGGCAGAGGAGAAGGCTCTGGTGCCTGTAATTTCAGGCAGGTGTTTTATTTTTCATTCGAGCAGCTCTATGACATAACAAGTACCATCTGTTGAAAGGGCCCAGTCTCCTAAAGGGAACCAAAACCCTGTCTGTCTTCACTTAAACGTCTGGTTGTCTTAAATTGACTGATGTTTAGAAGTGAATAAGATGGGATTCACCCTCTCTGCTTAGCGATTTGCAATTTATTTCTCTTTCACCTGAACAATTCGTCTTTCACCTTTGAGGAGGTGAGCTAAGCTCCCCTTCCTTTCAGAATTCATTTCAAATCACACCTCTTACAGAGTGTTCTGTGTTGCAGACATAACCACAGTACTGCAACCTATGTGATGTGCATTTAGCTCCGTTAATGGATTGTACCAGAAGTTGACAGAGCATGTTTTGGCAATTAAGAAGGATAATAACACAGGCTGGTCTGATGCAAGGTGTCATGAATGCACCCTTCCAGTAAGCTTTGGTACATTTCCTCTAATGGGAAATTTTTAACTTGACCTAAAGTCGCTGGTCCTGCTTTTGACAGTTGGTTTGAATAATGGTGGTACATTTAGGGATAAAGAAAACTATACAATAGAAAATCAGGGGTTGCTAATGTATCCTGATTTTATTTATTTTTTCCCTTCAAAAACTAAATTTTTACAATAAACAAAAAATGTGAAATATACTGTGCACCTGAGAATGTCAACTTTGCCCCTTTCCTTCCTGCCTCAAGCATGAAGCTTCCATAGTTTAAAAATTGATATGTATTTTTTTTTCAGGCAGTCAACCATCCACTGATCATAATTCAAGCAGAAAATTTTTACTAACTTAAAAAGTGCTAAAATGTACCAGAAATTGGTGGAAGCATCTGTTGAAAGCACATGTATCACAAGGTCCAGCAATACCATAATGAAGGTAGCTCCTACTTGAAATTTTCAAAACTAGGGCTCACTTCTCAGAAAGAGGATCCATCTGAACAGAAAATAGTCAGCCACTTTCTGAATAGCCTTAAGAACATTGTGCATATCGCGATGATTTCCTGTAAAGGAGGAAATTGGGGAACGGGTTAATTGTTAATTTCCCATATTCCATCTATCCATAGTATATGCAACTTCAGCATTGAAGGCTGTGACTTAATGTTCCTTCCCCTTCTTTAGTTAGGCTGGGTTTCATCAAATATTATCATAGATATCAAATTGTGCCCAGCAATTTTATTCATTCCTACAAGAATGAGCAAGAAGGTTTAGTGACCTGTGGGACTGAACATTCATGCTTCCCATCCATGTACTCTTCATATGCAGTGAAAGACCATGTTATTGCAACTGAATACACCCAAAGGAGATTTGTTTGCCACTCATTCATTTTTTTTACTCTGTGAATATGTGGTTCAGATAACTCAGGACAAAATCCAGAGTAACTACCGCTGAGTCCTTGCTCCGGTGTAAGAACAACTTACTCTGGATTCCAATATGAATTTCCCATAGGTTTTCACAAGGTGGTGCAGTAACTATGGGTGAACGTAAAATCTCTTATGTGCTCTCATAGTTACTCTGGATTTGGGGGTTAGTCTTATTCACGTAGGCTGCAATCCTAACCACACTTTCCTGGGAGTAAATACTATTGAACACAATGGGAGCTGATATGCTTAGGATTGCACTGTTGGTGACTTAAAGGGCACTTCTGGATTCAGAAGCTATGAAGATAAATACAAAGAGGCAATTTCTGTTCTCCCTAGTCTAAGGCTTATCACTAGAGTAATATCAAATATGTGTCTTTCTTTGGGGCAAATTGGCCATTTCTGGTGAATTTTGAGTGTGCTGTTTGCTGATTTGTTTTCATGGGCTCTGAACTAATGTTTCTATTTGGGGATAATTTCAGTGTGCTGATTAGGAAGACCATATTTATATCTTGAGGGGAAAACTATATTTAAAAAAGGAAAACCTCCCAGACAGATGTTGAAATTGGCTAGAAGACAAAAGTCAAATTCTGTATTATGCAAAGTGGAGCGTGAGCACTTACTATTTCACAGAAAATTAGAGGAACAAGAGCCAGCAACAAAAGGACAATCAAGCTAAAGAAAATCAAGCTTCAGAAAAGCACAATCAAGCTAAAGATGTTGCAAGGATATCCCAAATATTTGTATTATCTGGCTTACCTTTTGCATTGTCAGTTGTCTGGCTTTGCACAATCTCTGTTCAGCAGAATATTTTTATGTGTCGATTCACAACACCATGACACCAACATTAAAAGTCACGAAACTATTTTTCCATGCAAAATTCGAATAATCAATCATATTCAGACTTTAGTAGAACAAAACGTCCACTGAAATGAAACATGGGAATGAGCACATGGGAATGAAAATGGAAACAAATTAACTTAGGGCCCAATCCTGCTATGTTGGCAATATGTATGTAACCACCAGCTTTTGGTGTCACAAATGTGCCATAAAGCACATTTGTAGCACCCAGCAAGGATGGAGCACTGGTGCTGGGTCTCAATACTTGAGGATGCTGATGAAGAGGCACCAGCAGTAAGTAGCATCTTTACATGGGGGTGCATCTTTTTGAGGTGGGGAAGGCAATCCAGTGCGGGGGAGATTCAGAAATGTATACACTTTCTCAAATCCATCAACGTAATCCAGTACCCTTATGGAAAGACCCAGGAAGGAAAATGGACCAGCTAAGGACTCTTCTGCTGGATCCAATTCTCTATGTTGGGATTGGAAGCTCACACAAAGTCTATGTCAAGTCTATGTTAGCCTCCACTGGGGGGGGGGGGGTGAGGCTTTATTTGGGGTAAGGGGAAGAAGGTCTCCTTCCCCAAGGAAATCTCCAGAGACCTCCTTGGCCCTACTGGATATAACAGTAGCCATTTCAGTGCCATAGTACCCAGTCATGCCAGGAAGGAAAGCTTTGGGCTGCCTGGCTTCCCTAGGATTTCCAGTTTTTCACTCTTGTGTAGGAATATAAGAATGACAATGCTGAAACAAACCAAAGGTTCACTTAACCTATTGTAGCACTAGCCTGGCTGGCTAGATATTGTGGGGAAAACCCACAAAAGTAGAACTGTGTTGAAACAGGCATTTCCTATTGCATTTTCCCAGCAAGTAATCATTAGGGGTTTTGTGTCTAGTAGTCATAACTAATAAGAACAGTGCAGAAAGATCTTGCAATATTGTGGATTTCAGTGGAGACTTCCAAGCTGGTGATGTAACCTGTTTACATGAATGCCTGTGAGGTGTGTGTCTTTTTTATCTCTTCTCCAAAAATATGAGATGCTTCCAGGCTACAAAGAAATGTTGAGCAAAGATTTGCTAAGGAAGAGAGGGGCTGGTCATGGGACTGCCATTTGTTCAGGACGTCTATTTAAGTATGCACATCAAAGACATCATTTGATTTTTCTGCTAATTTTAGAGAAAAAATTATATAAATCTCTTTTTTATAAACAACACTTAGAACAGAATGGGTTTACCAGATTCTGCTAACTGCATGTATGCACACTAGACTGTGAATCGGGAGGCAGGTAATAGGAGGCAGGGTCAGGACTTGACACTTGTGCCATATTTGTTCCTAAACAATATATGGCAGTTCTGGGCTGCTCAGATTTGTACACCAGTTTCAGTGATACAGATACAAGTAGCCTTGTTGGGACTGATACAGCATTACCTAAGTAGGGAGAAAAATTTCTTTGGGCTGGCACAACATCAACCCCAAATACAGCAACAGCAAGCCCAAATACATCATAGGAATACCACCTGCCTGTTCCACTGCAAGTTGGGATTAAACTGCCCATGCTGAAATGTAAAATGATTTATGTTTAAAAAGTTTATGTTTAAAAAGTGTTTAACATAGAAGCAGGTTAGGTCACAATTCTAAGAAATTTAGGTTGGCCTAACTCACCTGGTCTATCTTTCCTTGATGATGTGGAGAGGTCAGTATAAAGCTGAGTATTGGCCTAACCCATTCAGGAGTGGGGCAGAAGTGTCTTACTACACTTTTGTGACACCCCCAGGTAAGTACATGGCATATGCTGGGGGTTAGGCTGGCCCAACTAGATGTTACGATTACAGCCTAAGAGCACAATCCTAACCATGTCTACTTGAAAGTAAGCTCCTTTGTGTTCAATGGATCTTACTCCCAGGAAAGTGTCTTTAGGATTGCAACCTTAGTGTCTATTACTTTTTGTCACCTACAGCTAGCATGTAAGGAATTTGAATAAATTACTAATGAAAATGTAGTTGAAAGTGTTAAATTTTCTCCAATTAAACAGTCCTGACAGGTCAGATCAATACCTTATTAGAATTCTATGTCCTTTTATGTGTGTTTAGATAGGCAAACTAAAGGAAAGCAAACATACTTTAAAAGTCTTCTTATTGATTTGTTCACATCAGAACCAAAAAAATGCAAATGCTTTGCTGACATTTTAGATCAGTCTTTTGTTAAATCAGTCCTTTAATTCTTAATAACATAGCCAGGGTTCGGTGATTTAAATGCTGAAATTACAGTAAATGTGCGCATGGGGGGTTGTTGCTCATGGGGAACTGATGCGCATGGGGGGATGGCGTACAGGGGAATTTTACTCCTGCAACATGGGTACACTTTTTGCTAGTTACAGCATAATCTGTTCCACTGTGACTGGGCTATTTAGGGGGCCTTTGCCTCTTATCCTTCTAGAGTAGACCTGGTGGTATATGTGCTAAGTACCAAGACAGAAGGGCAATCCTGTGGTTCATCTTCTTGTGATTATATGAAGGTTTACAAAATTACATGATGTTTCTGTACAATGAGTTTTCCTGCCTCTATTAAGTGGAAGCAAATGCAGTGGAAAAGTATCTTCAGAATCAAACAAGCTCTCAATGAGTGATGCCAGCTTGTGCCAGGCCCTGGGACATACCATGGGAAAGGTTTCTTTTGTTTGAACTTGGCCTACACACCTTGGATTGCAGGCCTTTCTCACACACACCATATTCTTGCTTCTTACCCTCAGTTAACCTGACTGGTTGACCGGCAGGCAGCCAGGTGGACAGGTGGGTCTGGTTCCCTGTGACCCTTTGCAGAGCTATGGAGGACCCAAGTCCATCAGCAACAACTGTTGAAACCACTTCTCT
This sequence comes from Cryptoblepharus egeriae, assembly GCA_030015325.1. Classification (NCBI taxonomy): domain Eukaryota; kingdom Metazoa; phylum Chordata; class Lepidosauria; order Squamata; family Scincidae; genus Cryptoblepharus; species Cryptoblepharus egeriae. The sequence continues at coordinate 84,657,070 of JAREYC010000001.1, read as the reverse complement.
CTGCCTTTTGTTTCTGCAGGAAGTTTATGGAGACTAGTCCTGAACATATACAGTATTAAAATTTAAATAATAAACAGGGGTTCCACAAACCTAGTGATGCCACAGCAATTAGGTTGTGCATATGATATTGCAATTTATTCTGTATGGCCTGTTAAAGGAGGATGCCCATCATGGGGGTGACACAATGAGCTCTAGCACTGGGTGGCACAAATCCTAGTGATGCCTTTGCTTCCATGCATTTCAATTTTGGTCTGTTCCTCAGACTTTTGGAGGAAGAGGAAAGACGAATGTAGTACCTAAGAGAGGGGATGCAATGTCAGCAGTTGGGTTTGAAATGGCTTACGATGGTGGGAGGAGGAAGAAGGTGATGCTGCTTTGAACGCCTCCTTGACTTAGATTAGGCCTGATCAAAAAGACTAGAAACAGTCCTCAGTTCAGATGTACTTAACTGTGTTTTTCTCTCACACACCACTCTATTTTGTAGACACTGGCGTACCAAGCAAGCAATAAATAGTAGAGTTCATGAGTAAGGTTTGGTATCAAATATTCCCTCTTCTAGATTTGTATCTCAACTGGCGTCACTTTGAAACATGAGCATTTTTTTTCCTTTCAAAATGCTCATGAAGTCGGAACTGTTTATATTAGCTGTTGCTTTGGCCTTGAGTGTTGCCTATCCCATTATCGTTAGTGTGACTCTATACTTGATAGATTAAGCACACACTGAAGGTGAACAACTATTATCTGGAGATGTGAGTATGTGTGCTTCCTGACTCCTGGAAACCATAACTGTGCCGCTCAGTTTGACACAATGATGTGTCTTATTTTGACGCTGTTAGCATCCATCAAAGCACCTGAACTGTTCACTTAATTATTTTCAGGGATTGCTAGTGTACCCTAACCATTTTTCTCTTTTATTGCTTCAGTAGTTTGTGACCATGCAGGGATGCTGACACAGTCCAGTGGCCTAATGATTTTTCCCCCTCTCATATACACTCAAAGTGCCGAGTAAGCAAAAAAAAAAACCATAAAGCTAACAATACACATATAATATTGGAAGCAGAACATAAGTTCACCCGTGATATCTCCAGAATCAAGAGATAAAGCTTTTCTTGAACTGAAGGAGGCTGTCATAGCTGCAGCTAGGATATTGCATGTTTGAATATGTGCACAAATTACATACACAGTGGACCACATGGCAGCCATTTCACATTATCCACATACACCGTGAAGCCAGATGCCTAAAATGGCTCCCAAGTCTGTCTTATTCTTCCCGTTATACCTCTATGCACAAAGCACACCTGCGCAAAATCAAACGTTTTCTATAAATAAATAGAGAAATGGGGTTTGGAGTTTCTTCTCCCTATTCAACAGTTCAGAACCCAGTCCTCTCCAAATTATCTAGACCAGCCAGAAAATGGTTAGCACCAGTGATGGGCTCCAAAGAAATTAACAAGCGGTTCTCTGCCCATCTGGCAGGCACTTTTAAATGGCTATTTTTAAACTTTATATGTCCCATCTCTTGTTAACAACCGGTTCTATAGAGTAGGTGTGAACCTGCTGGAGCCCACCACTGGTTACCACATCAAAAATGGGAATTTTTCTAAATAAGCCTTCTATGATGCCTGCAGAATTGTGACCTGACTAACCCATGGAGCAAATAAGGGCCAAGAAACAGTAGCTGGGGGTGATTGGAGTGAAATTTCTTCTACTGATTTGTTAGCCAGACAGTACTTGGGATGCAGGATCCAATAATACCTATTAGGTCTTACTCCCAGCTAGTTTGTAGGATTGCAGCCTTAAACTCCAGGTTCTTAGTCTTGGAGAGAAGTCTAGTGTTTTTTTGCATGGGTCCTGCTCCAAACTTCTAAAGGGTGCAATCTTAACCTAGGCTGCCACAACTCATCAATGTTCCTCTTCCCGTGATGATGTAGAGAGGCAAGCGCATGTCTGTGCACAAGCCTAAGGGCACAATCCAGAGTAATATGGGGAGTCCTTGCTCTGGTGTAAGAACAGTTTGCTCTGGATTGCAATATGAATTTCCCATAGGTTTTCACTAGGTGGTGCAGTAACTACGGGTGCACGTAATGTCTCTTACGTGCTCCCGTAGTTACTCTGGATTGTAGAATAACCCTCCCCCAGCAATGACACAGAATTGTCTTATAGCACTTTTGTGATACCCCCAGATCAGCACAAAACTTATGCCGGGGCTTAGGCCAGCCTAATTGCAGGTTAGGATTGCAGCATCACGTCAATGAAAAATATGAAAGTAAGAACAGTAGATGGAACTGTCATGATTGATGCAAACCGCAGTGAAAAAGAGATGAGACAGTGGTGGATGTCTGGAATATTCCTGTCCAGCCCTCTGTGGGACTAGAGATTGCAATAGAAACAGGCTGAGATTTTCCTAGTCCCCTATAGCAGTGTACTACACAGTGAAAAATGTGGCTCTTTCCTTTCATGGTGTGCTGACTTTTTCCTTACCATCTACCTATTCTTTGTTATCTCAAAGGTTTTGAGTTTAATAAAGCATAAAACTATACTGAGGAAAAAACTGAACACATCTGCTTTTGATTTTAAACTAGGATTCATTGATAGAAAGAAGAGCTTAAAATATGACAATATCTTCTAAGTAATAAGACAAATATTACTAATCTCCCTAAAGCTTTGGCGGAAAACACAGAAAGGGGGGAGAGGGGGGGGAGCGAGAGAGATATTTGGTTTTTCATATGATTCCAAGCTTGGCATTTCTGGAAATTTTGGAAAACTTCTCTGGAAATTTTGGAAAATGAATTGTAGTGACAGCTGGAAACATTGTACAGAAGCAGATGGCAGTTGAGAGCATGGTGTTAGGGTATTGCTGGAGGGCTTGCAATAAAATTATCAGTGCATAAGATAGTGAGGGGCTCAGGTGAAACTTATTCTATGAATGGTACTCTGTTTCTTGTTCTTAGTTTCTGGCAGTTTTTTAAATTTCTGTAAGATTCCTTGGTCCAACTTTATTCATATCTCCAGCTGAATATGTGTGTTTGTGTGTCTTTAAAACTTACAATAAAATTCAAAGAATTACACATTTAAAACTGTAAATTTATTTGACTCAGGAGACAATACCTGAGAGTTTTTTCCCAGTATATGATGATAGCTGAAAGGTCTTTTGCAATCTACAGGTATCCCTTGTTATCCATCTGTGGATGAAAATGCAGTGGAAAAAAAGAATTAAAGACCCACTTCCAGGTTTCTTGATCCTCCATTGCTCCGAATTAAATAAGATTCTGCCTTAATATCTGCAGGAATTTGATTCTAGGACTCAAGCTGATGCCAAAATATTTGCTAAATAAAAGCAGGTTTGTTTTTTTAAAAGTGTGTCCCTTTACATTTGTTCAAAAACAGCTTGTCTTTCTGTTGTACAGATGCAGTCAGCAATCATAAATGCAAAGGACCATTCATGTTCAGTCAAAAGTGTGTGTAAGATCATTGTGTGTGTAAGTGTGTGTAAGATCATTGTATTAACAAGGTTGGACCTTCTAATCGGTCCAAGGATCAGAGTCAAACACGAACTTTTGGTGCCCACAGCAATGCTGTTACATCATTGACGCCACATATCAACATGACAAGGGTAGAGTGCATACACTCCAATTGCTTCCTTAGTTTGGAAGCTGCTTGAGTGCAAGTGTTCACTCCAAAGCTGACCAGGTAAAATCACCTAACAGCCTGCTGAGAGGACACATGCACTCCAACTGCTTCCCCAGTAAGAAAGCAGTTGAAGCAGGAGGGTGCACTCAACAGTTGGGCAATTTTGCAAACTAGCTGCTGAGAGGTCTCATGCACTCCAATTGCTTCTCAAGTGGGAACGCAGTTGCAGAACATGCTTTTGTGCCCACCCTCCAGTTTGTGCCCATGGCACAAGCTCCATTTTGCCACATGTACAGTATGCCTCTGCGTGGGAAGCATTTGATTCCGTTGCACCATCTTGTGCCTTCCTTTCTGTGACGCTCCTGATGTACGACATATGCTCATATGACACACTGATCCACCTACCCAAATAGCCCCCCAAACAGAGGCCAAAAAGAGAATTAAATGAAACGTTGAGCACAATCCTAACCATGTCTACTCAAAAGTAAGCCCCATTGTGTTCAATGGGTCTTACTCCCAGGAAAGTGTCTTTAGGATTGCAGCATAATAGCAGTGCATAGTTAAGTCTGTGAAATTCATTCTTCCAAGATGCCACAAATTTGGATGTCTTTAAAAGAGTATTGGACAGCTGCATGAAGGATAGATATTTCAGTGGCTACTGGTAGTGACGGCCATGTGCCACGTTTGGCTTAGTTATAAAATGGCTTTTCATGCATTCTTTTCCACCTTCAATTAGCAAGTCTTCATCCTTGAAGTGATAATCATTCTTTGATGTTCTTTTAAAGAAGTCACCTAAAACTGCCTATCTATTTTGTATGTGTTTCTATTTTACTTCCTCTTTAATCTCTTCCCAATTGTCTTATCGACAAATAATTCATTTTCTGGAAAAAAAACTGTTAATTAGGGTTGTCTCATTGTTACAGTAATTATTATTTTACTCCCAGCTCAGTTTTGCTTTATAGTCTTTATAGTTCATTATAACAGCATTTGTTGAACATGCAGGCAACACTTAAATTTCAAGCATATTTTGGTTTCTTTGGCTCAAATGTAAGACCCGATAGTCGAAATGAGTTGTAATATGAAATTTTTTTATGGCCTCTTCCCAGTTTATGGTTGCCTTTCCCACAAAGCAAGGTGAGGTGGACTTCGGTCAGATTGCAGGTTGAGGACTAGTCTGTGGCATTACTAGCGGCTGTGACCCACACTGGATGATGCACACTGGGGATACCACTACTGACCAAAATTTTGTCCAATGCGTAATTCCATGCATAATGCAATGAAACAAACAGTTTTCACTTACAGTAACATCTTGGAGTGAGAATAACTTGGATTGAGAGGATTTTGCAAGACAAGCAAACATTTCAAATGAATTTTGGCTTGATATACAAATGATGTTTTGATAAACAAGTGACCAGTTGCCCTGCTCAGCCTCTCCATACCTATTTTGAAGTAAGTCTCTTACGTTCAGTGGGGCTCACTCCTATGTAAGGGGGGCAATGGTAAGGAGCATGAGAGACTTGGACCACTCAGTACACTTGGACCACTCAGCCACTATCCACTCAAGTTTGCTTGAGAACCTGAAGTGTATGGACGATTGCAACCATAGTCACGACAACCTTGTAGAGCGGATCAACTGAGGAATTTCCTTTCACCTTTGCTGAAATCTCTATGGGGAATCCCCTACATTGAGCAGTTCCTTTTTAAAGCTGCAGGCAGCGATGCGGTAACCCTGTACTTGCTGGGAAGCCCTCAATGGCCAAAACAGAACCCCCTGAGGTGGTGGACGTGCCACGAAGGGGGCCAGGGCACCCCAGCCTGCCCCAACTGCCCCCTCCAGCCACAGCCAGGGGCAAGTGGGGAAAATTTTGGGGGGGGGGTAGTGGAACCAATTCTCTGAGTTTCCATTATTTCCTATGGGAAACTCTGCTTCACCTAACAACCATTTCACATAACGAGCAGGCCTCTGGAACAAATTAAATTTGTTATGTGAGGCATCACTGTATATAGATTTAGCAAGTCGATCCATATGGTAAATTAGTGCCTGAATAAAAACATTACAATTTAAAGGACCTCAAGAGGTACTTTCCCAGATTTCAGTAAAGATGTAATGAAAATCATTAAAACTTAATACTTTAATGCATTTCTAATTTGAGTGGTTTAAAACAATGGTGAGACTCAATATGAGTTTTATTGCTGTGAAATAATTCAATTTAAAGATTTATGAGGCACAGATTAAGTCTTACTTAAGGATAATACACTGGATGTTCAGGTGTTTCCCAACAAATCACATTGAATGTGAAGAGCTATTGCCCTATTATTTTGATGTTGGATCAACTGAAACTGAAAATCCAGTTTTTGAGTTGCAGATAATAAAACAATGAGGAAAGTGACTAAAGTGACAGTGTATAAAAAAAATCAAGACAAGTCTAAACAAAAATGGATGGGTCCACCTAAAAGACATATGGGTCCACCTATGCACAAGTGGTTAAGACACTGTGCCTGTTAACCAGCAAGCCAGGGTTCGAGACCTGGTTTGGCCCCACAAGACAGGGTGAACTCCTGTCCTTAGCCCAGCTCTGCGACGCCAGCTGGATCCAATCGTATCGGCTCTGCCTTTCCATTGGACTAATTCAGTGGCGTGGAGAGGGGGGGGATTTGCTGTTTGGGTAACAGCCTATCCTCCATAACAATCCAACCCAGGCTTTCGTGCTTCACATGCAGCGTGTGCAGCGCCAAGCACGATACCATAGTCTTTCAAGACTGATGGAGGCCTGCTTTATTATCATATGGCTATGAAGGTAGCAAAGAAGGCTTACTTCTCTGCCATTATTTTGTGGGCAAAAAGCAATTCAGGACGTAATCCTAACCAATTTAGGATGGCACAACTCACACATCTCGCCATTCCTGTGGAGATGTTGGGAAGCTGGGGCATATCTGTGCACTGGCCTAAATTCCCCACTCCAAGGAGTGGCTCAGAAGTGTCATACGGTGCTTTTGCAAGGTCAGCACTTATGTTGGGACTTATGCTGGCCTTATTAGAGGTTACGATTGCAGCCCCTGTATCCCGAGATCTTATATTTGCTGATCTCATCTGAATTCGCTGCCCATGCAGGATGTTGGAGGGACTATGCTGTCACCACCCTCCTCCTTTCCTGTTTCACTCCCTCCTCATCCTTGTTCTGCCCACCTTATCACCATCTTCCCTTGCTCTGTTTTGCTTCCCTCTTTTGGATGGACCTAAAAGAAACTATGCACCCCCTGATAAAATTCCTCTTGGAGGCCCTGATGCCAAGGACTTTTTTGACTTAATGGCCTCTAACGTATGGCCTGCCAGAAGTTTTGAGCTTGTCCCCAATGCCCTCATCATCTCTGAAATTGTGTGGGTGGCACAATCTAGCATTGGGTGTCACCATATGCCAGTGACTGACTATATAGCTCTCTGTCTACCCCAGCTGGAGGAGCTGGAAATGTTCTGAATCAATGTTTTGAGATGAAGAGCAAAAGGAAATTTACAGCACAATCCAGAGTAACTATGGGAGCTCTTGTGTCGACGCAAGAAGAATTTACTTTGGATTGCTCTATGAATTTCCCATAGGTTTCCCATAGGTGGCGCTGTAACTATGTTGATGTAAATGTCTCTTACTTCAGTGCAAGAGCTCTCTAGTTACTCTGGATTGTGCTTCTAGTGTGAACAAGATGGTACTTCAGGTCAGGAAGCCTGCTGATGTGGTGTTGATGGATTTTCCTGTTTTCAGTGGTGCCACACTTCCCTCATAGGATCAGGGCAACAATTTGGGAATACAGCTTATTCTGCTTTCAGGTCCAGGGGACAATTGTGGTCAGAGGAGCATTTTCCCAGTTTCGGTTGGTATGGCAGATGTGCCTGTTCCTGTCTCAAGCACCTTTGCCGTAGTTACCTATGTTTTAGTTACCACTCAGTTGGACCTTTTGTAACATGCTTTGTCCGGGGCTGCTTCTGAAGGACTGTCCAGAAACTTCAAAAGGCAAGGTTTTTAATAGGGATGATGTTTTATGATCATGCTATGCTGCATTGACTGTCAATTTGTTTCTTGGCACAATTAAAAGTGCTGATGATTGCCTTTAATAAATTGCTTATCTGAAGGGTATGTGAAATGCTGCTTTCCCTCACATGAATCTGTCCATCCTGTAAGGTCTTTTAGGAGGGCTGTCTGGCACGTTTCATTGCCATCAGAAGTTCAGCTGGTGTTAACTCGTGAGAGAGGTCTTTTCAATGTGATCCCCGTGTTGTGGATCCTGTGACATCCTGTGACATTCAAACTGGGGTTTGGGACCCCTTTGGGGGTCGCCTGACCCTTTCATGGGGGTCACCTAAAGACCCCTGGTGTAGGGGGCCTTGCAAGGTATTTTGCATCTTTTTTATTTGTCATCAGAAATAAATATTTCATAATATATAATTAAATATTATTTTGTGATTAATCACTATGCTTTAATTATGTTCAATTCGTAACAATGAAAATGCATCCTGCGTATCAGATATGTACATTATGATTCATAACAGTAGCAAAATTACAGTTATAAAGTAGCAACAAAAATAATTTTATGGCTGGGTTTCCCCACAACATGAGGAACTGTATTAAAGGGTCATGGCATTAGGAAGGTTGAGAACCACTGTTCTAGGGGGTCTCCCCTAGGGGGTTCGCAGAGACTTAGCCAGATTCCTCTGTTTTTAACTGCTAGCTAAGTGCTGGACTTTTGCCAAGCCTTCGTAAAATTCGAATAATTTTCCCCCTTGTAAAATTCTCTCCTGGATGAATTGCTTTTCTATTGCCATTTTTTTTTTTTTTGGGGGGGGGGGGGATTTTAATTTTTTTTGTAAAAATATTTTTAAAGCCTTCCATAATCCTTGATGAGACAAATGGGCTATAAATGTTTTTTTTTTAATAATTCATTTTAAATTTTGTCTGCAGTCATAAAAATGTAAACTACATATCTCACAGACATAACATTAGGAACTCCTATCTAGCAGCGTACTCCTGTAGGGGTAAAAATTGTCTATAAAAGGGACTGTGCCTGAAATAACAGCTCTCAATTTTAAATGAAAAAGTTAATTACTGTAGTTCTGTAGCTAAGACTATTTTGATTTTCCCCTTTTGCTATTTTAAAGAGCAATAATTCAATATAGGATAAATATGCCCCTTATCACAATATATTCCTTGCCCCTTTCAAACACTTGACCATGTTTCTATGTAGTTGCACAGACTTATTATAATTTTCTAGAGAAATGTGCTTTTAATAAAGATAAATCAGACTGTAATGTATTTCACTACAAGCACAGTCCTAACCATGTCTACTCAAAAGTAAGCCCCATTGTGTTTATTGGGTATTACTCCTAGGAAAGTGTCTGTAGGATTTATGTGTGGCCTGTTTAGATCTTATGATGCAATTCTTTTTAAAAGCAACACACCTACCCCTGAATCTCATACAGGGTCGTAATCAGGAGGCCCCAGATCCCATGTGGTCCCCTATACACAAGGCTCTCTCTCTGCCAGAGGGACTCAGAGGGGGTCAACACCTATAGTGCCCCCCAGCTTCTGCCCTGCTCTTGCATATGCTACGCCAAATTCATTGACTATCCTTAGATAAAATAAGGGGACAAATCTTATGAGTATCTCCATTTAGCGTCTCTTGAAAATGCTCCATCATCAGCAGAGACCTTTTCAAGATGCATTTCTTTCTGATCTTGGAGCTCTGTTTGTTTATGAACTTGCACGTCAGAGCAAGCTGATAAAAATGATCCCTCTTTCATTCTATTTCAGGCCCAGGATCGGTATTTTCAAAGGGTCAGAGAAAGGAAACAGTAACCAAGACTCTCTCAGATGCTGTCAGGCGCTACTTTTGATCAGAACTGCTAGAGATAATAGGAACTTTATAAAGACAGGCCAATGTCTATAGCAAATTAGAACTGTAAAAAAGTGTTAAGTCAACGTCAAGGGAGAAATTAGGTTCACTATATCTTGGAAGAGCAGCAGATGGAAAGGAGTTAATGAACACTGCAGTCACCTCCATCCACATTATGTGAGCAGAACGGTCTTCTTCTGAAGGTAGGGTCTTGTTGAAGTCTACTTAGGGTCTTGTTGAAGTCTACTTAGGTAGGGTCTTGTTGAAGTCTACTTAGGCTGCAATCCTAAAGACACTTTGCTATGAGTCGGACCCATTAAACACAATGGAGCTTACTTCTGGGTACACATGATTAGGAGGCTGCAATCAAAGACACTTTCCAAGTGTCTCCCCACTTTCTCCTTCTCTTCATCCTGAGCCTGTCATTTGCAAATGTGAGGTATAAAATTCAGGCATGAATTTCAAACTTTTCTCAAAACAATCCATAATGGGAAAAACTCCATTCTGAAACTATAAATGAAAACTATTGCATTTCCCATTTTAGTGATGTCTCATATGTATTTTACTAGTAACAGCACACAGCTGTTGCTTGTAGAGGTAATTCAGCAACATTAATCAGTGAAAAAGAGCACAATCCTAACCATGTTTACACAGAAGTAAGTCCCATTATTTTCTATGGGACTTACTCTTGGGAAAAGTGTGTTTAGGATTGCAGCCAAAATCTTTGTCCCTGAAATGGGCCAAACTGGTCTCTTCCGTGTCCCCAGCAGTTGGAAGTAACAGTTGGAACATTGGAATGGAATTTGGCAAGAAGACGCAGACATACACACAAACACACAGGTTAAAGGCAAAATCCAGAATAACTACGGGGAGTCCTTGCTGTGGTGTAAGAACAACTTACTCTGGATTGCAATATGAATTTCCCATAGGTTTTCACTAGGTGGTGCAGTAACTACGGGTGCACGTAAAGTCTCTTATTTGTGCCTGTAGTTACTCTGGATTTGGGGGTAAGGCTTTTTTTAATGGATAGATATCTGTTCTACAATAGGTGGCGTTATATGACAAACCCTTTTCATATAGAAGCCAAATAGCGTTTCTGGTGTTTGTTGAAGGCCAGAAGTGATATTGTTAAGCAGGAAGTGATATCATTAAGCAAATGTTGTTCAGAAACAAGCAGTTTGTTCTCATAGAATCTAATTACGGTAACTGCAAATGACAGAAGAAAAATGTGCAAATCTTGATCATTTTTCAAGATAACGAGAGAGCGAATTATCACCTTCTAGAAGCCACATCCTTTAGATGTGAGATGTGAGAGAGCTTTTAGAAGCCACATCCAGCCACAGACCCTCTGGTTGACACCCCTGTTCTGAGACATATCTATGCCTATGATATGTCCAGGATTTTGAGGACTTTTTCAGTAATCATTAAAATTTTTAACTGGTCATTTTATATGAACATAGGTTATTGTTATTTTAAAAAATGTATGGAACATATTTTAAAAATGTATAAAGTATTGTGTACGGGTACATGCAAAAAATAGTCTGGGGTTTGATGTTCCCATTCTCATAACAATTTCTCCCCATTCTCATAACATAAAGCAGGTGTACCTCTTAGGGTCATTGTTCTGAGTCCAACTTTTCACACTTTTTATAGAAACAGTTTAGACCAGTGGTATTCAAAGTGGGTGTCAGGACCCCCCTCGGGGGGAGGGTCACAATTTCAGGTCAAGAGGGTTGTGAGATGGTGGGATCCACCATCTGGGAATCTGGTACTGGGCTTTTCTCGGAGTAATTGAAGACAATGGGACTTAACTTCTGAGTAGACATGGAGGTACCTTTGATGAGATCCCAGACATATTTTTAAATTTGAAAGTCCTGAGCTGAAATGCCTAAATACCACTGGTTTAGACAGTTCCCAGGGACTGGAAAACATACAGAAGATGGTTGACACATATGACACATGTGTATGAAGATGGTATCATACACATGATACATGATAGTTGCTGGATTATTTGGATAGTTGCCAGCCAGGATACTTACAAAAATAATGGGGACCAGTTTTAGGTTGCTGAGGGCTGGGCTTCCAGGCTTTGTTTTTATCGTCTACCTATTTTCCTGCTCATTGTGCTAGTTCATTTTTAAAATCATGTCTTGATTCCATCTTGTTCATCGAATCTTTTAACTTTCCAAGACAGATAATTTGCCATTCTTATTTATTATTTCTCCGCACCAGCCGTGGTACATTGAGATAAGTGTTGATGTACTTTGGTTTTGTTGTCAGTTCTTATTCCCTTTCAAGAGCACGGTCTGTACTAGGCATGTATCTAGAAGAATACATGGAAAAATACTCTGTCTCCAAGAATCCTAGGTAATTATCCTTAGGCAATATGCATAATATATTTGCATAATATAATTTAACACTGTGTCTGGCCCTTGATTACCATAGCAATGAGCTCTAATTACCTTGTCAAGAAGCTTAATATTTCGAATGTCTTTGTTTCTTAGCTGTAGCTTTCCTTTGTTTACAATCGGCATTCAAATACCCTAGCATGATGTAAACTTGCCACAACCTCAATTTTCCACAGTCATTCTCATGATCTCATTCAGAACAAAAGAAAACCACTTCATACAATTTCTCCTCCTGATCCTTTAAAAACAGTGGATCAAACATTTAAGTGCTGTGCTTTTTATTTCAAAAAGTGTCATGTTCAAATTTATGTCCTTCCCTGTGGCCCAGTCAGGATCTCCTGGGGTGGTCCTTTTATACAGAAAGGTACAAAAGCATTACAAAAGAAAAATTATTATTATACTGTTATGTATATACTACATTTCTAGATCACTGGAGTACTTCTTTGACTTTATTCAAGGCCAGTACTTGGGCAGGCTAAACTGCCCTAGGGTTTCTTTTACAATAAAGTTCTATATTTTACGAACGAGCGACATTGCAGATGGATCTTTTTTCTGTCTAGTAAATCTTTCTGGGCGTAATCCAGAGTAACTACGGGGAGTCCTTGCTCCAGTGTAAGAACAATTTACTCTGGATTGCAATATGAATTTCCCATAGGTTTTCACTAGGTGGTGCAGTAACTACGGGTGCACATAATGTCTCTTATGTGCTCCCGTAGTTACTCTGGATTGTAGGGTCTAGCCACGTTACCCCGTGCTAAAAAAACAAGTACAGTTGGCTTACTCAAGACAGCTCAGCTCATTGCACAGAGACACTTGCGGTGATCTTGAACTGGTAACCTTTGGGTGTTATCTTCAGGCTTAACAGTTCTCGACCCCTTAGGCCAGACTTTCTTCCCACAAATCAAAAATACACAAAAAAATCACAAAAAAGTAACAAATACTTAAGAAATATCAGCATAGCAGCAAAATCTAATGTTGAGCTGATTAATAGTTAGACACTGAATAACTGACCTGCCACTCAAAAAGCCTCCTAGGATAAAAATACATGTTCCCTCACAAGGCAATGTCACTGATCCTTTTTGAATAGCATCTATTTCTAACAGTAAAGTAGGAAATGGAGTATACGAAATGCGTTCTTATATTTTGCATCTGAAAACTCCTTCTGGAAAGAACACTGATTTCTCTTGGTTTACATTACACAAAATAATGAGTATCCTATACTGGTAGCCCAGTACCATCATCCTGTCACAAGGGAGGTTAATATTCTGAAGCGATTCCTCTTGCCTCTGTTTGAACCACTGTTGGCCCCAACCCCATGTTGGATATGGGACAGGCCACCCGGCCTCCCCATGCTGGTCTGGGTTAGGATTGGACTCTAAAGGTCTGACAATAAAGTAGTTTCTTATTATTGCCTGCCTTAAGCAAAGCTTACTATTGGAGAACAAACAACAATGCAAGTTTGCTGTTCCAGGCATCAGTCCAAAGCTATTTTTTTTAGGCTGTGAGCTCCTTGGGGACAGGATCATTAACATGGGGAGAGATAGAGACAGAAAAAACACGACACTGTTAAGTAGCTCTGCTCCAATGGAATAGTGGGGGATATAAATCCGATAGATGGTTTAGCGGATGGATGGTCAGATAGTGGATAGATTTACCCCTACATTTTAGTGCTGAAACACTATAAAAGTAGCAGAATATTGACATTCCCACCATAACCAACCTTTGTCTAAAAATGTCCCTTGTCCTAAAAAGTATACATGGCACACATGGGTGTTTTGACATTTCAGTAAAAGACCACACCATTAGTGGAGCTTTAAAACAAAAACAGTGTTCAGATCAGCTCTGTGTGTCCTGGGAAGGCATGCCCTCCTGTATCCACCAGTATCCTGAGTAAGATATTTCAGAATACAGGAAAGGGAGATTGCATGATTGAATATGCCTCCTTAACTCAGTTTTCTGGCTTGCATTCCCACCCCATCCCCACATGTGTATGAGAATCCATACTTGCAATCTCCCTCTTGCATCCTACAATGCTTCTCCCCTTCCCCCCATCAAGGTGTAAATTGGTTCTTATAATCTGTTGTCCAGATTTGGTTCTGTTGCACAGATACATCTTTTTTTTCTTTTTTCTATTCCGGGGCATGATAATTGAAGACATGAATCCATGCGCATTTCCATTTCAAATCTCACAGACACTTTCAACAGATATCAGCTTGACTGACAGTTGGGTTTGGGTATATTTTCTGATTTAGTTTAAACTGGCTTTAGGTGTGCCATGCCAATGATTCAAAACAAATTGTTTACTATGGCTGAAGATTAAAGTGTACTTTTTGTCCCACTCTAAGCTCCTTTACTGTCTGCACAATATGATGCAATACTTCCCTGAATGGTGGGTATGTATTTTTGTAATCAGATTGAAAATAAGTGATGCACATGTGCACACACACGCACCTCAAATACCAGAATAAGACCAGCAGGCACCCTTAAGATATCCGAGTATCTATTCATGTATGACATTCTTCAACACTGATAAATGTACATGGTTTTTTTTGGCAGCACTGTTGGGTTATCTACTGTAACACCAATCTGCTTGTCAATGGTATAAGAACATGGCATGTTGTGTGTCCATAATGGTGTGGAAGAAAGTCAGTATGGTATCACAGTAAGGCTGTATACCTAACCTCCACTTAGATTGGCCTAAGCCCTGGCATAAATCCTGTGCTGATCTAGAGGTGTCACAAACGTGCTGTGAGACACTTCTGCCCCACTCCCCAGTGCATTCCCCACTCCCCACTGCCCCATTCCCCACTCTGCCCCAGTGCACAGGCATATCCTGACCTCCCACATCACCACAGGAAGATAGGTCAAGTGACTTAGGCCAGCCTAAATTGATTGGGATTGCATCCAAAGAGTATTAAGGAGGCTTGGATTCAATTAATATTAATTAATATTTAATATTAATTAATTGAATCCAGGCAATTAATATAAGTCTTCTGGTGGCGTAAGTCATTAAAACACTGTGCCTGTTAACCAGCAGGCCAGGGTTTGAGACCTGGGTCCCCAGAAGATGAGGATTTCCTGCTATAGGCAGGTGGTTAGACTAGATGATCCACTGGGTCCCTTCCAACTCTATGATTCTATGATCTATTATCCAAGAACATAGAAATAATACATATCTGTGATGTGTAACTCTGGGTAGCATAATTGTTCCTCAAGATGGAATGATATCGCTTGCTATGATAAATTTCAACTTAAAAACATTCATTCACTCAAACAAAAGCATTCTATTTTTTGAATAAAATACTTGTTTGTGTTTATGAAACTTTTAAATATATAGAACTATTTGTGGAAGTTTTCCAAACAGTGCAAACTAATACTTCAAAAATTCTTTCAAAATATCTACTTAGAGTCATTTAAAACATCTAGAAAGGGAATATGGTACAGATCTCCTGGTAGTACACCATATCATAAAGCATGTGTGCTTCACATTAAATACTATGTGAAGATTTAAAGGTATCACATCAGAAGGAAGATATTTAGCCTAACATTTTCTGTCACGCACCAGCTTTCTTGTGTGAAGGTTAATATGGGGAAGTATACTGCAGTGATAATATGTGATTATTTGCTTTTCATTTAAATAAAATGTCATATTCTAAAAATGTTTCTGGATTATATGGTAAATGCCCACATCATGTGTGATTCACAGTGTGATCCTGCCTGTTGTTCCAAGTACAGTAGAACAACAGTTAATTCATGTTATTAAACTTAAAGCTGAAAAAAACACAAAGATTTGCCAGTTTGCATGTTTACACTCACTTTTCTTATACGGAGTTTTAAATTCAGTTTTGAATATAAGATTTTACCTGGGATTTGAATGATGGCTTCAGCCATGTCGGTTATCACAACTAATTGTGATCAATGGTCCTTTTTAGGGCCTGGATTGAGAGTGATCTCTGTCAACACAAAAGGAATATTCTTGGCCAAAGAAGAGCTGCAGGAAATGTCAATTACTAAAGGGAACCCATATTCTGTATATATAAAATTGAAGAGTCTCTGACTGAGTAACTGTTCAACATCCAGCCAAAACTGCCATACCTAGAAGCATGAATTTTTTTTGGGGGGGGGAGGGTGGGGGGGGGTCTTCCTTCTGTGATGGAGGCACCCATTAAGAACCAATTTTTAGAAATTCCAACCAGAAAAGGGAGGAAATGTGCTTTTCCCCCCTATACTTTTGAAGAATTGCTGACTCATCAATGCCCAGCCCAAACCCACTGACTCAGAAGCGAGAAATTTGGGTGTGTATTCCTTCTATGAATACCCACTAAGAATCTATTTTCGAATATTTAACCCCTAAGGGATAAAAGGGGTATAATGTGTTTTGTCCTCATACTTAACATTGAAGAATGAGTGATCAAAACCCAACCCCAAACCCTGGACCTAGAAGCATAAAATTTGGGGAGCATATTCATTCTGTGATATAAAGACCCACTAAAAACCAATTTGGTGCCCAGTGCTCAACCTGCTGCCTTCTGTTTCCCACTGGTGCGCGGTGCTTGGTGGTGCCTAGTGCCCAGCAGGGATGCCCAGTGCTCAGTTGGGATGCCCACTGGTGCCGGCTGCCCATTGGTGTCTGGTGCCCAGTAAAGATGCCTAGTGCCCACTGCCTGGTGGTACCTGGTGGTTAAGGATGCCCAGTGCCTGCTGGTACTCTTCAGTGCCTGATGCCTACCAGTGCCCAGCCATGCTCAGGGCCCACAAATATTCTTGAAATTTTACTCCTGCAATGATGTGTAAACTCTGCTAGTTGCTAAATACAACTGCAAGTAGCTGCCAAATGCCAAAATCAAATAACACCATCAGATTTGAGAGAGACTGAAATCAAATTTTATAGGGTGTCTAATGCAGATCTCCAAGTAGTCCAGAGATAACTCAATATTTGGAGAGGACACTACTGCAGCAATGTAGTCATCTTGCAGTTTTTAACCTGAAAGGCATGTACTGTATTTTTTCATTTATTAAGAAGGCATTTGAGTAGAATTCTGGGAATAATTTTATTTTGGCTGTAATTAAAACCCCCTCATCTCAACAAACACAGACGTCCCATATTAGTGTATTCATTTCTTAGCAGAGACTTTTCTAAATCCATGCAATTGCTACTAGCCAATTATCTGTGGTGCCGGAGAATAGAACGCGGCCACAAAGGCCAACAGAGGTTGCAGTAATTTCCATCAACTTCAATCTCCATTTCAGTGCGCCATAAATGATGTGTGACTCATGGAAATATTAACTGCACTGTCAGTACTGATTCAAACCTGGAGCTCCCATTGTGTTTTGTGGTATTTGCGGAAAATACCCATCTCCAGTTTCCATTTTTATATTATTACCCTAAGTGCTTGCGCACTCTTCCTTTTATGATCAAAGCCAAACTCATAAAAATTCTAAACCCATAGTCACAATTCTGCACGTGAACTGCTTTAGGCCATGAAAATAGTTGTTTTGGATCCACTGGGATATAGTTGTTATGTTTCCTGTATGTGTTCATGGGGAAGCTGATACTCTCTTATCTCTATATAATATGGATGTACAATCCTTCTATGTGCTGATGTTTCAACTATGTGCTGATATGCTGGATATAAATTGCATGTTTTGCAGCTTTGTTACTCAGCTTAAAGAAGGATCAGACCACATTAAGTGTTTTGTAAAGCATGTGTTTTATGCTGTAAGTTTGTATAAACTAGGAATCTATCAACAGCTTTGACTTCTTGGCACATCTGTCTGTATTAAATTTCTGCAGTTGTTAAACTGAAATTAGTAGCCTGCATTCATTGCAAGTTACTTTGGGCCCATAAATTTCTGGAGTTTCTATAGTTCAGTGGCCAACAGGATCAGCTGTCCCTGATTCAATGTGGCAATCACCCCAACCACAAATGGACTAGGTAGGACCCTTTCCTCCAAGTCTCATCCCAGGGCATATAATCAGTGATGGGCTCCAGCAGGTTCGCACCTACTCTATAGAACCGGTTGTTAACGAGAGATAGGACATATAAAGTTTAAAAATAGCCATTTAAAAGTAGCTGCTGATGGGCAGAGAACCGGTTGTTAATTTCTTTGAATCCCATCACTGCATATAATGCTGACTTAACCCTTTAATTATGGCAGATCATTATGAGAAAGGGAAGGCAGAATATAGTTAGTTTTGAAGCGCACAGCCTGAACTGAGCCAGTTTAGGTCTGGTTCATAATGTGTTTGATGCCATTGCCAATATGCTGAACCTGTCAAACAATTCCCTATCTAGCAAACCTATCCATAACATGGTTCCACTCAGACAAAGCAGATTTGGCTTCTTGGGTGCAATGCTAACCATTTCTCCAGCATTGGCATAAAGACAATGTAACTATGAAGTAAGAGAACAAACATTGTGTTATCTTGAGAAGGCTTCCATGACTTTCCACCAACTGCAGGATGCAGTTTATGCCCCACTGTCACAGCTCTGCCAGTGCTGGAAAGTTGATAAGGATTGTGCCCTTCGTTTCCTTCACTTCTCTATTATTGTATTGAATCTGAAGGTATGAGAACTACAAACCCTATACACCCTGGTTGGAAGTGATGCTCTGTCTTGAGCATGATCCATACAAATTCCTTTAAAAGTCTAATATCTCTAGCCTGCTTTTGGTACTTCATCAACTCCCTTGCTAGACTAGGCTTTCTTTGGAAGGAAGGCTGGGGTATCAGCTCTCCCATTTCTTTTTTCCTGAGCATTATTGGGGAAAACCTAGAAAAAATCTGTCCATAGTCTGTGAGTTTATCTGTGAGTTTTTCAGATACAGTCAAATGTGAATGATTCACTCCTACCGTAAGGATCATTGCAAGACATACTAAGTTAATGTATATGAAGAACATAATTGTTGAATATATTATCATCACTTGTCCGCATAAAAACTGTATCATGGAAAGTGGTTCTTGAATCTGCCTCATTTTGGCTGCAAGTAAGCTCCATTTATTATAGTAACTTCTGAGAAGACATGCACAGAATTAGGCTCTTTGTTGATTTAGATGTTGTTTTGTACTCTTTTGGATGGTTGGAAATTATTGACAGGTAACCTTTACTCAGTATTTTTAAGGCTTTAATGCTTGAAGGTGTTTATTTTTTCTGTTGCTTCAGTTGTATTTCCTTTTGCTCTGTATTTAGCATGATTGTACGTATCAGCACCATTACAGTAAAGGATACCTTAACTCCTTGCTGCCTTAATATAATTTCTGGGAGAACTAACCAGTTGTGATCACAAATGCCTTCTACAAAGCTTTCCGTTCTCTGTGCTGAAAGGTCATCCATTGTTTCCTTTCATCACATTCTCTTTCAGTGAAAAGAGAAGCAAGAAAACATGTCAGTGTACAGCATAAGAGACAGTTATTGAGCAATAGCTTTTGTTGATTCCAGGTAGTCTTACAATACATTATCAAAATTTTCATGTTACACAGAACTCTTCATTCTGCATATTCAAAAAGAGTGCAGAAGCAAATATTTGCCTGCTTTTGTCCTATGGCTACTCCTCCTTTGCCGAGAATATTGAGGTGCCTGAACACTTTGAACCCAATCCTTTCCCTTCCTACTGGTACAGCCATGCCAAAAACATGTGCAAGCTATATCTAGAAAGGGGGGATTGGTTGCAGGGGGTTAGGGGGTTCTCACAATTTCTATAGAGCGAATGAGCGCCTGGTTCTGAGAACTGGTTAGTAATGGGACATAGAACCTGTTGTTAATTTATTTGAATCCCACCACTGATTGGTAAGTTTCAGCAGGGAATGAGGATATACTGTAAACACCTTTATCTTATGTATGCCTTTTGATTCATATTGGATCTCCTCAAACCCTGCTTGCAATTTTTCTGCCCTCTCTGCCCCTGTCATGCCCTCTCCCTGCCATTTTTTAACCCCTTCTGCCTCCTGCAATGGCTTACCTGCTCTGGAGGTGGTTGATGTTTAGGTAATGTGAGCAAAAATGCTCCAGCCTTCCCTCTGGCATTTGGGCAGCATATATCTGAGTGCATTGCCAAAAACTGTTTTCTGTCCATTTTTAAGCCGCCGCTAACAACAGAACATAAATTTTACTGCCATCCAGAAAACATAATCCAGAGATTATGTTGTTAGTTTTCCCACAAGACATTTCAAACTTGGTAGCAAATTTTACACAGGAATTTGAAGAAATCAGATCCACAGTCCAGTTAATACAGCATTGCATGTTCATCAGCAGACCGTTGTTTCTGATGCTCAAATGCAGGGTCAAATAGTGATTCCTCGTGTGTCTGGCTCTAGCACCAGAGAATTACTGCCACAAAGATGCCTTTTGACAGACGTATCAATGGAAATCAATCCATCAACCAATCAATCAATCATGTTGGAAATCCAGGCACATTCTTGGCAAGTAGTGGAAGAACACATAGGGAAAGTATCCAAATGAGCAGTCAGTACTTTGGAAAAGCTGGACTGAAATCAACTTAAATAAAGAGGGAATCAATAATTAGAACATTACCTTATATCCAGGATGACCATATAGATGGAGGACAGAGTACCTGTACCTTTAACCATTGCATAGAAGAGGGAATTTAAAAATAGCCTAATTTGCATACATTTGCATACTGGGTCTAATGGAGCCGGTTGGTATTCCAAGGGTTACGAAGGTTTAGCTCAGCATGGAAGGATTTAAAAAGCAGCACCTGCCTAAATTCCTTCTTTTATGCAATGGTTAAAGGTTCAGGCCTTCTGTCCTCCATTCTATATGGTCACCCTGCTTATATCCCACGTTCCTCTCAGTATGGCTTTCTTTGGAAAGGATTCTTAAACAGATTCCCATCTGTGACTTGACCAAATGCACAGCTCTTTCAGCAAAGTCCCTGCGCCAGGAGCCTTCAGGCTATATCCTGGGGCTTTGTGGTATTTGAAGAAATCCTCCCCACTCAAGAGTTGTGGAGAGAGTTTCAACATGGCTGTCGTTTCAATGTTTTCCTCTTTTCTTTCTTTGCCACTCTATAATGATGTCCATAGAATCTCACATGAAACATTTTTGCTTTAGGCAACAAGGAAAATAATTTTTTTTGCCCTGCCACTTCCGGAAAGGGTAGGCATTTTTCCTTTTCACATGGATCATGGCCTCAGCCAACTTATTAACAATTAAACTGAGTCAGCAAATCTGGCAGTTCCTTCGAACAAGCAGACAGGCTATTGTTGCTGTTGTTTTGGTTCTGCCTTAACTAGATTGGTTATTTTGAAAACTATCAAGTCTCTGGCCTGATTCAGGGCTCAATCCCGAGTCCTGTGCACTGGCTTATCACCCATACCAAGAGGGGGCAGAGAAGTCGGTGGTGTGGGGAGGAGGTTGGGGGAGATGGGGAAGGGCTCTTTAATTCTGCACTGGCTCCAGAACTGAAGTAGAATTGAGTAGTCCCATTTGCTGGGCTACTTTCCTTTCAGTGGAAAGAGGACAAAAGTCCCCTTCTTCTAAGGTGGTGATAGCTTCCCTGCTGCTACAGCCATTTTTTGCACTACAACAAAAGTGGATGCTACAACAGCAGCTCCACACTCTGGGCCGCTCAGGATTGGGCTGTCTGTTTTTTTATCTGGGGTGAATTTGTTGTTTCATACTGGGGAACCAGACATATTTCCCATTTCCTTTCCCCAATATGCCTAACGCAGCATGTTACATGGATACTCCAGGTAGACACCCATGTGCACAAAGCCAAATTCTGGAGTGGGAGAAGAGAGAATGGAGGATGAACAAATTGGGTCCATGCAGACTTGCACCACCTATTTAGCTAGAGCTGGTCCAAGTAGACTTCCCCCTCCCTGCCCCATGCTGTTCAGGGAACAATTGTTACCTTACCAAGGAACAACGTCTGCAACTGTCCCTTTCCCGCTAAAGGATAAAATGGGAGACACTTCTAAGTTTAGTACAGTGTGCTCAAACATAGGATTTACACTTGAAAACAATCTTGCTGTGGTATCCCAAGGTCAGTTTTCCATCTGTATGATAGCAAAAATATTGAAAAGGTTCTTGTAAGGGCAAATACATTAAGGTACTCAAGTATTTTGCAGAATAAACACATGATGCACCTGTGTAAGTAATTGGGTGCATGCCAGGAAAGAAAAAGGGTAAACTCTACGTATCTTTTTATTCCCGTAATAATTTCTGTTTTTTCTGGCAATGGAGGTCATATTTGAGTTGTACTGACTGCCATATCTTTAGAGACATACTATCTCTCCATTCAAGTGGGCTCTTTCTACTGACTGTTAAGGAACTCAACTTACTGCCAAATGCTATCCTGGGCTGGCCCTTGGGACCACTGACATGTGTCCACTGTATCCTGCATAGTGAATGGGGATAAGGTATGTCAAGAGTGATAGGAAAGTTGGCTTCTCAGTACTGTGTCAGCTCTTTTTTATGGCATAGCTCTAAGAAGCCTGCTGGGGGCATACTGGTGCCAGAAGCAGACTTGGAATATGACTGCTGCTGCAAATGAGTCCCTGCCCTGCCCTAATGTGCTTCCTCCACTAGAAATCTGAAATCTGCCCATGGTTGCTGCAGCGAATGCCCTTGGCTCTGGTAGAGGAGCCTACAGACTAGTGGAGTGGCTGGCACAATGGTGGACCTTGAGATACACTTGTGTACCACAAGGATATGTTACAAGGATTTTGAAATCCTTGTTTAGGATTGTGCTGTTAAGATACAGGTGGCCTGATTCAGGATCTTGAGATTTGATCATCCACATGTTCTGAACCCGCAGGTGAGTTCAACCCTCTAAAGGTGTACCCTCTAAAGGTGATGGAAGTTGTGCTCCTATTGCCTCCAGAGGACCTAGTAAGAGCCACACATGCCTTCCCAGCCCCAGCCTGCAGAAGGCCATCTGAGGATTGTATGGTATTCTATAACAGTTTTTAGTTTTATTTACAGCTCAAACATATGCTTGTTTGCTCAGAAGTAAGTTCCATTGAGTTACTTACTCTTAAGGTATCGTGTATTGGCTTACTCTTAGCTAAGTGTATATAAGATTACAGCCCGAGAGCCCAATCCTGAGCTCTGCCTGGTGGTTTACTTCTGGCATGCTTTGTTGCAAACATGCCATAAAGTACATTTCTGGGGCTTAATGCCAACCCAGCACAAGAGTTAGCCCAGCACAAGCCCACCCTGAGCCAATGTCAGTGGTAGGAGGTTGAGAGAGGAGTGGGGACATGGGAGGGGGAAGTGGGGAGGATGTATTCCAGGTCTTGGAAAGTTGGAGGGCAGGGGAAGACTCATAGGGGGAGGGAGCTGGGCAATAAAGGGAATTTTCCTCCACTAGATCCTGAGCTCCATGTTGGGCCCAATGGAGCCTCATATAGCCTCATTTATAGTTATATGGTTACGGTATATACATAGCCTCATATAACTCTTCAATTCTGCACCAGCTCAAGGGCTGCCATGGAATCAAGTAGCCGCATTGCAGAAATACTTTCCTAATTCAGGGGAAAGAGATGGCAGCTGCTTGCAATAGCCATTTTGGCACAATGGCTGGCCTGGCACTCTGGGCAGTTTAGGATTGGGCTACACGCTGTATTAGATAATAGAAGTATGCAGTTATGAACCACCTCAGTATATATGTGTCTATCAGCAAAATCCTATTTGGTGCAATCCTATGCATATTTACCAGAAGTCCCATTATATTCCATGGCACTTACTTCCAGGATTTGTGCTGGAATCTAGATTTAGATCTAGACAAATCTAGACAATTTGT
This sequence comes from Cryptoblepharus egeriae, assembly GCA_030015325.1. Taxonomy (NCBI): domain Eukaryota; kingdom Metazoa; phylum Chordata; class Lepidosauria; order Squamata; family Scincidae; genus Cryptoblepharus; species Cryptoblepharus egeriae. The sequence goes on along the minus strand of JAREYC010000001.1, from coordinate 84,633,386 downwards.
GCACAGCTAGACAAGTACTTGGTGATCAAAACAACCCAGCATGGATTTACCAAGAATAAATCTTGCCAGACAAAGCTGATCTTTTTTGATCGGGTTACAAGCTTACTGGACAGTGGCAATGCTGTGGATGTCATTTATCTTGACTTCAGCAAAGCATTTGACAAGGTCCAACATGACATTTTAAGTGCAAAGTTGGAAAAATATGGGCTAGACAGGGCAATTGTTAGGTGGATCTGCAACTGGCTCAACGACTGCACACAAAGAGTTTTAGTAAATTGTTCTGTGTCAACCTGGAGGTTGGTTTCAAGTGGGGTACCCCAAGGCTCTGTATTGGGCCCAGTTCTGTTTAACATTTTCATCAATGACTTGGAGGAAGGGGTACGGGGGAGCCTGATGAAATTTGCGAATGACACCAAGCTGGGAGGAGTAGCAAACATAAGACAGGAGAAACCTCCAGGAGGATCTGAATAAACTAGAATACTGGGCTGTAACAAATAGAATGAATTTCAACAGGGAGAAGTGCAAGGTTCTGCACTTAGGAAATAAAAACCAAAAATACAGGTAAAAAATGGGGGATACTTGGCTTGGCAGCACAACATGTGAGCAGGATCTTGGAGTCGCCGTGGATCACAAGCTGAACATGAGTCAGCAGTGTGATGTGTCTGCAAAGAAGGCAAATGCCATTTTAGGCTGCATTAAGAGGTCTATAGCTTCCAAGTCGCGAGAAGTTCTAGTTCCTCTTTATTCAGCATTGGTCAGACCTCACCTTGAGTACTGTGTTCAGTTCTGGGCACCTCACTTTAAGAAAGATGCAGCCAAACTGGAGCAAGTCCAGAGGAGAGCGACAAGAATGATCAGTGGGATGGAAGGGAAGCCCTATGAGGAAAGGTTGGGGGAACTTGGGATATTCAGCCTGGAGAAGAGGAGGCTGAGAGGAGACATGATTGCCCTCTTCAGATACCTGAAGGGCTGTCATAGGCAGGAAGGGGCTCATTTGTTCATAGCTGCTTCTGAAAGCAGAACTAGAACCAATGGGTACAAACTGCATGAAAGGAGATTCTTGTTGGATATCCGGAAAAAAATTCCTGATGGTGATGGCGGTTCAGCAGTGGAACAGATTGCCAAGGGAGGTAGGTGGTGGACTCTCCCACACTGGGCATCATTAAGCAGAGGCTCGACGATTACCTGTCGGGGATGCTCTAAGGGGATTTCCTGCTGCAGGCAGGGGGTTGGACTAGATGACCTACTAGGCCCCTTCCAACTCTATGATTCTAGGAATGTATGTACTGTATGAGAAGGCAGTCTCTGGCTATGTCAAAACATTAAAAAAACACTCTATGATTGTCAGCAAATGCCTGACAGTGACTAGTACTTTAAGCACTCAGAATGTGTCAGAAAATGCCACTTATGGGGAACAATAACTCAGTTTTTTGTAGAATGCTGTACTCTACTTCAGAGCCAAAACCTTCCTAGGTTTGACCAGAGGCAAGAGGGGAGCATTTCCTGAGGTCAGTTCCCTCTTTTGTTTATGACTTAAGTATGTGTTGCTTTCCTTTGCATGCCAGCTTATGAAGGTCATTATGACAAAGGATAAAATTCTGGCTAGAAGATTAGCTCATAAGTGCTTTAGGTGTTTTGTTTTCCAGGATATCTCCAGCAGATTTGAGGAGGATTATTTACAGAAAGAAAATCTCTCGTCCATTAAAAAAAATCATTTGGTGATGTAACACATTTGCATGAATTTGAAATGAAGTATGCAAAGCCTTAACTGTAGAGGAGAAGTGACACAAAGAGTGACCAAGTTTCATGCATCCATTGCACTGAAATAAGACAAAACACCATATCTAACATCACAGCTGGCTGGCCTGCCGCACTTTTCATCATGAAGGTAGCTAAACCAGGGCAAGGGATTTGCTAAAAAGATGGTGCAAATCCAAGCATGATGGAGCTGTCCTGAGCTGATCCAGAGCAGGAAAGGATGCTACATGAGAGGCATATCCTGGCCCTATCCCACCACCCTCTCACTGTCCTGCCTGCCCACCTCCACCCTGAAATGCCTCCCACTCTCTGTCCAGCCCCCGTTGACCTCTGTGCTAGCCAAGCTTGACTAGCATGAACTTACCCTGTTGTGTCAGAGCAGACTGTATGCAGACTTGATGGACCGGCACACACCCTTGTTCCAGCCTGGCTGACTTCACAGCACATTTGCAACATTCCTGTGCCAGCATACGGGATGAGTGCCTGCCCAGAGGAGTCAAAACACTGAGCTCTAAATATATTAAAATGTAGTTTGGACATAATCAGTGTCAAAAACTTGCAGCCATTTATAATGTATTGGATACAAATTGGGAGCAGGAAAAAGAATTGTCATCAAAGGAATAATGTGTCAACGCTTATTAAATACATTGAGGAATGGGAATATGGCTGCAATCCAGAAGTGCACTTGGGCAAACCTATCTATCACTGGAGTGGCCCAATTCCAAGGTAGGGCAGCCCAGTTATGCCAGAAAAGGCTTAAGGCAACCTAACCCTACAATCCAGAGTAACTACGGGAGCACGAAAGAGACATTACGTGCACCCGTAGTTACTGTACCACCTAGTGAAAACCTATGGAAAATTCATATTGCAATCCAGAGTAAATTGTTCTTACACCAGAGCAAGGACTCCCCGTAGTTACTTTGGATTGCATCCTATGGCAATATTGGGTGCCCCAAGACAGGTGGACCTGGGCTGCCCTAGCTGTATCAGCCTAGGCAGTTCAGGCGAGGCATGTTGAGGGCATGTTCAGTATTTTTTCCAGAACAGAGCAGGTATACTATATCCAGACCCTGTTTCCCAGGCAGAAATGCCCTATTCCAGCTCCTCAGAGTTTTATCACCTCCAGAGCAGGTATAAATATGAGTAGACCCATAGGGGTCCATGCAAGCCAGAGTAAGAATGACAGTGTTGACAAAAAAGTTCTTCTCCAGCCTACCTACAACCCCTGCCTCTCAACCTCAGGATATGCCACAACTATGGCAGCCCACTAACTTTGGGATACAGCAGGCCACTCCAAGAAGCCCCTGGTATTCACTGCAGACTGTTCTGGCATCTCAGGGACTGCACCAGGGACTCCTTATAAGGCAGGCACCACAGCTGTTCCTTGTTCAGTGTGATCTGAGGGGGGTCTCCTCGGGAGCAAGCCCTCCCCATGTGTCACTGACTTGGTGCTACTGAGCATGCTCTGGAGCAGTTAGGGCAGCCCGGGCTTCCTGATCCTCTGCATTCAGTATAACTTTCTTCTCTGGATATAGCCTACTTGGGGCAGCCCAGCTAGTGCACTTCTCAGTGTCCTAACTCTGGATTGCTCTGCCAATGTCTGACCAAAAAAAAGTCAGAGCAAATGTTTTGGTAGGAGGGCCACATCATCTTTCTGAAATTGTTTCAGGGGCTTGGAAAAAAGAACTAATTTACATTTCAAATTTGAATAAATTCAAATAAATTTACATACTGGTAAATAAAAACATAGTGATGAAGCATACATGAATGACCGTGCAATCATATCCCCTGGTTAGGTCAGCACAAGTCCTGTGCTGGCCTGGGAAGTTGCAAAAGGGTCATAAAGTCCATTTGTGCCCCTCCTGCACAGCCTCCCCACACCACCATGGAATCAGAGATTGGTGAGTTGCACTGGCCTAAATTATTGAGGATTTCACCCTGAATAAATTTTACTGAGCTTATTTTTGATGCACATGAGAACTGTAATACAGGCATGTAGAACCACATAAGAACAATGAACTGTTTGCCGCTTGCACATACAACCAACCAAACATACAAACCACATGGAGACACAAGTTGTTCAAAGGCAATGGAACGGCAGTTAAAATAATACCCATGGGCCAGCCAACAGACTCTAATAATGCAGAGGACTCCCTGTGGGCTGCAAATGACCCATAGGATAGTCCACCCATGATCTAAAATAAATACATTAACAGGAAAAAAGAAAACTCAACAGTGGAAGTGCCTACAGTGGAAGTTATGCACTTATCCTTTTCTTATAACCCACCCAATATACGTGTTGACCCACGGCAACCAAATCCTAAATTACGCTAAATTCTTAAGTCTGCAATCCGAATCTCAAGTTAGGCCACCCTAAGTCCTGGCACAAATCCTGTGCTGACCCAGGGGTGTCACAAAAGTGCCAGAAGGGACTTCTGCCCCACTGCTAAAAGAGGGTTAGGCCAGTGGGCAGACATGCGCTTGCCTTCCTTCATCACCACTGGAACGGAAAGACCGATGAGTTGTGCTGGCCTAGGTTAGGATTGTACCCTAAGAATCCTAATTTCCAGTGCAGCTTTGGAGAAGGCTGGAGATCTCCTCAGGATAGAGGGATATATTTCCCCTTACCCTGAGTTAAAGCCCCAGCCTTTCCTGTAGGCCTTTTCAAATCATGGGGGTTATATTGCTGGTGTGAATCCAGGAATCCTTGAGTAGGACTGCTGAGCCGTAGGAATAGTTTGGCTGGGGGAATAATGTCACCCCTGAGCTTTCTGAATACTGTCAGTGATAAGTGGTGTTGTCGCTCTGGGTATGCTCTGAGGCAGGAGCATACCCAGGAGCATACATACTGAGGCATTTTGATTTGTTTTAATGAGCAGGAACTGAAGCAGAGCAGCTCTTGTGACTAGCACCACTTGTGTGGCAGGAGGCTTAGGGTGATAAACACCCATTTTTTTTGCCACTCTCCCATGACTCTCCGTTCCGTGTGAGCCACAACCGTTGTCTCAACCTGCAGCCATTCTGAGGCAATGCCTTCTTTGCAGGTGAAAGCGATCTCTTTCTACACACCTTCAGCTGGCCCACTTCTCCCTCCTCTGTCCTCTGGTTGTTCCTCCGGCTGTCACTTTGTGGCACGAGGCTTCCTGTGGAAATCCACCTTGCTGAGTACATTGAAGTGTCGGTGTGCTGAGCATGTCACTCTCATCTTGCCATATCTGCCCATACATGTGAAATGTTTTCAAGCCATCCTATGTACAAAAAAAAGAGCAGCTTACTTTGGCAGAAGTTTGCTCAGTCATGTTTGTGAGCATGTCCTATTTATAGCACAGACATCTCTATATGCTCCCTTGCCATGCCATCCCCAACCATTCCCCTTGTTAGGAATTCAAACCCTAACACCCCTGTTAGACATGCAGCCTGTTTTTTTAAAAAAAGGATATCCCAATGCGGCAATCTTGACTAAATGTTAGCTCATGTCAGAGCTGGTGAGTCCAGAGAGCTTCCTTTGCTTCAGTCTGTTGTGGATCCAGCACCCTGAAACTTAAAATATATCATTGCTGAACTGTGTTATTAGCCTATCTTTCAATGAAAATCAGAGAGACGATGCCTAAGGCAGGAGAAGGGATCTTAATTGCCAGATCTCTCCACCAGTCCTTTGCTGTGAGGAAACCATAAGACCTGGCAACTAATCCTAACCCCTAGATGCAAGTCCCTTGTACCGGCCAGGGGTGTTGTTGTCCCTTAAGGCACTTCTGCACCATTACTGGGAATGGAGTGATGGGTTTGTTGAGCTGGCCAAAATTGTTTAGGATTATGTTGTTGGTCTTTTTATGAGATGCAGGGCATAATCCTAACCAACTTTCCAGCTCAGGTAGATGTGTACCAGAAGGGCATGTGTTGCATCCTGCAGTGGGTTGAGGGGAGTCATAGAAGGCTCGTCAAGGTAAGGCAATGTTTGTTCCCTTACCTCAGAGTTGCACTGCACTTACACTAGTGCTGATATAGGATTGAGTCTGCAGTTTTTAGGATTGAGTCCGCAGTGGGTGAAGGAAGGAATGCCAAGGGAGCTAGTGTGTGTTCGTGTCCACTGGTGCTTTCCTCTCCTAACAAAGTACTATTTTTAAATAGTTTCAGAATCTTCCTATCCCATTTAACCTCTTTCTGATCCAGGCTGCAGTCTATCCATACTTCCCTGGGATAAGTCTCATTTAACATATTGGGACATATTTCTGAGTAGGCACACATAGGATTATGCTGTAAACCAGCGGTCCTCAATGTTCTGAGGACCACGGCCTGGTTCCGTAGGGAAAAAATTTCCCATGGACCAGGAGGATGCTCATGCATAGTTCCATCTGGAACTGCAGATGCACATCGGCACAGCTGGGCTGCGCCTGCACAGTTATCCCTGCAGCCGGGGAAGACTACGCTATCACGGTCTGCCATTCAGCTGTGCCTGCACAGTCTCCCTGGCTTTCCTCTTAATACATTTGCTTTCTATGTAGCAAACTTCTGTGTAGAAAGCAAATGTATTCATACATGTATGAATGTATGTGGAACAACATTCAATCATATGAATCTCCCACCTTCAGACTAAGTAGTGCAGCTAAAGCAAGCCCTGGTGTATCTCTTCAGAATCACCATGTTCAAGTGTCAAGTTCTGTTAGGGCCCAGTTATACATTATGATAGATGCATAATGTGGTCCAGGTTTTATTTTATTATTCCCCGCCTAGTTACCTAAAAAGGTTATTCAAGGTGGCTTACATCAATTATAAACAACAGAGAATAAGATACAATTAAAAAATAGATAAGAAAAATAAAAAAGACAATAAAATACCTTTCAGTCTACAGGTGTCCCTCCTTATCCACTACTGTTCCAGAATCTCCCATGGGTTAAAAAATCCATGTATAAAGAAAACATTGGAAAAATAGGTTTAAAGACCCACTTCCTGTCTTCTTGCTCCTCCATTGCACCAAATGAATAGGGTAGTGCCTTAATATCTGCAGAGGTTTCAACCTTGTTAAAAACATATTTTTTAATACACAGATTTGATTCAACATGAATGGCTGCTGCAAATCACACTTTTAAAAACTGTTTTTCTACTGTTGTAGAGAGTAGTCATGCAAGCCATCGTTCTGTTTTCAGTCCCAGAATCAGACCCCTGCAGATAATGTAATAATGCTTTAGATAATATTACCTAAATATTACCTAATTCAGTTAGGAGCAGTAGAGGAGCAGGAAACCTGGAAGTAGGTCTTTAAACCTGTTTTTCCATTGTTTTCTTTATATATGGATTTTTCTTATCTATGGGAGGTTCCAGAACGGAACCCAGGTGGATACCAAGGGACACCTATTGTGTAGCAGGAATGTGTCCCTCTGCAACACTGAAATGCATATGTCTGCTATGATTTGCCTCTGGCACCCTGTCCCATCTGATATTTCACTAGCCTTTGGTGAATGAACCTGATCACTCACTTCAGAGGAGGAGGGCTGAGAAGCTTGGAAGAGACTGATACATAGCAGAGGTACACACACACAGTAAAGACACAATCACACACCAGGTGACCATGTTTCTGTTTAATCAATTTACTGCCCTGCTTTTGTTGGCCGTAGATGTCTACCTAGAACTTATCAGGTCTGTCAAAACCTCTGGGCTACACAGAATGAGACTGACATTAGTCGGGAAGAATACTTCCTAGAGGAAAGCTGCTACTCCTGGTTGCAGAGCAACCTCACTTTGCACAGCTGGGAACATGGGCTAATGATGTTATTACCAGGCAGACCAGAATTGGACGGGAGCAATCAGGTTTGTGTTCTCCAAAAGCATAGGCTCAGAAACTGCACTGCTGAGAACCCATAAGGATATTTGATTGTCCGCAGGCAACAGTTACAAGGAATTTGTTAAGTGACTGATATTTTGCACTCTCTTGTCCTTGAGGCAGCATCCCTGTTGCTCAGGGACAAGATTGGCAGGGAGCATCTTCCCGCATTGTATTGGAAAAGAAAGAGGGGTACAGACAAGGATAGGGAGAGATGGTAGCCATCACACTGGTAAAGTCATGGGAAGTCCTGCTCTTTCCTGTTTGATGTTTACACTACTGTATATAGTGGGTAAAAGAGGCATGACACTTCATCAGTTCTGCCCTTCTCCTGGATGATATCTCTTTAATTGGCCAAGTGTTATATCATTGTTTCAGCAGATCTTCTGAGCATTTGTTTTGTTTTCCCTTTAAAACTTAACTTGCTCATAGAGCTTGAAAAGCAGCTCACTCCACTCCATTATGTGCTGTTCCTGTGATGCACATCTTTTCATGCAGTAAATCATCCAGCACTATTAAAGGCTGTGAAGTACTACCTTCAACAACATCCATGCCCATCCTCCTACATGGATCAGAAGTATAGAAAAAACAGAACTCCTGGTACACAAACCATATCAGTCTATTAGGTTTCTGCAGGAAAATACTGTAAGATCTATACAGACACAAGATCTATACAGTTCTTCCTCTAAACTGAAAGAAAGGAGAGCTTTGCTATTAGCATTTGTGGTTGAGGATGGAAGACATTCTGCTGTTTATCCAGATCATCATCAAGCTATTTCAAAGCACAGGTCCAGAATTGTCTCACTAAAGTCCATCCAAATTAATTCTGCAAGTGATTACTTATTATCCCCTTTTAAGTGCATGCCTATATGTTCAGGTGTACATAATTTTTCAGGAAATCCTTTGCTAGTTGCATGTGACCCTTCTGAGTGAGGAAGACAATCATTCAACACTGATATAGAGCTAGAAAAACACAAGCAGAATTCAGTTTATAACATTGGAAGTGACTCTAAAAGTGGTAGATAGGTTTTGTTTTGTTTTTTAAATGTGACTTTATCTCATCATCTCCCTTGCATTGAAACCAGGTTGTGCTGGGTTATCTCCATACATGCATATGTCCACCATTGTGTATAACATATGCTGTGTACCTCTGTGAATGAAAGCTCACATTTTTCAGTGTAGAAATATGGGATCTTTTTTAGGCACATGTCCGAGCACAATAGGTTTGAAAGGGGAAAAACAGCATTAGAAAGAAAACATACAGATCTAATTCCCTCTTGTATTTTTCTTTCCCTGTTCTCCTGTTACCTATTTTTATCTTGTCTCTGCTGCCCTGACCTCCTCTTAACTTCATGCTGATTTGTTCAGAGTTACTGATGGTGCTTGTCTTGGGCACCTCGGACCATGGAGCAATCAGAGCCAAATGTGGCTGGCCTCTGATATTAGCCCACGGACAGGAGATCTTTTCCAACCCTACTTACATGGAAATGCCAGGGATTGAACCTGTTTTCAAAACATAAGCTGTACCCCTAAACTAAGCCCCCTCCTTCTAAGGAATAATGCATGGGTTGCATAATTATCTTTCTTTGCAGTTGACTATTTCTGCGGCATGCAGGCATCAGTACAGTTCCCTTGAAAATGTCCCTGGGTTGAACCAGTTGTGTAAATCATGTCTTTTTCTCATAAAAGAGATGGTTAGAAGAAGACAAGTTGATCATTTGCTGGTATATTGCTTTGAAGGCTTGTCTCATAACTGCTTATTATTTTCTTGAGTATTACCACATCTCTGAGTACTGTTTCCTATAGAAGTGCTTTTAAGAAGTGTGGAAAAGATCCCAGCATGCACAGAATACTACTCATCAGAAGACTATCTATCTATCTCTTCATCTGTCTGTCTACAGTATTTATATAACGCTTTTCAACTAAAAGTTCACAAAGTAGTTTTCAAAGAAAATGAAAAAAGCTAATTAATAGCTAATGGGTCGCTGTCCCAAAAGGGCTCACAATCTCAAATGCAGAAAAGAACCCCAGCAGAAGCCACTTGAACAGACATTGCTGGGGTGTGTAGAGCCAATTCCTGGGGCTCAGGTCCACAACATGCCCTTCCACAGAACACTGTACAGTCTCCTAAATAGTTATCAAAGTTCACAGAACATTGCATGATGCTTGTCACCAGTCAAAAAGCATTCTGAGGTTTCTTGTGTGATTTTAAACAATATTTCTGATCTAATGAAACTGCAAGTTCTGCTTAAAATTGCTTAAATAGCCACAGAAGGCTTTCTGCACACTGCCAAGTGGAATGGTTCTGACCAGCAGTCAGAAACAGCATGGCAGCTGGTGGTGGTGTAATAATTTCAGCACCTGGAGTCTCCGAGGACCTGGGAGAGGGGAAGGGACAAGACCAGTGGTGGGCCCGGCCTGGCCCAACATCCGGTTCGCCAGAAGTGGGAGGGGCCAGGCCGGGGTCTGGGGGCAGGGCCAGGGTCAGGGGGTGGGGAGCATTAGGGGTGGGGCCGGGGAGGGCCAGGGCCAGGGCTGGCACACCACCCACCCCAGCGCTGCGGGTGCGGATGGGGGGGCCCCAAACCAATGGCGCACTGCACATGCGCCAACCATTGTTGGCGCACACGCAGAGCGTTCTGAAGCGGGCAAGTTTCAGGATGCTCATCCTGAAGCGCACTTGCTTCAGGACACTCTGTGTTGGCGCAAGTTCAGAGTGTCCTGAAGTGCGTTAGCTTTAGGACGCACTGCGCGTGTGCCAACGAAAGTGGGCGCATGTGCAGTGCAGTGGTGGGCCTGCTGAGAACAGGTACGGCCAGTTTCTTGGCTTCCCCCTGCTACCGGATCAGTAGCGGGGGGAAATTTGAACATCCGGTTTGGGCAATCCAGCCCAAACCGGTCACAGCCCACCACAGGACAAGACTCTCCAGGAGGCAGGAGGGGGGAGCCCTGGAGGTGGAGCCCAGCCCAGGAGGAGGCAGGCAGAGCAGCCCTCTGCTGCCCGGAGCTTCTCCAGCTCCACAGTTCCTGCCACTGAGGTTCACCACTGGTGTATATAGACTGTAATCTGGCATTTCGTTCCTCCAGAAGTACTATCCAGGAGTCCCAACATGAGCAAGAAAACTGAAGGTGGCCCACCAACCCCATTTCCCCCTGCTTAATTATGCAACATTCCTGCTTTATGGTCTTGACAAAAGCAGATTTATAAGAATCTGAGAATAAGAATATAAGAATAAGTGTAAGAATATAGTCTAATAAGAATATATCTTATAAGAATATAAGAATAAGTGACAAAAGCAGATTGATAAGAAACCACTTTGCATAAGAAAGCTGGTTAGGCTAGTAAAATACTGACTGATCTGTAAAGATGGTAACCAAAGTTCTCCCTGACACTGCTTCTGTGAAGGCCACTACTGCCTGATGTTACATCTGCCTGGTGTTATGAAGGGGTCCCAGTATATTGTTTGCCTTTGTGTCAAGTCCAAAGACCAGCCAAGGGTGATCCAGCCTTAGCAGTGACTGATAGCGTTATGTAGCCTTTGTGGGTCTTGCCACTGCCCTTTAAGATGACTTGCATAGTGCCAGGTTTTCTTGGTCTGTGAGAGCTCTTCTGTCTCCCAGCAGAAACGGTTGTTGAGAAAGGCTCACATATCAAGTGAGCTGGGGGGATTGTTCTGACTTTTCTTAATCTCTGATAAAATACACAGCGGGTAGAGCTGAGATCTTTCAAGTTTGCAAAAGAAAGTGTAGGAGTTTCAGACCTTTTCAGGTAATGGCAAAAGTTGAACTACTTGTGAACAAAGCCTGCTGCACTGTAATTGCATCTGGCATACTCCATGAATGGAAATATGTGAGATATGGCAAAGAACCTTGTGGTACAGGCACCTGCACATGGCTTCTGGCCCCCAAACATATGCCACCGTGGGCATGTTACTCCTAAAGAGCCACTAGGCTCTTATATGTTCTTATTCTTTGGCTCTCTGTGAGCAGTTTTGAAATGAGTGCCCTCTTTCAAACCTATTTGTGATACCAGTGAATGTGGGGTGACAAAGTAAATTCCTCAAAGCCTGAGAAATTGTATTCTTTTTGCACTGAGATGGAGCTGAGTCAAATTCATAAACAGAAATCAAGTCAAGAGAAATAGGTGTCAACTGAATAAAAAGAAATGACATTTATTAATGTAATTAATTCATATTTATTTAATTTTTAACAAATAGGGACACCACTGCAGGTTAGACAGCACATAGTATTCCACAAGGTGAGGGGAACAGAGGAATAGGGAGAATTGGAGGAAGGTAGCAAGGAAGGAGAGGAGAATGGTGGAAAAAAAGCAGTTGAAGAATACAGATGTCCCCTCATTATCCACTAGGGTTCCATTCTTGAACCTCCTATGGATAAAAAAATCCCTGTATGAAGAAAAATAATTGAAAAATAGGTTGAAAGACCCACTTCCAGGTTTCCTGTTCTTCTAATGCACCTAACTGAAGAAGGTAGTGCCTCCATATCTTCAGGGTTTTGATTCTGGAACTGAAAAATGGAAAGATTGCTTGCTTGACTACTCTCTACAATAGTAGAAAAGCAGTTTTTAAAACTGTGATTTTCAGTGGCCATTCATGTTGCGTCAAATCTGTGTATAAAAGATCCATGTATAAAAAGATTGGACCTGTATCCAGTTGTATCAGTTGCACACCTTAACCTTAGTTACAGTAGGAAAAGAAAATGGGCATTGTACTGCTGGCTTTACAGAAAGGTAGCTTTCAAGAAGAGATTGGAAGAAATGGTGTAAAGAAGTGCAGAAGGACACCCATAAGTTCTAGCAAGTGGTTCCCCGAGTCTGGGGCAGCAAGGGAGAAAGATGTAGTCATTTGAGGAAGCAGCAGACTTTTAGACCTTAGCAGATTCAGGGGGAAGCAATTCATCACTCTCTCACAAAGATCCTAAATGGCTCCCCTTTGCACAGGAGAGCATAAAATTGCTGTCTTGTTCATGATAGCAAAGTATAATGATGGGAAGCCCAGGGAACTAGATTTTCAGCCAGTTGCTCTGTTCCTGGATCTCCTCTTTTGACTTTAGATGTCCAAGTTTTAATCCTACCATGTCCGTTCCCAAGATAGTTAAAAGTGAAATAAGGCTTAAGCGACTGATAGCAAAGGATGACAGGTTAAGACAACACCCTCAACTTGAATAAGAAGTTACAGCATGACCGGGGGGGGGGGGGGGAGGGAGCTTAACCAGTGGGTAGAACAAAATATCGTAAGTATGGTAGGAAGTGAGACAGGAGAGAATGAATAAAAAGAGGGGGATAAACACAGAGGTAGCACACCTTTTTTGCATGCAGAAGGTTTCAGGTTCAGTCTGTGGCGTCTTTGGGTCAGACTGGGAAAGAGCCTCGTCTGACGCTATTGAGAGCAACTATCTGTCAGGGCAGGCAGAACTGAGTTAGATGAAAGTCTGACTTCGCAGAGGGCAGCTCTGTATGACTTGGCAGAGAATAGAAATGGGCAGTGATGCAGAAAGTCCATAAAGTAATCTTCATGAGAACTTTTCCAGTGGCAAAAATATTCTGGGTAGAGAAGATATAATCAGAGGAAATGAAGCATTTCTAATTAGTCCCACAGATTTAAATGGCAGAGATGCTCCTAATTGGAAATCCAGAATGGTGTAATGGTTAGTGGATTGGACTGAGAAGTTCAAATCCCCCCTCAACCATAAAGTTTCCTCGATGATGACCTTGGGCCAGTCACTCAGCCTCATGTACCCCACAGTGTTGTTATGAGGACAAAGGGATGATGGAAATGTGTATGAATCCCTTAAATAAATGTTTTTAAAATGTTTTTAAATGTGTATGTTAGCCACCTAGAGTCAGCTTTGCTGAGAAAGGTGGAACATAAATCCTGTTAATAATAATAATAATAATAATAATAATAATAATAATAATAATAATAATAATAAAATAAATAAATAAATAAATAAATAAATAATAAATTCTGTATTTACTTGAATCTAACACTGACCTTTTTCAGCTGAATTCAGTTTCCAAAACCAGGGTACGCATTAGATTTGATAGCGCATTAGATTTGATAGCGCATTAGATTAAGATAAATATCGTAACTCTTTCTGGAAAATAAAGGATTTATAAGTTGAAATTTATTACAGTGCTGGATTTTGTCTGGAATATATATATATGTGTATAAATGCATTTGTCTATGCTATATTTAGTATCTGACTGTGATGACCATTTTGGATAAACCTGGGGAGGGGTAAAGAGGAACGGGGCCTTCCAACTGAGGCAAAGTGTTTTCCTAAAACTCCATCACAAAATTGTTAATGGTGCCAGGAGTATATTTTATGAACTTAACTTCAGCCTGGAAAACCCATGGCATTTAGGAAGCTATGCAGTAAAATTGCACGCTTCAGTAAAGGAACAGCACAAACCATTTAGCTGGTGATAAAAATCTTTTCCTTCAGCTTTCACTGAGGAGCTTTACCATTTTTTTCTGGGATGGGTTTAATTTTTTTTTAAAAAAATGTTTTCCTTAAATCAGCTATCAGACATAGCTTCCAGCTGGAGTGTTCATGATGTGATAAAATTAGATTGATGAAAACATACTCCACAGAAACCGTCCTGATTTTAAAAATCACCCTTTTCTTTGCTCCAGCTGAGGTGTGATCATCACATTCGGTGTGGCTGTCCTGTCACAATATAATTCTTTGGTCAATGTGGCTCTCGAGTGGCTCCGTTTTTAATGGAAGGGAACAGAGCTAAAAGCACATACCTACTGAAAAGCAGGCTTGTTGAGGCTTTCAGGAAAGGTTTGTGAAGTTCACCGGGCCATCAGAGGCTTATGGGGAACAACAAAAAAGTTCATGGAGAGCAACTGGAGGAAAAAAGTAGGGCAAGAGGAAACACACAGAAAGAAGATAAATGATTGAATCCAAGCCAACCTGCAATAAAGCATTATCTATATAACATATAGCTGGTTATGTTCGTGTAGAGCCCTAGCTTTGCATACAGGTTTGACATTAGTATAGGGAGACAGGGTTGATGGTACTAAGCTAGAGGAGTAGTGGTGAAAACCCCTGACTCTCTCTCTCCCATATTTGTGGACTTCTTCACCAAATTTTTGCACCTTTCTAGCCCCTCTGAAGGTTTTATGATGCCTCAGCATGCTGAGGAGGAGACTGAGTCATCCACCTGCAGTAGCCTTTGGTGCTTTATCATAGTTTATTGTTGGAGCGTCTTGTTTTTCCCTAGCTGATCAGTGAAAAAAAATAACCTGGCTTGGAGCCTGCTCTTTGCATTGTGAAGGCCAACTGATTTTGAAGAGAGGGAAAATCCAGGCACACAGATAATGCTCCCCCATCGTATACGGGTTGCATAAGTAAAACCTGGATAATGTCAAAATTATTTAAAAGAGGAACACAAATCTCTTTGGCTGCAATCCTAACTTTCAGTAAGGCTGGCCTAAGCCTCAGCATAAATCTTGTGCTGACCTGGAGGTGTCACAAAAGTGCTGTAAGACACTTCTGCACCAATCCTGGGGGAGGGTTAGGCCAGTGCACAGACATGCGCTTGCCTTCCTACACACCATGGGAACGGGGAAACTCATGAGTTTATGCCAGCCTAGGTTAGGACTGCACCCATGGCCCATTTGCCCAGGTTTGAATGCTTCCAGGCTGGATGCTTCAGAGGGGGTTCACCTTCCTGCAAGTATTGGCTCTGGAATAAAGTAAGCAGGGTAGGAATTGTATTAAGTAGGAATTGCATCAGGCTTATTTTCCACTAGCCTTCAACATTCTTGCAATTATTTGGTATCTCTTTATTTTTCTTTCTGTTTACTAACTGATCAGTGCCTTGTTTTTATCCTTTGTATTTTTCTCTCCTTTTGATTCTTCAGTCTCTTAATAAACTTATTTATGGTTTTTAAGTTAGTTGCTTCATCCACCTTGCCACTCATACTCCACTATTGGCCAGCTTTTGGGAGAACTTGTGGGTTCTGTTCACCAGAGAATACACCTTCTTAACGTTTCTGCCTGGGTTCTCCAACTTTGGTTAGTGGTAGTGCATACTCTCTCTCCCTTAGTCAATTCCAATTGTAAAAACAGATGAAGAAAGAGCAGGGAGGTGGTACCACCGATTGCTAGCTATTGTATCCATTTTGCCCTCCCATCTTCCCTTACATGTTCTAATCATGGAAGACAGTTTCATATCTTCATCCTGACCTGTGCGCCCAGTGAATAAATAGGTATATCTTTAGGGTTTCAGATTTTTTTTCCCCAGGCCTGCCTGAGAATGTCAGGAGGGATTGAATTTTACATTCTAATAACAATGTGTTTTGCCATTGAGTAAACTGCTGAGTAAGTTGCATACTGGATAACTGAAAGCTTCATCTTTGAAACAGACATGAGTGTTGTAGCACCCCATGTGCAAATCCTGCCATAAGAAGGAGGCTAGATAAGGTTGCCATATGACCTGAAAAATACAGCAAAATCTCAATTTTTTGGATTATGTTCACTTTCTGGCAAATGGGACAGAGTGTCCTGTCCAGATTTTGTGAAAGAAAATTATGGCATCCCTAGAGTTGGACTAGATCAGGGGTCCTCAACCCCTGGTCTGCGGCCCAATGCCAGTCCATGGTGCCTTGGCCACAGGGCCACAGGACTGGACCGTGGGCAGGAGCCAGGGCTGCGATCAGCCCCAGCCTGGCCCTAACTAACAGGCGCAGCCAAGTGTCAGGCCACGCCTGTGCAGCTCTCCCCGGCTGTTGAGAGAACTGGGCAGGCATGGCATGGCACTCAGCTGCGCCTACGCAGTTCTTCCCAGCTGTGGGGAGAACTGGGCAGGTGCAGCCCAACGCTTGGCTGAGCCTGTACAGTGCTCCCCGCAGACAGGCTGCAGGTCTGGACCATGGGTAAGAGCTAGGGCTACACTCAACCCCAACCTGGCCTTAACTGGCAGGCGCAGCCGAAGGTCAGGCTGTGCCTGCACAGTTCTCCCCAGCTGCAGGGAGAACTGAGCAGGCGCAGCCTGGTACTCCATCTGAAATTGCACATGTGCATCTTCCCCGGGCCATGGGAAATTTTTTCCCCTACAGACCCAGTCTGTGGTCTTCAAAAGGTTGAGGACCACTGAACAAGTTGACCTATTAGATCCCTTCCAACTCTATGATTCTAAAACATGGTATGTGTACTGGGCACCAACTGGAAGGGTGCTACGGCATGTGTTCCACATGTTTCCCCATTCAGAAAGCAATCAGAGCATATGCGCTGTTTTATCAGCTGGTCAGACAGAATTGCCTAGCCAGCTGCCAACCATATATGCACTCTCTAACTGTTTCCCAAGTGTATAACAAGTAGAGTGGGGTGCATGTACCCTAATGACATCACAATGGTGCTGAGCACCATGACATCACAGCATTGCTCCAAGTGATAAAGCCCTGAGCACACCTTTACAGACATGCAAAGGGTAGAAGCCCCAAATCTAAAAACTGTTTTTTCCTTAATTTTTCCTTTCCTTGAGCAGTTTAAGGAGACAGAAAATTTTTTTCCCCTCCATCCTAAAGAAATAACTAGCTCTGGACTTAAAATCCCTATGACACATTATCACCCCAAACCCTCTGCTAATGTATCAGCAAAGTCAGAAAATCTCTATATTATGAGTGTCAAAGAGTTCAGAAGGGTTTTGTGCAAACCCCAACAACAAATATATTTTTTTCTAATTTTTGCTCAGTGGTTTTCTTTTTTAACAACAACCTGACTGCAACTTGATGAAATTCTCTCTGACCCCAACTGATAACCAGAAAGTGGCCTAACCTATTTGGAAGGTCTGTCTAGGTATAGTCAGGATTTCAAGATTGAAGCAAGACTTCCCATTTAATTTACAGCTGCTGGACCTCATTCAGGCCCATTCTAACCAACTTTTCACTCACTCATAGAACTGTCTGTACAGTGAGAGTTATGGAAACTAAGGGAGAAAAGTAGGAATGTGCTTGCATAAGAGACAGGCATTTCTCCTCTCCTCCTTTTGGGTGTAATTGTCACTTTTGTTGGGAGGAATTCAGAACACAGCCAAGGGCATCAAAAAGGCTTCTAAAGATAACTTTTCACTCTCACCTAAATGACAGCATCTTTGAGCACAAGCCTAACATGTCTACTCCAAAAGTAAGCCCCATTGTATTAATCCCAGGAAAGTGTCTTTAGGATTGCAGCCTTTATCTTTTGTGATCATCTGCTGTTGTGTACGAGGAAACATACCACTGCCCATATTATACTGAGGTTCATATTCATCATTCAGTAGAAAGTGATGATCTGTATGTGCCAATTACCTCTCATAGGCTAATCACTACAGTTAGACTTTTTATCTCACCTGGTATCAGTTCAAACTGTTTGCTGACTGGTTAAGTAATGAAGATATATGTGGGAATCAACCCTTATGGATGCAAGATGCTGTCTTTACTGCCGAAGAAGAGCATGAGCATATCATACTAAAGAAAAGCCTCGGTTAAGAACTGATAGGCTCTTGCCAGCTAATCCAATAAAAAGCATCATCTTGCTTTATGTCTCTCATATTTGAGTGTTATAAATGAAGACCTCTATTAGGTGAGAACAAAGACCACCAAGTCCTGCCTCCCCCAAAGACCAGACCAGCTCCTGTTGCCAGGAATCCCCAATCAATGTTGGCTGAAGTCTATCCATGTTGGTAGGGCTAGAAAGATCCTGAAGACACCCTAGCTCTACAATCCAGAGTAACTACAGGAGCACATAAGAGACATTACGTGCACCCATAGTTACTGCACCACCTAGTGAAAACCTATGGGAAATTCATATTGATATCTAGAGTAAACTGTTCTTACATTGGAGCAAGGACTCCCCATAGTTACTCTGGATTGCGCCCTAAGTCCTCCACTACATACACCCTATACATGCTTTGATTGCCTGAAAGCTACACATCAAGGAAAATAGGAATGTTATCTCCAGGATCTATGTGCAGAACTTGTGCTTTCTTTCTGATGTACATATATAGGCTTTCCCCTGCCCATATTGCAGGGGGCACACCTGCCGTGCCCCAGCTTCAGGAAACTACAGATATGGGGGAACCCACCCCATACCCTTTATGTCTTTATGTTAACCGTCACATCAAAGACTGTTTACAGTCGCACCAAAGTCTTGCTTTACTCAGAGACTATTAGCTGCAGCAAGGACCAGCAGGCAGGAACCTGCGCTCTAGAGGGGATGTCTCAGTAAACATTAATAGGAAGAAGGAAGTGGGAGTAATGTGTGCCAGATCCTATCCCTTCTGGCAGTCTCCCACCCCTTTTCTCTCCTTGAACTTGTGCAAGCAAAATTGTAGAGCAGGAGATTTATGAAAGGGTAAAGCTACATAACCTGTTTGTGTCCAGTGTTGCATTTAAGCAACAGGGACCAAACGTGTACACCTCTGGCCAGACAAAATGTGTACCCCTCTGGACACCTCTGGTGTCCCTGCTGAAGCAGTACCATCTTTTACCTTATCCTGCTGGATACAGTACACATCTTCAGGTCAAGAAAGGTATATTAGGACTGGGTTGTTAATGTTTCAGTTTCAATTAAAATTTCTAACTCATAACTGAATTGATTATTTTTTTAAGCTGGAAAGGATCTGTCACAGTTGCAGAATCTGGTGTGTGTGTGTAACAACAATTAACAACTGTGCGGCTTGGGTGTGTATTGAGAGAGAGAGAGAGAGAGATTCTCTACCCTACCACCTGTGAGTTGTACACCTAAGGCTAAACATTGGTAGATATTGGCTAAGCCTTGGTAGATCTCTCTCTCTCTCTCTCTCTCTCTCTCTCTCTCTCTCTCTCTCTCTCTCTCTCTCAGCATGCACACACAAGACACACGGTTGTTAATTCTGAAGAAAGGAAATGTAAGTGAAGTGCCCTATGTAAACCAAAATGCTCATAATTTCAGCCAAGGACTGATGCAGGCATATTGCTAAAGTGTAGCTGGTTCAAGCTAATCAGGTTTGCCTAAATGGGAACCCACTGAAAGCCCAATTTAAGGTGATATGAATGTCAAAAAGGTCTATAAAATTTCTGAAGTGAATTCTACACAAACCCTCAAAAAAAGAAAAAAAAAAAGATAAAAACTGCTCACCTTCCATCACTTAAGGTTTCGGATGTGGCACCAAATGTCATCATAGCCTGGTTCAGTCACAGTGGTTCATCCTGTACGTAACCTCTTTTTGCCCTTCATCCAGCCCATTTAAATGAGCCACTACCAAAGCAATTGTACAAAGAGGGCAGGGTGACTTTCATATAACTGGTACTTCTCTGCAAATTACCTTTCTCATTCCCTTTGTTCTTCCCTCCTTTCATGTCTCCTCAGGTGCAATGAACCCAGGTTCACTTCTTTGTGGACCTCACACTGTCCATAGTGGAAAAGAGCAGACAGGTGGTGGCATTTATAGTGCTTCTGAGAATCATTCTTATGTGCTCTCTCTCTCTCTCTCTCTCTCTCTCTCTCTCTCTCTCTCTCTCTCTCTGTGTGTGTGTGTGTGTGTGTGAGTGTGAGTGTGAGTGAAGCTAATAAGACATCGTCAAGGCTGCAATCCTAACCACACTTTCCTGGGAGTAAGTACTGTAGAACACAATGGGACATGCTTAAGATTGCACTGCAAGTGTATGAAAATCCCCTTTTGCCATCTATTTTCTGTTCTTAGCAATTATTTGTCATGATTCCAAAAGAAGAAGCTTTAGGGCCAGAGATAGCTCTATGTACCCATTTTGGGGGACAATATAAAAAAGGGCAGTTGCGATCATGCCCAGCCATGCTCTAATGCCACAAGTAATGTCTGTTCTAACAGAAATAACACCTTACCAGGTGCTGTCTGCATGCCATTATACATGCCGCTCCTTAGTTATGCATAGCAGCGGTACAGTCAGCTGTTCCTATGGCCATGCCATGCATGCATCTTTCATAGTGAGGAGTATCCCAGGAGTGGCTTGTTATCAAGTGTTCAAAATATAGGGCATTGAGATCGATGAGCCTGACTCAGTTGAATCCTGCTGTGCAAGATGCCAAAAAATACCACAGAATTGCAACGTGTTCCTTTTACAGAACTCCTATTGTAAGCTATGAGTGTTGAGCATAAGGCTACAATTACACGGACCCTCAAAGCAAAAAGATACCACTGACTGTCAAAGCAAAAAGATACCACTGACTGTCAAAGCAAAAAGATACCACTGACTGTATGAACAATGATGGAATGAGCATACAAACTGGGAAAACGCTCAGTCCCCAGGAGCAAGTTGGAACTTTGTGAAGGGCATGGCCATGTTAATTCATATCTCTTACGTGCTGTCTAGATCCTGTGCAAATAGAGTTCCCTCTGGTAGTTGGATAGAAACTGTTAAAGGAGACCCTACCTACAATACTGTTAGCTTTGCAGACACCACTAAATTGGATGGTCCTCTGTTAACCCTTTGTGCCTACTACTGGGGCCAATTATAGGTTAAGCCTGAAGGGTCAATTGGACCACATGCTCAAAGAGGATCTGGCATTGCAATATTCGCTCATTTGTTTGTCATTTGATAAGTTTAATTTTGTTTTCAAGTATGGTGGTAAGACAACTTGTAAGACAAACTAAAATTTCTAAGGAATTCTGCCTTGTAAAGCAAACAGTACCTTGTAAAACAGTTTTACAACAGTCATTGTAAAATGAACAAATTGATGGATCTGCATCATGAGCAACAGAAAGAGATTATGGAGGAGATCTCATCTGCAGAGGAGGAAAATAATGAGGAGGAATCCCCCAGCAAATGAGATTGAGAACATTTGTAAATATTGGGAAATTGTACAAAATTTATAGAAAACCACCACCCAAATAAGGCTGTAGCAGTGCGAGCAATGAATCTGTTTATTGACAATTCAGTGTCACATTTCTATGAAATCTTTAGAAGGAGACTAAAGCAAGTGTCATTAGATAGATTCCTTGTTAAAGTTGCTCAAAAAGACACCAGAGACTCTTCTAGTGAAAATTAGTCATCCTTGGCCATAAAGGTTTTTCTTTTCTGTTTTACTGTATAGTGTCATCTGTATAGAGTTGGAAGGGACCCATTAAATCATCTATTCCAACCCCCTGCCTGTACCAGGAAATCCTCCTAGAGCATCTCCAACAGGTGCTTGTCAAGCCTCTGCTCTAAGATCCCCAGTGAGGGGGAGTCTACCACCTCCGTTGACATTAGAGTGTTTTTTAATTAATATTACAATAATTCTGTTCTGTATTATATTACAGTGGTTTTGAATTTGATTGCATTGTTTTGTCATCATTTTTACATACACTTAATATATTTATATGAATATTTTGGGTTGTGGAACCACTCGTCTGAGTTTTCATTATTTCCCACGGAAAAATCTGCTTCGTATAAAGAACGCTTTGTAAGACAAACATGCTTCCAGAACGACAATCAATGTTTGTCTTACAAAGCATCACTGTATTCTAATTTTAGATGTTCATAAAAAATTGGAAATGACCCATGGCTCTGTGTCTACCACAGCTGTTCTAGTGTGCTGTATTTTTTCCACCTGTAGCCAAATGTCATATCAGGATAGCAAAAATTCTGTCAGCACACAGATGGACATTTTTTTTCTTATGCATGTTAAACAAAACAGAAGCGATTTGCAAATCAGAGGCCGGTGTGAGGATCAAATAAGGTAGCCTTAAATGACAGACAACTTGGAAGGAACACAATCAAAACAACAGAAGAACATGACTTCAGCTTGGTTGATCTCAGTTGCTGACATCCAAGCAACTCTCCAGATTCCAAGCAGAATTTTTCTATGCTGGCAATGCCAGCAATTGAACCAGGGGCTATCCATACATACAACCTGTTCTCTGCCACAGAACTATAGCCTGTCCTGTACATACTAGATTTCTTATCTAAACGCACCAACATTACTACTCTGGAAGAGGCCTCTTTAAAAAGGTGGACAAACTGGAGTTTCTTCATCATAAAAACATGTACAATTAAAGGTGTAAATTTAACTAGTGGAGGATGAAATCTGATATATCATAAATATGTCACTAATGATGCACCTACATCTTCAAACATTGCGTGCTTAGCATAGCAGGTGCTATTAATATCCACATTGATGACACTGCCTTACATAACAAAGAGAACATAATTAACAGAAGATCCTCATTTTACAACTCTAGTGGGCTTCACTCGACTCCTTTCAAACCCTCTCATTTTTTACTCCCTGCAATAATCAATCTTGCTCTGAGTTAGGTAGAACCGTGCTATTTCTACTGTTTTATTTTTAACAGCATGTTTCATAATAGATTACATTCAGTTCCGTTTGTGAGCTTCCAAGAGACCAGAATAACTGGTAGAGATGGACAGTTTCTAGATAGGAAAATAAATCTTCTTCTTACAACCAATGAACTCCTCTATCCAACAAAAGGATATGAATGGGGAAGCAGCAGGACTAACCCAGAGAACCCACAAGATACTGAGCAATACAGAAGCATTCATTACTGTGCAGCTTTTAAATTCAACACATCTTCACATGGAAATCATGAGGGTGAAAGAGAGAGGTATAATAGCAAGTCAGGGGAGGGTTGAATGACAGATAAAAATTCAGAAAAGGAAGGAGGAAAATGGAAGAAGGGTCTGCAGTTTTCTTAGACAGTGGAAAGGAAAGAACTGGGATGGGGGTTATAAAGAGGTGAACGTATCAAAGAATTGGTGCACAAAGGGAGGATAGTATCTTTTCAGTTTAATAAGAGATGGATATCACTATGAGTACAACCCTAACCATATCTACTCAGAAGTAAGCCCCACTGAGTTCAATGGGTCTTCCAAGAAAGTACGTTTAGGATTGCGGCCTATATCATACCTCACCAGGTCTTGCTGTATCCAAGTGGATCCAGTCTGAGTGGATTTAAATCGGATTGTTTATCCAAGTTGAGCTTGGTCCAAATACTGTACAATTACCAGGCAACCAAGAAACTCTTTTCAAACTTTTAAAGGATGCAATCCTAAGCTCCACTTAGGCTGGCCTAAACCCAGCATAAGTCCCGTGCTGACCTGAGGATGTCACAAAAAGTGCTGTCAGGCACTTCTGCCTCACTCCTGAGAGGGTTAGTCCAGTGCACAGGCACACACCTACCTCCCCACACCTCCACACCCCCACACTAACCCACGGAAAGATATGTCATGTGAGTTAGGCTGGCCTAAGTTGGTTAGGATTGCCCCCAAAATTGGATTGATATGTTGAAGCCAATGTCACTACTATGTCTGCTAGCTAGTTCAGCATGATAGGAAGATGATTTTTTGCTCTGACTGGGTTCTAATTTTCACAGCTAAGAAGCCTTTTGTACTACATTGCACTTAAGTAGAAGATGCCTGAAAGAGAAGAGGCACTGA
Organism: Cryptoblepharus egeriae; assembly: GCA_030015325.1. Lineage (NCBI taxonomy): Eukaryota > Metazoa > Chordata > Lepidosauria > Squamata > Scincidae > Cryptoblepharus > Cryptoblepharus egeriae. The sequence continues at coordinate 84,609,401 of JAREYC010000001.1, read as the reverse complement.
GAGTATTAGGGTCTGATTTCCAGTTGAGCCCTGGCCTTCTAGGATAATGCAACAATTACGGCTGCTCCCCCATTTTGATAAAATCTCACATCTAGGAGTTACTCAGAGTTCCTCTCTTCTCTACAGATAATTGTAACACAAAATTTATAGGTAACTGTGTGATCCCTTTGGTGGGAAAGAAAACCTCAAAAGCCTTATAATACCTTTGTTCGGATCAATCAAAATGACATTAAACTTTGAGCAGCATCTTCCTGTCTTCATAAGACTGCATCTTATATAAAGGAAAAAGGGTAGAAATGTGGGAAACCTGGATCCAGAACCTGCTGTTGTTCTGCAGAGAAAAAAACTGAATAAAATCCAATGCATATATACCAAAACTGCACTTTACAGTTTCCTTGATAAAAATCAAGGAAATACTATTGAGAATTCTGTAAATACAGTAGTATCATTAGGTGTTTACGTTTAGGCAGTGGTATAGCTTCTTTTTTTCCTAATAAATAATGTATATAAAATGGGAGGGACTCTGTAGGTCAGTGACAGAACAAATGTTTTACAGCAGGGATCCTCAAACTACGGCCCGGGGGCCGGATACAGCCCACCAGGGCCCTCAATCCGACCCGCCAAGGCTTGCTGGCCGCCACAGGGAAAAGAGGCGTGGTGGCGGCTGCCATTTTAAATTTGGCACGCTGCTGTGTGCGCTGTGCTGTCCTGAGGGCACAGCTCCTCCCCCTCCCTGCCTCGCTGTTGCTGAGTGGCTGCCAGGCGAGAGCAGGCAGGGAGGGGGAGGAGCCATCCCCTCACGACAGCACCGGGGTGGGCGCCCACCATGGCAAGGGGCTGCCTGTCTGTTCGCTTGCCCGCCCACCTGCTCGCCCAGCAGAAGAACTTGACTTGGATGGGGGGCTGCGCGGCTGAAGCGCCCCAGCCACAGCTTCCCTGCCTGGCCAGGGGGCTTTGATGGGGGACCGCGCGGCTGCGGCGCCCCATCCACAGCTTCCCTGGCCAGCCAGGGGGCTTGGATGGGGGACCGCACGGCTGCAGCGCCTAATCCACAGCTACCCTGACCAGCCAGGGGGCTTGGATGGTGGCCACAGGGCTCCCCAGGTAAGTGCCTCCCTTTCTCCCCCGATCCCCACCAGACTTCCAGTAACCCCACCCCCCAGAAACCCTCCCCACTAGCCCTGCCAGTAACCCCTACCCCCAGAACCCCCACCAGCCCTGCCAGTAACCCCCACCCCCCAGAAACCCCCCACTAGCCCTGCCAGTACCCACCACCCCAGAACCCCCACTAGCCATGCCAGTAACCCCCACCAGCCCTGACAGTACCCCTCCACCCCCCAGAAACCCCCCACCATCCCTGACAGGCCTTCACCCCCCAAAAAATCCCCCACTAACCCTGACTGTATCCACCACCCCCAGAAACCCTCCACTAGCCCTGCCAGTAACCCCACCCACAGAAACCCCCCATTAGCCCTGCCAGTACCCACCACCGCCCAGAAACCCCCCTATAGTCCAGCCGCCGACAGTATCTGAGGGACAGTGAACCGGCCCCCTGTTTAAAAAGTTTGAGGACCCCTGTTTTATGGGATTAGAGCACAATCCTAATCAATTTAGCATATTTTCCCTTGGTGGTGTTGGTTAGTTGGCATATGCCTGTGCACTGGCCTAACCCCCCTGTAGGAGTGACATCTTATGGCACAGCAAAGGACTTATGCCAGGTCTTAGGCTCTTCTAACTGGAGTTTAGGATTGCAGCCTTCAGGAACTTGGTCAAAAATATGATCTTGATAAAAATGTCAGAATTGGACCTTGGCATACCTGGGAGAGTCAGTGGGCAGTGTCTCGGTACTACTTGGTGAGAGGCAGCACCATGATGTCCTCTTCTTGCCAGGTGAGCCTCTCCTTGTGCATGGCCTCTCCCACCCTCAGCAGTCCTAAAATCATCACTTTCTCTGAAAATGAATGCAGCTTTCTCTGAAAACTGGAAATAACATTTTTAGGCTAGGGAGGGCAACATTTTCTGGTATTTAGGCTTAGGCTGGCCGAGGGGGAGTTATCAGCCTTCTAGAAGAGTCTGTAAAATAACAGTAGGTTGTTCTGGTGGAAATGGTAAGATTACTATAGTTACTGTCAGTAGTGGTGATTGTGGGGGCAATGGTTGTAGTTAAAGGTTGTGGAAATTTGCCCCTGAATCATAATAAGATAGTAAAAGAAGTTGTCTGCCTGTCCAAGATGTTGGAGAACTGTTTTTGGTCAAAGTCCTGAATAGATGGATGGATGATCTGACTTGATGTGGGACATCTTTTTATGCTTGGATGATCGTCTCATTTGTTGCATGAGTTAAATCAGAGAATAAGGCAATCAAAGTATGGAGAAGAAATTGTTCTTCAGCATATTTACCATGAACACATGCAGTAGGCCTGGGGCATTTCTGAAATTGTTTCTAGGTTAGATAAAAAGGATACAGATAACAATATTCCAAAACCTTGCTGTTGTACTTCTCTGCAGCAAACCTCATTTCCTCGCTTGCTGTTTTTATACTCCAAAAATAAGCCTGCTAAATAATAAACCTCCCCAATCTGTTGTGTTGAAGAAAGCAACTAATGGATATCTAAGCCCCATGAGAAAACACAGGCATCCTTCTTCCTCCAGCATGGCATTAAAACAACAGACTGATGTGAATACACAGAGTCAGGGTTGTGCTGGCATTACCAGGCCAATGCAGGATATGGGGAGGACAGTAGGAAGGTGCGAAGGAGGAGAGAGAAGGGTGTTCCTGCTAAATATGCTGAAGAACAATTTCTTCTTCATACTTTGAGGGTATTCTTAGGTTGGCGGAGTGTGGGCAAAGGATGTGACTGTGGGCTGCTGGATGGGAAGCAGAAGGTAGACCTCTGATGTAGAAGTTGCATCAGATCCAAACTTTGTATCTAGGACAGCCAGGAGCAGCCTCTGACTGCACCTGTCTGCTCACCTCTGGAGGTGGTGACCTAAATCTGAGTAGACCTGCTGGGGCTGCGGCAGCCCTGTCATAGGGAAGAGGATGAGCCTTCCCCTTCCTGCAAGATTGTACTGTCAATTGTCAGTAACTGATATTGTGTGGATTACTACATGGGGTCTTGAACCCTGGCCTGCTTGTTGACAGTCTCCCCTCCTGCTCCATGTAAAATCAAAATATTAATTTTGATTTTCCCTGCCTCTTTTCCCTGCCTCTTTTCCCTACCTCTTAGCAGGGACTCAAATTTTTCCAAATCTTCCATATGTATTAAAGATGTGTCGGCTTCCACTTGTTAGTAAAAAACACTGATTTTTACAACTTGGACTCACCTGTCTCAAGTTCTCATCCCTACTAAGTTTCAAATCCTATTTTCTTATTTTCTTCAGTGCTGGTGCTAAGTATGTACCATCAGCTCTGGTGTCACAAGCATGCCATAAAGCATGTTCACAGCACCCAGCTGGGAGTGAGGGCTGGTGCTGGGCCAGCACCAGTTGGAACTGGCCTTCAATGCCAAGAAGACACCACTGAGGAACAGCTGGCGAGCTTTTTCACGGCATGGTGAGGGCATGGGGAAAGAAAAACTGGCTGGGAAAAGGTAAGATGAGGCTGGGGAGATGGTGGAGATGGTAGCAACCTCCGCCTGGAATACCCAACATGGGCATCCTTGTTTCTGTGGCCACTCAATAGTGGGCACAGCTCTGAGGAGACCCATTGCGACTACCGCCTCATTACATGGGGTAAGGGAACATTTGTTCATCCAGCCAGCATAAGGATTGGCCTGCCTTACTGTTACATTTTAACTGATGTTTTCTTTTACAGCTTTATTACACCAATTTTGTTGCATTGAACTGCTATGAGATATTGAACTGACTGACTTGTCAATTTTTTAAATAAATAGGATCTCAGTGTGACTTGTTCTGCCAGATCCATGAAACATAATGAACAACGGCCAGTTTAGTCAACCATAACAACTGTTCACTGTTTAATTCTTTTTAAATTGCTTTTAGAGCAGAACACCAGAATCAAGTAACCTCAGTAGCAAACATGTACAGTTAAACCCATTAAAATTTGCCCTGACCAGTGAAGTCAGTCAAGGCTGTAATTCTATGCACACTTACAATGGGGTCCATCCTATTGAAGTCAAAGGCTCCTACTTTTGAGAAAATTTGCTGAGAGATTGTGCTAACCAATTTAGGCCAGCATCTCACCTATCTCCTTGTTCCTGTGTTATGTGGGGAAGCTGGCACATGTCTGTGCATTGGCTAATCCTCCCAGAGGTAGTGCAGAAATGCCTTATGGCACTTTTGCCACACTCTTAGCCCAGCAGAGGACTTGTGCCAGGACTTGTGCCGCCCTAACTGAGGCCTAGGATTGCAATCTATACTACACATCTTTAACTGATTGCTGTTCCAACAAATTAATGCTTGCAGCCATAGGGACATGGCTATGACCATTAATTTAAATGGATCTGGATTTCCCACTATCCTCTCAGCTCTGTTCTCTTGGGCCATACACAAGGTATGTGGAAGGAATTAAACTAGGCCTTTGATTCAATTTCTTTCTAACCTGTGACATTACCCCAATTATGTAGAAAAGAATCCTTTCAGGACAAATTGGTAAACTGGCTAAAATCCACCTTTTATCTCATTACCCTGTCTCTAGGAATAAAAGGTAATTAACTGGTGTGTAGGCTTCTCTAGGACTGTTCTCATTCTCAAAGTAAACCCTCTCATTAGTACTTAATTAGTGAATTGGTAATACTGTCCATTCTACAACTTCTGATGCCACCTTTCGGTTCCCCTAAGGGTCCACAATCAGCTGCTTCTCCCTATAGATGGAGGCATGCATATGAGGATCCACCTTGCAGCTGAAGTTACCTCCTTTCTCATTCTTCCTTCTTCATACTCCAGATGTGTCCTTCGTTTTCCTACACCTTCCCTTGTTTTTCCTATCACTGCTATGCCAAAAAAGGTAGGGGACACTCAAAAATAAAGAAGCAAACAAACTAAATGCTGCCACCAAGTTCCCCTCTTCTTTTCATTATATCTTTTCAATAAGGGGTTGAATATTCAACAGCGTTACTTGGGTATGACCACCTGTCCTTGGAGAGCATAATTGTCTGCAGGCTGTTTCAGAGCAGGGATGTAGTAGAGCTACAATGCCAAGTCATGGGTACAGTAGTATCACAAGTCAGTGGGCAGCCATTGTGACTTATCCTGCACTTGTCAGGTAAGCTGCAAGTCAGTTCTGCAGTCAAAACAGAGGTGCAAGTCCAGTCATAATCCAATAGAACAAGCCATGGAACCAGTAAGAATATTCATACATACATCCTCAGACTATGGGGTTGAAATCTTTTTTTTTTTTTTTTGCATGTATTAACACCTGCATATTTTTGGTGCTTTAAACAATCTTTTAAAAATTCTGCCTACAGAGACCATCTGTTGCCCTCCGTTTGACGTACATTTGGCAAATTTGTGTTTTAAATACTTTTTTTCCAGACTGACCTCTAATTTTACAACTGCATGGATCACTAGTACAAATGATTGAATGAAGCTGGCAAACAACCTGGTCTATGTCTTTATATTTAGTGATTTAGTGATTTAAAGCATTAAACATAACGACTTTTGCTTTTTCCTTTCGCTTCCAACATAAAACCAGTAGTTTGAACTGTTTAGGATAAATGTGATAAATGTATCACTATTATGCAACTTCTTTTCACTTAATACTTATCACGTGGGGAAGAAAAGCAGCACAAAGGAGTGTGGAGAAACTTGGGACAAAAAAACTGCCAAGGAAAAAGGGTTAACCAGCAATTTTTCTACCATCTCCTTTTGCTTCCTCTCCCCGACCCAATCCCATTTCAATGTTATGCTGACATCTCATGGACACAGATTGATGTCCATCAAATCATATAAACCATCCTGGCAGCACTAGGCCAAATGTGCCCTGCAGCAGGAGCAATGAGGCTCCACACATGTTGGTCCCAGTACTGTCCTGGAAAAGTAATATAGGCACAGCCCTTCTCAGTCACACCCAGCATCTACTCACATAGAGCCCCAATCCAGACATCATAACAGCAGTGCCAGTGCTAAATGTTGCAAATGTACCATAAGCCACATCTACTACTGTTATCTTTGATGTGGCATCAATTCCAGTACATCGTGCCCATTTGACAGGTATAGTGACAGCTGCAGGACGGATCATTTTGCCATGTTTTACCTTCCCTTGTATTTAAGCCAAGAAAAAACAAACGTTTCATTAAAGGGCTGATGTAGGGGTTAATCATGTAAACAATGGATTCAGAACTGGCCAATTGTCTCTTTTCCCAATTACCACAGCATAAGATTTGTCATTCTGAGCATGTCCACAGAACTCTATACGCATTCAAAATGTAACAAATGTGCCCTTAAGTTTACCTAAGTGCTTAAAAGAGAGCATGCTTGTATTTTCTCAGAGGTAGATACTGACGATGAATTAATTTATAGCTGCAAAAGTGCTTTGACATTTTCTGCTAAAAGGGACAGTGAAAAAGGCTTCAGCGGGAGCGGTAATTAAGGCCAGAGAGTTTCAGTTTTGCAGGCATTACAGTTTCAAACTCAACCTGTGATCAAGGAGTGCAAAGCATTGCAGCCAGAAAAGATCAGTGCCTTTGCCTGTGCATGTGCGTTAATGCCAAGGGTACTTTGATCCAAGTTGATTTTTCAAACTGAGCATCTTGGGTTTCCCCTTTTAAAAATGCTATTTCTGTTACATCTTAGAGCCTTGATACAGTGGGCCCTTTGCATCTGTGGTTTTGGCATCTTTGGAGTGGCCAAACTGCCCACCTTCCTTCGTCTCTGCAGCCACTCACTGGCTATATTTAAATAGACTGGAGGAAGGCTCACTGGCTATTTTAAGTGGGTTGGAGCGGCCACCAATATCATGATGAGAAAGAAAAAGCCCATTAGGTAGTTAGGCAGAAAAATGGAGATCAGCAGGATCAGTGGAACCAAAGCTTTGTAAGCCACCTTGGTCATTTGCGGGTTATAAATCCTAAAATGAATGAATGAATAAATCACGCCTTCCTTTCCAGTCAGCACTTCACACTGGGATGAGCATCCACAGAATTTGTAACCAGCAGGGGTTTCTGGATCCAAATCCTAGCAGATAAGAAGGGCACACTTAACATGGATTTCCAAGTTTGGCTTCCTGTAGAGTTGCTGTCCAGATGCAAAAGAAGATTATCCTTCTTTTCTTTTTGAACACTTCAGTAGGCTTTCTGATCATGCCTAGACATGATTCACAACTCTCCATGATTCATAATCTATGGCCTTTCACCTGAAGCCATAACAAATCTTATGTATAGTTGGAATAATTTCAACAGTTGAGCAGCCAGTGTGAGAATCATAAACACTTCTAGACAGGAGGCTGTAGCACCCTGTTCCTTTCTTAGAAACCACTGAGAATCCTCTAAGCACTTTGAGTCGTGCAAAAGCAATATGCTTTTCAATCCCAAATAGTCTGGGAATTTTGCAAAAGCTTGATTGACTGCCTGGCTGCTACAAAGAAGAAGTACAAGAAAAAGTGTAAAGGTAAAGGTGTCCCCCGCAGGTTGTACTGCTGTTTGGACTGAATATAGGGTGTGGTACCGATCCCCATTTCTAAGCCAAAGATCCAGTGCTGTCTGAAGATGTCTCTGTGGTCATGTGCCCAGCATGACCATACGCCGAGGTGCACAGAACACTGTTACCTTTTCACCAAAGTGGTACCTATTTACCTACTTGCATTTCCATGCTTTCAAATGCTGGGTTGACATGATCAGGGCAAGGGATGAAAGAGCTCACTCTGTTTTGTAGCACTTGGGCCTCAAACCCTGGCCTGCTGGTTGACAGGCACGGCATCTCAACCACTGAGCCACTACACCCACAGCTAGAACAGTACATCCAACAAATAATGTGTTGTATTGTGTACTGACTCTTGAAGGACCAGGTCAGAAGTCAGGTCATATGAGCAAACTGGAGGAGAATAGAGGTCTGTGTGTGTTCAGTAGAAGCCAGTGTACCCTCTAGTAACTTCATGATACAATACAATCATAGACCCAAATGGACCAAAAACCATATACAGATCGCAATTAAGTTGCACTTGTTAAATCCCTGATCTACATTTTTCTGCTTCGGGTTTTTCTAGTGAATTGTAAACAAATAAGTACTTGGGTTAATAGAGGAAGGCTTGCTATACTACTCTTCTCAGGACAATCCTATACAACTTTCCAGCACTGGAATTGCTATGCCACAGGGGCATGTGCCGCATCCTACAGTTGGGGAGACAGCTACGAGGACCGCTACAGGGTAAGGCAATGCTTGTTTCCTTACCTTGGAATTGTATTGCCCTTATCCCAGAGCTGGAGAGTGGGTAGGAGTGTTCAATAGATCACACTCCATATCAGATGATTAATCCATCCCCAGATCCTTGTCTTCCCTCCTTAAGCCTGTGACTCTGTTGTGATTCAGCATGAGGCTGAGCCTGTTCTTAGCCTTAAATCCTCACCCTGTTGCTTTCAGGTGTTCTTGTAGCCAAGACCTAATCAATAATCTAACATTTCTTCTCCTTCATGAAAGAAAGAATAAAAGCACAGTGATGCTGCTGGCTGAAAACTATTTTGCTCTTTTGGATTTTTCCCCCCTATGGTTTAAAAATAACTTAATATACACAATAAATAATTGATGGCATCAGACTGTAAAGAAGGCATTTCCTTGCCCTTTTAAAAAAAGATCATTTGAAGAAATACTATGACAAAATAATCTTCTTAGGAGTAACTTGATACTTTTTTAAATGATACTTCCAAGGACTTCAGAGAGTTTCGGAGAGCTGATATTGTCCAATTTATGAAGACATGTTTGTGCTACCTAATCCAAACTGAGCAAGGTGCAATCCTAGCTCTGGGTTTGGGCCAGTGCAAGGGGGCAGGGGGAGGGTTGGAAGAGGTGATCCAGGGCGGGGTGTTCCTAGGGGCAGGCAGATGGGGAATGGGATGTAAGGCTAGGACCAAGTGATATGCCGGATCCCTGCTCATATCTACCCAGTTCTGCTCCATGGCTGCCTATACTTCCAACTGATTTGACCATCTAGATATATTTTGATACGATCTATTTGGTATATCGATATATTTGCTGTGCATTATCTCATCCAATAATGCATGTTTGCAATGGAGATATGATAAAAACCATTCGTTGCTCTGGTAGATCATCCCAAAGGGCTGTTAAGTAATCAGTCCTCATCACATTTTGGCTCCCACATGCACCAAAGGCTTCCTTCTGAACTCTTCTGGCTGATGTCTGCAGTCACAGTATCAATAACTCATAATCAATGGTATCACAGGTGGCTGAGAGATTCCATTAAATCAGTTGGTTCCAATTCCCTCTATTGGTTCTCAGGTGAAGATAAGTCACCGAGGCGGTGAGCACAGTTTCAGTTCTGTATCCATAATGAAAGCAGGTCTGGCAGGAGCCCAGGAAACAAATTGTTTCCAGGTGGATGTGTAGCTGCAGCACAACACCTGTTTGCCAGCATACTCCCCAAAGGGGCGATGGAAATAAGGCTGGTGTGAGCTGAGGTATCAGCGCTGACATTTTGTGTTTCATACACATTCTCAAAAACTTCGCAGTTTTTGCATTGTTGTCTACTTGAGAGTGACTTGCCAAATAAAATATTCAATAGCTACGAGCGTTTCACATGCAGATGAGAGCCAATCCACTAACTATCTAGTTGTTTTTTTCAAAAAAATTATTTTCATGGACGAAACTTTGTGCCTTCTTGCTTTGGTGGAAATGTATATGTGTGTTTATGACTCACAAGCTTCTCCGGGAGTGGGGCAACATGGGAACAACTCCATATGCCGAAAATCTTAATGAAATCATAATTCAAACAAAATGAGTTTATTTTATAATAACCTTGGGTTTCAGTGTGGATCGTCCTAAGACTGGCTTTCAAATGCATACAGCAGCTAATTCCAGGCTTATTGAAAAGTAAATACTTTGCAAGCGAGTTGTGTGTTGATCAATGATCAGATTAGCACTTGAGATCTGGACATCCTCATGCGGAAAGATTCAACATAATGGTGAACTGCTAGTATTTATTGCTTGTTATGGACTGAATCACTACAGCTTCCAAACTACCTAGAAGCTAGTCTGGTTTCAGGCATCTGCACATAAAGCCTAAATGCACATTGTACTGTTATTATATCATTTAAGAAGTTTCTGGATTTCTAATCACAAATGGATCAGCAATGTTTTCTATAACTAGGCTCTTGGCTAATTATAAATTTCTATAGGTTCCCTAGAAAAGCAACATATCGTTAGGTTGTGAATTGGAAAGTCACAACATACGTACTTGATATTAACATCTGTGCAAATGCATGAGGGTTTGAGCTCAATCCCAAAGGGGGATTGTTGTTTAGAGGGACATTGTCCTTGGTAGTGTCAGCATCACAGTATAGAGGGTCCTGTGACGAACAGTGCAATCCAGAGTAACTATGGGGAGACCTTGCTCTGGTGTAAGAACAAATTGCTCTGGATTGCAATATGAATTTCCCATAGGTTTTCACTAGGTGGTGCAGTAACTACTAACAATAATTGTTGTTATATTGTACCTCCACAAGTCACAATGTGTCGATATAGAGGAGATGACAGGTACATTATAGTGGAAATACGGTGAAATATATCACCGTACATCACTAGAAATGCATGCTTTTGTCATATGTTAAATCTTGTTCATGTATCTTGAAGTGTGATATATATAGTCACCTGTAGATTTCAAGTTGACGTGAGTATTTTGTAGAAGTCAAGGGCACTATGCTTTCCTTATCACTGTATATCACCTTATCACCTACAACGAAGGTTTGAGGACCTGCAGTGTTCTGCCAGACCATATCACTAAAATCATTTTTTGTGTATGAAATCTATGTATCCTAAAGATATTTAGAAGGATAGGAAGATAGGCTTTCTATTGAATCTTGATAGCTGGACAAAAACCATCTTATTTACCACAATGCAGTAATAGAGAAGTTGCTGAAACACAGCCAAATTAGTTGGCTAATTAAAATAGAAACACCAGAAGAGGCATAAGCTCCAGTGCACAGGAGAAAAAAAACATTTGTGGAAAATAGCCTGTGTGTCTGTGGGAATAATAAGCATCTAACTGTCCCCATTGTTTTAAAAAGCCATATCATGTCCTTGAACCATATGGGCAGCACTTTTGATTACCAGCCATGTTGATATGGCTTCTGGTGATGACAAAATGATGGTGATTGTGTTTGACTTCTAAATATATTTCAAAAATGGAAAAAGAAAAGCCTTTACAAAACAGGGTTTACAAAATGGTTTCATTTCACCCCAGGCAGAAAATGACATGCAAATCTGAAAGCCATATCCACCCCTCCTCCCCCACCCCAAAAGCTCAAATTTGGTATCTAATTTTTCAGAGAATAAATACAAAAATAGATCTGTCTCCATTTGCCGTTCACCCTCTGCTCATGCAGAAATGACCTGCAGCCTATATCAGTATGGTTGTGCTGGTCGGACAGTGACATCCCCCAGCTGGTGGCATCTGCTGTGCACGTTGTTTCCTGTAGCAAATTGTTGTGGTTGTGATGTGGGCTATAACAGTGTTTCTCAAACTGTGGGTCAGGAACCACAAGGTGGTTTGAAAGCTAATTTCTGGTGGGTCCCCATTCTTATCAATATATTGCTACATTAGAATTGTTGCTACCATGGTATAGGACTGCATTTGGGGAAATAGTACAGATTTGTACCTTTAACTGGCTTCTATGCATATGCTTTTAACAATAAGTGAGATTTACTCCTAGATAGGTTTAGGTAAGATTGCCTAGGATTTTTAAAACTTTTCCTGCTTGATAATATCTTTTCCGGTTCTGACATTACTTCTGGTGAGTCCCACTCTTGACAGGCTTCTTATTATCCAAGTAGACCTTCCTGGCAGTGCAGTTTCTACCCACCTGCTGGTTGAACAAGGGCTGAGATTTTAAAAAAAGATGTTTGGTAAAGTGTTGGGTAAGTTTACCCAAACCCAGAAATGGCATACAACATCTCTAATCAGTGCATGTAAATTGGAATCAATAAGCGCTCTCTCTCTCTCTCTCTCTCTCTCTCTCTCTCTCTCTCTCTCTCTCTCTCTCTCTCTGGTTTTTAAGCAGCCTATAATTAAATCTCCCCCAGACTCCTTTCCTGTAGACTAAATATATCTATGTCCTTCTCTGTCACTCGTCTTGAGTTATAATTGGACTTTTTCCTCCCTGTTCTGTGGATAATGAGGAACACAAACTGCCACTCCTTGGGGAACTTTGGGAACTCCTTATTGCATTCTAAATTCTCCATACATTTCCCATCTTGAAAAAAAAATTTATATTATGTATTACCTATAGTATAAAAACAATCAATTTCACAATGCGTATGAAATTAGATTAACAGCCCCAGTCTTAAAGCTTACAGTATCGGAGGAGCTTTCTTGACAGTAGCTATGTAGCACATAGGGACAAGCAAGCAGAAGCCGCCTCTGCTAGCTGGTTTGAGGGAGCAGGAGAACTTCACAACAAGCAGGAGCTGAACAAAACCCATCATGTAAGAGAAACAAAAGTTTCCCTTGACCTCTGTGTATTATTTACATGGCTGGGATGATGTCATACTGGGCGATGATCATATTTTAGGAGCAGAACCATATATAATGCAAGTTCCTTTCTTCAGCAAAGCTATTGTTCATTGACATTCATGTCCTTCACTCGCAAAGCCAAGGACTGTATTGTCCTCCTCTGGCTTTGGTGGAGGATCTCATTTACCAAACATTATGTCTGATCAATACAAGTGAACTGAGATTTATGAGGAGTACATAATGATGGACATGTCCTGTTTTTGAGCATTTAATTTTTGGGATGTTTTTTTAAACTGTGTTAGCAGTTTAGGGCTGAGAGTAGAGAAAGTGACAAACCTTTCAGGGAAACAAAGTCAACAAAAGCACCTTCTAAGTTTTAGTTTATCTCTTTGTCACTCAGAATGTCACATGGGAAATGTGACAACCCAACTCAGCCCAGACATTTGTGAATGTTTCCATCCTAATCCTGCCTAAATGAAATAATATTACATTTTATGAGCATTTAGGAAAGCATGAGATGTGTGCATTTATTTCAAACACAATTAGAACCAACTAACCAGGTGTCGAATTCATTACAGATACAAGCAATTTTATCTGCTAAGAATCTCACACATTGGTCCCAATAGGCTACTGGCACATACACTGAAGCATCTGCCTCATCCAAATATAATAAACCCCAACCTATATGAGAAAGCTGAGAAATCTAACCCTACAATCCAGAGTAACTATGGGAGCACGTAAGAGACATTACGTGTACCCGTAGTAACTGCACTACCTAGTGAAAACCTATGGGAAATTGATATTGCAATCCAGAGCAAACTGTTCTTACACTGGAGCAAGGATTCCCTGTAGACACTCTGGATTGTGCCCTAATTAGTCTTGCAAAACTCACAGAGCAATTCCAACACCTCACTATGTAGTGGAAGTCTCTTGCACCAACCTAAGTGTATCGGAAAAGTGCCAAGGGAGATTTGCACTGGCCTATCTCCTTACCTGTCACAATTCCTTTTCCCTTCCATCCATTTCCAATATTAGTTCACACAATTCACTGCACGGATGGTGATCCCTGATGCGTTGTTTTATTTGGTGGTTTGCATGTCAGGGTGAAGGGAATATTTTAACTGGTTGCTTCAAATCGCCTCATTTGGTTATTTGACTTGTCCTTGAGAAACATAGGAGTATTTCTTCACGCTGTGTAAATAAATGTAGGACACCATGTGGAACAGCTGAAATGTGATCTTGTTTTGTTTTCCCTTGAGGAAAGCAAAAGGAATGATTCCTCACCTGACCAGACGGAACAGTTTCAAAATGAAATTCAAGCTGTGACTTGCACTAGGAGGAGGAAAGAGCAAAATTAATAATGGAAAACTACAAAACCTGTGCAGTTTATCAATCACCTTCAGTCAACCACATTATCATTTTGAGCTAGCCATCGTATCTGCTGATTCAAGCAGCAGCTTTATAAGGAAGTTAATGGCTTCGTTATAAAGAATCTGATTGAATCAACAGATAAGGGAGTTATGCAGTATCCCCAAAACTGGATCCAAACAGGCACAGCCAATATGATTTATTGTCCCCCAAATATCTTAAGTTCATTGAAGCAACCTTGGCAACAAAAAAAAAAATCCAATATTATTTTCTGGGACTATATACTAGCAAAATTCTGTTCCAATAATTTATCCTTGTCAGACCCTACAATCCAGAGTAACTACTGGAGCACATAAGAGACATTTACATCAGTGTAGTTACTGCACCACAATTAGAACCAACTAACCAGATGTCGAATTCATTACAGATACAAGCAATTTTATCTGCTAGGAATCTCATACATTGGTCCCAATAGGCTACTGGCACATATACTGAAGCATCTGCCTCATAAACCCCAACCTATATGAGAAAGCTGAGAAGTCTAACCCTACAATCCAGAGTAACTATGGGAGCACATAAGAGACATTACATGTACCCGTAGTAACTGCACTACCTAGTGAAAACCTATGGGAAATTCATATTGCAATCCAGAGTAACACTGGAGCAAGGACTCCCTGTAGTTACTCTGGATTGCGCCCAGAATGTCTTAACATTCTGCATGATAAGCCATAAAACACAATTTCAGCATCATCCATAGAGTTCATGAAAACAAAATGCCTTCAAAACTCCAAATGCTTTGAAACTCCTCAGAGCAACTCCACAAACCCTGAAGTCAGTATTCAGCTAGTGCAAACCACAAAACATAGCTTCCGTCATGCTTTTATTTGTTTTTGGCTGATAAAACAGTCTGACTACTAAAAGCATTACTCCCCTCTTCTTATTCCTGGATAGTAATTTCTTGAGCAAATTGATCTTTCTAAAAGGCCTTAAATTAATTTCATTGGCCCCTGCCTGATATGATCATCATGTGGCCCCATCCATTGGTATATCCACTGTTGTGATTGTGATAGGACAAAATATTGCAACGTGTTGCTAATTTGTCTATAGTGCATTTTGAAGTTCTTCAGAGATGCAAAATAATGCTAATCTATTTGATAAAGGGAACATGAACTCTGATTACCTGCAAGCGGATTTATAGGATCGTCTCATTTCAGGTTGATTTTGGTATCACTGCAAAACATTATGGCCATGGGCTTTGGATAGGTTGCCCTCATTAAAGCAGGCCCCCATCAGTCTTGAAAGATTATGGTATCGTGCTCGGCGCTGCATATGCTGCATGCGAAGCATGAAAGCCTGGGTTGGATTGTTATGGAGGATAGGCTGTTACCCAAGCAGAAAATCCCCCCTCTCCACGCCACTGAATTAGTCCAATGGAAAGGCAGAGCCAATACAATTGGATCCAGCTGGCGTCACAGAGCTGGGCTAAGGACAGGAGCTCACCCTGACTTGTGGGGCAGACCCGGGTCTCGAACCCTGGCCTGCTGGTTAACAGGCACAGTGACTTAACCACTTGCGCCACCCTCATTAGGCTGCTGTTATATAATGCAACCCCTCTGCTAAAAACATGTTGATGTGAATCCACAGATCATCTCACTTTGATTGCAATAGACAGACAGCAGACATTCTTGAAATGGGTAGGTTAAGTCAAACTATAATATCTGCCCACACTTTGCTAAATATTATAAAATTTATTAGGAGAAAATGTAAGGGAAGGTAGAAAGAAAATGAAAAGTCTTCTTAATCAGCTTGGTCTATCTAGATCAGTCCAGGTTTTGCTTCTGTGGTGACATGGTGACCTTCTGCAACAGTGTTTTTCTCTTCTGGGAATGAATTGATTTTTCCCTGGCTGCTGCATAGCAGTGGAAGCTGACCCGGGGCTTCAAAAAGTAAAGTGCTACCAACAACAAGCAAACAGAAAGAAGTCCATCAACTGTAGAAGGTTTTCATGATCCTTTCTGAAAATAGCCTGTTCTGGTTCCCGGGACCCTGAGCCTCTGCCATTCATCTTGCATGTATAATTGTGCTGTTCTTTCATTTGAGAATTTGATAAAGGTTGACAAGATAGACTGATGGACTTAGCGATTCTATCAATCAAGGGTATGGACAACAACAAAATTATGAATTTTGGAGAATAATCTATTTACACTTTCTATGTGAAAGCTATATTTGACAAAATGCAAAGCATAAAAAGAAAATGTGATTATGAAAGAAAGAAAAGAAAATGTGATTATGAATTTGTTATGAACAAAATTGAATAGATTTCCTATCTAAATTTAGAACTTCTCCAATTGACTGAATTCATTGGTCAGTACAGTGGCAACCAATTGACCTGGGTCCAAAGTCATATCAGAGGTATTCTAATGGTGTCCTGATAGCTAGTGCAGAATATTATCAAAGGGGAGGGTGTTTGATTAGACTCCAGGCAGTAGATGAACCATCACTTAAAGGTTTTGAAAGATGAAGAACTTCATCCTGTTGTTTGTTGCAGTTCAGCCAAAAGATTCTCTCCTTGCCTTTGTGCTGACTAAAGAAATATACATATACAGCATATACCTCAAAAGCACAAACAAGGATCTGACATACAATATTTTAGTGCAACACTCCAGGAAAATCCCTAAAGTGGGGAAAAAATAGAATGCCTCTTGGATTCTCAATCTGCTCATGCATTTAAGGAGATTAGTGTAGACTCTCCTTGAATAGAGCAGGAGGGGAAACACTCAGGTGAATTTATTTAATAATTGATCATGGAAATAGAATCAAGTGAAATTTCCATTATCCAGAAACATGAACTCTGCTTTATATTTATCACTCTTTATTTATCTACTAAGTTCATGACTTGACAGCATTGCCAAATTCCCTGCTTATGTTCAAGGGACTGATTCACAAGTACTATGATAATAGTAGCGGAAGAAGAAACATACCCTATAAAATGAACACTGAGTTTTATCTAACAGTGGAAAACATCTACTTTCCAGAAGTCTGTTTCTTCAGCTATGTTTCTTCCAGTCTTGCTGATTTCTTTATATTGAAGCAAATATGGACTTTGTATGCCAGATCACGGGGACGAAAGGCACAACAAAACATGCATGTGAATATTGTGATGCAGCTTCAGCCTCCCTTAAAGTGGTGACCCTTCTAATTTCTTCTCAGATGTATTGAAGATAAAGTAAATGTAACATCTGAATGGTGGATTGTTCATAGTATAATCCTTTAGGCACCACTATAAGGGAAGGCAGGAAACTGGTTTGACATGAGGAGCAGCATCTGTTACAATGAAACCAAGATGGTAAAGCAAAGAGCCGGATAAAAATGTGGGATTCTCTATTCAGTGAAAGTGGTCCAAGACATGTGAATTGGTGTCTTGAAATAAAATAAATCCAAATGACCTCTGTGAAATGATAGAATATGATATAAAACTACTTGACACTTTGCTTTTAATTAATGGGACTCCAAAAACTGTTCCCAGGTGTGTATCGTCTGCAGCCTACTTCGTGGCAGGGCTAACCCTGTCACTTGTTGCCAACATCCATAAATCACTTGAAAGCAGAAGAAACCATTCATACCATGTATATCCATCAAGAAACAGGCAGTAACTATCCTGTTTGTGGGAGGTGTAAGAGTGACACTTGAGTGCCCTATTGTCTGTACTTTGTTTTTTACTTGAAGAACCATGTGTTAAAGCACTTTCCCATACCTCCCCACCAATTGTACATTCCTTCCTTTCGTCTTCCCCAGCAGCAACATAAAAGCTTTTATTCCCAAAGGAAAAAAAATATTGAGAATTTGTGTCTACCACAAGTTTACATTTCACATGACACATCAAGCACTTTGAGCTCACATGTGCACCATTTATTTATTCAATAATTTCATTGGATTCTCATGGAACTCTTTAATATCTAGTTAATATCTTTATAATAGCTGCTGCAGTGCCTTAAGTTTCCAAAAGATGATTATTTTCATAGTTCACAAAGCACCCTAATCCCCACATTGTATCTTTCAATCAGCCATGACATGTGACAGCTATTTCTCAATAGGAGCCGTAAAACTCCATGATAATCTTGCTCCCTAGATTGTCATGTTCACTTACAATCTGCAATAGATATAAAAATAAGATTGCAGACATCAGTGGGATTTAGCGATTATAACCATAGCAGATAACCAAATAGCAGTGCTGTGAACACAAGGGAATGCTGTTGTGATGGAGAAAAAGAGGCAGGTGGAATGAGAAAACATAGCCACGCTTGATTTCATGAAGATTAAGGAAGCAAGTGGGCAGATGAAGAATAGGGAAGAGGCATTTTATTGGTTGTGCAGTCGACAGGCACTTGGCCACAGTTATAGCAAATGTTCTATGAGAAGGTAAAATTCTTTAACCCTACAATCCAGAGCAACTACGGGAGCACGTAAGAGACATTACGTGTACCCGTAGTTACTGCACCACCTAGTTAAAACCTATGGGAAATTCATATTGGAATCCAGAGCAAATTGTTCTTACACCGGAGCAAGGACTCCCCGTAGTTACTCTGGATTGCATCCTAAGTCAAAGTTCCATCACTAGGAACTTAATTGAACCAACATGACAGAGGTAGAACAAATTAGTATCAACGGTGTTTAAAATATAATCCTTTAAGGAGAAAAAAAAAAAGTTCTTTCTTATTTTCTCTGGATCATTTTCATGTACAGTTTTCTCTAGAAATGAAAAGTGAAACTAGAACACAAACCTATTAATTGTTTTAATTTGCAGTTTGAGGCCAGTTGCATACAATTGATTTATCTGTGAGTTTGACACACAATTATGACAAAACATTTGTGAGAAAGGTGTAACTATGGCTCTGGTGACTTTCAGCCAGGCCACCTCAGCACTTTAATTTCATATAAGTGCAAGAGTTGCAAAGTCTGATTTGCACTCCTATCTGCATGTCTATTCAAAAGTAAGTCCAATTAGAATCTATGAGGCTTACTCTGAGTAAAGTGTGGATAGGATTGGGCTGTCAATCATTCCAATATCTAGGGTGGAAAAGCTAAATGTTGCTTCCTCTTCTCTGACAAGCCCTTCACAGCCACCCCTCCACTTTCCTTCAATTCAGACTTTCAACCTTTTCCATCTCTGCACTTTCAAGCTGCCCTTCTGTTTATTGCCCTTCTGCCCTCCAAACTGTGTCTGATCCTGAAATCAGATGGTTGTATCAAAGTTGTTGCACTAGCCTTGTGACTAGACCAGTGCCTTCACTGTCCTTCACTTTTCCTTCACTGTCCCTTTATATTTGCTCTAATATCTTTTGAAACCAAATATATTACAGTGGTATCTCGCTTAACAAGTGCCTCACTTAACATGTGATCCACATATCAAGAAAAATTTCTCTAGGATTCTGCCTCGCATAACAAGCACTGCTTCACTTAACAAGCACACGGGGCAGATGCGCTGGCCGGCAGCACTTTTAAAAAGCATCAGGGCTGCCTAGCGCACTTGCCCATAGCGAAAGCAACACTTGTGCACTGTTCCTCCTGTGGCCAGGTGTCGGCTGGGCAGAGGGAGAGAACAGCAGTGGAGAAGAGGGAAGCAGCTCAGGGCCAGCCAGAAGGGAGCAGGGGAGAGAGAGGCTCAGGATGGAGAGAAGGAGAAAGTGGGGAGACACTTGGAAAGTGTCTTAGATTACAGAAGAAAGTGTCTTTGATTGCAGCCTCCTAACCATGTCTACCCAGAAGTAAGTCCCATTGAGTTAAATTGATCTTACTCCCAGGAAAGTGTCTTTAGGATTGCAGTGTAGGTAGATTTCATAGGATCATGCACACTGAATGCATGTTTTGAATTCAATTCCAGTGTTTTGTCATCATTTTTACATCCAGTTAATATTTTTATATGAATATTTTTTGGGTTGTGGAACCAATTGTCTGAGTTTCCATTATTTCCTACGGAAAAATCTGCTTCACATAACAAATGTTTCACATAAGCATGCTTCTGGAATGAATTAAACTTGTTATGTGAGGCATCACTGTATTTGATAAATGTTTGCTTAGTATAAGAAAACATTTATTCACATGCTGTAATTGCCATCAGCGTTCAAACCAGAATAGTGGTTGTGCATATTGCACATTACTTGCTGTTTATCATTTCTTGTTGTTCAGTCTCAAGAGTGCATTCATCTGATCAATGAATGAACACAAGCCAATATGACATCCAGGAACACTGTAAAATAAATAATGAGAAGCAAACAGCAAAATTGGAGCAAAGCGAAAGCTTCATTGCTAAAACTTTGGCTAAAACACAGACAGACGGAGAGGGAGAGAAAGAAAGAGAGAGACAGACTCCATTACTTTCAAACCAATCTTCAACTAAATCAGTGTGACAGACTCTGGGTGAACCTGTTTATATCAAACTAGTGAAATGTACCCATGTTGTGGGAGTAAAATACCCCCCACATGCCACACATGCGCACCATCTCCCATGTGCATCATCCCTCATGCGCGTCATCTCTCATGTGCATCAACCCCGCATGTGCAACGTCACCCATGCGTATTACCTCCCCCATGTGCATCAACATCCCCTCACGCACAACATCGCCCTATCTGCATCATCCCCGCACAACCATAGATAGATTATAACTGGTAAGAGTTAGGCATATATCAGTGGTGAGAAATCTGTCCCAGTGGCACTAAGTGAAGGTGTTTTAATTGATCAATAATAGTTATTCAGTAAAGCTAATTTAACAGCAGTAATAATACTTAGCATTTGTTTAGCACAGTGGTGGGCGAACATCATTTGGCAGGAGGGCCACATCATCTCTCTGACGCTATGCTGGAGGCCAGGAAAAAATTAATTTACATTTAGAATTTGAATAAATAAATGAATGGAGATAGAAATTATATGAATGAATGAATTTTTCTGAATGAATGAATTTTTCTCTTGGTAAAGGACTCACATCTCCCACTGGCTCTGCTAATTAATAACATTCCCCAGACTTCTATTGCACATCTGTGGACCACTTATGACACACCAATGTGCTGTCGCACACTGGTTGAAATTTGCTGATCTAGTGTATGGAATGGGCCGTGGATGACACAAGTGATTAAAACACTGTGCTTGTTAACCAGAAGACCAGGGTTTGAAACCCAGGTCCCCACAAGACAGGGAGAGCTCCTGCCTTATCCCAGCTCTGCAACATAGCTGGAACCAATCGTATTGGCTCTTCCATTCCATTGGACTATTTCAGTGGCGTGGAGAGGGGGGATTTGCTGCTTGGGTAACAGCCTATCCTCCATATTAATCTACCCAGGCCTTTTGTGCTTCACATACAGCGTCAAGCACGATACCATAGTCTTTCAAGACTGATGGATGCCGATGAATGTATGGAGTCTTTCCCTGGAGGGAAGCAACCTATAAGATCCATATCTAGAATATTTGCAGGGAATCTATGCCAATTAGGTGGGGTGGAGCTGTGTGCATTTGTGCAGAGGGCTGATATCTTAACTAGTTGGGCACAGTCTAGTCTCTATCATTTTTATATCTCAGGTTCATACATGCGTGACCCTTGATTCCTGTACAATATTTTCAATTCCTCAATGTACACCTGAGTGTTGTTCATTTGATGACTGACAGCTGAAGTTCTTAATGTTGTACACACCAAGTGAAGAATATGTGAATCAACTTCCAAGTGTTCTTTAAATCAAGTGCTGAGAAGATGCATGTGGGAACCAGCCCTTCATTTTTCATTTTCCATGTCATTTCAAGGACCGTTATGTCTCTTTTACTGCTGTTACCTGTTCGCACTTGCCATTTGCATGTCATCGGATTTTTCAAACTGATCGCATCAGAATAACTTTCAAAGCCAAACCATATTTTTATTAAGCTGCAGGAATGATTAACCAACCACTAAGTGCATTTTAATTCTAAGCAGCCTTGGAACCCAGACAAAGCTGTTATATGATTCTTCTTAAGAGGCTATTGCAACTTTGTATTGAACTTGTCTGGAGCATTTGAGAACCTTTGTAAATTATTCACCGGAAGAAGGAACTGCCAAAGAATGCAGATGCCAGTTTGGCCATTAAGACAAATCCCAGAAGCTATCCACTCATCTACCAAATCCCTGAAGTTATATATTTTTAATGGCCATGTCACATTCCTTTATCTAAAGGGTCAGGGCAGCAAAGGACAGGACCAGCCATCTTATTTACAACTAACATGTTTTGTGTAATGAAAGATGTTGACCTCGTTGCACAAAAACAAAAGATTTTTCATCTGGAGCCCTTCGTCTGGTGGAGTCTATTTCATAGATTGATGTCTTCCCCAAAGAGCAAGTTGATATATCATCCTAACCTGGGCAAACACCAACCTTGGCCACCCTCATGACCTTTTAATTAAGAATCCAGGAAAACACCCACATTGTAAACTCGTTCCTTATAAGCTCCATGCACATGGGTGGCACTATGGAAATAAATGATCATGAGACAAAAACATTATATAAAGGGGTAAAAGATTGAGAAGTAGGAGGATGTAATGCTGTAGTTCTTTAGCATTTCCAGACCAGGACATCCCCCTTCTGAAAGTGACAGTCTGCTCAGGACCCCCCAGAGGTTTTGCCATTGCTGTAATGATGTCAAACTAGAAGTGACAATACAGAGGTGACAGAGCTCCTCCAAGTCTACTCAGAAGTAAGTCTCATTGTGTTCAGTGATATTTACTCTTGGGAAAGCAGCGTGAATGCCCCATTCCAAAATGGTTCTACCCTGTGCCAGATTCCATGATGGCAGCACCCAGCTTTTTGAGACCTCCCTGAAATGAAGTTGTGACACCCAAGGGGGTCGCACCCCCCCCCCCACTTTGAGAACCACTGGTGTAGTGGTTTGAGACTTAGAACTTAGAACCTGGCCGAATCAGATTCAAATTACTTTTCAGACATAAAGCTTCCTGGATAATCTTGGGCTAATCGTTGTTTCTCAGGCTGGACTACCTCACAAGGTTGTGGTAAGGACAAAAGGAAGAGAGGAACCAGGTTCAAGAGAGGAAACATATTTATCACCCTGCGCTCCTTGGGCATTATAAAAATGTGGATGATGATTTGAACTGTGTATGTCAGGAGAAAAATTACACTTTGAAGCCTTCTCCTTGACCTGTAGTTTTTCAGTCTAGAAGTTTATTTTTAAAGGGTGGATCCAGTGGTGGGCTCGAGCAGGTTTGCACCTATTCTATAGAACCAATTGTTAATAAGAGATAGGACATACAGTAGAAAGTTTAAAAAAAGCCATTTAAAAGTGGCTGCCAGATGGGCATGGAACCGGTTGTTAATTTCTTTGACTCCCGTCACTGGGTGGATCATTAAGTAATGTAATCCCCTCCCTGTCATCTTAAGTGGTAGAATCCAGAATCATTTTTAGCATTACATCTGCTATGTGTATGAGACCAAGCCTAATTTTTTCCCCCTGCCAAAAAGCTTTCAGCATAGCTGGTGCTCTGCACCCATAAAAAAGGAAGCACATTATATCTTTTGCTCCCACATATGCCTAAATGGGCCAAGCCATGATCTTGCCATTCATGAAATGGTTCTTGCAATGACTAGGAACACTTCTATTAAAGGATAATAGTCGGCCGACCTGAGCAGTGGTTGTGTTGCATAATGTGGTTAGATGTGTTTAATCAGCATTGACACTTTGATGGAGAGGCAGATGGAAATAGCCATTGACCTGCTATTAATACAGGAGCTGGAGATAAAAATAATCTTTTTAGTTTTAAACAAGATGAACATGACATTTTTGTGAGAGGGAGACATTAACTTCACAATGGAACCAAGGAGGTTTTCAGTCACTTGCAAAGGGGTCTAAAATTCTAGTGATTCTCATTGCTGAGTCTAATGGGCCAATATTATAAAAGGCCTGAGTGGGCAGAATATGCATCCTGAGGTCACAATATAAAGCACTTTGCAGCACTCAAGGGGTTGATTCACTGGATTCGCTGGTGATAGAGGCCAGTCAGAGCTAGTAAACCTGGCACAGAGGCAGAATGGGTGGAAGGAGGGCAAAACCAGGAGGAGATTGATAGGATGATTCAGACAGTTTTGGCAACAGCAGCATACAACAAATCCCCAAACCCTTGCAGCGTCCAATCAGTCTGCATGGATCAATGCGGACTTAGCACCAGGTATATTACTGGTGCAGATCTGTGTTGATCTTTTGCAAATGTCCCTTTACCCCAAAGAAACCAAAATCCCTCATGTGTTGCAATGAAGGATGTGCTAGCGCTGCTGGACCACTGCATGGGAAGTTGTTTGGGATTGTTCTGCCAGCACAGGCCTTGAATAGGATTGGACCATAAAAAACTATTATTACCCCCTGGGATCAGTTCACAGTCCAGTCTTATCCTTCTCCCACTCTGGGGTTGGAATGGCAAAAAACTCAAAAACTAGTGCACACTTTCCAGTATCCAGTGTAGGGGAGAGATTAGGAGGTAGATCTATCCCCTGATCTGCCATTTTCCCCCTCTAGGGGAAAATGGGATTTATATCCCTTTACCTGGGGTTGCCATATGTCCCAAAAAAAGGACAGCTCCGATTTTGGAGGATTGTGTTCACATACTGACAAATGGGACAGAGGGTCCTGTCTCAATTTTGTGGAAGAGAATTATGGCAACCCTACCTTTACTCGAACATAAACCTCCTAGTCAGCAATGGATCTCTTTGGACCTGCACTAGCACTTTTAATAGCTAAGTCTGAGGAGAAAAAAGGGTCAAGGAGACTACTACTGAAAGGGATGGGATCTACTCCCTCTTGTTGCCTCTCCACCCCAGTTTTTCCACTGTTCTTTGTAAATATTTTCCCATTTCCAGATCAAAGATTATGGTTTGGTTCACTCTGAGATGGCACCAAAGTGGTTCAAAAGGACCCTCTTGGCAAAACCTGACCCTCAATATAAGTAATAGCAGTGGCACCCAATGACAATCAGGGTGGCACCCAATGACAAAGCAGTGGCACCCAATGACAATCAGGGTGGGAGGCACATCGAGCAGGGCTATGTGCCAGGACTTAGGTTTGCATATAAACATACATCACTTGAAGAATGCCTTCTCAGATAGTGACTTACAAACCAGCCACCACAACTCAAACAGCAGAACTTTGATTTACTACAAAGCTAGCTAAACACAAGGCTTGTCTGTGGAGCTAGTTCACACATTCAGTGATGGGCAGTTATTCTCTCAATGATTCCCTGCTGAGAAATGTAATGATGGACAAGCATGTGTGAACGGAGGAATTGCGGAAGGTGTTTCCACAAAAACTGATGGGGATACGCAGGGTGACCAGGTGCCAAACCCAAAATTCCTGAACCCCAAGGCCAAAATTCCTATCCCCCCAAGCCAAAATTCCTACCTGCTTAAAAATGCAAATTTTTTTTGTTTTTATATTTTTGTTTTTCAGATTTTTGGCCATACCTTTTGATAAGAAGGAGATATCTCAAAACTACTTTTTGCATTGGATTCTGCTCTTCAATACAAATCCAACGACATATGACATGATGGTGTACTGCACACCATAATGAAGTTCAAAAATGAAGCTAAAATGTAGGACAATGAAGCCAAAATGTAGGACATTCAGACAGGAGGCTAAAAATCCAGACAAATCTGGGTTTTAGGTCATATGATCACTCTGAAATCCTAATGTTGTAGAGTGGATGGAATAGCATAGAATGACTCCGATTAAGTAGTGTATCCAGTCTGCAAAGAGATCCATGCAAGGAAACTGATCTTTCTGGCTGGATTGAGGTTGTGTTGGGTAGGGAGAAGCAGGTGAACCTTCCTCCATGGCTCACCCCAATATCTGTGTCAATCATTAGCAGGGACATATTTAAAGCAGTTTTCTTCAAAGTGGGGGTTGGGACCCCCTTGGGGGTTGTGACTTCATTTCAGGGGGGTCACAAAAGCTGGATGCAGCCATCTTGGAATCTGGCACTGGACACTTTTAATGACACTTCCAGCCATGACATCACTTCTGGGGAATCCCCAACAGATTGTCATTATCAGAAGGGGTTCTGGTCTGAAATGCTCTAATACCACTGGCTTAAAAGTTCCTGGATTTATTTCCTCTCTCCCCAGGCTGGGCTTGAGATTCTCCTGTCTGAATTACGAATGGGCAGCTATGGCCATCTTACCCCTTGATCACACTCCTGGAAGTACTCAGGCCTCTGAGTAGGGGAAGAAGTCTCCGAGCACAATCCTAACCATTTCTACTCTAAAGTAAGCCCCATTGTGTTCAATGCATCTTACTCCCAGGAAAGTGTCTTTAGGATTGCAGCCTCAGTCTCTGTCATCCTCAGTCTCTGTCAGCCTCAGTCTCTCATGCATCCCTGTCATCATGCTCTCCATCCTCAGATATAACACCAGGAATTCAGACATTGCTTGTCCAGAGTCCTTCCCTAGTCAGACATTGCTTGCCCAGGGAATTTGGAGAAGGTCCCTGGTAGAGAGAGAGGAATCTGTGGTTTTTAGGTTCCAGAATCCATGGAGAAGTTAATGCCAAAGAGACTCAAAACTTCTGTGTGTCTGCCAGACAATTTATGCCTCTTTTAATAAAAGTTGTCCACCTCACTAGGACTTTTCATCTATCTCTTGTCTGTTTTATTCTCAGATACTAGTTCTATGAATATATTGTTCAATAGACATTATATGACTTCCTCTTCAAGCTGACATATCATAATTGATAGCTTGACAGCAGATTCCCATCAATTTCAGCGTCTCGATGTATAATGTACATACTGTAATGCATTTCAACCAATGTGTACATCATCATAGTCAATCATCTTGAAGCAGGATCTTGGCATGATCTCCTTTAAAAATCCTCCAACGAGGTTAACGTGACTTTGGTATAGAAAATCTGGTCTGTCGTTGAAATGTGCCTACTATGGGTGACAAGATTGCAGAAATCCTGCAACACTGTAAACGTTGCATCTCTTTGCAGAGCTTTTTACAGAGCAAGATGTAAGGTAGAATGCCTTATGGCAGAACTCATATAAAGGAGTCCCCCACTTTCTGATGGTTCATTTTCTGACAGTTTTGCTCTTTCAACACCTTTCAGTTATACCCAGAACTCATTCATTCAACACATTCTCAAGCCTTTTAACCTCTCTCTGTTGGTCTAAAGGCTAAAATTGTCTTCGCTGATGTAGATTTGCATATGACAAGATGATCAACATGTTTTTGATATTTCCTTATAACTTTCTTCAGTAAACAACCATCATTCACACAAGATATTCATTGCCCACATATTCCTTTGTTCGTTTTACTGTAATGAATGCCTTGGGAGCCCTTTGGGGGGAAAGGCAGAGTACAAATCTAATTAATTAATTAATTATGGAAAAATAGAAACTGTACTCCACCGGTATGAACAGGAAATGGACATCCCTTCACTGAGATTCCAAAAGCCAAAGAGAGTTTGAGTTAAAATGAAGAAGGCTTTCGGGCATCAGCTCCATGTCCTGCATTTTCCCACCAGAGTTGATATTCTCTACGAGCCTATCAAGCCACCTGCCCTATAACTCCTAACATGGCCCTTTAACTTCAGGGCCGCACATGGTGACCATATGACTGGAAATTTCTGGATTTGTCCTCTTTTTTAGCCTCTTGTCTGGTTGTCCTCCATTTTGGCTCCATTTTAACAATTGTACCCTGCCTTTCTCCTGCAAGGAGGGCGAGCACCATACCATAATCTTTCAAGACTGATGGATGCCAAGATCCTGATGGGGGTCCAAGGCGGCTATTATTTTCCCCACCCAGGTTCACCAGAGTAGGGGGATCTGCAACTCTCTGAGAGGGCAATCAGGCTGCACTTCCATTCCTCCTTCTCCACACCACCCTACAGGCAGGCAGGAGGGAAGGGCCTCAGCACCCTCTGCAGCCTACCATCCGTGTTGTCTCGGAAGATGTTAATGTTGAACCCCATGTTACTGGAAACTGGAATGGAGAGTTGGCCAGAAAATACAGACATAAGAGTACACGCAAACACACGGGTTAAGGCTTTTATATGGGTAGAAACTACTTTATCAGTAGAACACATGCTGCACTTTCTCAGAAGTTTGTGTGATGGAAATGGCTCCTGAAAAGAAATCTAACTAATGAGGATGTATGCTTCACCTCCTTCAAGACGAAGCTGAAGAAAAAAGCAAGGAGAGCTTTGCCTTAAGCAAACCTCTCTGAAACTGTAACCTTTGTGTGCACTCATTAGCAGACCTTGACCCCATAACTGCACCTCCTCTGTCTCTGTCAGGGCACATGACTGGCACAGAAGACAATCTAAAGAGAAATCTTCACATATGAGAGGTGGGCACACAGGTCTGTACTGGAAAAAGGGTGGCAGTCATGGGTCTACTTCAATGATGCTGCCTCCAGCCACAGTCTGCTCTTATGCCAGTTGTTGAGAGAATCATAGAAAGGGAAAATAGCAAGTTCTTGGGTAATCCCTATGGATTAATGATAGTACTGGATATGTACTATCATTGTGGGATTGTACCTTTTCACAGTGCGTGTGGGAGTCACGTTTGACACAAAAAAAATACAAAAACAAAGCCACATTTATAGAAGCCCGGCATATTGGATAAAAAACAGGGCTCAGATCCATCTCCCTGACCTGCTACTTTTCAGCATGCAAGGTGGTTTCGATGCGTCGGAGCATTCAAATGTGTAACTTTCTACATCCCTATCCCAGCTTTGTAAACTGCTGCACATTTAGAATTTGTGACGTGTGCACTTTCTGAACCTTTGGAGTGGTTGCGAACGAGATGTTAAGGTGAAGCAGGTTCTGTAATAGACACACAAAAAAAGAATGCCTGGCACTGGCTTTTATAAAAATAAAAATGTAGAAGCACTTTTCTTTTCTTGGGCTTGATAAATGGCTTATTAAAGCTTTACATCTTTCATTATTATTACAAATGTCTATATCCGACTCCTGCTTTTTAACAAATATTCCTAAGGTGGTTTTCGTAACAGAATAAATTGGAATGAAATAGCTTCCATATTCAAAGGAACTCATAATCAACCAAATTATATTGTATTATACAGAAATCATATCCATATTATTGCAAACATTAGAGTAAGTGAGAGGATCTTAAAACAGTGTCACGCTTTATTTCCCATAGATGGAACATCCTAAGAAAATCAACAATGTATTCTTGTACTTTCTGACAGGTTGTTTTCTTTTAGGCAACTGCCTTTTGTCACAGACATTACTTATTTTCATTTTTTTTAAAAAGCATATATTCATCTTACATTATATAGTGCAGCGCTGAGGCTATGCATCTTTCCATGGGAATAACTGTACATCATACAGGTGCAAGAAGGGTGTCCATCATGGGTGTACATTATTCTGGTTTCAGGGGCCTAGGATCCATATGGACAAACTGACTGCAACCAGATATCAGTCTATGCATCTTTTATTGATCATACCTCTTTTATTGATCATACCTTTTATGCCTCACACCACCAGGTGAAACAGGGGACTTACACTTGTAGGGTGGTCAACTAATTTGGGTTCAGGGGTGCTCCCACTGGTAAGGGGTAAACCACTGCTTTGTACCCATGACTCAAAATCCATCCGTCATCTGATTGAGAAGACTCCTGGTTGCTTTTCCTGACTTCCCTTATCTCTTTCTATGTCCTTGCGTTCAGTTCCCTTTCCCGACCTTAGGCCTCCTCCATCTGCCCTCTTTTCCAACATCCCTCACAGTTTTCTCCTCTCAACCATTGTTGTCCATTTCCCCTTATGTCCTGGTTTCCTTCTCTCCTTTCTCCATCTAGCCCATCTTCTCCCTCATACCATTCCATGTCTGCTGATTCCTCTCTCAGCTTCTCTTTTCACTTTTCTTCCCCACCCAAACCCCAAGCTTCCTACCCCATTCTTAAGTACTCTTGTCCCTCTATGAGGCAGGTCATAAGGGATCAGCCTGGTCGAATGGGACCTCACACATTGCTAGGGGTTTCACCCAATGCATTTTTGACCTTTTCCCAAAGGGTCTTCCGATTTTTCCTACATTCTTTTCAATTTTTCCTACATTGATTAGGTGCTCAAATGGAATAAATCAGCCTCCTCCAAAGACAAAAGCACTATTCTCATTCCAAACAGCAACTTTTTTCCACTATTACTCATTCCAAACAGCAACTTTTTTTGCATGACCACAATGATGAGAAACAACACTGCTTGGGAAGCAGAGTAGCACTCAGAATAGTAGGAAGTTCATTTATCTTCTCTTTGAAGTGTTCATTTAAAATATTATATTGTAGCAAATGAATACATGAGTTCTTTATCCTCAGAGCTTTGGAAAGGCAGGTATGCAGTTTGTTTATTTATTTAGGTTTTAGAGTGTTTTGCAGACCTTACGCTCATTTGACATTTGTGAAATATGTCCAAAAATCAAAGAGCAACAAAAAGATTTTTTTTTTGATGCTGTGTTTCAAGGGAGAAAAAACAGGAATAAAATGATATGATTTTTTCCTTAATAAGGATGGTGAATTGTTGTGTTGTGACAAAGAGTAGGAGGAACTGCTTGACTCCTCCTTTGCATCTGTCTTGTCCCAAAAGGGGAATTTTGGAAATGTGTTACCTGGCTCAGTGATTATGCAGGGAAATTAAGTAGGGTAAATGGGAATAGAATAGGTATGCAGATTAGCATTGGCAAAGAGTTGGTACAAAAACTACCTGAAGGAATGGGCAGCCCAATTTTAATAGCAGCAGTGCCACTGGATGCAGAGGAACCAAGATGGCAACTGCTATATCTAGTGGCTTTGCTGGGGTCACTTTCATCATCTTTCCCAACGTTAGAGCATAGGAGCCACAATGGGTCTCCTTCAGTCTGAGCCAGCTATTTTGCTTTTTCAACACAGAAGCCCAACACAGAAGACAGGATCAAGTGGAGCAGAGCTTTGCCAGTCCCACCTCCCCCCTACCTGTAGTTCCCCACACTGGGACATCTCTCTTCCTGCCCAGTAACCCTGCACCACATCTGGACATCTGTGCAGTGATAACTAAAAGCCAATTTGGATTTATCAAAAATAATTTTTGCCAAAACAAAACTCATTTCCTTTGTTTAAAATTGGGTTACCAGCTTAGTGGATGGTGGAAATGCTGTGGATGCAACTTACTCTTGATGTCAGTAAAGCATTTGAGAGGATTTCCCATGAATTAGCTAGTTAGTAAGGCATGACCTAGAATGATGATACAATAAGTGATTCCATTGGTTGAACAACCAATGTTGTTGAACAAAGAGTGCTCATCAATGGCTCCTCCTCAGCCTGGATGACAATTCTATTGAGCCCAATTTCTTTCAACATCTTCGTCAATGATCTGAATGAAGCAATAAAACGAAGCCTTATCAAATGTAAGGATGACACAGATGAGTGGAATAGCTAGCATACAATAGTCAGTGGAAGTTTTCAGGAGGACCTTGCATACTTTAAAAATCATTAAACAATCTTGAATTTAAAAATGCAATATTGCATTGAAACTAAATAAAAGCTCAAGAGAGAGAAATGCAAGGTCCCTGCTTCAAACCCCCCCCCCCAAAAAACAGCGTAATTGGTAAAGAATTGGTGATAATTTGACAATAAAAACTGTGAAAAAGAATTACAATGAATCACAGACTGATTGTGAGTCAGCTACGTGATATGGCTGCAAAGGAAGCTAATGTAATTTTTGGCTGCATTTTTATGGATCTGGAAAGTAAATGATATGATGAAAGGTTGAAGGGAGTAGGTTTAGTCTTGGAAGCAGAGGTGGAGGGGGGACATGGCAACTTTCTTCAAATCTTTAATGGGCTGACACATGGAAAATGGAAAAAAAATTGTTTTGTGCTGCCCTAGAGAGTAAAACAAAATCGAATGGGCTTAAGCTGCAAGAGATAAGATTTCAATTGGGTATCAGGAAGAAATTCTTAGCAGTAAGAACAGTTCAGCAGTGAAAGCACAAAGCATGGAGTTCCATCTATGGAGATCTTCAAGCAAAGGTTTAATGGTCATTTTTTGAGATGCTCTGGAGAGGATTTTCCTGCTTCGACCCAGTGGCTTTGAAGATTTTCTGGACTCTGAGCAAAGAGAAGGCATGTAAAAATTGCCTTGATGCCATGCAAGAGAGGTAGATGATCACTTACTCTAGTATCAGAACATTTATTCTAGTGTTGGTGGCCCCGCTGTTTTGCTTTTGCTATTGCATCAAGCTTGTTTTGTGGACAGTGTGCTCAACCTGGGTAGGGAAAGGCAACTGATGTTCCTTTACCCCAAGGATTTTCTCCTGCTTCCTCACCACTCCATTACAGGATGGGCAGTTCAGTTATGATTGGGTTGCCCATGTTTATGAATAGTGCCCATGCATTGTGATAACTTAATCTGGATCAATGTGTAGCATTAAATATCTTTGTTTGGGAGACCTCACATTTAAGTTATTCATTGTAAAGAGAAATCTTTGTTTAGAGTGACTGAATACAATGGTGTGAGCACAATCCTAACCATGTCTACTCGAATGTAAGCCCAATTGTGTTCAATGGCTCTTACTCCCAGGAAAATGTCTTTAGGATTGCAGCCAATGCTGAAATGGGAACTTGTAGATGTAGAAAGATAATACCTTAAAAATTCCGTTTTCTTTCCAGCTATGAAAGGTACAGGACCCCGTACATGCCTCTCGCTGCCCTACTTTTCCAGTAGCATCTCAAATGGTAAAATCAGCTGCCTTGACCCTTCCAAATGTTGAGGGAATGGCTAATGTAAGTGCTAGAATCCCTAATACACTGCTAGAAGTGAGGGTATCTTTAAGCTAGTTTAAGAAGAATCATTCTTGCTATGATCAAGACCTCATTGGGACAGGGTTTCCATATGTCTCAGAAAACAGGGCCACTCCTGGTTTAGGAGCATTGTATTCACATACTGGCAAGTTTGACGGGGTCCTGTCCTGGTTTTGTAGAAAAGGATGATGGCACCCCTACAAAAGCAAAAACCACTACACATTGCCTTTCTTTACCTTGAAAGGCTTTTGACAGTGTGCCACATGATGTCATCTGGTTTGCGTTGTGTACCTGAGGGGTTCCAGAAGAGCAGTTCCACTGGGTAAAGCTCTTGTACAAAGACCCAAAGAGCTGTGTCCAGGCTGCTGCTGGAATATCAAAAGATTTTCACATCACTTTTGGTGTTCACCAAGGCTCAGCACTGTCTTCACTGCTGTTCATCATGGTGATGGACTTCATCACCTGTGAACTTCAAACGTCAGTGCCACAGACGCTCCTCTGTACAGATGATGTCCTCCTCGCATCAGAAAATAAGATCTTGAGCAGCAAGTTCACGCTTGGAATGAATCTGAGACAATCCACATAAATGGTGCTAACCTGCCACATGCTGAGACATTCTGATATCTTGGTGCAAATGCAGCCAGGGCAAAGTAGAGCACAATAACCCGTGTCCTCTGTGACAAGAAGATCAATGACCATCTCAAATCTAAGATCTACCAGACGGTTGTTATGTAGCTGAATGCTGGCCAGTGACAAAAGAAACTGAATGTCACCTTTGTACCGTGGAGACAAAGATGCTGCGGTGGATCAGTGGTATCACTCACTTTGACCACATCCACAACAATGACATCCAGCAGCGATATGGCATTGCTTCTAACATCAATAAGAGAAGCTCATCTCCAGTGGTACGGCCACATACTATGTGCCAACAGCAACTCCACAGCACAGTTGGGTCCGCAGTTGGAAGTCAACGGCAAACGACTGAAGCATCGACCAGAACAGTGCTGGCTTGAAACACTGTTTGGCAATCTGAGAACCACCCATTTGTACCCAGACCAAGCCCACAACAGGGAGAAACGTTGCAAGAGATCCAGAGCAGTGGACCCTGTCACTGTGCAGGATAAATGCAAAAGAAAAAGAAGAATTAGGGCAACCCTACATTGGGAAAATAACTAAGGAGTGTGAGCCCCACTGGGTTCACCCCAGGGAGGGTAAGGGAGCAACATTTTACATCAAGGTCCACTTCAAATAGGCCAAAGCAAACCCAAAATAATACAGGTTGGTTTGAGCAGGAGAAATTCAGGTCATGAGCTCCCATCCTTTCACAGTCTTACCCCTTCCTATTTCTTTGAAGTTGTCAGTCTCCTTCATGACACACCTACAGCATGGAATCCTCTGCAGCGGGGCTTATTCTTGAGTCTCTTCTAGGCTGAAGAGAAGGCCACAGGACCTGAAGAGAGAGGTCTACACTGCTGTATCCCTCTTGTGGCAAACTTCATTGATGATGTGCTTCAATCTGAAGGAAAAGAAAAATCAAAGCCATAACTTCCATAACAGCTGAACAACAAAAGAAAATCTCAGTTCAATGTGTGTAGGAGTTCACACCAGTTCTCTCATTTCATGCTGGGAGAAGAAAATAAGGCTGGGAGGAAGGGAAAGATATTCCATCCATGTGCAGAATTTGCTCGTTCCCCATGGAGTTGGTTTGGCAGTGAAAATCTATGCTAGTGATTTTCAATCTCTTTCTTCTCAAGGCACACTGACAAGGCATTAAAATGGTCAAGGCACACCATGCTACTAATAGGGAGCTCACATACCCCAGTTTCCCTTCTAATAATGACCCTCCCCAAAATACCCCAATTTCCCTTCTAATAATGACCCTCCCCAAAATACCCCAATTTCCCTTCTAATAATGACCCTCCCCAAAATTCCACGGCACATCTGTGGACCATCTATGGCAGGCATGTTAAACTGGTAGCCCAAGGGCTGCATGCAGCCCTTTACAAGCACACCTGCGGCCCATGAGTGATCTCCCCAACCCCAGAAGCATCTCAGTAGTGGCAGCAGCACACTTGATTTTGAGCTGGAGAAAGAGCCCAGGAGGAAGGAGGGCTCATGCACAGAAGCACCAGCTTCCCAGGGCAGGAGAAAGAGCCCAGGAGAAAGGAGGGCATTTCTGATTAGACATACAAAAAAATTGGATTGCGGCCTTCGGGAGACACCATTAATGCTAATGCGGCCTTCTTTATGAAATGAATTTGACACCCCTGATTTATGGCATGGCCCGGTGGCATGGCCCAGTGCATTGATGTGCAATCTCTCTTCTTCTACAACTTGTAGTAAGCCACGGTGCCATAAGCTTTTAGGACGTATGATTCCCAGACTGCAAAAGTATATATTTTATAACCCACTGCAATGATTTTTGTTTGAGAGATTACACCTTAGTCATCATGCTGATTCCCGGTGCAATATAACACAAATAATTAGTTTTAATCTACATGCCTCCTCAGTGCCTTTTATAGGTTATTTTTATGCAAGCCTGTTATACAGAGACAACTGTATATTCTGCAACTCTACACAGGGGAAGAGAGGATATAGCATTTAGAATTTTGTGGTTGCTGTTTTATTTTAATGATGCAGCCAGAGGTGAACACTTTATGTCCTATTGATTTCAATCAGGTATATTCAAATATTGAAATAAATAGGAATCAGCATAATAAATCTGAATTTTGGCATATTTCTTGCTGACAGAGCTGCAGATATAGGTCTGAGTGTGAAGACAAGATGTAAGGACATGGCTAAATCCAGAAAAAGATCTAGTAGGTCTTGTAGTTATCAGGATGTGGACTACAATGGCCTTTATGCACAGCTCCTTGCCCTTTAACATAACTAGCCAAGCATGTGATCATGACCTCTGTAGAACTGCCAACCCTGTATGAATCTATCATTAATATCTGTGTCAGAGATTCTGCTCCAGGGTTTGCTACCTGTAAAACAATTACAACTGGAAATGAACTATGGTTGGTCCCTATAGTTAGCCACATCTGTATGCATGAACATTCATTGACGTAATTCTGTGTTATGGCTGACTCAACCATTTTTTCTCACCTATTAAAATATTCATTGCTTTCTGGACAAATTATAGTTAAAGGTGTGGCAACATGTTGCAGGCATTAATAATTTTGTGTGTCCATTTTGAAATGCTCTACTTGCATTTTTAGCAGGCGTAAAGGTACCTTTCAATAATTTACACAAATCTTTGAAACAGGCTATGTAGTTTAATGGCTTGTTTTGAATAGCCATTTCTGGTTATCATTAATTGATTCATTTTAAAATATTTATCTGTGCTTCATTCATTTTAAATAGTTCCTGGGTTGCAAACCTTGTTCAGGCATGACCTAACAAAAAGTTTACACATTGCCTTCTTAAATCATAACAATTTTAGAATTTAATAATGTTTGACATTTGTATAACACTTTTGTGTGCTCAGAATTTGTATAGCACTTTCAAGTTGTTGCATATCTTGCAATTATCCTGACAACAATCCACCCTCCGTCAGGCAAAGCTGGGATTTGAATTCCACGTGATTTTGTTTTTCCTCCCTCTCTGCACCATGATGGCCAAGAGGCCTGCCCCTCCTAGTACCTTCCTAGTTCTAGGCACTGTTTGAAACCCCCCTAGCCATTTTTTGTGGGGAGCAGTAGTGACCCCCCTGGCCAATTTGGCCACCTTCCACCCTCCTAAGCTGACTTTTGGAAATTTCTTATTTCCTTTTAGCCTGCATTATACTGACCATTTCCTCTTCACGCTTTTGATTGCTATCTATGCACATGCTAATGAACAAGTCCTCTTTGCCTTGAGGTAGGATTCTCCCACTGTTCATGGGGTTCCTGACCCTGTCCTGACCCTGTTGATGCATATGCATATGCGAATATGATCTGCCAACGTTGCACCTCACCGTGCCAAAGCATCTCTACTGCTGAACTTCCCAACAGAGTGAGACAGACTCTACTGTGCCTATATTTCCAGTTCAGCTCATAATTAATGCTCATATGCCTGCAATCCTAAAGACACTTTCCTGGGAGTAAGACCCACTGAACACAATGTGGCTTACTTTTGAGTAGATGTGGTTAGGATTGTGCCCTATGTCTTTCTTTTTCATGAAAACATAAGGCAATGTGGAGGCAGGTATTAATTTTCAGTGATTTTGGTTTTACTTGCTGTATGATTAATAAATGATTAATAAATGAGGATTTTTTTGAATCAGATTTCGATTATAGTCTCTTTGTACATCCTAATGAATGTCACTTAACACTTTTAAGAGTGTTACAATTGAGTTAATTAGGTGCTTATGACAGTTTTCTAACAGTGGCATTTTTGCGCACTTCACCCAACCAGGAGAGTCACACAGCTTCGCCTGATGGAGGGTTAAATTATTATTATTATTAACCCCATATCTGAAAAATGGGGCATAAATCTATTAGGGGGAAAAATGAGTAAGGTAGCATTGCATGAAAACTATATTTAGCATGAAATGGGGAAAAACTGTATAGTTCTAAATATATAAAATAAAGAAATTGCCCACTACCAAGCAGTAATTTGAAGGAAATCATTCCTAGCTATTAGGCAAATAATATTTATTGTAAACTCATGTAAATGGTGGCACTAAAATATCGTAATGAAAGTGCTGTCATGGTGTATTGTATCACACTTCCTTACTTGGGTTTGCTTTAAACTGTGCTGAAGTGGAAAGTAAGCCACAAAATGCTTTCATTAAAGTTACATTATCTTGCCACAATAAATCCAACAAAGGAAAGAATTAAAGAGTTCTGACACACTGCTGTGCTAGAGTGTGTTAAGGCTCAGTCAAGCTAACATTAGAGTAGAAGCAGTTTTCTGTATTAAGATTTGGCAATTATCTTTAATGTACTCTAATGCCTACCTTGCTTCCCTGGAAAAGGGATCTGATGTGGAAGTTAATGAACGTGCTTGGGTCTTCCTCTTCAATTAGAGCCAAGGTCTTATGGGCAAGTTGTGTGGGTCCCGTGATCTGAGCTCTCACCACTTTCTCTTCCCACACCAAAAACAGTTGGACTCATTCATAGATAGATGGTGTCTCTTTAATACTAGTATTGAAAACAATAATTTGTCAGTACAACATTTCTCAGATCAGTGCAGATCTTTTGGAAAGGACCTGATTTCTTTCCAGTGTTTTGTATGACTGTTCAATCCATGGTTCTTTCTTAACTGATTGTCAGCTCAGTTTGGGTTTTCATCTCTGCATGTTCCTTTGTGGTCTTCAATTTCTATTTTGATTTTGTTTGGTGTTATTTCTTTAGAGAAA
Source organism: Cryptoblepharus egeriae (assembly GCA_030015325.1). Lineage (NCBI taxonomy): Eukaryota > Metazoa > Chordata > Lepidosauria > Squamata > Scincidae > Cryptoblepharus > Cryptoblepharus egeriae. The sequence continues at coordinate 84,571,248 of JAREYC010000001.1, read as the reverse complement.
ATTACCGTCAAAACATCATTAAAATAGATTTAGTGTGCCCAGCAAAGTGTGCCCAGCTATGCTTATAAATAGAATGGCACCATATCAACGAGAGATGTCCAGATTTTTGGACTATTACAGCAGATGAAAGCAAGTATTTCAGGTATATCTCTCATAGGGAACTAGCAATGAGCAAGGTAGGACATCAATCCAACCTAACAGATAGGTATTTGTGGGAGAAGCAAGGATAACATCCCTGGCATGGATTTCAACTTCAGGACCTTCCTGTGAAGGTTAGAGAGACATAACCGTCATAATCCCTCCCAGAGATAGATTAACTTTCAAAAAAAAAAACTGATTCAGTATCATGCCAAGAGAAATTATACAGCCTTGTCAATTCAGGTGATGTTCTTACAAGCAATGGCTGGGCAATTGTTTTGATGATCAGGGCAAGGCAAGAGTTTTCAATTAAAATATGGATTTTCCAGGATTTAATTAATGTTAAAATGAGTTTCCACTAATAAAGCAATTCATCACACAGACATTCAAAGGAGCTTTTTACATTTTACAAGCTGAGCAGACGCACTGTTTCAGCCAAATCACGGCCCTACATGGAAAGAAAAGGAAACCATGTTGGTAACCATGAAAATAGAATCAGACTTACAGTGCATGATCGGTATGGCTGCTCAGAAGTAAAACATTAAAATTTTAATGAAAATACAATCCTGTGCACTTGTCCTGGAGTACTCCCCATTGGTCACCATATGATATAATTATGAGGAAATCCACGTAGGATTAAGAAGTGAATTTGGCATGAAAGGTTTTCTTCTGTTTTCTTCATCAAAGACTGTGAAGTTACTAATCATGTTATATATGAATTTGTGTCCTTTTAGGGATTGGTAAGTAGTTAAAGAGCAGGAACCAGAGCATGGGAATAAATGGACAGGTTTTTTTTACAGGGGAGGGAAGTAAAAGTGGGGCCCATCAAGATCTATCTTGCGCCAGTGACATTTTTATGTTCATAAAACATTTTTATGTTCATAATTCCTGGAATTGGGAATTATCTAGAATCTTACACAGACTTCCTTACACAGAAAGGCTAAGATGTTTGAGAGCTTTTTCACTACAGTTTTCTTAAGACGTAGGTCACAATCCAGAAGGGCAATTGGGCTGGCCCAATTGTAAGATGGGCCACCCTAGTTATTCTAAAAAAGGCTTGCGGCAGCCTAAGGCAACATAGGCTGCCCCAAGACAGGTAGACCTGGGCTGCCCTAACTGGGGCAGACTAGGCACTTCAGGAGAGGCATGTTCAAGGCATGTTTAGCATTGCCTAGGGCAGAGCAGTTACTCTGTATCCAGAGCTTGTTTCCAGGGCAGAAAAACCCTCTTCCAACTCCTCAGAGTTATACCACCTCAGGAGCAGGTATAACAATGAGTAGACCCGCAGGGGTCCATGATAAGGGAGAGTAAAAATGGCAGTGTTGACCAATACTATGAGTTCTTGGCAACCCCTATCTGCAACCCCTGCCTCTCAACTTCAGAAGATGGCACAATTACAGCAGCCCACTAAACCTGGGGGTACAATAGGCCACTCCAAGAAGCGCCTTGTATTCACTGTAAACTGTACTGGCATCTCATCAGGGACTCCTTATAATGCAGGCACCATAGCTGTTTCTTGTTCAGTGTGATCTGAGGAGAGTCTCCTCAGGAGCAAGCCCTCCCCAGGTGTCACTTGGTGCTTAATGAGCATGCTCTGGAGCAGGTAGGGCAGCCCAGGCTTCCTGACTCTCTGCTCTGACTTTCAGCATAACTTTCTGCTCTGGATTCAGAATAGTTGGGACAGGCCAGCTAGGGCACTCCTCACTGCTCTCACACTAGATTGTGCCCTTAAACTAGCTGCCAAGTTCATTCTTCCTCCAGTGTGGACCATGCAGTACTGCTGTTAGAGTGCACGGTGCATGCCATGGGGGGTTACCGGACAGTCCAGTACAGATAAATAAAAATCTTTATTTAACTCCCCATAGCCTGCCTGGCCTCCAAAGGGTCTGAAACCTGCACCAGTTCTATTGCTGATGTAACTCTGAGGAGTGTTTCAGACCTGCCTGGACTGCGAAGCAGGGAGAATAACACCTTGGTATGCAAAATTCTTACTGATATGGTCTCCTTTTCATCCCAAACCTTTCCATGCCTGGCCAACATTCTGCTCCCAAAGAGCAGAATGAGTTTGAAGGACGCATGAAGGCGTTTGAAGGATGCATGGAGTGAACTCCCCCCACCCCATGATAGTAGAACCAGGAGTCATCTAATGAAACAGACTGATGGGCAACTTAAAGGAGGTGTTTCTTTATCTCATTCACCCTCAGAATTCATTGCCACAAGATGTGGTGGTGGCCAGTAGCTTGGATAACTTTAAAAGAGGATTGGACAGATTTATGGAAGATAGGTCTATCGCTGCCTTTTTGTTGTGATGACTGTGCACTACCACCAAGTTCAGCAGCATTATGAGTTTTATTGTCACAAAACAATAGTAATGAGAGAAAAGTCTCTTTCTTCCCTGCTTGAGTCTTTAAAGAGGCTGCTATTGGGCCACTGTGGGAACACAGTGCTGGACTAGATGGGTCTGTGATCTGATCCAGCAGGGCTTTAACTATGTTCTAAAATTATTAAGGGGATTTAAAAGCATTGCAGTTGCTCAGCGAACCAAACCAAAGAGGCAGGAGAAGCGGATTGTAATGCCAGTGGCCGCCTGCTGTGCTTTCTGCTAGTTTTCAGCACTGAAAGATTTATATTCCTTTGACTAAGTTAAAACTATAAAGTGCCTCCTTCCACCCGCCTGTCTAGGTCATTAGTCAAAGATGCACCAGCTCTGTCCAAAGGTGCTATGCAAGATGTAGGTGATGAGAGGCATATATAGGAGATCAATAATAGTTGTGGAAAGGCTGAAATTTATGCTGCTATTGCTGCTTGTCTCATTCCTGATCGACAATTTCTTCTTCCATTAGAGTTTTCCCTTTTCCATAGCACATGCACTTTAAAAGGGTTTTACAAAAATCAAATAGCTTGAAGTATCTCATTGGGTGAATAACACATGGATATGTTATGTTCTCCCCAATCATTATGTCAGTGGATGGAAAATCACTACAACTACTGTCTGGCTTGAGTTTGGGGAAGCTACTGTTTTTACTCGAATCTAAGGCACCATCGAATCTAATGCGCTCCTTATACTTATAATCACAATACCACATTTACTTGAATCTAGTTAACATCAAATCTAATGTGCACACTGATTTTGGAAACTAAATTCAACTGAAAAAGGTGAGCATTAGATTTGAGTACATACAGTACAGTATTTAACAGATATGACGGCCACAGACACAATTCATGAATCGCTGGTCAAACTTCAAAAGGGACTTTCTTTTTCTATTTGGTGTTAATCTGACTGAAGGTTCTCCCTACATCAATGTGAGGAACAAGTCCAATGATGTTGAAGAAGGGCATGCTTGTCCGGGAGCACTCAGAATGGCTATTGCCCTCCTTCAGAAGTTTAAGATCCCCCAAAGTTCCTTATTCTCCTGATGCCTAAGGTCCCGACAGCAACCAATGTCTTTGGGCTTGTCCAAACTATACTGCTCCTTCTGGCAGTAAGTCCTGGCAAGAGCTGTCTGGACAACCTTTTATAGTCAAATATCTATGAAGGGGAAGAGATGGCTGTTCTTAAAAGCTAGAAATAAGGAGTGGACAATCTGTGACAAAGAGGGGCTCCACCAGGAGATAGTCTGGAAAGATTCCAGCACTCATGGTTATTGACAACCAAGTGAGTTCTTTGGCAACCATATACTCCAAACCCACATGGAAGATTCGGAACTCATATAATAAAAATGTATTGGCTTTTTCTATGGGAAAACAGTCATGGATAAGGAAACCTTATGGGTTTGGCATTTAAACACAGTTATTGCTTGTTTCCATGTTGGTTTCTGCACATTTGGTCTGGGTAAATTCAATGATAAATTTGGTCCAGTGTCTTAATTGTCAGCATTTAGCTTCAGATCCTGCAGAAAATGTGTTCAGCTTTTCAGCAATGATGTACCCTATGCTTGCTCTAGCTATTTCATAAAACAGCCTCTTATCCTATTTCATGCAAATTCACTGAATGAGGAGAAGTCTTTCTATTTACGGTAGTTATCACATAAATTTTTTTGTCTATGAAATATGTGATTTAACAATCCTGTGTTCCTCCTTCTTTCAGGTGTGTGCCTGACTCCTAATTCTGATTCTGGTGCCTAGTGGTAGTTGTAGATAGGAAGACAGCAAGCTTTCCATTTCTAAGTAATCATGTTCCCAAGGTTGCAACCTGGAAAGTACACAGATGCCTTTAAATTTCCCAGTGCAGTAGGAGATGAAGGAGCTACAGCTTCACCCTGCTGTTTCTTTCTCAGCCTTGAGGTGGGAAGTGTATGGCTTGCTGAGCAGAAGACAGAAGCACTACGTCTGTGATGTTTTTCTACACATAAGTTCTTTCTATGCGGGGAAAATCCATTTATATGTCATCCAATATGAAAGGAAGCACCAGGGTTTATTTTGTGATGAGTACACAGATCAGGAATCCAACTGGGGTCATCTGCTGTCTCATCTCTGTACTGATTTGTGCAATAAACTCTTGAGCTACACCTCATATGTTCTCATGCGTAGACTTTTCTCCTCTGATAGGAGCCCCTTATATAAATCTGATCACTTCTTCAGTTAGAGTAGATAATTCCCCAATATTAGAGAGATGTTTGACTTGAAAACAATCATGGTATAGTTTGAAATCTAAATCTTAAGCCTTCACCATGTTTCTTTTATTAAATAATGTGGAAAGATGGATTATCCTATCATTTTTAAGTAATAAAACAAGCTAGCTTCTCACTCTGCAGCCTTTGTGCTTGGATTTTAATGGACTGAACTGTTGCTTTTAATTAGCCTGATCTTTTTTTTTTTTGCTATTTATAAAAGAGAGCCTGATATAATCTCAGAGAAATGATTCCATTTTTGAAAACCATTTTTAATTATATGTAATTACAATGAGATTAATTCCCTGCACCAGGACCTTTCCTAATTAGCAAGTCTCTCCCCTTCTTCCTCCCAAAGTAATTATCGAATAGTGAATAGGAGGGAAAGTGTGATGAGGAGAGGAAGATGTGAAAGGCAGCTAAAAAAGATCAGAACACATTTGCAAACAACTCCTGTATATTCGTTTAAAAAGACATGTAGCCTTTCATTTGCTTGTTTCATTTCCTACTGGGTATTCCCTACTTTTTTAATGGATGGCTATGGTAGAATGTTCCTCCTTTACAGTTGATTCATGGAGGTCAGGATTAATTTATACTAGCCCCATTTCCATCATCACCAGGATGACTGGGCTATGGTGATCCAAAGGGAATGGTATTCCCACCCATCAGAAACTGGTGGGAGGTGGTGATGGAGGTTGACCTCAGCATGATTCTAAGCATGGGTGAGCTGCTGGTAGCATGAGAGCATGATATAAGTGGTACTAATTAATTAGTCAGCGACCCCATGCTTGCAGACTGCTACCATCTGTCTCCCACTGCCACCTTTCAGTAATGATGACTAATAAGGGCAAAGTTTTTTCTCCACTCCTCTAGTGGTTCCAAGGGCTGTGGGTGGCGCAAGTGGCTAAGACACTGTGTTTGTTAACCAGCAGGCCAGGGTTCGAGACCCGGGACGGCCCCACAAGACAGGGTGAGCTCCTGTCCTTAGCCCAGCTCTGCAACGCCAGCTGGATCCAATCGTATTGGCTCTGCCTTTCCATTGGACTAATTCAGTGGCGTGGAGATGGGGGATTTGCTGCTTGGGTAACAGCCTGTCCTCCATAACAATCCAACCCAGGCTTTCGTGCTTCGCATGCAGCGTATGCAGCGCCGAGCACGATACCATAGTCTTTCAAGACTGACGGAGGCCTGCTAGTGGTTCCTAGTGCCAGACCACTACAGGTGTCCTTTGTTATCCACTAGGGATCCATTCCAGAACCTCCTGTGTATTAAAAAAATCCATGAATAACGGTGGAAACTAGATTTAAAGACCCACTTTCAAGTTTCTTACGCCTCTATTGCTCCTTTTGGAATATTTTTTATGTCACAATAGCTGCAGAGGTTTGATTCCCTCTCCCCAAAAATGTAAAATAAAAGCAGTCTAAAAAATTAAAACTGCATTCCTTTACATTGATTTAAAAATGCTTTTCTACTTGTTGTAGAGAGGCAGTCAACAATTAAAAATGCAAACCAGTCTTTGCCTGGTTCAGCTGAAGAATTGAATGTTTGCATGACTGCCTCTCTACAACAGTAGAAAAGCAGTTTTTAAAACTAAGTTGCAGTGGCCATTTGTATTGAGTCAAATCCATGTATAAAAATGTGTGTATAATAAAGTTGGGCATGTATTTCTAGTGACACTATCCCTACAATCCAGAGTAACTATGGGAGCACGCAAGAGACATTACGTGTACCTGTAGTTACTGCACCATCAAATGAAAACCTATGGAAAATTCATACTGCAGTCCACAGCAAATTGTTCTTACACCGGAGCAAGGACTCCCCGTAGTTACTCTGGATTGTGCCCTAAGAGTACACTTCTAACCATGTCTACTCAAAAGTAAGCCCATTGTGTTCAGTGGGTCTTACTCCTAGGAAAGTGTCTTTAGGATTGCAGCCTATGGCAGTCATGATGCATGTGGAGGGAAAATCTGAGTACTGTACATCAAGAGGACTTTTGATGGAGTTGGCCATCCACTGTAAGGTGGGCAGGTCTTTCTTCCTTCAGAAGCATGTGCTTGAATTTTCTACTTAGCCTGACATTTATAATGCAATTCATATTATATACTATATATTATTATATAATATGCATAGCATTTATAATGCTATGTCTTGAGGGGTGTACTCAAGACTTAGGCTGCAATCCTAAAGACACTTTCCTGGGAGTAAGACCCATTGAACCCAATGGGGCTTACTTCTGAGTAGACATGGTTAGGATTGTGCTCATAGTTAGAAAGGTAGTGAGGTAGATTTTAGGTTTCTCTGGCATCTTCAGCTGCTGCCAACCAATGTTCTGAGCTTAAATGTTCTGTCTTAATATAAAGTCAAGTTTCACAAGTTAATACAGGTTGGACCTCGGTATCTGCAGTGGATCATTTCTAGGGATCTACAACCTGATACAGAAATCTGTGGATAATTAAATCCATAAAATTTGTCCTAATAGGACTTCTGGACATGACTAGAAGTGGTCTTCCAGTCGGTGACTGGAGGTTTTCTGAGATACAAGCTGGTTGCACATAACTAACTGTTTTTTAGCCCAATAGAAAAATTCATTTATTCTTAACTACCCAGGAGCTATCCAGGATTTGAAGAAACTCTCTTTCTAAGCAAGTTATCTGAGATTCTATAGTTAAAACTGTGTCAAGAGCAGAATCTGGGTTCTCAAATATGAAAAATCATATTCTCCATCACCAAGTCAAAGCATTCAATTGTAGCTCCCTATCAGTACTTCAGTCATGTGCTACACCCAGTTGAATTTGTTCTTCTCATACAAATCCTCAATCAGCAGAATTGACTGACTATAATAGAAAGATTCTAACCAATTTTTAAAAAAACACCCTTGTTTCAAAGAGTAAATCGATCTTGCGAGCCAAATGGATGTTGCCTTTTGTTAAATTAGCTGGGGTGCTGATTGGCCGCTCCACATATTTTCCTCCAACCAGACAATATTTTTTAGTTTATATGCCAGAGAGAAGAATGTACATGCTAGGAAACTTTCCTAATGAGAATTGGGCCATCTCGTATGTGTCTTAATCTAACATTAAAACTTTAGTGCTCTTTAATTATTTTATTTATTAAATCATTAGATCCAGTGGATCAATTCTAGGGACCCACAACCTGACACCAAAACCTGATACCACAACTGTGATTGTGTCCTCGCTTGATGTGTTCATTACCAAACAATCAAACCTCCCCCCAAAACAGAACAGCAGCAATCTCATGCATTTGTCTCTGGTACCTACTCCTGACAGCATCAGACATAATCTGTACGAATGACCAGATCAGAAGTCATTTAACAAGAACTCTGATTTCAGCCTCTTCTCCCAAACAAGACATTTGCATTTGAATGATAGGTTTAAGGCAACTGAAAGGAACTCTTTTGCTCAATTCCTTTGACAGTCATGACTGACTTGAAACTGGAACTGGCTGTTCTTTTCCTGGGTTCACCAAGAAGTCAGTTTTAATCAACCTGACCACAGGTTGGATACTTGGGTGTCAACATGCATGTCAAAAGGAGTTTGGTCCTTTTGTTCAGTGCTAAATACTGAGCTAAATAGCCTGCAAAATTCCCAAATGTTATCTTCGGACAAAAGTAGCAGCTCTGTTTTTTCCATACAATTCTTCTCAACAGTCTGACAAAATTATCACACAGTTTACCTTGGTGTGTGTTAGGTTAGAAAATACTCATCCTTTTTCTTGTACCTCTTTCCCAGTTAGGAGAGGTTTCTATGTGAAAATATGAACAATTATTTAGAATTTTGGCGCAATCCAGAGTAACTACGTGGAGTCCTTGCTCCGGTGTAAGAACAATTTGCTCTGGATTGCAATATGAATTCCCCATAGGTTTTTACTAGGTGGTGCAGTAACTATGGGTGTATGTAATGTCTCTTACGTGCTCCTGTAGTTACTCTGGATTGTAGGGTATGTCTCTGTTCAAGCAAAAATAGCTTTTGCATGTCATTAAACGGCAAAGGCTTGCTAAGCAGACCTTAGGCTTTGGGGCCACTATTAGCCATGTAATCCTCATTCTTTCTTGCTCCTTACTTTACTACCTCCTCTCCCCCCTCTGCAGTTGCTAAAATTTAGATTGCAAACTTCTTGGGTCAAGAACCCATCTTCTCTCTTTATATATTACACTGCACTAAGCCCAATGGGCTTGCAACAAGTTGTAGTCGGAATATTGTAACAAGGGCTGTCAAATAGGTCAATATTTATACTGTGTCCGATCATACTCTAAAGTAGGGATGTCAGACATATGGTCCACTAGCCAAAAGCAGCCTCCAGATGCAATTTATCCAGACTCCACTCTTCCCCGGTCAATTGGGCTCTTGCAGCTTGATAACTGGGCTCCTGCATATCTTGAAAATTTGAACAAGATTTGCATGTTTTCTCTTCTAACATCTGCAGCTAATTTTTTTCCATGTGAGAACAAAGAAAATATCCATTAATGGTCAGAAATGGTTACTTTGTGGGAGTCGTGGAGTTTCAGGAAAGGGGAAACTAAAAACGCATGGATAAGGTGTGTTATCCTGGTGAACAGTGTTTTGGTACATGGTATAATGCTCAGAATTTGTTTGTATTTAGATACCTGCCTGTTTTATGTGAAACGTCCTGCTTTGGCCACAGACTTATTGCATCCATATGAGTAGATGCTGGTGTGGAGTGTTTGGTTTCACTTACAGCCAGTGTCTGATTTGTGGACAACAAAACCAGATGTGTGCAATCCTAACCTAGGCTAGCACAACTCATTGGTCTTCCCTTTCCTGTGGTGATGTAGAGAGGCAAGCAAATATCTGTGCACTGGCCTTAATCTCCCACAACACTTACAGTCCCTTACAGCATTTTTGTGACACCCCCCAGATCAGCACAGAACTTATCCCAAGGTTTAGGCCACCCTAACTGGAGATTAGGATTACAGCCTAAATGTGTGCTTAGGCTGCCTTTGTTCACAGCCTCCTAGAAGATGGTTAGAGACATTGCAGTTGGTTTTTTCCTTTCCTTCTCAATGCGCAAGAGAAATACTCTAGAAGCCCTACAGCAGTCCAGTAAATCAAGTAGATGAGCATCAGCAGCAGCTCCAGTGACAGGCTGAATGTCTATTTGATGTGGGGAAGGGAATGTCAAGGGTAAGAGGTCCCCTTTAATTATTGTAAGCTAAGCTCCTGAATACATAGCCAAATCTCTCTCCCCGTTCTTTCTCTGCAGTCCCATCTCTCCTCCCTGCCCTCCTTCAGTGTTGTACAAGGATATAGGGATGAATATAATACATTTCGTCCTGCAAGCTATTTTTAGTTGCTCCTCTGCAATGAATCTTTTTTTTAAAAAAGATGGTCACAGAGATCCATCTGCAATCAGTTCAATAGGGAAGTTTGTGATGTCCCCCTTGACACCACACTAGAAAGCGGTGGGACTAGGTGACAGTTACAGCCTGTGAAATGCTGTGATTAAGCAGCTCAGTCCCAGGAGTTTTGTGTTGAATCAAGGCTATGTTTCCATCTGGATACATCAGGGGAATGATTTGGTAGGCGAGGGCATAGCTGCTTTCAAGTAACTCATCCTTCTTAACTGTTCATCTGTCTTTTAGCTTGCAGTGCAATATGGATCGATGCAAAGCCCTAATTGTATTTACAGCATGATTCTACAGTTTCACGGGCAGAGCAATTCAGACCTGTTGTAATGCCATAAAGCACATTCATGCCAACTTGTGAATCAACTGGGCCAGCACAGTCCTGGGCAGGTTTATTTGGTTCCAGCCAAGACAGTTGGAGCAGCGAGTGGGAGAAGTTGGCAGGAGTGTGGGGAATGGGTGGCTATATCCAGTGGTGGGATTCTAATAAATTGACAATTTAGGTCCTAATAACCTAAATTAACAACATGTCCTATGTCCCATTAGTAACCAGTTCTCAGAACCAGGTGCTTATTAGCAAAGGGTTCTATAGAACCTGTGAGAACCCCTTGAAGCCCTCAACTGGCTATATCCCCTTATGCCCAGTTAATCTCCAACTGGCTCCTAACCCACACTGAATACAATTAAGATCACTTGGGCTGGTGATCATGCACAACTTGGGATTGTGTTCTAAAAAGCATAAGATGCTTCAAAATACTTGGAGGAGATTAACCTGCATATTCTATTAAAACTGGTTTATGGAACAAGCAACAAACATGGTTTTGTTTATGACTTAAGAGGCAAATTCTGGATATGTGTTTTAAGCACATTAAGCTTAAAAGGCCAGCTATTTTAGAAGACAAACAAACTGATGCACAGATTTGTTAAGGTGATATATTTGTGTCCAAATACTATCATTTCAGTTTCTAATACCAACCAGGTATACTGGCTTAACAGTTGTGTGGATCATTATCCTAACCGAGAGGGGCAACTGTATACTGAAATTGGAAAGGGCAAATTGCTACACAGAGATCTAATCAATATTTCTGTTAATTACTTTCTTTCCTGAATGGCATTCCTGAATGAAGGTGATTGCACATTGATGTGCAAAGTCCTATTCATTCATTTTAACTGTGAATTCACTGAGGAATGATAGGGGTTGCCTATTGCATTTTTTTTAACAAATTAATGACCAAGGTATTTCCCAATTAAACAGGCAAGTGTGAAATGAGTTATTAGCTTATAGTCCAATCCTATGCATTTCTACTCAGAAGTACATTCCATTAGGTTCAGTGGAACCTACTGTCAGGAAAATGTATGCAGCCTGATAGCCCAATCCAGTGCTACTCCTTATAAGCGATGCAGTATTGCCAACATGGCACCTGCTAAGTTCCCTGAAAGGGAAAAAGGTGGGATATAAATATGACATAATTATATAGTATCTCATTGGGTAAGCCCATGTTAGTCCACTTGCCCTACAGTCCAGAGTAACTACAGGAAGACATAAAAGGCACTTACTCTGGATTCCTCTATGCATTTCCCATAGGTTTCCTGTAGGTGACACCATAATTACATTGGTGTAAAAGATCCTGTAGTTACTGTGGATTGTAGCCTTGGTCTTCTCAGGCCTGCAGCAGCTTTATAGCTAGAAAAAGTCCAAATTGATCCAAGTCTGGAGATCAAGGCCAGGAAGGGGTTTTGGTTTTTGCATGTGCCGTTGCTGCCACCTTCCTTGTTCCCATTCACCCTCCCCTTCTGCCATCACTGCCCCATTCTACCTATCCCATCTCCCTCCCACTTCCTTACCAGTGCTAACAGGTGTCCGTTTACCACTGACAGTTGAAGCAAGCTGCCCTCCACTTACTTTGGCAGCGATGTCACGTGCATCTTTCGTTGCACATTATATTACAACATTTGTTTCTGTGGTGTAAGGCCAGGTTAGGATTGGGCCATTAGACATATAACATCCATTTTGTCTGATAATCCTGCAAGCTTAACAAACTGTAGATCTCATGTTGTCTTGAGCTGCAAGAGTTTGAAGAGATCAGACTTCAGAGGTAAGAGCTTGACTCGGTTGACAGAACAATCTGATAACGATGCTTTTCTGAGAAGATAAGCAAGATAACCTGGTATTTCAATAATGCATTTGATATTGTGTCCCCCAGGGAAATTACAGACTTGGAAAAGAATGGCATATTAATGCAGAATGTTTAATAGGTTAGGTGGGAGCTCTTCGAGAAAGAAAACAAAGTAATGACCTGAAAGGCTGAGAAATCTGCTAGTGAGAATTTTTAATGAGGATTGTGCAAGGCTTGAACTGGACAGCCATTTCAATCAATATCAATCAAGAAGCTTGGCGATAAAAAATGAGAGTGCTTCTGAAATCCACTGATGTTATCAGACTGTCTGCATTTCTCTTTGGGGTGACTGGATGACCTGAATACTCTCAAAGATAGGTGGATCAGAAAAGTGTTGAAATATATATATATATATATATATATATATATATATATATATATATATATATATATATATATATATATATATATATATATATATATATATGGATTGTAGTTGTATTATTACTCTCCATAATGTACAATTGCTTCAGCCTTTACAAAGATGGAGCAGTAGGGATGCCTCTGCTTAACAGAAAAACATATTGGGTTCTGCATCCCCTTTCTAGAAACTAGAAACCCCATCTTTTCTTTTAACTTCAAAGGATGCTTTCCCACTTATGATAGGCAGAATCATATTGGTTCCGCTCTTATAGCAACGCTCCACAGGAAACGAGGTTCCTATTTCCACTATATTCTCTAGGGGAATGGCTAATGTGGGTAGCTCTCATTACAGGAGAATCAAATCCCATGGAAAATATTGCTAAATCACATTCTTCAAAGATTTGACATATTTGCTAATGTGTGTGCCTGCATTACATTTAAAAAGTGACTGGCCCAGTTGTGTGTCAGTGCCAATTCCATTTAACATGTTTCTGTGGTGTTAAATTGGCACCCTGCCTTCTGTAGGAGTAAGGGACCAAACAGTTAGGAAATGTCAACCCACTTGGCAGTGATGGTATTCCCTCTTTGTTCCTAAGAGAGCGCTTGAAATACATATTGTTTGTTGTTACATTTCATAATAAATATTTGTTACCAATTATGATTATAAATAATTAATAGATCACGGTGTCTTTTAGCTCAAAGTGAAAATCCACACCCTCAGACTTTTAAAAAGGTTCATTTTTCATTTTTTTTCATTTTAAAATTACAATGATAAAACAAATCAGTTGTTCAGAATCATCAACACAAAGTGTTGTGTACAAAAATGATTTTTTTAATCTTCATTTTTCTTTTTTCAATTTTTATAATTACAATATTTTACCATCCCAATTATTTTATAATTACAGTAATCAGATGCAGTTGAGAGTGGATACAGCAGATGAATAGATGCAGTTGAGAGTGGATACAACAATACGAGATTTGCATTATAAATAATGACAAAGAGAACCACCTTGCAAGATGGCTAAATCTGCTGTTTTACAGTAAGAGGGGTGCAGTGGCTCAGTATTTAAAGACTTGTCTTCAATCAGTATGCAGTAGATCAATGAATAAATATGGATAAGAACTTCAGTGGATATAAAAAGAAGGTCTTTTGCCAAAATCTGCTCAGTTAAATATTAGAACAGGTTTTTTTCCTAGAAGCTTGTCATACAGCGTTTGATATCATTTTTGGTTGTATTATTGCTATCTGTTCTCAAGATATCAGATAAATTGATCTATCAGCCATCCTGGCTAAATAAATATCACTCTGCAATGCTACATGCTTTGATCTGAAAATGTTGGTCTGAAGATGCTTACTACAGGTAGTATCCACAACCTGTTGGGATCTAACACCTTCAAGGAATTATAGGCTTCTACCTGAATGCTCTACTTTTATTTATAAAGTGAGCCATTTTTGCTTTTGTGGAGCTAGTAAACAGATAAACCGTATTTATTCAATAGCTAATCCTAACCTCCAGTTAAGCTGGCATAAGTCCCACATCAACTCCCGTGCTTGCCTGGGGATGTTGCAAAAGTGCCATAAGGCACTGGGATGGGAAGGACAGAGTTAAGCCAATGCACAGACATTCACTGATCTCCCCACACCATCATGGCAATGGGGAGACAGGCAGGGTGACCAGATTATTCCTGAACCCCAGGGCCAAAATTCCTAATCCCAGGCCAAAATTCCTACCTGCTTTAAAAAAATTGCCAAAAAGTGTATTTTTTGTTTTTTGTTTTTTTACCATAACTTTTGATATGAAGGAGATATCTCCAAAACGATTTTTTGCATTGGATTCTGCTCTTCAATACGAATCCAATGACATATTGCATGATGGGGTACTGTACACTATTGCGAAGTTTCAAAATGAAGCCAAAATGTAGGACAATGAAGCCAAAATGTAGGACACCCGGACAGGAGGCTAAAAATCCAGACAAATCTGGGTTTTTCTGGTCATATGGTCACCCTAGAGACAGGTGACTTGTGCTGACCTAAATTGGTTAGGATTGCATGCATTTACCCAGGAGTAGGTAACATACCTCAGCTCTTATCAAAGGCCAGTCAAATCGAAGGCCACAAGAATGGTCCTAATCCAATGAATATGTTCAACAGATGCCTCAGGTTCCCACCACCATAGTAAAAAAAATAAAAACAGAAAATTGGCAATAAAATGAAACTTTTTTGTAAATTCCTATAAACTTAGGTGGTTTTAATAACTATTCAGGCCCTAGGTGGTTCTGAATAGAATGCCGTTTTAAAAAGTGGGTCTGATGCAAAAATGTATGAGAACTACTGCCTTGGCCACCCTGCAATGAATGAATGAATGAATGAAAGAATGAATGAATGAATGAATGAAGTCTCCCTCATTTGCACAAATGAAGTATGGCCAGCTTCATCCAATCCGCAAGTCAAATTTGGCCTTGCTTTCAAATACATGCCAAAAGATTCTTCTCATGTGATAAAATGCCTTCTCCGGTGAATCAGAGAATACCATTTTGAATCTTTTCAAGTCAATATGGATTTTGGTTATTTAACTGAAAACGTAACGGCTCTGTCTAGTCTGCCCTCCAGCTCTGTTTAACCAGTTTAGATCGGTCTGGGTTTCTACCTTCTATTTGTAGTGCAAGCGGAACAGCCTCAAACTGCTTATTTTCTGTTTATAAAAGTCATCCCGTTTGTTCCCATGGATACAATGGTGGAAGTGTCACAGCTTAACTGTTTTATTAAGTGGATGAATCCGCAGCGACAACATTTGCGAAGCAGGGCTTGTCAGGTTGGATGCACAATTCATGCAGTCCTCAATTCCATGGGCTAGGAAAGCCCTCGATTAGCTTGCCAAAGGTTAGATTCTGATCCTGTGGCAGAGCAGCGTATATCTGGAATACATCTCCTGCGGACGTATGTTCAGATTTCATTACACTCGCGTCAAGGTGTGAGCCAGACTAACAGAACTCCGCTAATGACTCTGTAGTTCAATGTATACCTAACAGACCATTTGCATTATGATCAGCCTCCAGGGAACTGGATCAGACTATTAAATTGCAGATGGATCTGGATGAAAGTTAGACCTGTCTCTTGGTGCTGATTGCAACACCATTACTATCAGAATAGGAAGATGTTCCACTTGATACATTTTGCTGGCCAAATTGAAGTAGTTTTATACAAGGAGAAGGGCTATGGGTGGCGCAAGTGGCTAAGTCACTGTGCCTGTTAACCAGCAGGCCAGGGTTCAAGACCCGGGTCGGCCCCACAAGACAGGGTGAGCTCCTGTCCTTAGCCCAGCTCTGCAACGCCAGCTGGATCCAATTGTATTGGCTCTGCCTTTCCATTGGACTAATTCAGTGGCGTGGAGAGGGGGGATTTGCTGCTTGGGTAACAGCCTATCCTCCATAACAATCCAACCCAGGCTTTCGTGCTTCGCATGCAGCGTATGCAGCGCCGAGCATGATACCATAGTCTTTCAAGACTGACGGAGGCCTGCTTTTTTTATACAAGGAGAATAAACTTCAATTAGGCAGCAATTTAAACATAAGGGAGGTGTGAAGGGTATAAGAACATAGGAAGCTGTCTTATACCAAATCCTATTATTGGTGCATCTGACTCAGTATTGTTGATACTGGTTGCTAGAGTCTCTTCTTTTTCTGTTTTTCTCTTTCCCTTCTGAAGGGAACTGAACCCAGAATCTCATGCATGGAAGGCATGTACATTGACACTGAATAATGCTCCATTTCAGCCCCACTAACATTCACGTGATGTTAGTGACACTGATTTAAAACAGAGTTGCACTCAAGACCCATAAATGAGTCATGGACCCAGATCAGGGAGGGCATGAAAGGTTAGAACTTGAACAGATCAGGGAGGGCGAAAGGTTAGAAGTGATCCCTGGAATTGGGATCAGAAATGAATGGGCAACCAGTATAGCTGCTGAAGCAGTAGCTCCAGCTAAATCATAACATCTGCCTCCCTTAACTACTTGAGCTTCTGCATTCTATTTATTTATTTTTTAAAAAATTATATCCCGCCTTTCTTGGGACATTAGCTTGATTTAATGCGGCTCATAGTAAAACATAATTAAAAAATTAAATAGAAACATTCAATTAAAAACAATTAAAACATAGAAGATAAAAACAGTAAAAACAATACCCCCTTCAACCTCTGCCTCACTAGAAATGCTTTTTTAAAATAAAAATTTTTAGGCTACACCCGAAGCTCTATATCGAGGGAGCTTTCCTTAGTACTACAGGGAGGGAGTTCCAAAGCTGGGGTGCCATCACTAAGAAGGCCCTATTCCTGGCCACCACAACTCTCATTTCCCTTAGTGGTGGCACAGTCAGCAGGGCCCCCTCAGATGACTTTGGGTGACGACTCTGATTGTAGTAAGAGAAAGTAGTGTTTGGTGGTGTTGAAAACTTTTGAGAGGTCCAGCAGGACCAGCAGGAATGCACTACCTCTATCTAAACCTTAGCAAAGGCAATCTCTCAGAGCAACCATGGCTATCTCCATTCCAAAATCTGGCTTGAAGCCAGACTGGGAGGAGTCCAGATAGTCCTTCTCATCTAGGAATCCCTGAAGCTGAGACTCCAGTGATTCCTAAGAATGGAAGAATTGAAACTAACAGTACAATCCTAAGCATGTCTACTCAAAAGTAAGACATGTTGTCTTCAATACTTACTGTATATACTCAAGTATAAGCCGAGTTTTTTGGGCCCCAAAAATGGGCCCAAAAAGCCCCCTTGGCTTATGCTTGGATGAACTGAAAAGTGGCAGGATCAAACCCCATCATGTCATATACTGTTGGATTCATATTGAAGAGCAGAATCCAATGCAAAAATCAGTTTTGAGATTTCTCCTTCCTATCAAAAGTTATGACCAAAAAACCAAAAAACAAAAACTATAAGCAGGTAGGAATTTTGGCCTTGGGGTTCAGGAATTTTGGGTTTGGCATCAGGTCACCCTGTCCTATGCATGTCTACTCTGAAGTAAGCCCCGCTAAGTTCAATGAGGCTTTCTCACAGGAAAGTGTGCTTAGGATTGCAGCCTATGAGTTCCAAGAGGGCTACAAGGAAAAAGACCAGTACCAGTACCTGCTGCATTTCCCATCCTGGTCTTATACCCTAGTCAATAAGTTTTCCCAGTTTTTTGTGGTAAAATTAGGTGCTTCGGCTTATACTCGGGTCAGCTTATACTCGAGTATATGCAGTACTCTCAGGAAAGTGTGGTTAGGAATGCAGCCTAAATGACCTTAAACATCTAAAAACGCATCTACGTACCTTGATTTCTGGTGGTATGCAGAAGTATAGGACTGCATTAAAATGTTTATTAAAAGGCTCATAATTAGTCAGCTAAAAAAATCTGGTGAATCAGATGACATCAGTAATAAATAGCATGTTGGAAAGGATGAAGGGGAGCAGTTCTTATTACACAAAATCAATAAGAGTGCTCCTATTGATTCTGAATGAGGCTGCATTGCACCAGCCGTATATAGTAAGGTCAGATAAAAGTATATCCTTCTATTACACATATATTCAAGTTTCACTTTACCGAGATCTATTTGTGGTTCTATAACCCCTTCATTCCATATCAGAAAGCCCCCACATTCCTTCCAGTGGCAGGTGTTTCCATCCTGCCAAATTAAATAAGTTTTTCAAGCAACAGAGATGTCTTTGAAAAGTGCTGTTGAAAATCTCAACTTGTGAACTGCTGCAGATAACCCTAGGGCTGCTTCTGACACTACATGCATCGCTTCAGGGGTTTAAAGACACCTATCTCTGCGTTGTTTACCAGTACACACGTCCCACCGCTGATCATGGCTTGCTCTATATATAGCTGTTTCTGATTTTTCATGCACCTTCATGCATAAGAGTGGGATCTAAATGTGTGAATGTATAAACATATAGATATGAAAATAAAATAAAAATGTAGCATCCCTAAATTGAAATGCCAAACATCTGAGCCATACTTCTCTTCCTTTAATTTCTCACAGGGAGTCCTGTTAGTCTATGCTGCATTTAAAAAATGAAACAAACTCAAAAAGTCTTGTGACACCATAAAAACAAACACATTTATTCTAGCATAAGCTGACCTGAAATAGAGCTCACATCATCAAATCAAACTTCATTAAACCTAGGAAGACTTGCCATAACCAATTAAAGGTGTTGTGAGTTGTCGGTGTAAATGTCTTATTAACATTTATGAAATGCTTACATGTTTTTGTTTATTTTAAATAGTTTAGTACAATAAACAACATAATAAAGAAAATATGAAATGCCACCCTGATGTGATTAGCCGGTAGTGAGATGGCACACCATGTGCTGCACCTATGTTCCTATCGCATATTTTTATAGGGCAGGTTCACAGTATCATTACAACTGGACACTAGGATCTTATTTTGCACAATTTTAATTTCACAAGAGTAATCCATTTCTCTTTGTACCTGGACCTGTCTCAAAGGAGATGCTACCATTTTCATTCTTTAGAAAGTGAGAGAACAGTCCTGAGATTTCACTGGGCTAGCGCAAGTTCATTACACTGGCCCAGAAGTACATTTGCACCCCTCCTTGAGCAAGTAATGCTGGCTTGCAAAGGTGAGTCGGCCAGAAGACGCTGAATCCAGCATCTTGATTTTAGACCTCCACACTAGCTGAACTTGGCCAACCAGGAGGTGTTACAGGATGGGCAAGCTGGTGGGGTGTAAGAGGCAGGGGTTTAAGTAGTGGTGGGCAGCGCCCGGTTCGGGCCAGATCTCCCTAACCAGTTGTTCGTTGTGCTCCCTGCTACCAATCCAATAGCTACGGCGGGGGGGGGGGGGGGAGAAAACCAGGTGTACTAGTTCAGCTGCTATTTTTTCTTAAATTTTCAGCCACCACGGCCGCCATTTTAGCTCTGCGCATGCACCAGGCTTTCCCTGTCCCCAGCCGGAAGTCAGGCTAAGGACAGGGAAAGCCTGGGGAAGCCCTAGACTGCGCATGTGCCAACCTTAGCACATGCACAGTGCCCGGGGTTGGGGCCTGCCCCTCGCCCCTCCCCTCACCCCACCCACCTGCACCCGCAGCATGCTGGGGTGGGTGGCGTGCTCTCCCTGGCCCCACACCTGACCCTCCCCGCTCCTGTCCCTGCCCCTCCCCACCCCTGCCCCTGCCCCTCCCCTCACCCTGACCCCACCCCCTGACCCTGGCCTGGCCCGCCCACTTCCGGCGATCCAGTTGTTGGGCCAGGCCGGGCCCACCACTGGGTTCAAACAGCTTGTTTTGCTACATCCAAGCCTCCATCTCTACTCAGCTCACCTTGGATTTAGGCCACTTCTAGCTTGCCTCTTCCAGTGCAAGTGAGGATTGCTGTATTACATTATACAGGGGTCTCCAAACCCTGGCCCTGGGGCCAGATGCAGACCTCAGCAATCCTCCACCTGGCCCTCAGGCAAGCCCTGTAATCCTCCAGAGATGAGGGGAGCTCTGCTCTTCATAACTCAGGAGGGTATTTTGAGTGCTGGAGAGGCTGCACCTCCTCTTTCTGTATATGAAAGGGCTTATGAACTGGTTTGAAAATCATCCTCTCTGTGTTGTAAAGTCTTTATGAACTAATTTGAATTCATTCATTCACAAGTTCCATCACTAATAAATTTACATTTATGTAAATTTGAAATGGAAATCCATTCATTTTTTTTCTTCCACCCCTATACAGTATCTGAAAGACAATGTGGTTCTCCTGCCAAAAGGTTTAGAGAACCTAGTTTTAAGATATAGCAACTCTTGCTTATCTCATCTCAACGCCCCCCACCCCACCCCTTGTGCATCATCTCATCCACATACATTCCTTCACACATAGCCACCCAGTCAATCCCAGATATTCAGGGTGGGATGCGGAGGAAATAATACCTGCCTGGTATACAATATCCACTGCTTCCTCTTGGCAGTTCATCTGAGCATGGAAGCACATACTGTATATGTCTGATTCTGCCCATACATAGACTTTCCTAACCTGGTGAAGTTACTGTAATAACAATAACAGCTATTTATGTAATGCCTTCCTGGCCATTGGTCTGCTCCTTTTGCTTTAAGTAGTTAAGACACTGTGCCTGTTAACCAGCAGGCCACGTTTCGAGACATGGGTCCCCACAAGATGAGGATTTCCTGCCACAGGCAGGGGGTTGGACTAGATGATCCACTGGGTCCTTCCAACTCTATAATTCTATGATTCTAAGGCAATTTATTCAAGGTGGTATAAAAGACATTTAAATGGCTTTTCTCTAAACCTGCAAAGTGGTTTTTAAAATGAACAGAGAAATTCTATCTTTCAACAACTTACTACATTCCAGGTGGATCTTTTCATGTCCTTGACACATTCAGGACAAGACAAGACAAGAGGTTGGTTTCTTTGGTTTCTTCCTCCATCTCTTCTTTCCTTTGCCACTCTCACCCTTATGCCAGTTCCCTTTTTGGTGTAATTATGAAAGGCAGAAGTGGCAGAGGAAGTGAGAAGAGGAACCAACACTAGAACAAGAGCAACTTCTCCCTCTTTCCTGCCTTTCTTTCGAAAAAGAAGTTAAGAAAAAGCTGGGAGGAGAGGGTTACAGGTCCACAGTAGACCATCATGTTCCACTGTGGACCTCTGATCCCATCACAGCTCATTATAGGACTGTCCCTAACCATACACCAACTCCTTTCTTACAGATGACGTAGAACACAATCCTAACCGTGTCTACTCAAAAGTAAGTCCCATTGTGTTCAATGGGTCTTACTCCCAGAAAAGTGTCTTTAGGATTGTAGCCATACTGAGTCAAAAGAAAGTAGACCCTTGGCCACTGAGTGTATGGGGGTTCATAAAAGCAATAGATTTACTATAGTGTGAAACAGGCGACACCCTCAGGGTGATTCCACCATTAGTCATGGAAAATCTTTTTTGAAACCTTTTGGAAAATTTGTATTTATGGATCATACCATCACGGTATATCAATGGGAAGTTAATTTCATGCAGAATGAATGATACAAACTGTACTAAAGTATCTGTACTCTATCAAACATTATAGCCAATTTACCAGAAAAAAAACAGTGGCCTTAAGTTAAAAAATGGATTTTCTTAACTCAAGACTGACAAATGAGACTGGTTGTTGTAACACAGCATGGAACCAATTATCAAGGCTAACTAGAACTCTTATTCTGTTCTGTGACTGTAATCAAGTAGGTCACCTTTTATCGGTTATTGATTGGTTGGGTGACAGGTACTTATATTAAAATAAATAAAGATAATGTGGGTGACACCAGTTCTAGTGATACCAAATCATTTATATGATATTGTAATTCTGCATGGCCTGAGATGGGAGGAGGGGAAGGTCCAATGAACAAACCCCAGTGACTTATCCGCCTAGAGGAAGCCAGTATGTTGTAGAAGTCAGAGCTTTATCTGGTTTTGTCACAACCAAACTTTCTGTTGAGAAAAAATGGTAGAATGCATAGCTGCCCTGATAGTAGAAAAATCCACAGAGAGAGTGAAAATACAGTTTTGTGTATTTTAAGAAACTTTCCTTCCTTTAACCCAGTCAAAAGTTTTATTTTCAAACTGCTAGCTGACATTTGAGAGAATAATAGAGCTTTTTCAGGCTAACAATCACTGAGATAGGTTAAATTGCAGGTGCTTGTTGATGCTGAATACCCTCCCAATAAGATGCTCCACATGTGTTCAAATCACTTCTAGTGAATAAAACTGCAGCCCAGAAAAACAGTTGCATAAATGGGAGAGCTTCCTGAATTAGAACTCCATTTCTTCTTAAACTGACACTGTTTCCAATGAATGCCCAGTAAAGAAATTGATTTTTTTTCCCCAAGAAAATGAAAAAAATTCACTTATAAATCTTCCTTTCCCTTTTTTCCTTCTCTCTTTTCTAGGGACCACCTTCATTTGCAATACCCACATCATCCCAGTGAAAAATCAAGAGGGAGTGGCCATGATGTTTATTATTAACTTTGAAAATGTAGCAGATGAAGAGAATGTCAGATCTCCAGAGAAATGCAACCAGATCGTATCAGCCAAAGTCGCAAACCGTAAGTGTGTGTATTTATTGTGGGAGATTAGCAGAGGGTGCTGGACACAACAGGGGAGATAAAATGTTATTGTGCTTTGCAGTTTGAAACATTCTGATCCTAAGCATGTTACGTGTAAGTTGATATTTAACTCCTTGCTATATGCCCATTGGAGTCTAACTGACCCCATCTGTAGTTTGTGTTGAGTTTTTAATGGAATTTATTTTTTATTATTTAACAAGAACTTGTGACTTTTTTTCTGCTAATTAGACAGTAATAAATCCCAAAGGAAGGAAAGTTTTGGATTTACATTTTTTCTGTAAATTCAAATTGAAACATCAAAGTCCAGCTGGGTTCTATCTGACCCCTGTTGCTCTTCACTGGTTATTCCAGTGACTTGAATTCATTTAGGCCAGTTAAGTGATTTTGAACTAGTTCTCTATCTATCTTAATCTGCTGTTCTGCACCATTCATGTTTCCATTATCTCTGCAAGCACATCCCCCCATCAGCCAACGATCCTCCACCCCTATTTGCATAGCCCTCCTGCCGAGAATAGACTGATGCAAAGTAGGAGTTGAGCAGCTCCATCTTCTCCTGGTTTCCTGACACCTGTTGTCCATCTTTGTCCAGGAGCTGCTCCACCCCCTCATCTCTCCTCCTGTTCCTTTGGGCATATCTAAAGAAGCTCTTTTTGTTATCCTTGACACCCCTAGCCAGCCTCAGCTCTTACTAAGCTTTAGCATTCCTGACCCCCTCCCTAGAGGAATGTGCTATCTGCCTGTACTCCTCTCTGGTGATCTTTCCAGTCTTCCATTGCCTTTACATCTCTTTAGTTTCGGCTGATCCTCAGGTTGCTTGTGGAGCCAGCCTGGTTTTTTGAAGTTTTTCCCCCTTTCTTTTTCATAGGAATTGTTTCTGACTGTGCTTGTAGAAGCTGCCTCTTAAGGAGCTCCCACCCATCTTGGGCCCCCTTTCCCATTAGTTCATCAGGCCATGGGATCCCGCCTATGATTCCTCTAAACCTGCAGAAATCAGCCTTCCTGAAATCCAGCATATAAGTTTCACTGTGCACTCTTCATCTATATATATAAAAGAGAAAAGTCACTGACTGACTGACTGACTGACTGACTGACTCACTCACTCACTCACTCACTCACTCATCACCGCCCTGCCAAAACCGGTGGGCCTATAAGCGTGAAATTTGGGGTGGGTGTTCCTTCCGTGAGGGAGGGGTGCACTAAGAACCGGTTTTTAGAAATTCCAACGGGAAGGGGGTGAAAAGGGGCGCAACGCGTTTTCCTCCCTATACTTTGCATTGAGAATTGCTGACTCATCAACATTCCTCCCCAACTGCTGGGCCTGAAGCATGGAATTCTGGGAGTTCCTTCTGTCACCTGAACTCCCACCAAGAACCATCTGGAGAAATTAACCCTTCAGGGGCTGAAAAGGAGGCAACGTGTTTCTCTCCTATACTTAACATGGGATACTGAATAACATCAGCCAATTTGGTGCTCAGACCCTGGTGCACTGGGGGATGTTGTTCAGAGGAAGAGGTTGCACTGGAGAGGATGCTGCGCATGAGGGGAAATTGCGCATGAGGGGAAATTGCGCAGGAGGGGAAATTGTGCATGGGGGAAGTTGCGCATGTAGGAAAGTTGCGCAGGGGGGAAGTTGCACATGGGAGGAAAATTGCGCATGGGGGGAAGTTGCGCATGGGGGGAAGTTGCGCACGGGGGGAAAGTTGCGCACGGGAGGAAAGTTGCACATGGGAGGAAAGTTGCGCATATGGGAAGTTGCGCATGGGGGAAGTTGCGCATGGGGGGAAGTTGCGCATGAGGGAAAATTGCACATGAGAGGAAAGTTGTGTATGGGGGAAGTTGCGCATGGGGGAAGTTGCGCATGGGGGGAAGTTGCGCACGGGGGGATGATGCACACGGAGGAAAGTTGCGCATGGGGGGATGATGCACACGGAGGAAGTTGCGCATGGAGGAAGTTGCGCATGGGAGGGAAGTTGCGCATGGGAGGGAAGTTGCACATATGGGAAGTTGCGCAAGGGGATGATGCACATGGGGGAAGTTGCGCATGGGGGGAAGTTGCGCATGGGGGGAAGTTGCACATGGGGGAAAATTGAGCATGGGGGAAAATTGCGCATGGGGGAAAGTTGCGCATGGGGGAAAGTTGCGCATGGGAGGAAAGTTGCGCACGGGAGGAATGTTGCGCATATGGGAAGTTGCGCATATGGGAAGTTGCGCATGGGGGGAAGTTGCGCATGGGGGGAAGTTGCGCATGGGGGGAAGTTGCACATGGGGGAAAATTGAGCATGGGGGAAAATTGCGCATGGGGGAAAGTTGCGCATGGGGGAAAGTTGCGCATGGGAGGAAAGTTGCGCACGGGAGGAATGTTGCGCATATGGGAAGTTGCGCATATGGGAAGTTGCGCATGGGGGAAAGTTGCGCATGGGGAAAATTGCACATGAGAGGAAAGTTGCACATGAGAGGAAAGTTGCGTATGGGGAAGTTGCGCATGGGGGAAGTTGCACATGGGAAGTTGCTCATGGGGGAAGTTGCGCATGGGGGGATGATGCGCATGGGGGGATGATGCACACGGAGGAAAGTAGCGCATGGGGGATGATGCACACGGAGGAAGTTGCGCACGGAGGAAGTTGCGCACGGAGGAAGTTGCGCATGGGAGGAAAGTTGCGCATATGGGAAGTTGCGCACGGGGGAAGTTGTGCACGGGGGAAGTTGTGCACGGGGGAAGTTGCGCACGGGGGGAGTTGCGCACGGGGGAAGTTGTGCACGGGGGAAGTTGTGCACGGGGGAAGTTGCGCACGGGGGAAGTTGCGCACGGGGGAAGTTTCGCATGGGGGGAAGTTGCGCATGGGGTTTGATGCATATGGGGGAAGTTGTGCATGGGGGGTTGATGTGCATGGGGGAAGTTGTGCATGGGGGGTTGATGTGCACGGGGGGAAGTTGCGCATGGGGTAACTTGTGCATGCTGGGTTGATGCGCATGGGTGAAGTTGCACTTGGGGGGGTTGATGTGTATGGGGGAAGTTGTGCATGGGTGGTTGTTACGCCTGGGGGAAAGTTATCCATGGGGGGTTGATGATTATGGGGGGATGGCATACAGGGGAATTTTACTCCCGCAACGCGGGTACGCCTTTCACTAGTTTCCCATAATATTCTAAATTCCAGCAGTTCATGATCACTTTCTCCTAAAATTCCTACTACATTGACCCAGTCAATCAGTGCGATTAGTTAAGATCTGGTCAAGGATGGCCCCTCTCCTCGTTTTTTCTTCCACTTTCAGAACCACGAAATTATCTTCCGGGCCCATCAGGAATTTATTGGAGTTTCCATGCTTGGCTGAGTTTGTCTCCTGATGGACAAATGATCTCACTGGGCACAGTGCCTCGTGGTTGAAGCACAGCATCACCCCTGGGACATTAACACAGGGTTTAAATTACTGTAAAACACTCTTAACATGGGAAGCTAACTAACGAGCTGGGCTTGGGTGAGGAGATAGACCTAAACTGGGGGGAAGGGGCAGAATTTGCAAACTGATCCAGGCAATACTTTGGTTCAGAAAAGGCCTGGCTTAAGTGACATAGGAACAACACAGAGACTTAAGGCTGCAATCCTAATCTCCAGTTAGGGCAGCCTAAGCCACGGTATAAGTCCTGTGCCGTAAGACACTTGTGCGTCACTCCTGGGGGAGGATTAGGGCAGTGCACAGACATGCACTTGCCTCCATATCGGAAGATATGCCAGGTGAGTTAGGCTAGCCTAAATTGGTTAGGATTGCACTGTAGTTCTTCATATGAAACACTGAATATTGTGTGTGTGTTGCCGAATATATGTGCTTTATAGCCACAGGTTTAGCAATAGCTACAGGCACAGATTTTATCTCTGAAGTAGGCCATTGAGACTTCATTAATTTGTGCTGGTCATTTTTGGCACCCTTTTTTTTGCTTTCACTTCATGTTGATATATGAAAGAGTGCTTTTTAATGGATCTAACTACAAAATGCAGCACACAGCCAGGGGCAAAGAGCTCCCAGAAATCCAATTTTAAACTTGCACATGCAAATATTCATGTCTCAAGTTCCTGATTGCTCATCCAATTAAGAGACAAAAACCATATGAAACAAATAGTAATATGGTATGTTTCTTTAAAAGGGAATTATATTCTGCTTGCAGATATTCTAGTGGCACAATAACAGGCTAGATTTGTCAAAGAAATGAATCATAAATTATCTGCTTAGTCTTCCTCCTAAGGGTTAGCTGAAGCTGTTAGGTCATGCAGAAGCTGTGTTGAGGAAAGAGTGAAAGTTTCATCACTTCATTTAACAGTAGATTTTCAATTACTGTGCCATATCATAAAGTGCAGCTTTACCCTGGTAGAATCCTGACATAAGTATGCACACTGGGTCCTGACACTCCTGAACACTATGGACATCCTCTATTGATGGCCATGCCCATGTACTAGCCTAACCACTCCCCATAAAATGCTATCTCTGTTATCCTTGACTCCCCTGGCCACGTGCATCCACGTGGATGAAAGGGGCAGGCAGGGGAGCATACCAGGTGGGTGAAAAAACAGGCAGGTAAGATCTATTCTCAATTCCTATAACTTACCGGCATCATTGTGTGCAGCCTCCTTGTTCCACACTTTCAAATGAAAAGGAATGGCACACACTGGAAATTCTGCAGGCATCACTTCAGTTAAGTGGAAATAGTTGCTGTGCAGATTTATAGGTACATAAATCTTATAGGTACATTTCCCTATCCAAATCAGACAGCATCTCTGCTTCAGCCAGTCATGACTCTATGATCTCTTTTCACATGAAGGACATACATTTTTTTCATTTCCATGGCCCATAAGTGCCATTGGTATTGATTGTTCAAGGCTACTCAAACACAGTGGAAATCAAATGGGTGTTAACCCACCCTGGTTGATCTATAACACCATCCCTGCCCTAGATAATTAAATTCTACACTGCCAAATCATTTCTTGCTTAAATTTCAGTCAGGCTCTTAATTTAACATGAGCAATGAACAGCAAATTTTGTGAGGGATACCTAATATGTCACCAATGTCCCCTTCCAAGACAGCATAATACCTTCATAGTGATTTATTCCCTCAGGAAAAATTATCCCTATATAGGAATAGGAAATTGGAATGGAGACATCATAAGGAGTGATGGTGAGAATAGAAATAAGATCAATCACCAAATGACAAAATTAAAGATGAGCCACAATGATGGTTGTAAAATTGATAGAGGACTTTAAAGCCTATGATAGAGGACAGCGGGGAAAAGTCAGACACATCTTTATAAAAGAAAGTTTAAAGGAAATGTGACCAACAGTGGGAGCAAACAGATGGCAGATAGGGATTTACTGGTAGATCTGCAGGTGATTTACAGAAAACTGGCAATGGTTTCTGACTCTCAGGCTCAAATCCTAACCTGTTTTCTCCCAGTGACATACTGTGACACACCCAGTGATATACTGTGACATGTCCTGCATATTGGGAGGGGGTCAGTCACAAAAGCTCTTCAAAGTAAGGAAATGTTTGTTCCATTGTATCAGGACATAAATAGTTGGCTTTGGCAACTGAACCAATATTTTGTAAATGGATCTAGTTGGTAGGCCTTGCACATATAGAAACAACTAGATCCTATGAGCCAGAGACCTTTAAACGTCAAGGTATTTTAAGTTTATTTAAATTTGTTATTATCTTTTATCTTACACTACCTTCCTTCCCATTTGTACTTAAACTAGGAAGTTTGCAAGGCTTCATTTCTATACATTCCACTCATATCCCATGAAATTCACAATCCATCTCTTGCCAGAAGAGCTTCATGTTGATAACCTATGCCCAGATTCAAGAAACCAACCAGCCCACCCCCAAAGACAACATTTTTTAGCCAACTGTTACTAAGTGAAAACCTTTCAGCCACAGTACATTATTTAAAAGAGAAAACTCACATGGAATCCATTATTCAGGTGTTTTTAATTTCATATAGTGTTATACAACATACTTCTTCTAGTGTTATCTAATGTGTTTTCAACTCAACACAAATTAGCAGCCCAATCCTAAGAGAAGGCCCATGCTGTGATGAAATTGTGCCAGTTTAGCTTCTGCAGCATCCAGTATGGGAATGGTGGCTGTTCTCAGTCTCTTTGGGGCTAGGGGCAATGATTGGCCTATGATATCACTTCAAGTAGCCATGTGTCAGATTTCCAAACCCTGGGAGGGATAGAATAAGGTGGTAAACATTGCTATCCTGTCCCCCTCCCAGATCTAATCCACTCCCTCCTCATTCCTTTCCACCCTATAATGCCTCCTTGTGCCCCAGCCGCGGAGTACCTACCTGTTCACAGATGGTGGCAAGCCAACACCAGCTTTCTTCACACTGCTGTAATGTGCCTTACACACATTTGCAACAATGCGCCTGTTCCTCTTCTGCACCTGTCCCACTAACGGTCACCAGTTAAGGACTGGGCTATTAATCTATCAACATTATTTTGGACATTATTATGTTACACAGGGAGACCAATTACATTCTTAAACTACCTGTTAGGAAATGCTATGCAGGCTGCTATCCATATGTAGCCATATATAGTTATCATATCTCAATTGTAGAAGCTTTTTGGAACGATCCTAGTTTTAATGCAAGGATGTGATAGGCCAGGATCCATACATCTGCCTTTGGCTCACACCAGCAGCATGTGCTAGACCAGTGGATGTTTGCACTCTTCACATTTGAACAGCTGAGCCCCCTCTCCTTTTCTATCCCTCTATTTCAAAAGCACTTTTTTGTGTTGCATGATAGGTATCTATCTGTCAAAGACAAAACTAGTTTAAAGACCCTTTGAAGTTTGGAAGTGATTCCATCTTTGAATCTTAGTCCTAATACACTTCTGGGCACATCTATAGGCCATTTGCTCATTTAATATGTGAAACATTAAACATTTCAATCCTGCCTTTCAGTTAGGTAGGGCATTCAAACTAATAAAATAACAACTAAAATCAAACGAGTTAGTTATAAAAGCAAAGATGATAGAATGGCAGAAAAGTATAGTAAAAACAACCAGCGGAGATAAAATCATACAAGTTACATTTTAAAAGCATAGCAATTAAGATTTACAGGAAGAAGCTATAAACTCAGTGATGGACCACAGATTTTCAGGGTGGGAGGTCCTAAAGATGTTCAGGTCCTGACTTATCTAGAAAAAAATTGGAGATTGTTTGAAACCCTAATTTGGAACCCTAAACTAAGGCTGCAATCCTCAAGACACTTTCCTGGGAGTAAGACCCATTGAACACCATGGGGCTGACTTCTGAGATGACATGGTTAGGATTGTGCTCTGATTTGTAACCCTGAACTCAGACCTCCTAAAGGCACTGTTGTGTTCCTTTTCTGTACCTAATGCTGCCCTTATACCTTAATGGTGCAGATTCTACACCACTTACCACTCTCTATGCTTCTTCCAGTAGGGCATGCTTCCCTTTTTCACTGTACCTTCTATGTCCTTCCTTGCTGGATTTTCAGATGGCAAAAGGAAAGGGGATGGATGACAGTGAGAAAGAGGAAGGAGCCACCTCCACTTTGAACCACCCCCATTACCCAGTGGTTTGATTTTATTTGTATGGAAGGTCCTCAGATAACATTATAAGTTTGTGAAAACGGAAACTTTCAGCAAAACAACTTACGACAAACTTTACCTCTTCCCCAGCACTCAGAATGCTTATGACCTCACAGCAAGCACTGTATCAATACGTGGACCTGCTTCAAAAAGCAATTAACGTGCAAAGTCTATGTGTTGAAAAGTTTATGCAGAATCCAGAAGTTATTGAGAAGAAAAGCACTGTCAGCACTAAGCAAAGCTCTTCAAAATATTGCAGTATTGATTGGTGAATCCACCAATCTCAACAGAAACAATTTCATCATTTCAGAGAATAAAGAGAGAAAATATGATTTATTTTTGTTCTAGAATAATCAGGGTCTAGTGGCTTGTTTTGTTAGTTGTATTCACTTTGGTGCACCATTTCCAAATGGCCAATTAGAAAACACACAGCATGGCTCCATCAATCGTTCTAGTTGCATGCTTGCCTATTCTGCAAATATTCCAATCTAAATAGAGGAGAAAAAAGATATTTTACAGATAAGGGGGACAGGGAGAGGAAAGCTATAATTACTTTATATAATGCTGTCTGAGAGCTTTGCTAGCTAAAAAGCAGGATGTTTAGCTTATTAAACAGATAAATAAACTAATGATAAGGCTAGCTCGCACAGTTGTTTTGAGGGAACATAGCTGCTAAAGATAATCTGAGTTGAGAATTGTAAGTCAGAGGCCGACTACTATTACTCACCCATACTGGGTGACTTACAATGCCCAGAAATATTCGTGAAATCATCAGAGATAGAAGTATCTCAGGAAGGAGTAGCATCAGAGGTTGTCCATCAATCTGGCCAAAGGCCGGAGGACACACATATCCAAGCTAACCTTTGAAACCTGAGTACTGGGATAAGATCCAGGAATCAGGGATTGGGTATGGGATACTCAGCAATCTGGGGTGTATTTGACAGTGCTCCAATGTATGGCTAGAATGGCCATCGTCATGCCATAAATTAAATGATATTATTGTAAATCTGTAAGTTAAGGGTTGTTGAAGGGAAATTCCTGTGCCAAATTTTGGAGAAAGAGAGGCCTTCATCTGTGCACACAGGTTGTTTCACCTACATACATCTATATGTATATATTTATTTAACTTGTTTTTAAAATGCTGTCTATAAATCCAGTTTACTTGTATTTCAGATGCTAACAACCTTTCAAGACGCACTTCGTCAGGTAATACTGTCCAATCTTACTCCATTTCTGTAACTTTGTAAAAAGCCATTTGAAAGCTGCTTCTCCATGCACTTTACCCCCAAATCCAGAGTAACTACGGGAGCACATAAAAGACTTTATATGCACCCGTAGTTACTGCACCACCTAGTGAAAACCTATGGGAAATTCATATTGGAATCCAGAGTAAGTTGTTCTTACACTGGAGCAAGGACCTCCTGTAGTTACTCTGGGTTTTGCCCTTAGCAGTGTGTGCAAATTCTGCACCTGCTTGAGTGAAGTTTAACTGTCCCACTTGCCAAGAACCCTCTTGGTGCAGTACTAATAAGGTGGGAAAGATCCAAGTGATTGGCCTCATCTATTTAACTGGATTTCCTTTCTTCCTTTTAAGATTTCCCCTTTCTAAAAGAGGCTCCCAGGACAGAGAATGGGAACGACTAAGAACTAGTCATGCCTCTGATTTACCCTGCCTGGGACGCTGCAAACATATGACAATTTTATGCATAGAAATAATGCGAGTGTAATCAGGGGATAAATGTACTTCTGTGACTAATTTGATTATCTGGATGAGTGGAATTATCATTGAATTTATGATATTAGGTTGAATCATAATTTAACAGGGTCCAATTTCAGGAACTGGAAAACTAAATTTACCTATATATGGTATGATTGGTTTAGGGTCAGTCTGCTTAATCAGCCTGGATTGTGGCTAAGTCCAAATGTTCAATAACAATCTCAGGGTTTTCTATCCTGGATTCGCATGTGTGCCTTCATGTAGCTGTAAATAAATGGGTCACTTTTGGATTCCAATCAAAGCTCTCTGAACCAAAAACACCATAGGACAATGATTGCTATTGATCTTATGATCTTATGAAGCCAGTTGGCTTCAGAAGCGACAGCGGTGGTGCCAACTTTGGCATCTGCGCAGTCCCAGAAGTGGGGTGTGCATGTCATGGGGGTGATGCACAGACCCCTGCACCGAGTGACACGCAGAATCCTAATGCCACTGGGTCCAAGTAGCCTAGCATCATCTCTTGTACGAGCCAGATATTTCTAAAGAAGCCCACTGGAATACCAATAATAAAGATTATGTGAAAGTTGGAAGTAGACAGAAATACCCAAATACATAGGCTTTTCCTTGATTAACAGGGGTATTTCAATACACAAAATAAGCACTGCTATAATAGGACTTCAGTCCTATGCATGCATTCTTAGGAATCACCCCCATAAAAATAAACAGGATATATGGTATTTCCAAGTAAAAATGTCAAAATACAGTAATCTATCAACATTGATCAATACATAAAATATATCCACTGGCAAATAAAATATCAATTGATACATAAAATGAATAGAACAAGGCTAGATATGAGAGTAAGCATTGCTCATATGCCTTGCTGCCTCACTTCCAATAACAATATATTTTTAATGGTTAAAAGAACCATAAAATTGCTACCAGTTCATATGCTAAAAATGAACATCTTCAAAGAAAAGTTTGAAAAAATAATGTATGTGTGACTTTTTTCCCCATGATAAAATGAATGGCAAAAGGATACTCATCTAGGTTTCCCATTTCAATCCTGAATGTATTAGCAATGGGCCACATTCTCACTTTGTATTCTTTCCAACTGAACTGCTGTTAGACAGCTAAATCAGCAAAGTAGCCTAACATTGCCGTTTTAATCTAGTGAAGCGGAAGAGACCATCTGCACCACCATGAATATTACTAAAATAGATCAGTGGAGGGGGTGGAGAAGGAGGAAAAACCCATCTACCTTGTTCATGAGAAGAATGCAAGTGATCCTGCTCTATGGGCATGCAGTGCAATTGATGAACAAGGAACTATTGTCACACCTGGAGTTTTGATGTAATTTGCTTGCACAGTTGATGTATAAACTCCTTATAACTCAATTTCAGGTGCATTACAAAAGCTACAAAATCATTTATTGTACTTTACACATTTTTAGTGGAAGATGGTTTTGCCTGGCATGCATGCATTAGCTCTGAAACAAAAACTGTCTAAGCAGTTCCAGAGTTGTACGTCATTGGATCTGTTGATACAGATTGAAAGCTGATGCTTCTCAGATTTGTGGACGGCTACGCATTTATCGCAGACTAGTGAAATGTACCTGCATTGTGGGAGGAAGTACACCATCCCCCACTGCACATCACCCTCATGTGCACCCCATGCACTTCATCCCCATGCACATCAAACCCCAAGCCCAACAATCTTCCATGCTTATCAATCCCCTCATGTGCATCAACCCCCTCATGCGCATCAATCCCCATACACAACATCCCCTATGTGCAAAATACCCCCTGCGCATCAACCCCCCATGTGCAACTTCCCCCATGTGCATCAATCCTGAATGCGTAACATCCTCCCAAGTGCATCAACCTTCATGTGCATCAACCCGCCTTGCACAATATGCCCCCATGTGCATCAACCCCCAGTGCTCAACAACCCCTATATGCATCAACCCCCCTTGCTCAACATTCCCCATGCACATCAACCCCTCAGGCACACCAACCCCCCGCACATCAACCCCCCCACCCACAACATCCCCCATGCGCATCATCCCCCATGCACAACAAACCCCAATGTGCATTGACCCCCATGCACATCAACCCCCATGCGCATCAAACCCCCCATGCATCAAACCCCCATGTTCACCAACCACCCATGTGCAACATCCCCCATGCACATCAACCCTGAATGTGCAACATCCCCCATGCACAACATCCGCCATGCACATCAACCCCCATTGATATGCAACATCCTCCATGCGCAATATCCCCTATGTGCATTGTCCCCCATGCGCATCAAAATCCCATGTGCTGCAATGTCCTCCCATGCACAATGTCCCCCCATGTGAACCCTCCCTCGAGTGCATCAGGCACTGGGCACCAAATTGGCTGGATGTTGATCAGTCAGTCTTCAATGTAA
Source organism: Cryptoblepharus egeriae (assembly GCA_030015325.1). NCBI lineage: Eukaryota > Metazoa > Chordata > Lepidosauria > Squamata > Scincidae > Cryptoblepharus > Cryptoblepharus egeriae. Next base: position 84,536,718 of record JAREYC010000001.1, on the reverse strand, counting down.
AGTATGGGACAAAAACACGTTGCACCTTTTTTCAGCCCCTTAAGGGTTAAATTTCTCAACATCAGTTCTTGGTGGCCATTGATGTCACAGAAGGAACAGGCTCCCAAAATTTCATGCTTCTAGGTCCAGGGGCTGGGGGCAGAGTGTCCATCAGTCAGGGATTCTTCAATGTAAAGTATAGGGAGGAAAGGGAGAGTTGCACTCCTTTTCACCCCCTTCCAGTTGGAATTTCCAAAAACCGATTCTTAGTAGGTGCCTCCATCATGGAAGGAACTCCCTCCCCAAATGTCTGCAGTAGTAGAGTTGAGCAACAGGTACATCACATTATGTTATTCCACAAATTTATGGAGCAAGCTGAACACGATATGCGCAATTACAGTGGACGGATGCAAAGTATTTCCTTCCTTGGTAGGTAGCACTTAGAATAGCAGAAGTCATTCCCAGGGCTGGATTTAGGTTTGATGAGGCCCTAAGCTATTGAAAGTAATGAATGGGGCCCTTTTATGTCCAGCTGTCCTTTGTCAACAACAAATTGTCGCTGTTTTTTTGTTGACTATATGCTATATGGTAATTTATGGACCTAATATTAACACAAAACACTGTTGCTGTATGTAGGTTTTATTCTATCTGTTTTTTATCTTACATTCTGGAAATGTACATCCAGTTTTTTTGCCTTTAAATTTTTTTTGGGGGGAGGGGTCCAAGAGAGTGGGGCCCTAAGCTATAGCTTGTTCAGCTTATATGTAAATCCGGCAGTAGTCATTCCCCTACTAGCATTTGAAGTCTCCTGTCATTGATCATCAGGAGCACCTTTAACTCTGGACAGCTCACCAGATTGATTATGAGCACAATCCTAACCATGTCTACTCAAAAGTAACAAAAGTAACTAATACAAAAGTAACAGTATTTAATGGGTCTTACTTCCAAGAAAGTGTCTTTAGGATTGCAGCCTATATAGTTGCATGCTGAGAGAAGAGACCAAAAAGCAAACTGGAGGGACAGTAAGTATTAAACTGTAGTTAATTTACTAAAGCTGCAATCCTATAGACATTTTCCTAGGAGTAAGACCCATTGAACACAATGGGATTTACTTTTGAGTAGATTAGGATTGTACTCTTACTTAAATGCCATCCTCAAAGAAGCTCAGAATAGTATAAATAGTTCATCTCCTTCTTACAACTCTGTGAGTTAGGTGAGGCTGAAAGATAGTTACTGGCGTCAGGTCGCCCAAGAAACTTCATGGCTGAGTCCAAAATTTAACCTTGATCTTCCATCATCCTGGCTCATTTGGAAACCCCTAAATCCTCTTTATAAATAAAACTAACCACCTTTGGGCTATGTTGCACAATTAAACACATAGATTAGTTTCACGCAAAGGGAAAGTATTGTGAACAGAAGTGATGCTTCCTTTTCTTATAGGCAAACATAGGAAGTCCTGTTGTCTCCACATATGTGGTGATCTTGGTCATTATCATTGGGACCCCTGAGAAAGTTAACTGCGCTGTACTCAGTGGGATGGGAGATCAGTGGGAAGGAACTCCAGACATATACTTAGTAAGCATCCTCATCCTAAACCCATTTACTTTTGAAGTGGCATTGCAGTTGGTGAACAGGGTTGTCCAACCCTCTTGTATTTCATGGGATTTTCTGTAAATTCATCTTTCTTGTCCATTCAGAGCCTGGAACAGTCTCTGCCTGTGACAGACCTGCTTTACGAAAATCACATAAGTCCTTGTGTGTGGTTTGAGTTACTGGGTCTGACTGAATAGTAAATAAAAAAATTTTTTTGGAGGGTTAGAGAATGTGTTAGGATTAATTTATTAAAAACCTCTGAATTCTAGTGGTTCAACATATGCCTCCAATTAAAGTTATAGAAGAGCACAATCCTAACCATATCTACTAAAAAGTAAGCCCCACTATATTCAGTGGGTCTTACTCCCAAGAAAGTGTCTTAGTAAACTAAACAGGAACAGACGCACACATTATCTGTTTAAGATTGTAGCCAGCAATGTAATAAAAGCAATTTTACATTTTTTTCCAGGAATACATTGCTGTACATGAGTCATGAACTAAAGCAAATATTTACAGCTGATGTTCTTCTGTTGATATACAAAGTAATAAACTATGAAAGAATATGGGTGCAATCCAGAGTAACTACGGGGAGTCCTTGCTCTGGTGTAAGAACAATGTACTCTGGATTGCAATATAAATTTCCCATAGGTTTTCACTAGGTGGTGCCGTAACTACTTCAACATAAATGTCTCTTACGTGCTCCTGTAGTTACTCTGGATTGTAGTTAGTCCCCTTTTCTCCCACCCCATTTTCTCAGAAATTATACGTTAATGAGTTACTTCAGTTTTTTTAATCTGGACTTTTTCTACCTAGGAAAACTTTTTGGGTTCAAACTACCTGGGCTGAGTCTTTTATCATACCGAAAGCAATCCTTGCCCCAGGAAGATCCTGATGCTGTGATTGTGGATTCATCGAAACGCAGTGACGATTCCATGGCCATGAAGCACTTTAAGTCTCCGACAAAAGAAAGCTGCAGTCCCTCTGAAGCAGATGACACCAAGGCACTGATTCAGCCAAGCACGTGTTCGCCTTTGGTGAATATATCAGGACCCCTTGACCATTCATCACCAAAACGGCAATGGGACAGACTGTACCCAGACATGCTCCATTCCAGTAGTGCACTAACTCACGCTCAGTCAAAGGAAAGTGTTTGCAGTATCAGGAGAGCATCTTCTGTACACAACATTGAAGGATTTGCCATCCATCCCAAGAATGTGTTTAGGGACCGACATGCTAGTGAAGGTACGGTTGAAAAGTAAATTTCTATTCATTTTGACATACTGCTAAACAAAATGCTGACAAACTGTAGTTTACATTGCTACTCAGCTTTGTCTACAAGCACGCTGATGTCAGAGTACTCAACTCTTTTCACCAATGTGAGTAGTAATGTCCATGAAATTAAGCAGAACCTTAAGTAAACTGCATCCAACAAAATGGAAAAACTCTTTCCACAACATAGGATACATCCAGGAGTTCCACTAAGGTTGAATGAGGTTACTTCGAAAATGAGACAAGAAGATCAGATCCTGAGTAAAAGTATTAAGGGGGGCTGCAACCATCTATGCATCAGAAGATGGTCTTGTTTTGGGGTGATGTCAGCATGGGTAGGGTGGGGAGAAAAAAAACAAATCCCTGAGATCTTGAAAGACCTTCCCCACCAACTTTCTCTCCTCCTCTCAAATACAGTTTAATTGAAATGAATGAAACATCCAGCTTTACTCCTCATTCTGTAATGGATGAAACGCTGAAGAGCTAGCAGTAAAGCTGGATGTTTCAGCAATCATCTGCAGATTTATGGTTTGAAAGCATAATTGCACCTTTGGATGGGTTGGAGGGGATGATCCAAAGGAACACATTAGGTCCTTAGTGACATTTTAAAAATTGTCCATAGAGGTTCCATAGAGGCAGTTCCATGCTTTCCATGGGGAAACAGCCCCTCCCCTGCAAAATTAAAGTTCTCTGAGTTTAAAAACATACTTTTGGGATGCAGGCATCTGTCAGTCTTGAAAGACTATGGTATCGTGCTTGGCGCTGCATATGCTGCATGCGAAGCATGAAGGTCTGGGTAGATTGATATGGAGGACAGGCTGTTCCCCAAGCAGCAAATCCCCTCCTCTCCACGCCACTGAAATGGTCCAATGGAAAGGCAGAGCGAATATGATTGGTTCCAGCTGCATCGCAAAGCTGGGCTAAGAATAGGAGCTCACCCTGTCTTGCGGGGACCAACCCGGATCTCGAACCCTGGCCTGCTGGTTAACAGGCACAGTGTCTTAACCACTCGCGCCACCCACTTGTGCTATCCCACTTGGATGGGAAATAAATAAATAAAAAAGCACAGAGGAACATCATTGTAGGTACAGGCATGGAGTATTCCCCAAGTGATGCCATCAGACTTCTCTAAACTTGTATCCACTCCCCAAATTTATTTTTGAATTAAGATTAGTATAAAAATAGTGATTCTTATAAATATTATAAGAGTCATAGTAAGGACATATTAAGTCATATTAACGCATGACCTGCCACTTAAGGGTATGGTCCTGCCACTTAAGCCTCTCTGTTCTGTTGCATTTAAATACTGTAGATGTAGATGTAGATGCTTTAGATCGAAATTCAGTATATGAAAGAAATGAGGCTTTCATATGAGATTTCAACCCTATCCTATGCATGTTTACTTGGGCATGGATCTCATTGTACAAGTATGTGCACTTAGATTTTATGCTTTCCATATGAGTAGCTGCCTCCAAACAACCCTCCAATGGTCAGGGCACCGTATATTTGCCATATTGTTTGACCCAGTACGCAATAGTTTGCCATAATGCGTACCCAATATGCAATACCCAATACACAATAGTTTGCCATATTACGTACCCAATACCCAAACGAAACTTTGCCATATTGTTTGACCCAATATGCAAGCAGAAATGTTCTCTGCTCATGCACAAGCCAGTGTGGAACTTGTCCAGTAGCTGACGTAACAAAATAAAAATGAGAACATTCCACAGATGGCAGTGTGCCAATGTAAATAAATATATACATATTTTCAAATAATATGAAAATTATTTGATTACTCATTGGATATAGAGTTTCTATTTTTTTATTTTACTTTCCTCTGCTTTTCTTTATTCTGCTGAATATCAGACAATGGTCGCAATGTCAAAGGTAATGTAAATACATCTGATATATTGTCATGTGCTTCCACAGCCACACACTTTGGCATGTTAACTTGCCTGCTGTATGAAATGTACAAATGCAACATTCTCATGCTAATTTCTATTGGGCTAGGCACATTACTGAGACTGTATTTATTTTGCTTGTTGGAGACACCATAATTCTTATTGGTCTTGCCACAAAACAGTTGTAAGCTGCCCCTCAAAGGAAGCTGGGAAGGAATGTAGGAACAGGAGTATTCCCTTTATTTTAACAGTCACAGGCATGATCTTGTCAATCACATTTAAGTCCCACTGATTCCTGGATAGGTGATTAAGCGTTTGTTGAACCATTTATTTTAAGAAGTGAGTGTGTACACTCTCTCCCTTTGAATACAATGGTGCTTTAAAGCTTTGCTTTGACTTATGTACATTATAAGCTAGTATACATTAGATCAGTGGTTCCCAACCCTTTGGGCCTGTGGACCACTGAGGCAAAAATTGGAATTGGCATGGAGCATATGCAGTTCCACCCCACCCCCTGCACATTAACATACTAACTTTGGTAGTCCACAAAGTGAGATACTGGAAGTGCCAGCTATGATTATGGATGGTCCATGTTACACCCTCTCTGATGGTCCATGGAGAAGAATCGCTTTAGCAAGTACTACCCATGGACAACCAGATTGGGCAGAGGGCCAGTCACAGCCAATATTTCAGTGGTCCACGAGGGAAGGCTCACTTGACAAGGAGTTAAAAATTACAAGATCATCTTTTTATTCCCAAGACCTTGTGGACCACTTCTCAGGGTTTCACAGTCCACCTGTGGTCCGTGGACTTCTGGTTGGGAAACCCTCCTTTAGATAAAGGATGTAGGCTAAAATATTAACTGAAGCTTCCAAGAGAAAAACTTGCAAAAAATGGGGCCCATAAAGAACAATAATAGCAATGCAACATTTTACATTTATTTCAGTTTGATTTGTCACACGTCAAAAAATAATTAATAATTTGGACCCTCGTGGCACTCTTCACTTATTCCTCTTTTGTCTCCTTAAAACTAGTTTCACGCTCCTGGATGGCAGGGGGTATGGTTTAAGCTTACTGTAGTATTCAAATGTGCATGCATGAATTTCATTTGCAATTTCACACTGAAAGAGTCCTTAATCAAATAAGGCTGCATTATCAAATGAGTCCTTTTCACTGGGACAGTCAACCTAAAAGGCAGCTAAATACAACTTTTTATAAATGATTGTATATACACACAATTCGGATCCAATTCATTATCTTTCTTTGACATGTCTCGAAAAGTCCTTCTGGCGTGGAGATTTCACCAAACGGAATCCAGCAATAATATTCATAGCTCAATTTGGGGATGGGAAAGTTTGTTCACTCAGATCCTCATGATTTCATGCATGTTGCAAAATGTTTGTGTACTTGGTAAAATGTCTCTTCTCTAAACTGCATGGAGTGCATGAGCAACAGTCTGTTAAGTGAAGCATTGCTGCAGGTTTATGAAAACACTTTTGCTTCTCATGTACGTCAGCAGTGGTTTACCTTTAATATGGTGCGTTTTCTGTAAGTGAAATAATAATTGTAAGTAAACTCAGTGTTGGTGCAACATTGTCCACTTGTTTTGTCACTATTGTGATCTGCTCTGAGAAGACAAATTCTCAATTGTGTAAATAAAAGAAGTCAACAGGTTGGAAGCGTAGGAAGGACTCCCCTTTGTGGAGTCTTAGCATAGGCATATATAGGAAGAGAAACAGTGGTACAAAAGTTATCTTGGGTCCCAGTTCTATCTGCTACCAGTCCATAGCATGTTGGTACTGCCAGAAAAAGCACTGCATACTGTTGGGGGATGGAACCAGACAGCGATGAGATATAACTAAAGATTATCCTTATTTACCTTCCTATAGGATGCTTGACCACCAATAAGTTTCTTCTGACTCTGTTTAGCGAGAGTAGATTTGAAGAGACCCAGGGGACATTCAAAGAATCCAGATGAGCCATTTCCCTTGAAATTAGTACATTAATGCAAATTCTATGTTTATGTACAACCAGCAATGTATCAGCATGGGTCACTTTAACCTTGTTGACAGCATTAGTTGTAAGAAATGATCTGGTGGATCAGATCAAAGGGCTATCTGGTCTAATATCTTGCTTCCAATAATGGCCAACCAGATGAATCCAGGAGGCTTGCAAGCAATGCTTAAAGACCATAATTCTCCCTTACTGTAGCACACCAAAAATAATTCATTGATAGGTGCCCTCCATGAATTTGTCTAACCACAATGAGAGAAGACCCTAACATGCTTCTAAACTGATATTTCATAAAAAAGGATCCTTGATTTCTTTGCTATATGCCACAATTCTGACTATAGCCTGGACACTAAGGGAAGTGCTTTAAAATAAGTGTTATCTGTAATAATCAAAGTTTCATATGACAACAATATGATAAGCTTAAGAACAACCTATATGCTTGATATGTATCAAATGTGTCTCAGCCAGTTACATATGGGACAGATTAGCAGTTTTGGTCAAAGAGACTTGCAAATTTTATAGATATTGAATTACCTGTTTTAGGTACTGCGTTCTGTGGTTAATGGACACCTTCTGAACTCTTCATAAGTGCAATGCTAAGATCCTGTCTTTACTGTCTTGTTTAGGTCCTTTCAACCATATCAAGTCAAGTCTTTTAGGATCCACATCAGATTCGAACCTCAACAAATACAGCACAATCAATAAGATTCCCCAGCTCACGTTGAACTTTACTGATATCAAAAATGAAAAAAAAAGTTCATCACCACCATCTTCGGAGAAAACTATTATTGCACCCAAAGTGAAAGACAGAACACACAATGTAACTGAAAAGGTCACCCAGGTAGGAAGTGCCTTTCTTAATGGTATCCTTAAAAACAGCTCAGTGAATTTTACGTTATTTTGTTTTCTCGCTAAGTACAGCTCTGTTTATGACATTCTAACTTGCCTTTATCTTCAGATCTATAATGGATTCTTTAAAATAATGAGGATATTCTGCTCACCGCAGTTACATCTGCTAATAGGATAAATGAGGTATATCACAACCATGAGTGTGATCATATGAGTTTGAACAAAATATTAATGTGTTACAAATATATATATATATTCTAATAATTTTTCCTCCCTTCTTTAAGATTTTTCATGACACATTAATTATTGTTTATGGGATGTGCTCTAGACATTTGCTTAATCTGTGCCGTTTTACAGAATGCCATTGTTGTATGCTCTGCAGATAAGGGAGATACCTGTTAAGAGACTGTCATGGAGATATAGGCCTATATAATCTCTATGAATTCATTTTTCAAATTGTCAGCACAATCATAACCCCTGGATAGGTCAGCACATGTCTCGTGCTGGCCTGGGGGTGTGACAAAAGTGCCATATGACACTTCTGCACCACTGCTGGCCGGGTTATGCCAGTGCACAGACATGCGCTCGCCTCCTCTAGCCACCGCAGGAATGGAGAGATGGGTGAATTGTGCTTGCCTAAATTGGTTAGGATTGTACCCTGTGAATTGTGACCCACTGCTGGACCGTGAGCCAATGTGTAGTGGCCACAAACCTATGTGTTGGGACATAATTTGATACTCATACCGCTGCAATGCCTTATTGGGAAGTCTTCTTGGAGTCTTCCTGGAGTCTTCTTCCAAGTTGTACTAGACCAATGACCTTCTGTAGGCTTCTGCAATACTCCTGCAGGGTTTATGTCAGTGCACAGACATGGACCAGCTACCCACACCATCATGGATGTGAGTTGTGCTGTTGTGAGTTGCAGGTGACTTGTCTAAATTAATTAGGATTGTGGTCTAAATTAGTTAGGATTGTGCCCTCATATACATGTAAAACACATATTAATGAATATATGAAATGCAATTACTGGCCTTTTCTTTCTCCAGTCACAGCCTTCATTTTACATAACTGTTGTGCTTCTTTTCCCCTTGACAGAAATATAAAGCCAACGCTAACTGGCAGGGGTGGAGATAAAGGTTGGCCAGGGTGGCCTCTATATCGAGCCCATACCCATGTGAGGCCCCACTTGGTCATGAATATCTCAGGACCTTCTGTTATGGTGGCAGCATTGTGCCATTGGGAAGTATGCAAGGTATCTATGAAGGATGGCAGTCATGGACTGGTAGAACCGCTTCCTGCAGGGAATGAGAAAAGAGGCACACTTGTGTTTAAAGATTATTAACTGGAGGTCAGGATAGTGGCCACATATTAACAGGATATATGTTAATGAGACTCATCCTTTTGAATTTTGTTTGGCAGTTACAAAGAACATATGCTGCAATCCTAAAGACACTTTCCTGGGAGTAAGACCAATCGAACACAATGGGACTTACTTTTGAGTAGACATGGTTAGGATTGTCCAAATAATCTCGTTCTGATCCAGTTCGATATATCTGAAATTTTTTTTAAATACTGAAATAATTAACTATGTATAAAAACTATAGCCTATTCAAAAGCTATACAGCCTATTCTTCCTGTCTCCCATGCACATGCCAGTGTAGCTCTGCCAAAGTAGATGCTGCCATATCCTGTAGAGAAGCAGTTACAGAGGTTATGACAATAGTGCTTATTCTGCCAGTGGGGCAGTCTAGTAGGATTGGATGGTTATTTTTATAAGTTATGATGGCCAACATTTTCCTTCTAAATGTTGGAGGAATAATTTAATGCCAAAATCAATTAATTTAATGCCAACATATACCATTCAGATTTTCTCATTATTCTGTATTAGAGTGGGATTTTTTTCTAAATTGCTCTATTTTTAAATTAATACCCAAATCATTTATACATTTATACAAGTGTTGGCAGAATCAGTGTCTGACTTGCCAGGAACTTTATAGCTCTCTACATTTAAAATTAAATCTGAAGCATGCTATAAGGTGCCAAGAGTTTTTCCTCAAATGCATCCAATATACTATAATTATTCAAATATAACGCTCATCTTTACCAGCCAAATTTAGTCTCCAAAATCAGAGTGTGCATTAGATTCAATGGCACATTATATTTGAGTAAATACAGTAATTCACTTATTACATCCCCTTTTGTAGTTTTTATAGTTTTATAAAACCCAATTTCTGGTAAAATTCAGAGTTCACATTACAAGAGCACCATTTACAATGTGAAAGAAATGAACAAAGCATCTGTGTCCAGTTCTTGTTCCTGATATTTTTGTCTTACTTATATGTCCCCTTTCTTAACCGGCGTTGTATCAGAAGGATCCACAGAACTAACAGAGCTGTACTTATTCTGCCAGCCATATGCTTAAGGTTTTGAGTTCCTCATTTTATAAGCTCAAATATAGATGCTATATATAGACCTTGTGCTAATGGTTCCCAAACTGTGTGCCTCAGCAAAAATGCTGGGGCTCTGCGGGATGTCTCCAGCTGCCTCTTCTTCCCAGCCATTTTAGATTACGTGAGATATTATTATTAATGACCTGGTTAAGCTGGCATAAGTCCCAGCACAAGTCCTGTGCTGACACAGGAACGTCACAAAAGTGCTGTAAGGCACTACTGCAACACTGTTGGGTGGAGGGATGGATGAGCCGGTGCACAGACATGTTCACTGTGGTAACATCAGTGTGGGAACAAGGAGATGGATGAGTTGTGCTTCCTAAATTGGTGAAGATTATGCCCTGTGTGATTCAAGTTGGTACCACTCAATATGCTGGGAAGAGAAGGGTGCCGTGACACTGTTAAGTTTGGGAACCACTGCCTTGTGCTCTTGTATTGAAGCTGTGGAGGGGCTTCAGCCTCGACAGCACTTGCTTTGATGTCAAATGAAGATTCCAGTTCAGCCCACAACATCTCCATGTATATCAGAAAAAATAAATATCACAGAAAAGAGATATACAGAGATATCTCTGTACATCCGAGAAAAACTGTTGCCTGGAATCTTGGAGAGTCCTAACAGCATTGAGAATATTGAGCTGGATGAGGCAATGATCTAACTCAAAGTAAGGCAGCTTCTAATGCTCCTGTGGTTGTTTTGTACTGACGGTGCCAACACCCGTCGTTGCTGCCTCCCCACCATTCCTTTGTTTCTTTTTTTGAATTCTCTTTCTATCGATGAACAAGTTGTGTAATATTCAGTAAACTCAAAATCTCATAATCACACAGTAACGGGAAAGGTACAATGCTCTGTCCTTTTGTTCTGGTATAATCTTTGCTTTTGTTTAACGCTGAATAAAAATTTTGTTTTCATTATCTGTTAATGTAGTGCTCAGAGATTGCCAAAAGACATCACCTTTGATGTCTGTGCTTTGAAAAAAGGCCTTGCTTTAAAAGAGTTACAAAAATGAGCCATACATGGTGGAAACTGCAAGTGCAAATGTTGAGTAATGATGTCTTTGTTTCCTGGTGGGGAAGATGTGAGCATTCTTAAATGCAGCCAAAGTTTTATTGCTCTCCAGATAGCCAGCAGAAGAAAATATTGTGGTAGAGAGTGGCCATAAAGAATCTCATGGCTGCACAGCATAAGCCTCAGTCTCCAGAATAAACAGATGAAATGTTGAATGCTTTACAAAAGATTGCAAAAGGAAAAGTGATTTAGACTACAATCCAGAGTAAGTACGGGAAGATGCAAGAGGCACTTACTCTGGATTGCTCTATACATTTCCCATAAGTTTCCAGTAGGTGGCACCGTAACCACATCGATGTAAAAGGTCCCATAGTTACTCTGGATTATAGCCTTATAAGACCAATCCTCTCCCCGCACCAGTCCACAGCACATAGTGCTACCTGTGGAGCATGTGCCACATATTATGGGAGGGGCCTGGCCATCAATGCCTGGCCATCAATGCTTGCATAAGGAGCCTCAGGGTGGTTCAGAGATAGCATCCAATGCATAGGTATATATATGCATAGGTACATTTAGTGCTACCTGTGGAGTACTCACCACATATTATGGTTGGGGGGCAATCAGCTGCCTGACCATCAATGCTTACATAAGTCTGAGGAGCCTCAAGGGTAGTTTTGGGCCATGAAAAGGGGATAGGATCCATTGCGTGCAGCTGCCACTGAGATACACCCACTTCCCATCTCCAAACCACCTCCTACCTGCACCAATTTTCCCCCTATTCACTCACAAACCATCCCCTCTGCCACCTTTCCTGCCACGACATGGTATCTAGCAGCAGCTGCCACACCTAATGGGCCTCCAGGCATTTGTTCTGATGGCCCCAAAGTGCACAGTAGCAGTGTAACAGTTACAATTCCATAGAAGCATTTACAACAGTGGACTGGAAGTTCCACCACCATAACCACCATGTATTATTGGGCCTGACTCTTTGAAACAATTCAGAACCGAACTGCTTCTCACATAGCTATTTTAATTATATGCTTGGCAAACCATTTAGAGCTGGCTAATAGGTGGCCCTTCACCATGAGGCCTTTCCCATACAGCTATCCCCTGCTTCCTGATGGTTCGTTTTCTGACAAGCTATTCTTTCAACACCTTTCAATTATTCCCAGAACTCATTCATTCAGTGCATGTTCCGCTCTTTCAACCTCTCTCTGCAGTTTTAAAGGCCAAAATCCCCCCCCCCCCCATGTTGTAGCTCCTGGTCTAATCTCATTCCTGAAGGAGTTCTAATGAAAATTCAATTGCAGAAGTTTTTTTGTGTGGCAGTAAGAATTTGAAAGATAAAAGGGACATTTGCAATTTGCTAGCTAAAAAAGCATTGGAAGCAACATTTATAAACTAAAAAAGACTTGGTTCCACTTTTCAACAGTTTTCACTTTTGGATAATCCACCTGAAGCCAGTTAGTGAATCTCATGTTTGTCTATTAGTCCATGGATCTTCTTAACCATACATTTTGTCTTTCTTTCTACATCATCGTGGCAATTTCTCATCAGTAATCTTATTGATAGTTAACTGTAGACATGTAAACTTTTATTTATTTATATAATATAATCCCATTAGCTCTTTAATATGGAACCTTTCTCTTTCGTGCTGTGACTGCTTGCAAAAAAACAGTAACATGGGATGCTGGGTTTATTTTTTGTTTTGTTTTAATACTTGCATGTAAAATTATTATTAACAATTGCATCCAAGATAATAGGGTAGAATCGTTATTTAAATAAATGGTGATTCATTTATATTGAGCATGACCCTATTGTTACACAATCACAGGTGGGCAGCAGCCAGTTCTGTAGAACCGGTTGTTAATTTGGGGCTGACGTTAGCAAACCGGTTGTTAATTGGGGGCCGTCATCTTTGAATTGCATGCAAGTGTGTTTGAATTTCTCTTAAAGGGTCGCTGGGCCTGTCTTCCCAGAGGTGAAGCTCCACTCCCTCCTCCCCTTCTGAACCTCCCTACCCTTCTGAGGGGGGCTCTCTCTCTCCCTCCTCCTTCTCCTCCCTAAGGTTATTTTTTAATTTTAAAATACAAATAGACTGTTCCCATTACCATCATTCAGACAACGCATTGCATTCATTCCACAGCACACTCAGACACTCACTGCTGAGTTGGGAGGGGTTTGGATCACTATATAAATGTCTCAAATCTCAATAGTTTCAAGTCAGGGTGAGGAGTTTCTTAATGCCCTAAAACTTTGTATGATGCTATTCAGGAAGTCTGTCCTTGCTAAACATCTTATTTTGATTGAAAACCTTATTTTTAGCAAGTTTTCAGAAGTTATTCCCTTGTGCGGTTCGCAAAGCATGACGGCTTTCGCATATACAAATGAGGCAGAATGCAAATGAGGCAGAATGTAAGCCACATACATTCTGGGGATGGTGTTTTTGTTTTGGATCAGGCACTGTGATAGGCAGCTTTATAGGTCCTTGGGCGGGAATACAGAAGCCAGAGCTGCTGAGAAAGGTCTGGGAGCCTGTAGGAGCAGCATCAGAGTGTTTTCAGGATGAGATCCTCCAGGGCTTTTGTCCCGTTCCTCCAGCCCTGTCTACTTTCCTGAGAGTCAGCCCACTGTCTATAATGGGACTTTCTTCTGAGTAGACATGGTTAGGACTGGGCTCTGAGGCTACAATCCTATCCACACTTTCCTGGGGTAAGCCCCATTGGCTATAATAGGGCTTAATTCTGAGTAGACCTGCACAGGATGCTGCAACCCTATCCCAGGAAAGTGGCTGGCACTGCAGCCTGAAAGCCCAACCTGACTACTCAGAAGTAAGTCCCATGATAGTCAATGGGACTTAATCCCAGGAAAGTGGCTGGCACTGCAGCCTGAAAGCCCAACCTGACTACTCAGAAGTAAGTCCCATGATAGTCAATGGTACTTACTCCCAGGAAAGTGGCTGGAACTGCAGCCTGAGAGCCCAACCTGACTACTCAGAGGTAAGTCCCATGATAGTCAATGGGGCTTACTCCCAGGGCAGAGTGGAAAGGACTCCAACTTCAGAGCCCCATCCTATGCAGGTCTACTCAGAAGAAAGCCACATGCCAGTCAATGGGGCTTACTCCCAGGGCAGCGTGGAAAGGACTGCAGCCTCAGAGCACCATCCTCTGCAGGTCTACTCAGAAGTAAGCCGCATACTTAATTTTTTTTAAAAAAATTAAATTAAAAAAATTCCCCTTTAAATTCTCCTCGGCCCCACCCCTGACCTTGGCCACGCCCCCTGACCTCGGCCCCAACCCCTGACCCAGCCTGGCCCCGCCCACTTCTGGAAAACCAGTTGTTAGGGGAGGCTGGGCCCATCACTGTACACAATCCTAACCTACTCAAATGTAAGCCCCATTGTGTTCTATGTGTCTTACTCCCAGGAAAGTGTCTTTAGGATTTCAGTCTTTGTCTCTTGAAAACAAGTAGGCAATGTTAATGCGGAAGTCTGTTGCTAAAGGCAGTGGAAAAAGCCCTCATTGGTGAAGTCTTATGAACTGTACTCTCCCTCATCTATTTACTTTTTAATATCCAGATGTCCCGCGTCATGCTATAGTCCTTCAGAAGAAAAATCTGAACTTGATCATTATATCCTACTGTATGGCTTAACTTCTCTGACAATCACCTCAGATGAACAGTGCAGTTGCTACATATTTCACAGTGACAGATTCAGATGGGGTCTTGACCCTGATTGTCAAAAAGAGATAAGACTTCCCAGGTGCACAAAAGGTAGATTTTATAAAAGGAAGTTTAAATGCAAAACACTGACATCCCTCCCTTTATTAATAAATTCTGAAAAAAGAGTACTCTGGCCCTCAAAGAAATAGCCATAACAATAGGCAACTTCCCATCCAATCCTATTACCCACCACCAGTGGCAGAACGAAGCTGTAGCAGAGGATGCTTTTTGCGTGAGCGCTGCCCACAGGGGGACAACCAAAGCCAGAGGCACTTTGCGCTTCAAAGGAGGCTCCCAGCACCATCCCTCAGTGAGCAGAACGCAGCCTGTGGCTGTGGGGGGAGGTGATGCTGAGGTGCAATTTGTGGCATCTACCCACCCCAACCAGAGAGGCAGAGCATCCACAGGAGCCAGGATGAATGGGGGAATGCTGCCTCTGCCTCGTCCGTCATTCCTCCCTCTGGCAGGCACCCTGCTTGAGTAGTGATGCGCTGGGCAGGAGTTGCTCGTGAGGCTAAATTTCCCCTGCCTGTGCTGAGCATCAAACAGCCGGCCCTGCAAGCTTCTTTGTGGGGCATCAACAAAAGCGCCCATCCCTCTCCTGTGCCTTTTGTCCACTCCTCTCCCTGCACACTCCTTCTGGATCCTGCCCTGAGCTCTTGGCTTGGGGGGGGGGGAAGTCTCCACCATTACTCAAGAGTAAGTAACCATAACCATAAGACTTGTAACCATAACCTCCAGCAACATTTATGTTGCCAGGGCATTTCTGTGGCTGTTTTTTCACATTGTCTTTTTCATAAAGGGATTGTTTTCAGACATGGCTTGTTGAGGTTGAGCCCCCATCCCCGAATGTACTAGATGGAAGCTGGTAGTTAGATGCTCTAAATATGAGCATGTTTTAATCTGCACCTGCAAGGGTGGCTGGGAAAAAAATTATCTAAGCATGTGGAGAAGTTGTAATCAGAGCCAGCCGTCATATATGGCACATCCCAGTGCACCCTACGGAGCACTGAGATCTTTACAACTTTACATTATGTTGGAACAACATTTCCAGGAATAGCTTCTGCCTGAGTTGGCAAACCTAATTCCCATGTTTACATATGCATACAAAATTGTCTGGATGAATGGCTCGGGAATTGAAACTCTATCTTTTATCAAGTGTTCTAGAACCCTTCTAGAATCTCCAGGGCAATCCTGGACGACTGGCAACCCTTGATTTCACAAATACCACAATACGTCACAAATAGTGACAAACCTATAGATTCTCTGGAACCATTCCCAAAAAAATTCAGGATGCACTTCTCTGAACCATTTCCATAACTCATATGTGTGTGACTATACAGAACTATAAAAGTGTGCATATGAATGGTCCCCAAAATAATACTTTCTAATCACTAGACATTAAACATATGATGTGTATCTTTGTTATACATGCGCTCTCCATGCAGAGTAGAAGCTTGATGCATCTCTGTTATTTTTTCTCTGTAATGTATTCAGCAGTCTTGTTTTCTGACTTTTCAGCCGTTTCTTCTTTTGCTTGATATAAAATTAACATCCCCACACAAAATCTGTTTTTCTTCTATGTTCATGTTTGATACCTTCATCCGATAGAATTTTCAACATTTTTTGCTATGTAGTTACAAAACTTAGTTTTTATAATTGCAGTACAAGTCCTAATTATGATAATGATATAAGTGTTCTTAATTACACCATCATTTTCCAAAATGTAATTATATAACGAAGATATGGAAAAACAGCTCTGAGGAGGGAGAGCAAGCTGGCTGAGAGAGGATGAATATATTTTACAGAATTGGGATGGCACTGGAAATCAGTAGGATGATTCCTTCATGCATGCACCTGTGTGGTTGTTACATCAGTACAGGATCACAAAAGTAGACAGTTGCAGGGGGGGTGGAGAAACCCTAAACTTAGGACGGACCTTTGTAAAATTACAAAAGTGGTCTTTCTGTTTGGAAAGATGAGATGGCTTTTAATGTGTTCGTGTGAAAACACATGTGAAAGGCATTGCCCTACAAAACTACTTTGTTTATACAGCTGTTGTTAGAGCAGCCTCCCTTTTAGGGCTACCCACTTTCTGTTAAGTGCATCCTTACCCACCCAGGTGTATCCTTTGAATTTTCCCCTCAACCAACATTTCCCAGGTGATTGTGTTCTCATTTCCCTATTGTGTTCTCATCACCTGAGGTTTCTTCCATTCCACCCAATATATGATAGAGACTCTTGTCTGCAGTTGTGTTTGGGGGTTGTATCCTAAGGACAGCTCGTTGTTGTGGTCACTGCTATAAGCGATCTCCAGTAGGTCTCAGGCTCCCACATGTACACGAATGGAGGGTGGCTCTTGCAAAACTAGGTGCTGCATCAATGCTTCTCCATACTACAGAACTGGTCTGGCTGGCATAGCAAACTGCCTTCTTCAGGGAACCTGGAACGGCTCCACTCCATTTCCTTTTCATAGCAAAACTGGAGAGGCTAGTCTGTAGCGTACTCTTCTTCTGCAGCTGCCCTCCTCCACCAGATTCAGGGCCCATCATAGGATGGTAACAGTAATGGCTATGGATGCAGTTCTTCCTTGCTGAGAAACAACACAAGTATCAGCAGCCCTCAGTTTCACAGGCTGTGAATTGGCAGTGGGCCCTTCTTAGAACATGCCCAGTTGTGACAACTGCTGATGCAGTTGTGGACTTAAAATAAGTCAGCTGTGACAATTTTCTATGAAAAACTGAGAAGCATAAGGATTGTTTTATAGAATATGTCACTTTACAGTAGAGTTGGTTAGTCTTACAGAACAGCTGCTGCTGACACACAATCCAAAACATTTACTGTCTTGGAAAGATGGATATGGGTTGGAATTGGAGGTGGAATGGGGTGTTGAAACCCTAGGGTAAGATATATTAAAATCAGTGGGAAGTCTTGCTGAATAAACACTAATGGGCTATTAGCCATAGGTCTGAGGATCTAAAATCAAAGAGGGAGTTTGTTCTGTTGATTAATGATATACTAGAACAAAACAAATCAATAGCCATTGTTATGAAAAAGGCGGACATGCTTGATAGTTGAAAATGGATGTTACCCACTATAATGTTTGATGTTGCACATTGTGAACTACATGGCCCATAGCGAGCAGAAAAAAATGAGATGGCAGGATTCTGGATCAAGAGGACTCCTTATAAAGCAAAGAGGATGAAGTAAATCCTTCTTGAGGATGGGAGATGGGAGAAGAGGGATGAACTTTTTTTATCACCCACTCTCTTACAATTCAGTTTCCACTTCATTCAAAATGATGTGGATGATCTGCCCACAGTTGAACATGCCTTGATTGAGGCTAGGTTACCATAATTAATAGTTTTGGGGATTATTTTTGAGATCACCAGAAACTGTAGCAGGTTCAAAATGAGACTGCAGAGTTTCTGATTGGGATCAACAACCATGATCACATTGTGATAATTTTGAAAATGCTTCACTGGTTTCTGTGTGGTATTCATCTCTGGCCTTCATTTGCTGATTTTGACCTTTCAAGTCCTAAATGAATTGCGATCAGGTATTTGAAAGGCCACCTGTTCCCATATGAACTTGAATAGCTCATTATTAGAGAACCTTTTTTCTGAGTGTTTCTGCATTGCACTGTGTACATGGAGATACACCAAAATATCTCAAGGATTAGGCATTTAACCAATTAAAAATTAAGATGTTTCATTAGCAGACATTAGAAAAGTGAATCAGAGTAGAAGTCACCTATTCAGGGTTACCTATTAATCTTTGGGGGCATTCAGAGTCAATAGGTCCAAATCTAAGAGAGAAATTATTTTAAGCAACCAACCAATTTCTTCAAAAAAATGGCATTTTAATGAAAGGAAGAAATGAACACATGTTAGTTAAAAGCCTTTTACCAAAAGATATCCACTGAGTTTTCTGGACATCAGCAATTATGACAGATAATGTGTTAATGAAAAACTGATTTTATTTATTTATTTTACTCAATTTATACCCCACCTTTCCTCCCCCATAAGAGGGAGCCCAAGGCGGCTAACACTGAAGAATAAAACATCATTAAAATTGCTAATAAATACAAATTAAAACATCATTAAAATACAATTAAAATACAATTAGAATAATAAAGACTAAGAACAATTAAAAACAAGCTAAAAAACATTTGTTAAAACTATAAAATAAAACACTAACACACTGCCCCCCACCCTCTTCCCCAATTAAAATGCTTTTTTAAAATAAAAGGTTTTAAGGCTCCGCCTGAAGCTCTGTATTGAGGGAGCTTTCCTAAGTTCTATGGGGAGGGAGTTCCAAAGCCAGGGTGCCACCACCGAGAAGGCCCATGCTTCTGATCTGCACATGATTAAGGGCAAAATCCAGAGTAACTTCGGGGAGTCCTTGCTCTAGTGTAAGAACAACTTACTCTGGATTCCAATATGAATTTCCCATAGGTTTTCACTAGGTGGTGCAGTAACTATGGGTGCACGTAAAGTCTCTTACATGCTCCCATAGTTACTCTGGATTTGGGGGCATGTCAAAGTTTTTGGTGTGCCTGCAATATTATCTTCAAAAGAAAACTTTTAAGAAGAAAAAACAGTGGATGGTATCCTAATTCCCTCTCATTCATGCCATCTGTGTGTAGAGATTGTGCAAGAGGCTGGTGACCATGAATTTGGTGAATCTGTCTTTGCTTCTCCTTTGGGGGAAAATCTGCTTTGGGGGATCTCCAGATGGGATCTCAGTCACAAATGCTAGCTTGTGCAAGTGGAAAGTCTGGTTTTGATACAGTTTGATCTATTTGATGAAAAATCCAATGATAGGAATAGTTGTTCTTGTGGGAAAAGTATCTGTGTGCCACAATACATACAGAACCATGATATTGGTGTAGGGTTTATACCATTTTGTTCCTTTTGCTTTCCTCCTGGCTTTGGGCGCAATCCAGAGTAACTACGGGGAGTCCTTGCTCTGGTGTAAGAACAATTTGTTCTGGATTGCAATATGAATTTTCCATAGGTTTTCACTAGGTGGTGCAGTAAAGTCTCTTACGTGCTCCCGTAGTTACTCTGGATTGTAGGGTAAGTTTTCCTTTCTGTGATCAAATCTGGAGTTCAAGAATAAAGACCCCAATTTACGACTGGTTCACATAGGCATGTTGATACTTGAGGTCTTGCAGCCCAAAGTAAGCATGTCCCAGTTCCAAGTATTATATTGCTGTTGGAGTGTATAAAATCACTATAATAAAATTTTGAGCACTGATTCACACTTACCCTACAATCCAGAGTAACTATGTGAGCACGTAAGAGACATTTATGTTGACGTAGTTATGGCACCACCTAGTGAAAACCTGTGGGAAATTCATATTGGAATCCAGAGTAAATTGTTCTTACATTGGAGCAAGGACTCCCCGTAGTTACTTGGGGTTGTGCCCTTACACTGAATCGTGTGATGCTTCTGCATCCATACACATCAAGCTTCTCGATGAAGGAATTTGTCTGCCCCAGGCTCCATTTCCAAGAATTTAAGCAATGTTGTGGCATGAATTGTACCAATCTCAATGCAGCATGTAGGCTCTGATGACAGATAATTTGGACTTGCAGCAGGAAACTATGGCTACTTATTTAGGGAGGCTCAACTTTTAATAATAGGAAATTCTCTTTTTAGTAGCTTCTCTACTGAGCATTTCAAGCACAGGCATAGCTCAGGAATGTCCTGAAGGGGTTCCCTCTTGCCTTCTCTATTATTAACATCTTCTATAAAACAAGGCATCCCTTGACTCAATGTTTTTTTCCCCGGTGTTTGTTTTCATTTCCATTTATGAGGACAATGCTATAGTACTCTTAAACATTTTGGAACAGAGCAGTATTTTTTCAATACATGGTACAGACATCATCAGTGGTGCATCAGGTGGTGTCTGGTGGTACTCACAAGACTCCTGCCACCTGGCAAAGAGATCAGGTATATGACACAGCAAACGATGGTAGGATTCTTTGCTCCATGGGCAGAACATCAGTGCATGCTTTTCCACACTTGAAAAAGCCCTCCTGTCCACCCTGAGCCTCTTACTGGTTTTTACTGTGTCAAATCTGGTTTCCCAACTCAGAAGTTCTGAACATGACATCATCACCAGTTACTTCCAGTGGTATTTGGAGGGGTGGACATGTGAAATGGTACGGCAGAGGATAAATGTTGAGAAACACTGGAATAGGTCATTAATCATCACAACTTCCTGGGATTACTTGAGTTGTAGAATGTGCAACAGTTGTACAATGTATGTTGAACATACCCTACAATCCAGAGTAACTACGGGAGCACATAAGAGACATTACGTGAACCCATAATTATGGCACCACCTAGTGAAAACCTATGGGAAATTCATATTGCAATCCAGAGTAAATTGTTCTTACACCGGAGCAAGGACACCCCGTAGTTACTCTGGATTGCACCCATAATGTATTATGATTGTGGCATATGGAAAATCCATACTGTCCTTGTAATAACAAGTATCAGATGGGTTTGAATGCATGGCATAGTTAACATCTATCTTAGCACCTTTCATGGTCTTGGCTGAAACCAATATTTTAATAGTCATTCTACCCTTAAATTGACTTGCTGTAGCTGATAAAATCATATGACTATTACTGAGTTATGATTCCTGTTCAGAAACAAGTGGAAATTGGTCTTATGTATTTTAGGATAGTCTTGGCTTAGTGGTTAAAGGCGCTGTGCCTGTCAGTCTAAAGATCAACAGGTCAGTGGTTCGAAACCCAAGACCTTCCCGATGGGGTGAGCTCCCATCCTTAGCTTACCTCCTGCTAACCTAGCAGTTCAAAAGCATGCAAATGCAAGTAGATAAAGAGGAAAATTGCTGTGGTAATGGCCAGCTGAGGAAAATGTTTTAGTGTATTTGATGAAGGAATGTGATTTGAACTAGTAAGCATAGGAAGAAGTTTATTTTTATTTTTTTAACTGTGTGCTGATAAGTGTTACCTTTGTAGCTCCATTTTGTTCTGGAGTGGTATCTGATTCAGAGACCAGTTGGTCTTAGAAGCGATAAAGGCTTTTAATTATGATTTGTCTTGTGTGTGTCATGTTCATATAGCTAAGGGAGTGAAAGAACCCTGAATTGGCCCTGAGCATAGTGACATGCATTGACATGGTGGGAAGGTGGGAAGGTAACAGCATTTTTGAGCATGTGGGCCACATGTCTGTGGCGATGTCTTAAGACAATGCTGGCTCTATGGCTCTAGAAACAGGGGAAGAGCATCACACCCTAGAGTTTGCTCACAATGAGCTGAGCGAACTGCAGGGGACACCTTTATGTTTTTATAATGATAATGTGAGAGTTGTTTCCACTTTGATTTCTCTCTCTCCCCCCTCTCTGTATGCGTGTGCATGCATACACACATGCATGTGGGTTGGTGGTGTGGTCATCCACCATGGCACATCTGCAGCGTGGCAGCTTCTATTCCTGGAATGAGATTAGGAATTTGTGATTTTGATGTTGACAAGGTCATACAAGTGCCCTCTTACTGGCAATAACATGAGGTTTTTCTACTACCTGGAAAGGCCTGGTTTTATAAGTGGGTTGCATCTTAAGATTATCCTTTGTGTGGGATTTAGGATATTAAATGAGTTCATGAGGATTTTAATGGTGTTATAACCCACTTGCCATTCTGTGGGAGAGTTTAGCTGCCGTGAAGCAAGTTTCCGTTCTGCTTGAGCCAAAGCAGCTTCTCAAGTGTTGGGTTGTTGTGTGATTAATTTTCAGTTTAAAGAAGGATTTGAGACTATTTAAATGAATGTTGTTGTTCAAATATTATTTTAAAACCAATAACCAAGAGCAAATAAGATCAGTGATCAGATGAAATTACATTTCAATTGATCATTGTTAGCAATAATTTCAGTCCTTCTTAATTTCTTGCTGGATAAATCATACATGCTTATTAAGGGCTTAGAGACTGTGGAACCAATCAATAAGAGCATATTCTTTTTCCAGTTCATAGCTCAGAGTATTAAAATGCATGCTGGAAAGACGCCATTTGATTGATTTATTAAGAATCCTTTGAGGAAAATACAGGTGGTGGATTGATCAAAATGGCAGGGAACAGGAGGAAGAGGCCAACAGGGAACATGATTTGTTGGGCACTTCTCAGAGTCTCTGCAAAATGCAGATAAATACATAGAAGTACATTGAAGAAAAATGAGAGGAACTTTCTACCATTAACATTCAGTGAAAAGAGAGCATTAGTTAACATATGCTCTATTGATAACCTGCAATTTAGTAAAGCAAGATTTAAAACCCATTAAAGTACGTGGAACAAATTTATCTGCTTACAGCCGTTTCTTGAATGAAAGTAGCTTTAGATCATCCAAAGCTAAGCTCCAAAGCTCTTAAATCTATACTTCTCTTAAAAAAATAAAGTGGAATAATTGAAATGCATAGAGCTTTGCAAGTCTAAGTGTTGTTATACAATAATTTTCCTGCAAAAATATAATTTCTCTCTATTAAAGAAAAAATGATAGGACAGAGATAATGAGGTGTTAAGATTTATAATACATTCGTAGCGCAATCCTATACTCCCCTTTCTCTACTGGTGCAGCTTCATTGAAAAGGATAAGAGTCCAGGACAAGGCCAGACCCCCAATTTACCTGCTAGACATTGGTTGTGTTCTATATCATATAGGTTCTTGTGCCTGTGGAACTGTTTGAGACAAACCTACAACACAGTGTTAATTCTTTTGAAGTCTAACTTAATAGACTGCTTGTTATTTACGTAAAACTGATAACCTTCTGAAGCCTAACCATAAGATCCGGTTTGCACACCTCAATGGAAGACTCTGCATAGAATTTCACCTACACTTCTAAGTTCACATTAAGTGCAGCATCTAAACTTCTTTAAGAGCAATGTTAAAAGGCCAGTGAATAAAAATGTAATTACTGTCATATTCTGCAACAAAAGCACGTAACTTCCTGCGTAATCATGAAGAGCAACTACCTAGTGATAAGAGTGATGGAAAATGCAACACCAATTTCTATGAATCAGGAGTGGCATCAGAGTTAGACCAGTTGATTCAACAGTAACAGATGGAAATGACAGCTGAAAATATCAGTTGGAGTAAATTGCAGTTGCTCTCTTGCTAGCTCTCTGTCAGACCTCCATGGAAGCAGGATCAATAAAGGGTTCCTGATCAGTTTAAGTAATAGGGACTCTGGTCAAAGCCATATGTTGTCAGTATGAACCTACATGAATTTTAAGTAAATTTTCTTGAAACTAGACTATGTTCTTGGCCTAATTTTGTGTGTACCTGAAATTTAGCAGTTAGGGTGTGTAAAAGGAAAAGGCTCCTAAGGGCAAAATCCAGAGTAACTACAGGGAGTCCTTCCTCCGGTGTAAGAACAACTTACTCTGGATTCCAATATGAATTTCCCACAGGTTTTCACAAGGTGGTGCAGTAACTACGGGTGCATGTAAAGTCTCTTACGTGCGCCCATAGTTACTCTGGATTTGGGGGTAAGTCTCAGACGAGGACTTATTGTGATTATTACTCTGCTGAAATAGTTCACAGGTACAATCAATCACTTTCCGTCTCTCAGGGATGGTTGTGAGGAATCATATGGAAAGTGACTGATTGTATCATCCTTGCCTCAGACATTGCAGTGTCACGGGACATTATGACATCACACAATGTCATGACATCACTGTCCCAGTTCTCCATGGGATGGGTGTTGGTTGGCTTTGCTGCGACCCATCCTGGCTCCTGTGGAGTCTCCCACCTTTCACAGAAGCTTCAGGGGGATCATGAACTGCTTCAGGGAGATCATGAACTGACGTGCTCAACAGGGTGGGACTTTGTGCACCTCCTTTCAGCTCCTGTGAAGGCTGGGAGTTGTCACATAAGCTGGGACAGGGCACACCAGAGCCAACCACAATCCCTGAAACTCCATCCCTGAAACTCCCTGAGGCCTGGGAGTGTCATGCACCTCTCTTGGTATGGCACCAAAGCCATATGCCCAGTGGTGGGATTCAAATAAATTAACAACAGGTTCTATGTCCTAATAACCTAAATTAACAACAGGTTCTACGTCCTAATAACCTAAATTAACAACAGGTTCTATGTCCCATTAGTAATCGGTTCTCAAAACCAGGCACTCATTAGCAAAGGGTTCTATAGAACCTGTGAGAAACCCCTGAAGCCCACCACTGCATATCCCCCTCAGGCTCCACTCAAGATACGCCTCTGCCAGCAACATTCGGAGAAAATGTAATGTGTGAATTGGACAACATGGATGTATCTGTGTTTTTTTCCCAATCAAAGTGGCACATTTAGAAGCTGAATTAAATATTTACACAACTAAACAGATAGCAGTCTGCATTCATATATGTGACTTGCTGCAAATTCATGCTTTACCTTGTTCTATGTGATCCCAAAGTTAGGGAAAGGAGGCTTATGTGTGTGGCCCTGCCTGTGTGACAACTTATTTATGCAGCATAATTAGTAAGAAACAATTTCACTTCATAGCAGGGAGCCCCTAAAATATGAAATTCTTTATGATCTACATAGGAGCAGCCTTGCATTAATCCAATTTGTTGGTCAAGGATTAGCTGAGGATATATTTCAAATATGGTCCAAAATATTTCACCCAAGTGAAGACTCTTTCTGTGGCTTTGTGTTTTTACACATCCCAGCAGATTTCTGTATCCTGTTGGCAATTAGTAAGGTCAGCCAAGCAGTTTAATTTTTTAAAGATAGGGATGACATTTTTAAAAATCTTGCGTTGTCCTCAGGCTGTCTGAAATCATGGCGAGTGAGGTCTTTTGCAAGTACAATGGTGCCTCACAGAACAAGTTTAATTTGCTCTGGAAGCATGTTTATTATGTGAAACATTCTTTATTTGAAGTGGATTTTCCCATAGGAAATAATGGAAACTCAAGATGATTGGTTCCAGAACCCAAAAAATATTCATATAAAAATATAAACTGAATGTAAAAATGATGACAAAACGCTGGAATTGAATTCAAAACATGCATTCAATGTGCATGATCCTATGAAGTCTACTTAGGCTGCAATTCTAAGGACACTTTCCTGGGAGTAAGCTAGGGCTTACTCCTTACACAATGGGGCTTACTTCTGTGTAGGCATGGTTAGGAGGCTGCAATCCAAGACACTTTCCAAGTGTCTCCCCACTTTCTCCTTCTCTTCATCCTGAGCCTCTCTCTCCCCTGCTCCCTTCTGGCTAGCCCTGAGCTGCTTCCCTCTTCTCCACTGCTGTTCTCTCCCTCTGCCCAGCAGATGATGGCCACAGGAGGAATAGCATGGAAGTGTTGTTTTCACTATGGACAGGCGCACCTGGCAGCCCTGACGCTTTTTAAAAGGGCTGCTGGCTAGCGCATCTGCCCCAACTGCCAATGAGTGTGCTTGTTAAGTGAAGCAACACTTGTTATGTGAGGCAGAATCCTAGAGAAATTTTTGCTTGTTATGTGGCTCACTTGTTAAGCGAGGTACCACTGAAACTGTTTAAAAAGCCTGAAAACAGTATATCAAATTTTGCTGCATAGAAGAATTCAGTGGAAGAAAAGAAAACTGGCACAAGAGGATTTGCTAAAACACTATTAGTTTTGAGTTGCAATAAAATACCCTTTAAGTACACATTCAAGTGTGTTTTGTGTTGGAAGAAAGATGTTCCAGTATTGCAAAGGAAAGTTCAATTTTTTTTGCTTCTATTCTTTGAAAACGAAAGCAGCCTTTCGTTCTGTTCATACAACATATAATCAAAAATGAAGTTGTGAATGCCCTCAAGGGGGTAAGCCTTGGCTTAATTTTCACTTGTACACCTACATTCAGTACAGCTATAGGAACTACGTTCCAGTTTGGGGTTTTTCTTTCACAACTAGAAGCAAGTGCCGTGTTTTTGGTTCTGGGTTTTTCCCTACGTGGAAACTGAAGAAATTGGCCTGGCTGGATACTGTCTGATGCTTTCAGTAGAGACAAGGCACAGGAGAATTTATGAATCTAAAGAGGTTAGTTAATTCTTATAGGAGAACAACCTCATCGTGGAAGGAAAGTAGACAACTAATGAAAATGGCTGCATCAAAATCACCCCCCTTTAAAATAATAAAAAGTACAAATTTTATTTTTCAGAAGGTATTTAGATTTTGATTTGAAACCCAGTATTATTGATAAAAATCATTTCCCCCCCTATAAACAAGCTCTAGAAATTAACATTTTAAAAAATATGTTTCATCTGTGTCACTCAAGCATTTAGACCAGTGGTCAGGGAAGAGGGGTAAATTACCCCAGAAGGGTTAAAAATAAATTCCTGGGGGTAATGGACAGTTGCGATGCTGAGACACAGCCGGGCATCTATATGCATGCCTGGCTGTGTCTTGGCAGTACAACCATCCATTACCCCCAGGAATTTCATTTCATTGCATATAGAATCTATATATAGATTATATATGCATGCCCAGCTGTGTGTGATACAGTACTGTAGTGTACAAGGACCTGACACAGTGCACTATATTAATAATATATGTTTTCCTTCCTTTCAAATCTAGGGGGTAACATAGGCATATCTAAATATATTTTGGGGTAAAAGGTAGAAAAGTTCCCTGACCCCTGATTTAGACTACCAGTGTTACAAGGCACATTTCATACAATGAACAGCCATTGCTGTTTTGACTTTATAATTAGATCAACATAATAATACTAGTTATAGCTCAGAAAAAAAGATTTTTTATTGATATCTTAGGCTTAGAAACTATGGACAATGCAGTTTAAACTAGAACAGGGATGAAAAAATGGGCCGCTTTAGGGATCTTGGACCTTTAACAATTGTATAGAAGAGGTAATGTTAGCAGGTGCTGCTTGGCATCTCACATCTCACAAGCAGTACCTACTGACATTCCCCTTTTTATACAATTGTTAAAGATCCAGATGGCCCATCTTGCCCACCCTGGACTACAACAAAAGTCAAATACTGCTTTTCAAATTATTAAGTTCTTATGTGCAGCTAAACCCTTTCACAAGTCCCCAATTCCACCCTCTTACACCACAACCTAATGTACACATTACATACCCCCATTCACCAGCATCAACTTACCATATTTTATTAATTAATAAATAAAATTTATTTATTAATTGAGTTTAGCCATAGAGCCCTTAGGAGGTAGCTATTATCACAAGGCACTATTGAACTGTTCCAAAAGAACTTCTGAAGTTTGAAGCAACCTGAGCTCCAATAGCTTTTTGGAAAAAGTAAGCACTACAGGATTCAATCTGACCAAAAAGAAGGGCAGATGATTAGTTTGCTAATCACCAGTGTGACCTTTTTGGTCTGTGGTCCAAGGCCTCTCACCATTTACTCTCACAATTTACTGAATAGTTTACTGGTCCATATCCTTACTGTCTGGCAGGCACCCAGCACCAAGTGTTAGGCCCTCAGTATCTTCAAGGGTTTTGCTCCAGGACCCACTGTGGATACTGAATACCTGTCCATCAGAACCACCCTTGATAAAACTAGAAAGCATTTTCTGGTTTTTCCAGAGAACCAGAAGCACCTTTCAGTCATATCCAGGAAGATTTCAGAGGCTGGGGAGGCCATAAACAGCTTCCCACACCTCAGAAGACATCCCAGACATGACTGGAAGCCACTTCAGGTCACATCCAGGAAGTCCTTGGAGGCCCTCCAGCCATGGAGGCCCCTGAATATCTACGAATATTCAAGTTCAGGGATGCCTATAAATCAGTAGGACCCATTAAATCAGTAAGACCTATAAATCAGGTGGACTCTTCCTCACTGGGGATCTTCAAGCAGAGGCTCGACAAGCACCTGTCGGAGATGCTCTAGGAGTATTTCCTGCTACAGGCAGGACTAGATGACCTACTAGGTTCCTTCCAATTGTAGGATTCTATCCCTACAATCCAGAATAACTACAGGTGCACGTAAGAGACCTTACGTAAGTTACTGCATCACCTAGTGAAAACCTATGGGAAATTCATATTGCAATCCAGAGCAAATTGTTCTTACACCGGAGCAAGGACTCCCCGTAGTTACTCTGGATTGCACCCTATGATTCTATGATTAAAAATGTAGTGGCTCAGTGGTTAATATGCTGTGTTATTGACTGGCAGACTGGCGTTTGAGACCCGAGTGCTACAAGACAGAGTGAGTTTCTGTCCCTGGCCCAGATCCTCCCAAGCTAGCAGTTTAAAAGCTTGTAAATGCAAGTAGATAAGTAGGTAGCACCTCAGTGGGAAGGTAACAGCATTCCGTGCGCCTCAACATATAGTAAATGCTGTAAAAATTGGCTTTCTGAATGTCCCATTTGCAGCGGCTGATTCACTAACTGGCAACCATACAAACGTATCTGCTCATAATACTGGCAGGTGCAGCTACAATTACCATGCCAATGCTGGTTCTCTGCTCTTTTGTTGTTATTCTTCACATTATGCTACTAGATGTGATTCTGCTGTTGCTTGCCAAACTCAGAAATGTCCTGTGTAGTTTTATGAAATGTGAGCAATGAATAGTGCTTCAGAGATTTTGTTCACAAAGTTTGTCATACCCTCCGTCATGACATGATGTGAGTCAGACTCCTAAATAGCTGAGTCTCACTTTTGAAAGTTATCACTGTTCTGCACCTGTCTGCATCTTTGAATAGCCCAGGCCGCCACTGCTAATTTTGCAATGCCAGCCTTCTGACCTAATTCATCAACCACAAAACGCTTCCTTTCCCATAAGAGCTGCACACTGTTACTGGCAGTGTGTTTTAAAATGTCGGTAACATGCACACGGGAGTGGGAGAGCAATCATGTGCAGGCACCCTATCTAATGGCCCATGGTGTGACTATACAATTTGGCAGCCAAAGGAAAACAAACATCACGGTAAAGGTGCTCAGAATTTAGTGAAAGAAAGAAAGAAAGAAAGAAAGAAAGAAAGAAAGAAAGAAAGAAAGAAAGAAAGAAAGAAAGAAAGAAAGAAAGAAAGAAAGAAAGAAACCAGGCTTAATTGTTTTAGTTCACTCCCCTTTAAGCTAGACATAGGGTACAATCCTAACCATGTCTACTCAAAAGTAAGCTCCATTGTGTTCAGTGGGTTCAGGAAAGTGTCTTTAGGATTGTAGCCGTAGAGGCTGTACAGCTAACATTCATACAATGATGGAGCCCTGAAAAAACAGGGTTAGTAGGAGAATGCAGACAAAAAAATGGAAAAGCAGGGAGAGATGAACTCTTTAGGAACAGAAGGGCAAAGAGAGATAATGAGAGGGAAGAATGGACATGGGGAAATAAGGTGGGCTTTCCAGAAGAACCCAGAGGAACAATGTAAAAATTTGGGGTTCAGAAAAGAGAGGGGAAACAGTTGGGATGAAAAAAGAAGGGTTTAGGATTTTCCGACCATGGGCTGGGAGCATCTCTCTATATCCAGAACCAGTGTCGGATCCAGTGTTTGCGTTTGGCGGGGGGCTGAAGTACAGCCCAGATCAACAATGGAGCTCAGATTTACCTGCCAAGTAGAGCTGGACTCCTGTTCTGACTGCCTTCTGGAGCCAGCTCTTCTAGACATGTAGATCAGCCACATTTGGGCTGCTTAACATCCTGGCAGGCTCCCTTCCCCACTGGCAACAGTTATATGTTCTGTATTGTATATGTATATTTTTTTGTTTTTTATCATGAACAATATGGAACTACTGTAAAACTAAACTGGAACTGGGACTGCTAATACATTTAAATAAGGCACCCTGCATTTGTTAAGTGAAAAAGAATAAATAATGGATTGAGACACGCTGCACGCTTTCCCATGTTGTTTAATGGTTGCCTGGAAACAACCTATAATCTGTGAAGAGCTTAATCATTCCCCATATTACTTTTAAAAAGGAATAAAGGAACATTAACCCATGGCGTTCTCACAACCATTTGATATTAAGCACTTTTATTCACAGCTTTTTATTAAGCAAATTATCCTGTTTGAATAACTAACAACGTAATCCTACACATGTTTACTCCGAAATAAGTCTGATCAGTGTGTTCAATTGCTCTTACTTGTAAGTAAGTAGATATAAGATTGCAACCTAGCCTTGCTACTCAGCTAGAAGCCCCAATACATTTAATTGGACTTACTCCCAGGTACATGTAAATAGGATTGCAGTTTGACAGCCCAAACCTGAACTGCCCACATCATGAGGTTTTCTGTGGCACCTGAATGGCTACTGCAGGATCTTGCGGGCAAGCAGGCTGATGCAGCAGCTGCCTGATGTTTCTTCAAGGAAAGAGGATGCCTTTCAAGGCATGGGTTCCCAGGCATGTTTGCAACATCTAGTTGCTGCTATAGTGCCACACTGAGCCCATAGGATTAGCCCATATCATATGCCCATATCCTATAGCAGGAAACCATATTATAGCAGGAATCTTTGCACCATATCAGCTGGGGATTAAATGATGCCAAGAAATTTAAATTTCCCACAGGAAAGATTCCTGAATCCTAGCAGCTTTCTTTCCAGGCATTTTTCTGAGAATAAGTGAAGTATGGTATATTTATAGCATTTTAAAATCCATAGGTTAATTTATGTTAAGTTTTTGGAAAAAAAAATAGTGCATAGGGATTTGGTTTTTAAATTCTTATACAAGGAATATATTCTGTGAAACAGTAACTGGACTGAAATATCCACATTCATGAGACATTAACCACATGGCCAGCGGTCACATACCTGGTTCCAAACTGAGCATTTCATTTTGTGTGTGCACATATACGTTTGGGTGTGTGTTAGTGTGCATTTAAAATAAGTGGTACGCATTAAGATACATATACGTGGGCATTTAGATACAGTGGTGCCTTGATTTACTAGCATAATTTGTTCCAGAAGCATGATTATAATTCAAAATGCTTGTAATACAAAGTGGATTTTCCAATTAGAAATAATGGAAACTCAGACAATTGGTTCCACAATCAAAAATATTTATGTGAAAATATTAACTGTATATAAAATGTTACAAAACACTGTAATCTAATATAGAACACTGTAATCTAATACAAAACACTGTAATATACAGTAATACAAGGCACTGTAATAAAGAAAATTCTGTATGGTACTGAACTGTATTGTACTTTTGAAAACCTTTATGGCTGGTGTGAGGGAGACAAGAGAGAGGAAGGATTTTGTAGGATGACTTTCACTATCACTAATGGAGTCACCGCTATCCACTGGCAGCTTTAACATTTCCATGCTGCTAACGGGGAGCAGCATTGGAACATTAATAAGGCATACTTTCCACACTGCCACACACAGATCCCACACACACATCTGGCTTGAGCTGCTCCTCCCAGTACCCCCCGTGAGTTCCCTGGCCATGGTTGTCTGTTCCAAACTTCCTCAGAAGTGCTCTTCTTTCGAGACAGTGCTCTTAAATCAAGTCAAAATTTCTGAGGAAAATTTTGCTCTTAATACAAAACTCTCTTAATTCAAGTCTCTCTTAAATCAAGGTACCACTGTTCAATACCATGTGTCTATTAACAGGATGCATTTTCTTTTTTTCCTAGGTCCTTTCCTTAGGAGCAGATGTTCTGCCGGAATATAAACTCCAAACACCTCGCCTCAACAAGTTTACTATATTGCACTACAGTCCATTCAAAGCTGTCTGGGACTGGCTCATCTTACTGCTTGTAATCTATACTGCCATCTTCACCCCGTACTCTGCAGCCTTCCTTCTCAATGACAGTGAAGAGCAGAAGAGGTGGGAATGTGGCTATTCATGCAACCCACTGGACATGGTAGACTTAATTGTGGATATTATGTTTATCATTGACATTCTAATAAACTTCCGAACGACATATGTAAACCTGAATGAAGAAGTGGTAAGTGACCCGGCAAAAATAGCCATTCACTACTTCAAAGGATGGTTCCTAATTGACATGGTTGCTGCGATACCTTTTGACCTGCTGATCTTTGGATCTGGCTCTGATGAGGTAAGCTACAAAAACAAACCTTTTCTTGCTTTCTTATTCACACTGATGCGATCACCTGATATGTCTGTATTCTGTTATATACTCATTGCTCCGTAAAAAATTGGAAGTAGCCATATCACTTGGGACATATGAAAACTCAACTATACAAAAGGATGTATTGTGATTTAAGAAAATGTTCGTTAACTAGTAGGAAAATTAATCATATTGTCCAGCAGGTCATTCTGAACACCATCTCAGATTCTATGGAAGTTCAGTTTCTAAAGGAGAATTCTAGGGTATATTGTAAAAATGTCTTACCACCAATGTTTCTTTTAAGAAGGCGTGCGACCACAAAAATAATATATATATAATGATAATGTGTACAACCTTCTTTAATGAAAGGTGGTCTAGATTTTTTTGGGTAAGGGAGGATTTCTTGGTAAGGGAGGATATCTAGGCCTCATGATAGTCACTTTTTCAGATCTGAAAAAGTGGTTACCTTACACCTCTAAAAATCAGTTTCATTAAAGACTGCCCAAACTTTTCCATATGGCATGCCATTCATGTAGGTCCACTAGAATACAAATGTATTAAACCATCCTTTTTTGATAGAACAGTTTCCATGTTGTTTCTTTAAAGTTTGGGCATAAATTTAGGGAGAAAATGTGAAGATAAAGAAATGTTTGCTCAACTATGTTTTTGCCTTTCTGCTTCTGTTTTCTCCATCCATTTACACCTTAACTTTGCAGAAAAAATTGGGTCACGTCTTTGGAGGGGGGGAAAAATCCAAAACAAAATAGAGTACCATAAATAGCCTATAAGACATCAGGCTTGTG
This sequence comes from Cryptoblepharus egeriae, assembly GCA_030015325.1. NCBI lineage: Eukaryota > Metazoa > Chordata > Lepidosauria > Squamata > Scincidae > Cryptoblepharus > Cryptoblepharus egeriae. The sequence continues at coordinate 84,503,151 of JAREYC010000001.1, read as the reverse complement.
GCAATGCTTGTTCTACATATCTGAGAAATTACCTCTTAGGCCTGATTCTCACATTCATTTCTGAAGTGGAAAAGTCAACACATCCTGCAGAACTTTAGATTCCAGTGATTCTCCTGGTCTTTGTAAAAGCCTATCCTCTTAGTCCATTTGTGGATTCAGAAGCCATTTCAGAAGCACCCTCCTGCCCAGTGTAAGAAGTTGTTGAACTGTGTGGACGAATCCTGAATCACAGTGAAGAGAGAGCAGCAGTTGTGACGTTTGTTATTAAGTTGCAGCAAGACTTGGGCTCTTGCTTTTCTCCTCCTTTCTCAAAACTTTTGGTTTTTAAGAAATTGCAGTTTCCCATTAACATGGTGTATTCTTTTTGTCATGAGTGAGCAGTCTTTTTTCACAACGAAATCTAATTATTTTTCCTAATTCAAGATGATATTTTTTTCAAGTCACGTTCAGTTTGCATCTTCCTGAGCTTGGTGATTTCTCTCTCTAAAGTCCTTGGGGAAAAGTTTCTAAAACCGCACCTGAGCCCTCTTATTGGTGGCATCACCACCTTCACAGTAAGAGAGATCCCTATTTCTGTCCCCTTCCACTTCCCCTCAGTTACACAAGCATCCCAAACTTTGGGGCGCACTCCTAACCAATTTAACCTAACCATAACTCATCTGGCATAACTTCTTGTGGTGGTATGGGGAGACTAGCACATGCTTGTGCTTTGGCCTAACCCCTCATCCCTGGGGCCAAAGTACTGGGGCCAAAGGACTGGGGCCAAAGTGCCTTACGACACTTTTGTGACACCCTTGGGCCAGCACAGAACTTATGCCAGGGTTTATGCTGGCCTAACAGGGGAATAAGATTGCAGCCTTCGTCACATATTTGGAAGCCCTCACAGACAATATTTCCAAATACAGATTGAGTTGTCATCTGAACATCTACATAATCTATTACAACACGTGTACAGTATATCTGTGAATACCTACACTGAAGTGACTGAAATAAGTCACAGAACAGAGGGAGCAAATACACTGTACATCTCTACTTTCTACCCATGATGACTCTCCCTGTTGAATGACAGTGTTGGACTTGGGGTGTGGTGGAGCGCAATGCATACTTTTTATTTCAGTTTTTTTGGCAATAACATTTGATAGGCAATAACATTTGATTATTGGCAAAAAATGATTTTTTGGCAATAACATTTGATAGGAAGGAGATATTCAAATACAGATTTTTCCTTTGGATTCTGCTCTTCAGTAAAAATCCAGCAGTACATGACATGATGGGGTTGCTCCATTTCTTCATGTTGCTATGATGTTGGTCATCTCCCAGAGTGCCACCACCTCTATGGGTGGTACCCGGGGCAGAGCACCTTCTCCGCCCCCTTGTAGCTACACCATTGCTTAGGAGCGATTCCTAGACAATGACACTTGTTCTATTTAGACTACTTTGGATCTTCAAAGTGTATTAAAAAGTGTATTTTAAATTTTTAATACACTACTATATTTTATTAATGCTGTAAGTTGGTCAAAAACCCGGGTTTATATATGCTAACTAAACAAATAAATCTGTGTACCACCATGATCCCTTTGGAGATATGATAGAACAGATTGTGATAAAAACATGGTTAAGTCCTGCAATCTGTACTTTTCAGTGCTGAAAGAATGCATATTACTGAGTGTGGTCCTTTTAAATGGTTTGCATCTGTTCGTTCAGCTTGTATAAGACAATAAATAGCAGTCTAGTCAGAATTTATTCTAGGTGAACAGTTTATTTTTTTATCCACTTGGGATAAAAGGTATTTGGGATAGAGATATTTGGCAACTGCAAGATTTCTCATTTTATTCACATACTTCATACAACTTGCCCTTAATATTTATGTGGTGATCCCTTTACAGTGAGAAGGATAGCGAATATAAAATTTCCACAATGCTATATCTTCCACTAATGATAATTTTCAGCCACAATGTGACTTTAAGAAGAAAGAAATTTTCCCATTATCTCAAAGTCCACCCAGTAATAAGACCCCTGCTATCAGTCGTGTCATTCATCCATTTTATTAAATGACATCATTTTCAAAGCCATCACCAGATCTGTTCTCCAAGGCTTAGAAATTCCTGGCTTCCAGCTGTTTTTAGAAAGGCCAAGAGATAACAAATCAAAATACAGTGTGTCTTAGTTCAGTAAACTGCTGTTTTTCTACAGAGTTTGAAATCAGGCACCCGGGTTCTATTAGTAGCATGTATCCTTGTAAATGCCTTAATTTAGGCTCACTTAAGAGTCGGATGTTGCATAATACCATGCTGAAACAACAGCCTGAAAGCTTGTTAAAATATTAGCTTGGTAGTAATCATTCATGACTTAAAATTAAAAATTAATGGATTTTTCTGCTTGCTTGAAATGCCTCTCATGGATTTCATGAACCACATTTCACCTCGCCAACCTCAAAGACGCTAAATTCCAAGACAAGCACATCTGTTCCATCAGGTGCTATTGAAAGGGGTTCTGAGCAATAATCTTGTCCTTGCCTCCTTTCACGTACCTTTGGATTCAGGTAGCGACAATGCTAGAAACTTTCAGGCAACACTTGGTTTTCCATGGTCAAAGCAGGTAGGATGTTGTATGACATCTCAGATGTTCTTCTTCTGTATTGTTCTTCTACAGTTCCTACTGACTACTGACTTTTTTAAACCATTGCTACTTTTAAACCATTGCTCCCACACCAAGAACATTTCTGCTACACATGAATTACTATGGGTAAAAGAAGTTTTTTCCAGAAGTAACCGATGGGAACTCTTATGCAGATTTTTGTTTCAGATGCATTGCAATATAAAGATGCATAAATGCTCTCAGCAACAATGGATAACACTAAAAAAATCATAAAAAACATTAAAAAACATTAATAACATTAAAAAAACATTTAAAACATTAAACATAAACAGCCCAATCCAGAGCAACTAATCTGTCCACATAAGAGCCCTTAGGTTGCCCTATCTAACACTAGGTTGGAGCAACTGCAACATGCTCCAGCCCAGTTACTCTGAAGGAGTCTTAGGGCAGAGCAAGGCAAGACAGGGTGCCCTAAGAGAGGTGGACCTGCTCTGCCCTAACTGGGGCAGCCTAAGCAGCTCAGGAGAGGCAAGTTGAGGGCATGTTTAGCATTGCCTAGGGCAGAGCAGTCACTCTGAATCCAGAGCCTGTTTCAAGGCAGCAATGCCCTCTTCCAGCCCTCAGAGTTAGACCACCTCAGGAGCAGGTATAGTAATGAGTAGACCCATAGGGGTCCATGATAAGGCCCGAGTAAGAATGGCAGTGCTGACCAAAAATCTGAGTTCTTGGCCATCCTAGCTGCAACCCCTGCCTCTCAACCTCAGGATATGGAACAAACTATGGCTGCCCACAAACCTCAGGATACAGCAGGCCACTCCAAGAAGCCCCTTGTATTCACTGTAGAATGTACTGGCATCTCATCAGGGACTCCTTATCAGGCAGGCACCCAGTGGCGTCACCAGACTGGTGCGGCTGGTGTGGGCTGCATTGGGGATGCGCTCCGTATGGGGTGATGTGCCGGAGGAGTTTGACTGTCCTTTGGCAGGCCCCGGGCATCAGCACCCCCATTCAGGCCTGCTCCAAGGCGGAGCAGCAGCCAGAAGCTGCCACTTGTCTGAGGAGCTGGCCTGAACGGCCATCTGAGGTGCACTGCGCAGAAACACACTGAGCATGCCGAACAGCTTCAGAGGAGACTTCCTTAGAGCAGAGAAAGTCCGCGCCTCTGCACAGCCATTCGGCCTCACTCAGGAGGCGGAGCGGCAGCCGAATGGCTTCAGAAAAGTACTGCGCAGGTGTCGGAGATGGTGCCTGCGCAGTACTCTTTCTGAAGCCAGTTGGCTTCAGAAACAACTGCGCAGGCGCCAGCTTTGGTGACTGTGCAGTCCAGGGGGGGGGCGCGCATCCCAGGGATGACGCACAGACTTCCGCACCAGGTGATGTGCAGAGTCTTGTCACCACTGTAGGCACCACAGCTGTTCCTTGTTCAGTGTGATCTGAGGGGTGTCTCCTCAGGAGCAAGTCTTCCCCTTGTGTCAATTACTTAGCATGCTCTGGAGCAGTTAGGGCAGCCCAGGCTTTCTGACTCTCTGGATTCAGCATAACTTTCTGCTCTGGATACAGAATAGTTAGGAGAGTGCAGTTAGGTCAGAGCAGGCTGAATTTGCTCTGGATTGCAGCCTAAAAAACATATAAAAATATAACATTAAAAAAACATGCATGGTGGATGGTGTAAGCTCTCTCTCTGTGTGTGTGTGTGTGTGTGTGTGTGTGTGAGAGAGAGAGAGAGAGAGAGAGAGAGAGAGAGAGGACTATGCTTTTCAAGGAGCACTTTCCACAGTGGCTTCTGCACCACAAAAACCCTGCCAATTGCAATTGCTGGCACATGTTATAGGACACACTGTTAACATCTGCTGCTCTACTAAAGAGTCATTCTTAAATATATTCAACCTTAAAGTATGCTCAGCTCTTCCTTGGAGATGGCACATTAGAGAGGAAGATCTATAGTAATGGGAAAGCTATAAAACAGTAAACATAGATAATTAATAAAAATGAATAATGTGGAGAGAGCAAAACTACCTGAGTTTGGCAATTTGTAAAAAATTACTTTTACCTGAAAAAGAAAACAATTTGCTTTGTTAATTATAATGCATTCTTCCACACACCAACCTATATTATTCCTCCCTAAATGCAGCTCTGCAATCAGCAGACTAATGCATCTTAATGCAGTCAGTAACCTGCTTCATCAGGTTCTTGTACACGCCGCCCTTCAACCAAACTGCTACTAATCATTAATCAATTTAGCATCAGGGCTTTGGAAATTGAAGGTTGAACTGGTATTAGCATTATTAATACCAGTTAATAATTCCATAATCAGAAATGTAAAATGGCTATTCTTACAGAGAGTTACAGTACAGTCCTAAGCATGTCTACTTAGAAGTACCAGTAAGTACCAGTAAGAAATACCAGTAAGTACCATTGTGTTAGGAGTGCAAGAAAGTGTGGTTAGGAGTGTAAGCTTGCCCTACAATCCAGAATAACTTGCATTGGCATCCTTCAGTCTCGAAAGACAATAGTATCATGCTCCGAGTGTCCTCTCCAGAGCACGATGGCCTTGGTAGAGTAATATGGAGGATAGACTCTTACCCAAGCAGTAAATCCCCCTTCACATCACTGAAATAGTCCAACGGAATGGCAGAGCCGACACTGTTGGTTCCAGCTGTGTCACAGGAGTTACAAGAACATGATTATACACAGTCACAAACTGCTTCTGGGACTCCGGCTCTGTATTTTGCCTCGAGGTTGACTCCTGAAGCCTTTCTCATAGATGGGTAGAGCCACAAGGCAGTGGAGGTTTGAGGTGGGAGTTTTCCTTCTCCAGACAACCCATAATGACTACAGGAAGATGTAAGAAGCACTTACTCTGGATTGCTCCCATAGGTGGCACCGTAACTACATTGGTGTAAAAGGTCCCATAGATACTCTGGGTTGTAGCCTAAGTATGGTTTTGAGAAAATATACCTGGTCTCATATAAGCTGGTAAAATTCCCCTATAAGGAAGTGTTAAAAGTTGCTACAGGTTGATGGGGGAGCGGGGGGGGGGGGAAGAGAGCAGCCAAAGTTCACTGGGTTGGTAGATCCTTGCCAGTATTAATATCTATTTATCTATCTATATATCTATCTAATCTATCTATCGCTTTTCAACCTAAGTCCTAATTGTGAGGCAAACCACTCATTCCTCTTCACAGCTCCCATCTTGGAAAAGTGAGAGTTGCAACACAACTCACAACACAAAATATGCAGAATGGGATAAAACGGCCAAATATTATCTGTGCCAACCCTATTTTTTTCCTATATTGTTGTTGTTGTCGCATGGGGACTGAGAGCCTGTGGTTTGCCTAAACTAAAGCTTCATAAAATTTGTGTGTAAGACTAGCTTTGACGGAAGGATTCCCAATTCATAGCTCTCGACCTCGAGCCCCCTTCCAAGGAAACACATACATGCAACAACATTCCCCAGAGCTATTTGTTCACAGCTTTTGTTCCTCCTTGTCAACATTATCCTTGTGCTTCACTCTCTGAATGGCAGCCTCTTCTGTATTCAGGCATGGCATTTTGTTTTGGGAAAAACCCAGCAGAAATAAGGCAATGTTAATAGTTAGGCCACACTTTTCAAATACACCCACAGTGCGTGTTGAGTCCGCTGCCAGTTTCTTAATTTGTTGGCACCGCCATTATGTAGCAAAAGCACAGTTAGCTGCTCTTACGAGGTTCTCACATTGTGTTTCTGCAGGAAGAAAGTTAACAAATTTGGTATAAATAGAAGATGTTGTTTTCATCCAGCATGGCCAATACAGCACATTTTTCCTTTCTTATTTCAGAGCTACTATTACTGAGATCTGTCGTTTACAATGCATATACAAAACGCTAATAAAACATTAATCATGGCACCTAGAGGAGAAAAGAACCTCCAGTAGACTGTTACGTGTTAACATGTTAACCACCAGAATGTTAAATATTTTCAAGTGTTAAACATCATGTGCTGTGTTAGACATGCTCACTTGAAAAGAAAAGAGAGGGTCTCCAAACTTTTTGGCAGGGGGGCCACATCATCTCTCTGACACTGTGTCAGGGGCCAATAAAACTATTTTACATTTCAAATTTGAATACATTTACCTAAATTTACATAGAAGAATGTATTGAAATGGATGACAGGGCTTGCCCAGGCACCAGATGGAGGGATCTTGATTCTTGCCGAGGGCCACATCTGGCCCCAGGGCCGGGGTTCGGAGACCCCTGTAGAACATTATAAGCAGTAATCACATAAACTGCCTTCACCTTTTAGATCTAATAAGACCAAATGGGCCATACTAAGGCAAAGAGCAACACACCATTGGTGGCTTAAGAAACAGAGATGACCACTGCTCCCTAGAGTCAGCCACGACTAAACAGGGCAACCTGGAGGAGTTATCATTATCTTTTACTGGCTAACATGTACTCTAAATTAATAACCTGTCCGCTTGAAAGCAGAACCGTGAGCTTGGCTAATCAGAAGCAAGTCCCATTATATTAAGCACATTTAGGAATGTGCACATTGGATGGCAGCCTGAACCACATAAGTCCTGCTAGTTGGATCACCTCAAATGTTTATATCATCCAACACTGGGTTCCCAACTGTGGACAGACAGTGAGGTTTAAGTATGTGCTTAGCAATCCCTATGAATCCAGCGTAGCTTCAGGTTGCCATCTTAAACAAATCTTCCAGAAAGAAAAACTCATGAAATACAGTTGAACATCCATAGGATTTGAAAATTAATGGGAGGCTTTCCCAGAGTTTTCATTTATTGTCTCCCATACTTAACCCCGAAAGAATGAATGGGGGGATTAAAATATTATTTAGTTTGGTTTGGGGGTGGGAAGGTGCTCATGCATATATGCACATAAGCACATGTGCACGCACACATACTCACAGAATGAGAGGGTGAAAGAGAGGTAAAAGCTAAATACTGTACTCAAAAGTTCTTCCATTAGAATGAGAGGGACACAGAGCACAATCCTAACCATGTCTACTCAGATGTAAGCCCCATTGTGTCCAATGGGTCTTACTCCCAGGAAAGTATCTTTAGGATTGCAGCCTAACTTGAAATAATTGTATAGACTAGAGACTAATGACCAGGATCCAAGAAAGCAACCTGCAATGTTCCTGAGGCAGCTTTTAACTTGTGTTCCTTGAATAGTAGCGGCACCATGGGCCTCCTCCACTTTTCACAGTAGAAACTGAAGAGAGATTAATAAGCAGATTGCAATGTGGCAAAGCATGTGTTAAAAAGAGGGGGGCAGGTTGAAAGCCTAGTGTTGGGTTAGGGCTTTGTAGCCACAACATATGATACAGCATTGATGAAGAAAGTAATGGAGGCAGGTGGGCAGAGAGAGGTGTGTGCCACATCACAATCCACGGCTAGAAACAACTGAATTAGCCTCTTAGACGGTCCAGCCTTGATTAGATTTAGGAATATATACTAAGTGTTACAGTGTAAATCTATTCCTAACTATGCCTTTTGCATTTGTGTCTTCCTAGACAACAACACTGATCGGCCTTCTAAAGACTGCCCGGTTGCTGCGTTTGGTGAGGGTGGCCCGGAAACTGGACAGATATTCCGAATATGGTGCTGCCGTTCTGATGCTCCTCATGTGTATATTTGCACTCATTGCCCACTGGCTCGCTTGCATTTGGTATGCTATCGGGAACGTTGAAAGGGATTACCTGGCTCATAAAATTGGCTGGTTGGATTCTCTTGGAGAGCAATTGGGAAAACATTATAATCGGAGTGATCTCAGCTCTGGACCATCCATCAAGGACAAATACGTCACAGCACTTTATTTTACCTTCAGCAGCCTGACCAGTGTAGGATTTGGAAATGTGTCTCCAAACACCAACTCAGAGAAAATCTTCTCCATTTGCGTCATGTTAATTGGCTGTAAGTTGGATTCTGTAGCATTCCCATCATAATGAACATTAAAAACTGTTTCAGGCGCTGAATGATAAGGAAGTATTTGGTTAAAGGAGTGGTGGAACACTTATTGAATACAACGTGAAGCTTAGAACCACTTCAAATAGGGCAACATTTCTATAGGAAAAGCACTTTTTCATTATTGCTTTGCATGTCAGAATTTTGCAAAGACCCTTCTGTGCTGAGCTCTGCTACAGGTTTCCATGCATAAAGTTATTATCAACGAATGCCTCTGAGAATGTGCAGAGTACTATCTATAACCACTTTGAAACAACTCACAATAGCCACCACATACAGTGTCTTGAAAAAGTAGCAGGGACATGTGTGTAGAGAATATGAATTCTAAGGGAGTCAGTAATGATACATCAGCTGCAATCCTAACCACACTTTCCTGGAAGTAGGTACTATTGAACATATGGGGCTTACTTTTGAGTAGACATGCTTAGAATTGGACTGTTCATTTTTTAGATAAGGTCTATATCCTAACCAACTTTCCAGTACTGACATAGATGAGCTAATGGGGCATGCCTGAGCTGTCAGACCAAAAAATACTGCCAAAAAGCTATCTTGGCCATTCTAAGGATTCTCATTAAACCTGGAGTGCCTTTCTGGAGCGCACCACCAAAAATTACCTCTAAGAGGATGGAGCTCCTCAAATTACCGGTATGTTAAAGCATGTGTCAGAATATTTAAGAGAAGGTAATCCTTACAATGTCTTTGACAGTACTGATGCTCCACAATGTCCTTTGTAAAAAGCATTGCCAGGATCTCAGCCCTGGAGAAGAATTTAGACATCAAGGGATTCTGATTGGCTCCAAGCTTAGGGTTGCCATATGTCCTGAAAAACAAGAACAGACCTGATTTTGGGGGATCGTGTTCACATACTGGCAAATGTGACAAAGGATCCTGACCCAGTTTTGTGGAAGAAAATTATAGCAACTCTATCCAAGCTTAACATACCCCCGAGAATGACCTTGTCCCAAGAGTGTGGAGGATCACCCAATTGGCAATGCAATGCTAACCTTGTCTACTCAAAAGTAAGTCCCATTGTGTTCAATAGTGCTTACTCCCTGGAAAGTGTGATTAAGATCGCAGCTTGGGTCGTTAAAAATACAGTACATTTCCGTACATATTCCTATAGAGAGCTGTTATCTTATGGCTTGTTTATGCTACTTCTTTCCAAAAGGATGAATGAGACAGCAGACTTTTTTTAAGGCCTCAAAGCAAATGTTATTTTTGGCAAGTCTGTATTTTCATTCATTTCCAGAATTCTTGAAGGATGTTTTGCCAGATTAGAAGCCTGAAGACCGAGCTTTAAAGAGGGCATTCCAATACAGTGCTACAAACCCTTTTTCACTCTGTATTCCCTCTGCTCTAGTCAGCATAATTTGCTACAGGGAATATTGTTGAAAGATGCAAAGAAAAAGTAGGTCAGACTTAGTTCTTCTGGCACTGCAGAGGGCATGCTGCAGAGGGCACTGGAGCACGTGGTATATTATTGATATCACTTTATTTTTTCAGATTACTAACCATTACAGATACTGAAAGGGGGCAGGAGGGCCACATCATCTCTCTGTCACTGTGTTGGGGGTTCAAAAAATTATTTGCATTTAAATTTGAATAAATTTACTTAAATTTAAATATTAGAGCATATTAGATACATTACAAGGCTTGCCCGTGGGTCTTGCGTTGGGCTGACCCCTGGGCCTGGGTTTGGACACCCATGGTATAGGGAGAAAATTGCTATTTACATATGGTTTTTATTTTACATATGGCTTTTTAAATATTTACATATGCTATTTACATATGGTTTTTATTTTTTGGGGGGGAGATTTTGTTGTTTGAATCTTTGCAAAATCACTTTAGTAATTTTTTAACTGAAAATTTTGTATAAGTATTAAATGGTCTAAGTAATAAACAGAATAGTGATTTTCAGCCAGTGTGCTGTAGCAAACTGGTTTGCTGTGAATAGGACCAGTGGGGGTATGAGCCCCCCATCAGCAGTGTGATGTGCCTTGTCAATGGTCCAAAAAGTGATGATTTTTCACCTTCTCAAGGTACCATGAAATGAAAAAGGTTGATATCATTGGTATAGATATATAAACTACAATGAGTCAAAGCAGGCAGTCCAAAACCTCTCTTCAGCCAGCACAAGTTTTGTGCCAGTCTGGGTCACAAACATGCCAAAAGGCATGTTTACATCTCCTTACGAGTTGGCTGGGCCAGTGCACGGACACGTGCCAACCCATGGAAGCTGCATCCAGCTTCTGTGCTGTCTGTAAAGAGTAAGGATGTACTGGCTATGCGTGACTGTGTGGGATGTTTGGGAGGACAGGGGGCAGAATGGAGTGTTTGGGGCAGGATAATGATAGGCAGGCCAGTGAGCAGGGTGGACTGAGGACAGGGTAGGGCCTTCCTCAGGCACTTAGGCGAGATCCAAAACCTTTACACCCAGCTACTTGTATCTGCACCAGTATTTTTTTAGTGCTGCAGATCCAAGTAGCCCAATTGTGGGCCTGAGACATTACTTGGGGTAGGGGGTGTCAGTCTCAATACTCTGAGTTGAGCTCCTTCTGTCTTCACATCTGTGCTGAACGTGGAGCAGGCCAACTGGGCTGCCCAGTCCGTACAGATTAGGACTGGGCTTTATAAAATTGGGTTCAATTATTGTTTCTTATAACAAAGAGCAACTTGGGCATATCAATAAAGTTTCAATAAGGTATCAATAAGGTTTACCTTCTGCATATTTCTGTGCACTTTGGTGCATAGCTTATTCTTTTTCTGATTCGGTGCTGCCCTCTTCAGTATTGAGAAATTGTGAGACCCATTATAGCTTGGCTTCCATCTGCAAATATATTGATATCAATAAAATATATGCCATGTGTGTGTACATCTGTGTGAAAGGAACTGAAGGAGGAAGAAAATATTTTGAAACAAACTGAAATGAGAGGTCCTACATTGTGGTTTCACATGACAGTGTAGCATCAGTTTCCATTGGTGTGAGAGAAAGACTCCTTGTGTAGTTCTCTCACAATATTTATTTATTTTATTTTATTTTATTAATTTCTATCCCGCCTTTCTTCACCTGCAAGAGTGAGCTCAAGGCAGCTAACATCAATCAGAATGAAACACCATTAAAATTATCATAAATAGAGATTAAAACATAATTAAAATACAATTAAAATACAATTAGATTTAAAAAACTAAGAACAATTAAAACAGACTAAAAAACGTTTCTTAAAAACAATAAAATAAATACCGTAAATATCAGGGTTTCTGAGTTACAACTGGGATGACGTGAAGCTGCTGCAGCTTCCGCATTCCAAAACAAATATGATTAAGGACCTTAGAGCATCCAGTCATCCTATGTAAATTTATAGCTACATAGGAAGTCATCAGGCCTCATAGGTCTTCTCCTCAGGTGAACGGATACAGAATCACTGGGTGGAAATCGTGCAGAAAATAAGCCACACCTGTTAAAATTCCTTTTATTAAATTTACAACTATTCGAGGTATTGCTTCTTTGCATCTATACTCACCTTGTTTTCTCCACTGATTTTCAGAAACCCCATGCTGGCAACAGACTTCACCTAAAAGCCACTTTTTGTATTGCTTGCACCTGCCAAGCCATGAATAAATCAGGCTCTTCTATTGTTATATTAGATACCTTAGGTATAGGAACCATATTGTGTGGTTTTCCACTGAGAATTCTAAAGTAATATCCTCAGTGATTAATGTTCTTTAAAGAGAAAATTATTATCATTTTTGGAACCATGTAGCATTGTGACAGCTTATTTAAAAAAAATTAAATAGGATTTGATTTAAGAGTTGATAATCCAAGTAATCATGGAACAGCATCCAGGCCCAATTTCCATGAAGGTGTCTTTGGACAATGATGGATCTAAAAAAAGCAGGCCTCTGTCAGTCTTGAAAGACTATGGTATCATGCTCGGTGCTGCATACGCTGCATGCGAAGCATGAAAGCCTGGGTTAGATGGTTATGGAGGATAGGCTGTTACCCAAGCAGCAAATCCCCCCTCACCACACCACTGAATTAGTCCAATGGAAAGGCAGAGCCAATAGGGATGAGCACTGCTCCTTAGAGTCGGTCATGACTAGCAGGGCAACCTGCAGGGGATATCTTTAACTTTAATCAAGGCATAACAATAAAGTTTTCACTGAGGTTCTGTGGCATTTATAGAACACTAGTGAAAGGCGTTCCTTTCCTTCATCAGAGAAGCTTCCACTATCACCTGCTTGAAATTAAAAGTCCTCTGTGTTCTGTTTAGGTGAAAAAAAGAGGAACTGATTCAAAATTATAAAATAGTGACACAATGTCTGTTCATTTGCATTTTAAAAAATGTTTAGTTTTAAAAGGGCATTGAATTAACATAAACAATTTTAAACAGAGGAAATTAAATCTGTTAAATTATACTCATGTTGGTGGTGTAAAGGGCACTGCAGTACGCCAGTGAAGCCTTCCTGATTTATGAACCAATTAATCTGAAATGCTTCAGCTTAACCCAAATTCAACATGGGAGTTTCTGGACAGGGAAGGACAAGGATCAGAAGCATGCATTGTGGCTGCATCACCAGGAGGTAGGGTGGGGGTAGTTAGGATTGGGTTGTAGATAGACGTGTACTGTACATAGATACCAATAAAGCAAGAAATTTCAGCCAAAATATGACAAATCAAACTCAAATCATCACCTCCCTTTATATGCAAGTCACTTGGGTCAGGGTCACTCAGGCAAGTTGGGGACATTGTAGAGAGGGCTATTAGTCTCCACCACAACCCTTCCCTGGCAAGCTGCTGCCAAAGGTAACCTTTGAAAAAAGGGATCGCCTTTTCAGTCCATTTAAGTCCATTTAAATCAAGCAAGCTTCCTTCTCTTTAGCAGATCCTTCTGCAACCTCTTTCCATTTTGCAAATATTTGGCAGAGGTTTGGATTTTAAGACACCAGGATGTAATCCTCATTTCATCCAAAACCAAGTCCCAGGCTATAATTCTGTGCTCTGTTACTTCAATGGGAAGCAGTGGGTCTACTTTTGAGTATATCAAGTTGTTTCTCTTGTGTGTAGCTGTTCTTGCTCATGAATTTAAGGGCTCACTTCCAATTATGTGTTATGAGTTGTATATGTTGAGCCTCTGCCTTGACATACGTTAGAGGAGGATTTGATTAATGGTTCTACTGATATGTTATTTACAATGCACTGACTCTGGTATTGTTTACCAAAAAATTGTGAAGACCAGAATTCAGAAAGTTGATGAAAAAAAATGTATTTTTAATAGAGACTGAACAGTTCTTAGGTAACCATTACTGGTAGGTTATTTTTCAGGATCTGGATTCAGGTAAAATCAGACAAAAATATAGTCAGACACCCCATTAGATAAACCCCTGACTTATCTGAGGTTCATAGAAAATTGAATTGAATTTTGGCTCAAAACCTGATCTCGATTTATCTGTAAAGAGTGGCATACTCAGGTATTTGGGACAGGGCTTTTTCAGAAGTGTAGAAGACCTATATTCTATGTTAGCCTTTAAAAAGAGATTAAAACCCATCTATTCTGCCAGGCATTTCTGACCCAGGAGAAAAAATTATTATTTACTTTGCTTATATGCCATCTTTTCCTATAAAAGACTAAGGGCACAATCCAGAGCAAGTTCAGCCTGCTCTGCCATAACTGCTCTCTCCTAACTATTCTGTATCCAGAGCAGAAAGTTATGCTGCATCCAGAGAGTCAGGAAGCCAGTGACGCCACTGGGTGCCTGACTTATAAGGAGTCCCTGATGAGATGCCAGTACATTCTACAGTGAATACCAGGGGCTTCTTGGAGTGGCCTGCTGTATCCTGAGGTTTGTGGGCAGCCGTAGTTTGTTCCATATCCTGAGATTGAGAGGCAGGGGTTGCACCTAGGATGGCCAAGAACTCAGATTTTTGGTCAACACTGCCATTCTTACTCGGGCCTTATCATGGACCCCTATGGGTCTACTCATTACTATACCTGCTCCTGAGATGGTATAACTCTGAGGGCTGGAAGAGGGCATTTCTGCCTTGGAAACAGGCTCTGGATACAGAGTAACTGCTCTGCCTAGGCAATGCTAAACATGCCCTCAACATGCCTCTCCTGAGCTGCCTAGGCTGCCCCACTTGGGGCAGAGCAGATCCACCTCTCTTAGGGCATCCTGTGTTGCCTTGCTCTGCCCTAAGCCTCTTCCAGAGTAACTGGGTTAGAGCATCTTGCAGTTGCTCCACCCTAGTGATAGAGAGGGCAACCCAAGGGCTCTTATGTGGACAGATTAGTTGCTCTGGATTGTGCTGCCTAGGTGTTTCACAGAAATTAAATATAGAATCATTTAAAAACATCATATAAAGACAAACAGTTAAAACACCATAAAAAATAATAAAATATTATTAAAAATTTTCACAACAGAAACAATAAAAGCAGTAGCATCTTTAAAACAGATTCTCTTTACTAAAAACATATTTGTCTCTCAAGCTCTGTTGTAGTTTTTGAATTTGTGTTTGATTTTGTTGAACTTCTTTAAACATATTTTGTTAACTACCTTGAAATACACTGACGTTAATGGTAGGACATAATTGTAAACAAATTAATATCCTCCTGTGCCTTTAACAACAGTATCCTAATATACATATATACTTGAATCTGGTGTGCCATCGAATCTAATGCACACCTTTATTCTAAAAGGCATGAGATTAAAAAAATTACTGGCAATTGCAATGCACAACTGCAAAATAGGTACAAAATTTAATTTTACTGCATACAACAATTTTACTGCATACAACAATTAGTATATGACAATAATAATAAGACATTGGGTTTACATTACTTTACTACAACACTGGGAAAGTTACTTTTTATTACGATTTAATAAACTGTTAATTACTGACTTATACTTATAATCAAAATATTGTACCTACTGCATCACCAAATTTAACGTGCACTCCAATTTTTGAGACTAAGTTCAGCTGAAAAAGGTTAACATTAGATTCAAATAAATACAGTAATAATTATCTGATAGTTGGCACAGATTTTCAAGGAAATTTGAATGGGGAGGGAGGAACCTCTGGCCTGGTTAATTTCTGCTAGTCAAGCTGATGGTAAAGATATGGGAATACATATAGTTAAAAAAGAAAAAGTGAAGACTGAAGCTATATAAGCAGTATCTGAACTACCGTAAATGCACAATCCAGAGTAACCACGGGGCCTCTTACGTCATCCTCTTATGAAAACCATGGGACCTCTTATGGGAAACCTATGGGAAACGTATAGAGCAATCCAGAGTAAATGCTTCTTGCATCAATATAAGAGGTCCTGTAGTTACTCTGGATTGTGCTGAAAATCATTTCAGAAATTCAGAACAAGTTGTTATAATAAAGGATTTGATCTGTGGTCCTTAGACCTAATCCTATATAACTTTCCAGCACAGATGCAGCCATACCAATGGAGCATATAGTGCATTCTGTGGCAGAAATGCAGGCGCGTAGGCTTCCTCAAGATTAGGGTAAATTTGATCCCTTTCTTGGGGCTGCATTGCAGCTGCATTGGGACTGGAAAGTTGGATAGCATTGGATCCTAAGGGTGAAATCCAGAGAGCCATTTGGACTGAAGCAAGTCCCTTGTGCCAGGCCAGGGATGTTGCAAATGTGTCTTAAAGCATGTTTGTTACACCTGGGGAAGAGGGGAGGCTGGCACAGGGAGTTGTGCCGGCTTTCCTGTGCTGCCAAGTGTCCCAGAGGCCAGTAAGTTGTGCTGGACAGGACTAGGATTGGGAGATAGAGTACATGGAGGATGCAGGAGGGAGGTGTTGTGAGACTGCGGAGGGAAGGAAGTGGGTGACAGTGTGGGTTGGTGGGCAGGAATTCAGAGGTAGGTCTGGGGTCCAGCACTTAACCCTAGACAGCACAGAGCAATTCCAGGTTCTGTTATGCTTGGTTTTGTGCCCCCTATTTTCGTGGCATAAATCCAAAGAGACCTATTGAGGCTAGTGCTACGTTACCCAGGGAAAGGTTTGCTTTCCAAGGCCCATGGTAGCACAGCAACAGCCCCAAACCTTGGATTCAGCTTAAGCATGTTGGCCTGCCTGTTCCAGTATAAAATTGAATTGTGCTGTCTGTCTTCTAAGCTACTTTTGAGTAGGAACATAAGCTAAGCTAGTTTGTACTCTAAGCTATTTTGAGTAGGAACCAAAAGTACTGATGTTGTCTGACCATTTTTTCCATCTTCCTCAGCATTAATGTATGCAAGCATTTTTGGAAATGTCTCTGCAATAATCCAAAGACTGTATTCAGGGACAGCACGGTATCACATGCAGATGTTGCGTGTAAAAGAATTTATCCGCTTTCATCAAATTCCCAACCCATTGAGGCAACGACTTGAAGAGTATTTCCAGCATGCATGGACTTATACAAATGGCATTGACATGAACATGGTATGTAAATCTGCTTTTGACCTTTAGCAATATAGATTCATAAGGGTACAGACAGAAGAATAAGTCTTATGAGTTTGAATATCCTTAGTTATTTATCTTTAGCCTACTTTTAACATGGAGATAGCTTCTCTTTCACATTCATGCCATTATATATTTTCTGTATATTGATGTATCATGTAACAGCCATTAATTAATCAATACAATGCAGTCTAGACCCATAAAGAAACCATTTCCACCTGTTGGGGGCGTATGAAATGGTTTGGCAGAATCTGAATTTAGGCTGTTTAATTTAAAATGTCATTTTATTCAAAGTTTGGTTTCAAACCTCTCTTGGCACAGACCACATGAGTAATTATATTGCAGTTCCCTGTAAAATTAAGCAGTTCTGCACAAACATTAACTGGAGCTTAATTGCTGTGAGGACAATATATGTCATAGAGTTGCAAACCTTTGCAGCCAAATGTTTTTAAGAGGAAGGTGGAGTGGATTGCGGGGAACACCATTTCCATTTTTGTATGCACAAAGTGAGATTCTTAAAAGCCAAAATATTTCTAACTGACAATACCGTTTTTATTTTTATCCGTAAAAATTTAAAATTTTTATTTTAGCAACCTTGGTTATTGTAATCTGAAGAGTAGAGGGAGAAGAGGCTGCATAAATATTCCCTTCCTGCCATTTGCCCACTCAAAATTACACATGCCTATCCAAACAGCGTCCCCACCAGCGAGAGCAGAGAAACTACATTTTTCCCCTGCAGAAAAAAAACAACAACTTAAAAGATAAAATTTTGACAAGACAACTGCTTGAAAGACTTGCAGAGATGTTGTCTTATGTTGCATTCCCAGCACTTTTTCACTCTGAATTGCAACTTATGCAACTGCTTTTTGTATAAAACAAAACAATAGCAAATCATTAAAGGGAAAGGAAAATGCAGTTGTGTAATAGATTGTTTTGGCCTTATTACCCAAGCTGGTCTTCAATCTCTTTCTGAAAATAGTCTTCTCCGTATACCACCATTGCCTGAATGCTTGAATTTAAGTCAGTGGGTGTCAAACCTTGACCTACGGGCTGGATCTGGCACCTAAGAACAGCCTTCCCCCATATGAACAAAGCACACTATTCAAAAGGACAACCTGATATCTTTGTTGCTGGTCACTCCAAAATTTCACTCTGGAATTTCACTTCAATTTTTTCCATCAGGATCTCTGGGAAGACTCAACCTTCCTAGTGTGAAAGTCTGGAGAATTCGGCAACAAAGCTATCAGGCTGCCCTGCAAAAGGATATGCTCTGTTGACTCTGGGATTTGGTTTTTTGGTGTGTGGTGGTCCTGAGTTTGTAGACCTCAGATTTAAGTTGCTTTGGTTGCACACTGAAATCAATAGGATTTAACAAATGCTTATCCTAATACTTCATTCAATTTGATTTGGAACAACAAAATGGAAAACCCAAAACATTTGGGTTTGGATACCAGTTCTGAACCAGTGAATAAAATTGTGCCTCATTGCTGTGAGCTGAAATTAAATTTAAAAAAAAACTTCAAATCATTGTTCCAAAACAGTTTTTAGGGCACAGTTATAACCAATTTTCCAGCTCTGAAGTAAGGGCAATGCAGCTTTCCATGTCATGGATAGACATTCCTGTAACTTGAGAAGGAATCTGTGACTGCCACCCAACTATAGGATGCAACTTTCAGTGCTGGAAAGTTGGTTAGGATTTGTACCTTAAATTCTGTCCTTGCTCCCACCCTGATATTACAATGTTTATAAATATGAAACAAATGTATGGGATCTAAACAATTATGAGAATGGTCTCAAATATTACCAAAAAACTGTTGGTCTTGTGTTTGTCAATTTTACCCTTCATTTTACATTTAAAAAAAAACTGCTTTTGAAACTCTGAGTTTCAGCAGTTTTTGTGGCATGGCACAGAATGGAGAAAACATCTATGCAAAGAAATAAAAGTGTACCTAAAAGTAGTTGTTTGGATCCCACCCAATATACGGTATTTGTGCTGGTTTAAGACCATAATTTGTAAGCATTCTGGTATTTCACTGTATAGGACTGAAATCTGCTAGGGTAGTATTTGGACTGAAATTGATACTGATTCTCAGGAGAAAAGAAACAGTAGTTTGAAAGACGATGCCTGTTCCGATCACATTTCTTTGCCAAAAGCCACTCAAACACAGAAATATTACACCTACTTTTTCTGACTTCTCATAAAAGAAACATACAGATTCCCACATACAAGTTTACAATCAATCTACAGCAGCCAATGTGAGGGTAATATCATTAACAGAAACAATTATGCCATCATTCCTTCTCTTCGGCAGAGAGAGACGTCTTTGCCAGTCTTTGAAGGAAAATGTTGACTGTAGGTAATTGGCATTTACACATCTGAGGGTGAAGTCCTAACCAATTTAGACCAGCACAACACACCAATTTCCCCATTCCTGTAGTGGTATGCGGAAGTTGGTGCATTTCTATGCACCAGCCTTTTGTAACACACCCAGGCCAGCACAGAACTTGTGCAGGATTAGTGCTGGCCTAACCAGGGGTTAGGATTGCTCTGCCAGTTTTTGTTTTAAGAATGTCTGGCAAAAACCTGGCAAGCTCAACAACTTACAACTGTTTACCAGTGTTTGCAACAACCCCAGTCTGTAATATCAGCATGGGAGGCAGAGGGTAGGTGGAACATGGTGGAGAGAGAATAGGATGGAGATAATGGCAAGGAGATGGCAGATCAAGGCCAGGAGATGGTCTGTATTGACAACACCAATATCCTAGCTCCCTCTTGGCTTCAATCCACCTTCCTCAACCCACCTAGATGTGTATCAGCAAAATCACTGGTCCAGTCCAAGGAGACCCATTTAGGTAGCAGACGTTAACTCTCATTCCAAGGGAACAAATCTTCCCCTATCAAAGGGAGACTGTCGGTGTCAAAGAAATGCTTATTTGCTAATCTCTGCAAATGCTTAGCTAGCTATTGTGGAATTCATATGAGATATATTTATGACCCAGTTGCAGACAGATTATGATGTATTTAATTTCAGACCTAAATAAATGTTACACTTTATATTTGCATAGGCGTGTAGAAGAGGAAGGAAGCATGTTACTGGTTGTGGACATTGCCTGACAGATTGTGTCAGTGACATCAAAATAAGCATGTATTTATTGGAGCAGTGTTGGCTGTGTTTTTGTAAGGTAGTTTCAGGCTTTCCAGTCTATAACTTAAAAGGTTATGAAAACTTGACAAAAGTAGTTTGGAACGATACTATGGTAGAACACAGGAAAAAGAACATGTAGCTGAGCAATTTCAGCTCTACCATACTGTTTCTCCTTCTCTAAAAAACTATTCTCTGTACACAGCCTGCATATCTGACTGCAGTTATCACCCATGGAAATACAATATCTTTGAAGTTCAAAGCCTAAGCCAATGAAAGTCAACAAGAGACATGCTGTTGACTTCCAGAAGAGGCTGGACTTCATTAAATGTAAGGCTAAGTGCAAATGGCAGCTTCCCCAGTGGCTCCAGTGAAAGTAGGACGAGATATTGACTAGCACAGGGATTTCACTTATAGTCTCTCTTTTGGACTGTGCCACCAGCCCTGACTCTGCTCATCCAGTCTGTTTGTTAGGACTAGCATCAATAAGCACAGATATCAGGGCAATCCCTGCTTGGCGTGTAAGGTCTGGCAGCTGAATCAGTGAAAGCCCTTTCTTTGAAAGTCCTATAATTCAATACAATTTATATGAGCACCAGTACAGTTTGAGTAGACTTTGCACTTCAAAAGTTGTAAAAAAAATAGATATAAATTCTCTAGATGCTGCATGATCTCTCCAGGATGATCCCCATTGGAGCAACTCGAGTGAATATCAAAGACTTTTGCTGGATAAGCAATTTGAAAAAGCAGTTCCAATTCAAAACACAGTTTGAGTTGATGTAACCCCTTCCAATTAGTTCTGAAGAGATTAAACAGAAATGCCGCCAACCAAGGGCACAGTTCTCTTTTATTAATAGACTTGACATCTTGTGGAAGATATGCATAACTCTAAATAGCCTCTCCAAAATGAATGTTGTCCAGCTTAAGCGTTGCATGATATACTATTTGATGTGTTGGAAAGCGGTCTTGAATTTGTCGTTCATTATCTCTTATATATTTTAGAGTTGCATGTTGAGAGGTCAGTCAAACATCCCAACATGCAATTCCTTGAATATGAGTTAACATGAAGTATTCGTTTTAAATCCAATAAGCAACAATAATAATACAGCTCAGAGGCTTGTTGCGTAATATTTTATTTCTTATCCTTTATAAAAATCATTACCCCTAGTTTTAGGATAAGAACTGAATGGATTACTTCAATATTTATCAATATATATTTATATACATACCTTAGTGCAAGGTTGATATGCCAACTGTCTTTTGTATTTTGTACTTATGAAAGATTTATCTCTTTCTTATCTGCTTCATATCTTAATTCATGGAATAACACCACCCACTGGTAAGAGCAGGAGGTATTTCTATCCACTTTAATTACAGTGTAAAAAAGAATATCCATGTTAACTGTTGAGTTTAACACATGTTTTCAGTGCTTTCTGTTTTAAGTTGAAACTTTTTCTGCATGACAATGTGATGAGCAACCAAAGAACTAAATATTAGCAAAATCATAAGTGGGGCAACAAAAGAGCAGAAATAAAATGAAAATAAAATGAAAACATCTTTTTTAATTTGTCACTTTTATTATCCATGGTTTTACCCCACAAATTCTTCCCAAAAAAGGTCATGTGCATTTGGTAAAAATGTCACATCTTGAGAAAACTGGTCATTGGTCAATGTTTTCTTTTGTGTTGGTGCTTTTATTTGTTCACACCACATGCATGCAAGCATCAAGGACCAGTGGGGTTTTCCTACAGGCTCAGGACTATGTGCCTATGTGCGGGATGGATGCGCATGTGCTTTGAATTGCTTGATTTTGCATGACTATTTACTTGAAGACTCCTATTCTTCATGGGACCTGTATGCAGAACTCATCCTGAACCAAAGGTAGACTGCTTGACTATTGTCAGGTGGATGCCAAGCTAAGCTTTGGCAGGGTCAGTTCTGCAGATTATATAATATAAAGTCCAAGGTAATACAGCAACTATTCCTGCAGAGAAAAATTAATGTATGCATTAGTTCATGATATTCATCCTTAATATTATGCATACTTTAACAAAATGCTTAAGTGTGAATATTAATACACAGTGAAAGAAACAACTAATTCTCTACCACACTGAGATATGCTCAGAACCTCATTGTGGTAATATGTTTAGGTCTCACTCCATTTCTTCATTTCTTGTGTTATACATCTCATTGTATAATATATTTGGGGGGAGGGGGAAACTGAGCTATCACTCTACCAATCACATAGTTATGCTTAAAAGACTGAATAAACAGGATTTGGGATTTACTGTGTTCTGAATCAAAACCACATCATAATGGACATAAGTTATTGCCCCGTATTATTAAATATTACCCAAACTCAATGCAATGGCAAAGATGAAATTGTTCATATACAGTGTTCACTAACTATAGGCAGGGATGCAGTTGACTGATACCTGGGTTGTTGATGTGGGCTGTAAGCAGGTTGATCTCTTGACACTTGTACTAAGTTGGAGCATTGGTCTTTCTACATCAGTACAGTATTGTCTAAACTGACTGGTAATAGCTCTTCATCGTTTCAGACAGAGGTGTGTCTGAGGTTCACTGGAGATACCAGGGATTGAATCTGGAAACTTCTGCATGCAAAGCAGATCCCCTGTTGCTCAACTAGGGCCTCACCTGTATGGCTTTCCTTCTTCCAGTGCATACTTTGTAGTACCAGGCAGCCACCTACTCCCTTGGTCATCCATTTCCCAGTTCAATTAGCTAATACAATCCCACCATGCTTTCAGAGAAGCTTGACTTGCAGTACTCTTAACCTTAGGAGGACATGGACTAAAAGCAGAAGCAAGACCCTGGCTACCACCTCCGGCACAGGGAACTGGAAGCAAATGTTAAGGGAGAGATCACAAATGGGAACAGAATCCCTTCTTTCTTTTTAGAATTCATTTTCTCTCCCTCCCTCCCTCCATCCTTCTCTCTCTCTCTCTCTCTCTCTCTCTCTCTCTCTCTCTCTCTCTCTCTCTCTCTCATTTCATGGTGTGTCTATGTGTGTGAGTGTGTGTGAGTGTGTGTGTACTTGCTATCAATCATACAGTATTGAACTACAACAGCATGTACTGAATTACAACATGAGAGCTTGCTCTTGGAACCACGCATGTGTTTTCTTCTTCCCCTATGGATCTGTTCCATGCATCAAGCTGATTCATTTTACGTATTTTTTTTTTAAAGTTCAAAATAAATGAGGCATGTTCTTGGCAGGATTTGAGAAAATCTTACATTTTTGAATGCAGCCTGGATTCCATTTTTATGTGGGTTTGTGACATTTTTAGTGCTATGTAGTGAGGTCATTCTTCCCCACTGGAGACAGTTAAGTACACATAACATTCATAATTTGTAATGCACATGGTTAGTTTGACGGAGATTGCAGTTTATGCAGCCCACTGTGAAGCAGCCTCATTTCTAGTGATTGGACATCTCTGGAATAAAGGTTTATCAATAGCAGCTCTTGTTGCAATAAGTAGCTAATAAACTCCATCTCACTGGATTAGTACCATAATTAGAAGATATAAAACAACGATATGTCATAAAATACAATAGGAGATAATGTAACACAAAGCTGAATAGGTATTTAAAAATAGAGTCATAATGCTTACATTAACTAGATTTACTCTTTGGGCTTTATTTTAGAGAGAGAGAGAGAGAGAGAGAGAGAGAGAGAGAGAGAGAGAGAGAGAAATCCCATAAGCCCTGGGTCTTGCATATTTCAGCATTCTATCACAACAAGAAATTAATCTCTGGAATACATCTCTGTAATGAGAACAGAGTAGCTTGTTTTAAAAGGTTCAAATTACTGTGTCTGGTTAACAAGGATTTCAAAACTAATGCTTCACAAAATGCCTAATGAAGCATCAAAAGAAAAGAGACAAAAAGTACTTGCTTTGAAAGATGTTGTCCCGTCAGTGAGGCTTCACAGATATTAAATGGTCATAGCCAACTGAGGGGATGGGATAAGTCTCAGACCTTAGGATAACAGAAGTAATCAAATACAAGAACTCTAGAGACATGAAATTTTACTCATTTTCTTAGCTACTTGATTATACTTAAAATTTTGCAGGAGAAAGTATAATCAAGTAGCTAAGAAAATGAGTAAAATCTTCTCATGTCTATGGGTATCATAACACTTGTTTTGTTGACTGCTTATCAGAAACTAATCCTTCTGTCATACAGGCTCACTGATGGACACTGAAGAACCAATGGGAGGTACTTTTTGACCTACCTCCTAGTAGGCTGCATGATCACCTATAAATCTTGTTGGATTGACAGCTAGTGGTGGGATTCAAATAAATTAACAGGTTCTGTGTCCTAATAACCTAAATTAACAATAGGTCCTGTGTCCCATTAGTAACCAGTTCTCAGAACTAGGCACTCATTAGAAAAGGGTTCTACAGAAACTGTGAGAACTCCCTGAAGCCCACCCATGCCCACAGTGGCTATTTGCTGGTGTTGTCCAAGGAGAAGAAAGGATCAAGATGAAGAATTAGGAATAGGAAATGGCATGCACCTTTGCCACAAGGTCTACCACTTCCCGACTGCTACTTGTCCCAGCCTTCCTCCCTCAACCACACATCTCCTTTAAAATATCCACAAACTGTCCCTCCACCATCATATCTTATCTACCTCTGGGTAAGTCAGGTCATCAGCATCTTCATGCATGATGGTGACATGGCTTTTTTGCGACCACAACGGGCCTAGGAGAGCAGTTGATAGGATTGGGACATGGAGGGGTCATTGACCTATTTTAAAGAGAAGAACTATGCTGAATTTTACATGAAAACTGACTGAAAAATTGCACCTTAATATAATAACTGAAACTTTCTAATGTTCTGATGCTAATTAGTACACAGCATACTGACATGTAAATAGTTTTAGAACTAGAGTATAAGCACCTCTGGACCATTCTGGTGGACAATCTAATATTTAAAGTTCAAGGACTTCCTTTGACCCTTTACATCCTCATGGGATCATTCATGCATAACAATCCTGAGAGGACAAGTCAAATTAGACACATTGGCCCATATCCTAAAGTCAAATTAAGCAGTTAATGTGACTTTCCATAAGATAACACTAGAGGGTGACATAACTGCATGGACTCATAACTGCTCTTGATTTTGCCCATAATCCTACACATATTTCCTGTTTAGAAGTTCTTCTATCAGCTTCAAATAGCCTAATAGGTCCTTCCTTGTCTGTTCTATCTCTCTGTGTTCTAGTTTTTCCCCTTTATGGCAATACAGCTACCCTTCCAGATATCTTCTTTTATTACCTTCATCCCACGTAGAAGCAGGTACAGATGGAATGAAATGCCAGTCACTGGAAACTACTTCTATTTCTTCTTTCTGTAAAGTAATTGCTTGGGAAAAACAAGAAGAAACAAATGGTCCTATCAACTTTTACATGCATAAGAAATTTGAATGTTTGCATAACTATGAAATGGGAATACTGTAATGCCCCTGCATTACTTCTCAAACTTCTCAGGAGTAAAAGCCCCAAGTCTTTGGAATAAGAGTGTGAAGGCAGGGAGTCAGTCTCAAGGATCAGGTTGTTATTGGAGGTGAGGGGGGTGCTTTTACCTACAGAGAGCTTCTACACCATCCATGAGTTGCAGAGAGCCTTGCACAGCCCACCAATTTGAGTACCACTTGCATAATGGAATGAATGGAACAATCCATTAGCTATTAATTAGCTATTATTTTTTTCATTTTATTTGTAAACCACTTTGTGAACTTTTTAGTTGAAAAGCAGTATATAAATACTGTAAATAGATCGATTTACCTGCATAACACGTCTGGTGGCTAGATGTAATACAATATATACCAATGTTAGAAGATCCAGAAGCTCAGATTTGGGGCTATTTCTAATGCTAAGAGCGATGTTTGGCCACGTGATGGTAGAAAACCCAATTTTGTTTCTATTTGAAGACATTTAAACAGAGTCCTGGTTGTCCATTGCTTTTGGTATATGTAGGGAGTTCCTAAATGACGAATGACAAAGTAAAATGTAAAACATAATGTAAAATTTACAGCTCCCCTGCCACTGATGAAGTAGACTGATCCTTGCAGTGAGACCTGCATTATACACACACTAGCCTTTTGCTGATTGCAGTAGTCAAATTTGAACTCTATAAAGCCTTAGAGATTTGAAATTATCATGTATAATAATGATAGCCATTATAACGAAAAGGGCTGTGGGTGGCGCAAGTGGTTAAGACACTGTGCTGGCTAACCAGCAGGCCAGGGTTCGAGACCCGAGTCGGCCCCACAAGACAGGGTAAGCTCCTGTCCTTAGCCCAGCTCTGCAACGCCAGCTGGATCCAATTGTATTGGCTCTGCCTTTCCATTGGACTAATTCAGTGGCATGGAGAGGGGGGATTTGCTGCTTGGGTAACAGCCTCTCCTCCAAAACAATCCAACCCAGGCTTCCGTGCTTCACATGCACCATATGCAGCGCTGAGCACGATACCATAGGACACAATCCAGAGCAAATTCAGCCTGCTCTGACCTAACTGCACTCTCCTAACTATTCTGTATCCAGAGCAGAAAGTTATGCTGAATCCAGAGAGTCAGGAAGCCTGGGCTGCCCTAACTGCTCCAGAGCATGCTAAGTAATTGACACAAGGGGAAGACTTGCTCCTGAGGAGACACCCCTCAGATCACACTGAACAAGGAACAGCTGTGGTGCCTACAGTGGTGACATGACTCTGCACATCACCTGGTGCGGAAGTTTGTGCGTCATCCCTGGGATGCGCGCCCCCCCTACCTGGACTGCGCAGTCACCAAAGTTGGTGCCTGCGCAGTTGTTTCTGAAGCCAACTGGCTTCAGAAAGAGTACTGCGCAGGCACCATCTCTGACACCTGCAAGGTACTTTTCTGAAGCCTTTTGGCTTCGGGGGAGACTGTGCAGGCGTCAGAGTTGGTGCCTGCGCAGTACTCTTTCTGAAGCCAGTTGGCTTCAGAAATCTCTGACACCTGCGCAGTACTTTTCTGAAGCCTTTTGGCTTCAGGGGAGACTGTGCAGGCGTCAGAGTTGGTGCCTGTGCAGTACTCTTTCTGAAGCCATTCGGCTGCCGCTCCGCCTCCTGAGTGAGGCCGAATGGCTGTGCAGAGGCGCGGACTTTCTCTGCTCTAAGGAAGTCTCCTCTGAAGCTGTTCGCCATGCTCAGTGTGTTTCTGCGCAGTGACCTCAGATGACCGTTCAGGCCAGCTCCTCAGACAAGTGGCAGCTTCTGGCTGCTGCTCCGCCTTGGAGCAGGCCTGAATGGGTGTGCTGATGCCCGGGGCCTGCCAAAGGACAGTCAAACTCCTCCAGCACATCACCCCATATGGAGTGCATCACCCAATGCAGCCCACACTAGCCGCACCAGTCTGGTGACGCCACTGGGTGCCTGCCTTATAAGGAGTCCCTGATGAGATACCAGTACATTCTACAGTGAATACAAGGGGCTTCTTGGAGTGGCCTGCTGTATCCTGAGGTTTGTGCGCAGCCGTAGTTTATTCCATATCCTGAGGTTGAGAGGCAGGGGTTGCAGCTAGGCTGGCCAAGAACTCAGATTTTTGGTCAGCACTGCCATTCTTACTCGGGCCTTATCATGGACCCCTATGGGTCTACTCATTACTATACCTGCTCCTGAGGTGGTATAACTCTGAGGGCTGGAAGAGGGCATTTCTGCCTTGGAAACAGGCTCTGGATACAGAGTAACTGCTCTGCCCTAGGCAATGCTAAAGATGCCCTCAACTTGCCTCTCCTGAGCTGCTTAGGCTGCCCCAGTTAGGGCAGAGCAGGTCCACCTCTCTTAGGGCACCCTATCTTGCCTTGCTCTGCCCGAAGCCTCCTTCAGAGTAACTGGGCTGGAGCATCTTTCAGTTGCTCCAACCTAGTGTTAGATAGGGCAACCTAAGGGCTCTTATGTGGACAGATTAGTTGCTCTGGATTGTGCTGATAGTCTTTCAAGACTGACGGAGGCCTGCTATAACAAAAAATATGATGTCAACACCATAACATTTTAAGGTGTTATTGTAGGTCGCTCTTCCCTCCTTGTTCCAGTATAAAATTCTGTTTTGAGCAAATTACTTCAATGGACTTCAGTGGCAACTATTGTTTTGAAATTGTTTATATAAGAAAGAAATATATTACTGACTCAAGGAAGAGGATAGTTCCTTAAATGTAGTTATACTAGAGGCCAAAGAAGATTGCAAATTTGGGGTTTTCTCAAGAAATCCATTATTTCCTAGATTCTGATTAAGGACTATTTCTCATGTTACTTTTATTTTATTACTCGCAAAATATATCCATGTTGCAGGAGTAAAATACTCCCCTGTGCACCATCCCCTTTTTGCACAACACCCCCATTGTAAAGTACAAGAGGGAACGTGTTGCACCCCTCTTCACCCCCTTCTGGTGTGAATTTCCAAAAACCGGTTCTTAGTGGGTGCCTCCATCACAGAAGGAACACCCTCCCCCCATTTCACACTTCTAGACTTGACAGTTTTGGCTGGGTGTTAATGAGTGAGTGGGTGTGTGAGTGAGCAAGCAAGCAAGCGGTCAGTCGGTCAGTCAGTCAGTGACTTTTCAGTTTTATATATACAGATTTATTCAATTTTTATCCTGTCTTTTTTCCCAAAGCACCCAGAGTGACAGAATATCAATGAACATACATATTTTCCCAATGTGAATTCATAAGCCATGCAACTAGAGCTTCCAGTAACAGTAGGAGGCTCAGCCCAGTGTGCAGAGCTCCAGTGCTTTGTTTCCACATGCTTCAAAAAAAAGCTCTCCCACCTGCCCTGAGCCTCTTACCATCATTGGAAGCTCCCATTGTGGTCCCATCAGGAAGGTTTATATAAGGTGCATTCACCTACTACACCTAATATTCTTCAGATAAGCGTACATACAGAAGCACGCTGGTCTCTGAATGTCTGAGACATCTGATTGGTCTCAGTTTACAAAAGCATCTTCCAGCTTCTTCCCTTGATGCTACTCAAGAGTGTTTTAGAAAAAGTCATGGCCCTTAATAAAATATGACTGAAAAACACCGACTATGAAGATCCAGAAGCTCCTTTTGAAGGGTTTTCCTAGAAGTGTAACCTTTGACTACAAGAAATACATTAACAGTAATTCCTTGCTAAAGATACCAGCTGATTCTTGATCTAACCAATTCCTTTGACTGATATCAAAGGCTTGTGCTGTGGCTTTTACATACCAGATAAGAAATATGACAGATCTCAAGTACCAAAGAAGAAATGAAGGTCAAAAATGGTTGAACTCCCTACCCTAGGACTTTGAACCTATATTTTAGAACATTCTCTGGTAAGGGCACACTGTGTACATTATATGGCACATGATCTTTTACGACAATTTAAATGGCAGAACCAAATCAGGTCTAATTAAATGTAGAGCAGGTTCATTCTCGGTTGCATCTGAAATGCAGTATGTTTGCATGGACTGATATTTTTCAAAGTGGAGATGCCTCCACATTGCTTTGACTGCCCAGAATGTCTCTGGAGGGGAAAGAGGCAGCTTACAGGGCATGTTGAAGAGCCCTGCAAAACTTAGGATTGTGCCCATCCACCCCGAGAATCCAACTTCCTCAGTCTGTACCATCTGGTGGTGGTGGTGGTGAAACAGGCTTGGCATCTCATTTGGAGAGATGTGAAGGCTCAATCAAGTCTTAATATGATTTTATGCTTTAATTTTATTATCCACGGTGAGCCTGTGTGGAAAGTTCACACAGGAAAGTTCATTGTTCTGTATCCATTGTGGACACACATAGTAAAATTTCTAATGCCTATATTAGGTTTAAAAATCAGAAATGTGTTATAATGGATTTGAAATATTATATATTGAAGCATATTTCTTGGAAAGAATCCTAGTGATGCCTGAGGCTGTTGCCTGAGGTGCTTTAAAAATACTCACCCCTAGGCAGTATAAATTAGTCAGCCATTCCTAATAATTAAAATTGTCAACTGTTCTTGATGAGTAAGGATATCTAACATTAGCCAGTTTGAGGCTCAGGGGGATTTCTATTGACTTAGATAAAATAAGCTCCTTCATGGTTTCACAACCAGGAAACTTTGTCAAAACTTATTCCGTTCAATACAGTACAACACTTCTGACTTATGAGGATGTTTCCAACAATAAGTACAGATTGGTTGCCTTCAGTAAATGTTGTAACCAACTTTTTGCACACACAACCAATGTGCCTAGTCAGGAGCAAAAGGAACTCAGTTGGATAAGGAGAATTTGAATAAAAGGGAGACAGCTGATAGTGCTTGCACAGAAGTTCATGCTGTTGGAAGTTCAATCCCAGATTTTTGCTTTCTCTAAATCATGTGAGGTTTGGTAACTACTTTGCCCATGTTCAGTTCTAATCCCAAATGAATCATTTCTCTCCCTACACACAACTTTAATGGCAAAAAAGCTTGCATTAGTTTCATTTGAAGAGTTTTTTCCATTAAAATTCATACCCCAAGACCAGAACTGTGGCAGGGACAATTGAAGTCTCCTCCTACCATTTGTCATAGGTCTGAGCCATTTTGCATGCCATTACCTTAGAAAACCCGCATGGAAGTAATGTTTGACCATCTGGCACCATTTGACTATAATGCCCATTTAAACCAAGTATATAATATTCTGTATTCTGGGTTATCACAGGAGGTGGCTTGAACAAAAGATAAACAAAAACAGCTCAATGAAAAATCAGTGAAACAAGCTAATGCATGTGTTCTCATCTGGGCCACAGCCAACGTACACTGAGAAATACACATGGAGATGGTGCTCATGCTTCTCTCCTGTTCACATCAGTGGATATGCAATTCCGTAAACTGCAGATGTATGTGCAGCAAGTTTCCGAGATTGCAAGGAATGTTTGAATATTGATGACTAAATGCTTAAATTCTTTTGCTGAACAGTTTCTCATTTTTTTGTTTTTCTTTTTAAAAAAGCATTTCCGTGCAAAATTAGTTTTTTCTGTAGAACAGGTGTACAATATTTGCTTGGAAAATCCTGGAAATCTGAGCCATTCATTCATTCATTCATTCATTCATTCATTCATTCATTCATTCATTCATTCAAGTTCCACCTCCATTATTTAGATTTTATATTTAATTTTTTCTGGCCCTTAACACCATGCCAGGTATTTGAAGTGGCCCTTTAGCTGAAAAGTTTGGAGACTTCTGATTTAAGGAATATAAATCTTTCCCATGACAATGTCTTTCCCATGACAATGAAAATGCCCAATGCAGTTTATAAAGCTTTAGTTCCTTCCTGCTGTCCTCACAAGGGGTTTTTTCTCTTGTTATCCCCTTATCTCAGGTAAGTGAGGCTGAGATTGCATGACTGGCCCAAAGTCATACCCCATATACAATAACTACTATTTTAGAAAGAGGCTGATGTCCAAACTGTAGGATACCAGTCTTGCTTAAAACAGTAATTTACAATCTCAATTCCACACCGTACAGCCCCATAGTTGGGAAGAGGCACACACATCATAAGCAGAATATTCTAGGTTCAAAACTCTGGTACCTCCATGTAGTACTAAGCAAGAGAAAATTCCCTGCCTGAAACCCTAGAAACTTGTCAGTGTAAACAATACTGAGCTAGATGGAGAACTGGTCTGACTCAGCAGGTGATAGCTTCATATGTAACATTAAGTGGACCTACCAAGTAGGCATACATGCTGAAGGTACAAATCTCTTTTGGAAGATAGCCTTCCTATAATTACGGGTTACCAGAACAACGGCACAATCCTATACAGGGCCTGCATCAGGAGAATGAATGGTTGCATAAAGCATGCTGCAACAGTGAAATGTGCCAGTGGACAGAGCATAAAGTGCTTTATAACAGCACAAAACCCAGGTGCCCTAATAGGAAGGCCAGAACCTTCCCACTGGTGCCAGCAGTTTTCAGGAGGCCCACCAGAGCAGGTAAGTCCAGCACAGGGGAGGGAAGGGATGAAGAGGATTGGGGGAGGATGGAAAAGGTGAGCAGTTGGAGGTCAATAGCAGCAGCATGTGCTGTATCCACATCCCTTTCCTGGGCCTGATCCACCTTCATGGATCAACGTGGATTTGCACCAGCTGAACTGCTAGCTTAAAATCTTGTCCCGCCCTCATAAAATCTTAATAGCATCTCTCAGTCCTGTATTTTTTTTTAAATCAACTTCTTGTCTGAACATGTAGTACAATAATACTTTCTGTTCTTTCATAGTGCAAATTCCTTATTTCCAATCACAGCAACATCAATACCTATTTAAAGTTATAATGTTTCATTTCTTGAATCACAGCTTGGCTTCGGTGAAGTGGTACTCTTTATGTCAAATCCATTTTGTTTGTTGCTCCTATGTTATGATGGGTCGAATGGGGTTAATATTTTCCTTATAAAACTTAAATGGCTGCACAGACCTTTATTGTTCTGAAATAAAGCAAAAATCCATTGAAAGAATAAAACATTTATGATGTACTATGGTCACACTGTTTTTCCACCACATAGCTCAGATTGGTTTGATTAATATAGTATGTGCAACATTTATTTTTAAAGTAATGGATCAGTAGTTTTGCTGATTGCCCATAAATGCTATTTTATCTATATTAGGCCTATAAAACTACTGTCTTTCTTCAGATATTCTGTGCTTAAATATCTGTATTCAACTTTCTTATTTCATTTATCACTATATACAAACAAGGGAGGCTGTCAAGTATGCGTAGGAGACACACACAAAGTTCAGAACGGTTTGTTAGTGGCTTAGGTGAAATTAGAATCAGAGGCTGCAATCCTATGCAGAATAGGGATTACTTCTGAGTAGATATTCATAGAATTGTGCCCTGAATCTCTCAAGCCCACTCAAGTTTACAATTCTGTCCACTGGACTTTATTGGCTTATTGACCATACTTATGAGACAATGAAAGCCAAAAAAAGTAATCTAATAGCTGAATTTTTTGCAATGATAAAAATTAGTCGAATCCTTTGCACAATTAAAGGACAAGCCAGCCTTCCTGCCTACCCTAACCCTTTTACTGCCATTTTGAGGCATATTTCCATAATCTCCATTTGCTTCCAGATTCTGAGAGTGTCGCAAACAAATGGCACAATCCTAACCATGTCTTCTCAAAAGAAGACAATACAATAAGTTGTATTGTGCTTAATGAAGCGTACTCCCAGGAAAGTGTGCATAGGTTTGCAGCCTAAGTTTGGGAAGCTCAGGGTTAAGGGCAGTTGTGGGCTTCAGCGGGTTCTCACAGGTTCTATAGAATCCTCTGCTAATGAATGCCTGGTTCTGAGAACCTGTTACTAATGGGACATAGAACCTGTCGTTCTATGGACATAGAACCTGTTGTTAATCTATTTTAATCCTACCACTGGTTAAAGGTATTCCTTGCCTGACTCTTCTTAGACCAACATGGGCACTCAGAAAAGGAGGCACTCCCTCAGGAGATTTGATGCCTGTCAAAGCTACCCCTTTAGATGAAATTTGCAAGCTCATCAGTTGCAGTTTATTCTATTCCCCCTGGACTAGACAAAGGTCCAGAAGATTCTGCTCAAACTAACTCCGACACATTGTCATGATGGACGTGTTGCCCTTTCCACCCAATTTCCAAAACCTGAATCAAGACTCTGTCAGGGTCCCTTCTCTCCTCCAAAGATAAGCTAAAAGTTTTCAGTGTAGTGAAATCCCATTGCAAACTTATGTGTTGCATTACCCAAACGAAAGAGATTATCCTTTCCCTAGCCCCAAAATGGACTATATTAGCGTTAGAATCTATTTACCCATATCAATTTACATATAAACTTCCAGAGAAAATTTTTACCACTTTTTATTGCAAATTATTTGGATATCAGAGAGTTTCTCAGCTGGGTAAAGGAAACATACTCAAAATTGTTCTATAGGTCAAATTGCACTATAGTTTACTAAACTCACCTTGTTCTCATCAGGTCTTAAAGGGATTTCCTGAATGTTTACAAGCTGATATCTGTCTCCACCTCAATCAAAGTTTACTTCAAAACTGCAAAGCTTTCCAAGGGGCCAGTAAAGGTTGTCTCCGGGCTTTGGCCATGAAGTTTAAAACCACACATGCACCTCCTGGGGACACACTAGTCCATTGCGGTGATGTTCTGACAGCGCTTTACTTCCTGTCACGAGGTTCCATTGAAATTCTCAAGAATGACATGGTTGTTGCAATTCTGGGTAAGTATTCACAATTGTCATATATCTGGGTGGGGAGGGGAACAAGTTCATTACCCTTTGGGACAGTAATAATGAAAACATGTCACCCAAACTGAAGAACAGAAAAAACTGGACGTATATCATACCCAAGTTTAAATTTACGTTATGTTTTTGTTGAAATGCTAACATGTATTGTACTTTTATAACCAGTAAAATAACCTATCTTTGACTTATGCCAACCTAACCAGGGTTAGGATTGCAGCCTCAGTCTCTCTCACTAAAATTAACAGTGACATATTTTCATTGGTTCAGATACTTTTGACACAATAGCCAGTGTAAGAAGCAGCTAGCAAAACTAGTATGACAAATCAGGGATACCATGAAGTACCGGTATATTTATTTAGGTAAGGCTCAGGAGGCATGTGAATAATTAGCAGCAGCTTAGGGTCAGGAGCAGGGTTCAGGGAGTGACAATGTCAGACGTTTATCCTAAACCCCTTTAGTTTGGCAGAAGTCTCTACGTGAGACTTTTTTATGAGTAATGCTTAGAACCATAGTGCTCAAATGATTTGTCCCATTCATTTTGAAAAACAAATTTAAGTTCTCACTTTGATGGTATGAAAAATGCTATGAAAAAAGTTAAAATCTGATCCACCATGCATAACCCAAAACACCTGAAAGTATTTCTGAGCTAAATGCAGGCTATCTTTCTCTTACCCCAGCCCATGCAGGGCTTCCAGTGCCAATCTAACCATGCAATAAAATCACATTTTGCATGACTGTATCATGTCAGATTGCATGGATGGGGGTGCATCACTGGTGGGCACTTACTGGTTCGGGCCTACTCATCCGAACCGGATCTTCCCATTTCCCTGCCGCTGGTGAACCGCCAGTGGCAGGGAAACTCAAAAAGAGGGTGGACCGGTTCGCACCAGCCGCCATCTTTTTTTGTGCGCACTGCGCAAGCGCAGTGCAAAGCTGGCTGGCTGACTAGCTGGCCAGGAGGCTCAGACTCCCCCGCGCGCAATGCTCCGCGCGCCTCCTGATGTCCCCTGGGCGGGGGAGGGGGCTGAGTCCCCCGCATGCTGCTCCACGCGCCTCCTGATGTCCCCCAGCCAGGGGAGGGGGGCTGAGTCCCCCGTGCGCGCTCCTCAGCGCGCCTCAGAGACCCATCCTAAGCAGGTCTACTCTGAAGTAAGTCCCAGTATAGTCAATGGGACTTACTCCCAGGCAGGTGTGGAGAGGACTGCAGCCTCAGAGCCCCAGCCTAAGCAGGTCTACTATGAAGTAAGTCCCAGTATAGTCAATGGGACTTACTCCCAGGAAAGTGTGGAGAAGACTGCAGCTTCAGAGATCCATCCTATGCAGGTCTACGCTGAAGTAAGTAATTTTTTAAATTTTTAAATTAAAAACCTCCCTGGCCCTGGCCCCGCCTCTGGCCCCGCCCACTTCCAGAGAACCGGATCTTGGGCCAGGCCGGACCCACCACTGGGATGCATATAAATCTTTCACAAAGGAAAGGTGAGATCTCCCTGCTCATGAGCAATATTAGAAGGCTAGATCTCACCTTCAAGACATACTTTTTCCCCTTTTTATGAGAAAGGATGCAAACATGTGACATTCCACTTCTTCTCCTCTGTCTGAGTAGTATAATCTAGGTCAAACTGCATGTCTCTGGGTTTATCAGAAATGTGGCTTCCGTGAAGCTTGAATAAAATTTATGTTTAGATGTTATCCACTAACTATAGTGGTATTTTTGCAAGGAAAGGAATGGCATGTATAGATTTCTTGTAATATTTTATATGTCTATTTTTTTCCGTGTTTGATATAGGCAAAAACGATATTTTTGGAGAGATGGTTCATCTTTATGCAAAACCCGGGAAGTCTAATGCAGATGTGAGAGCATTAACCTACTGTGATCTGCATAAGATCCAAAGAGAAGACCTTTTAGAAGTTTTGGATATGTATCCTGAATTTTCTGATCTGTTTCTCACTAATCTGGAACTCACTTTCAATCTCAGACATGAAAACCCCAAAGTACGTAATAGTTATTTTTCCAGTGGTATCGATGGTACAGTATGTGTTGGGCTGCATTCACAGAAGTGTGGTTGGGGACCCAATCCTTAAATGCTGGTAGATCTCATAATCTGCCACCTTAGCATCCCAGGCTTCCAGTGCAGTTAGGGCTACAGTGTTCTACAGGCTGTTAATGCCAGAGAAAAACCCTATAGACTGCAATTGGGTGACACCAGCCAGCAGAACATCTTCTGCTGCCAGTAAATTGGTTGCCTGGGAGGGACAGAGCAAGAAGTGGGCAGGTTTGGGGTCAGGAGGGGGAAGATAGTGGCAGATGCACATACTGGATACTGTTTTCCCTTCCTGGCAAGAACTTGCCTCTGGCACTCCTCAGACTTCCACCAGCCAAAGAGCTAGTGTAGGTCTGAGAATACCAATTGATAATCAAGTGGCTTCTGAAGAGATAAACATGTTTACATGGTAAATAAGCATGTCTTCTGAGCTGTCTGGTCTCACGTTGGCCCATAGATTGCAGTGCACACTGCATATCCTATGTCAACAGGGAGTAGGATTGCACTTTGAATCTTTAAAGTATGTCTGTGAGTGCATGTGTGTATGTTTGAGAGAGAGAGAGAGAGAGAGAGAGAGAGAGAGAGAGAGAGAGAGAGAGAGAGAGAGAGAGAGTTTATGGATAGACTACCAAAGACATACCCATGTTGCAGGAGTAAAATTCCCCTGTACGCCATCCCCCCCTGCATGTCATCACCCCGTGCATGTCATCCCCCCATGCGCATCAACCCCCATAAGCAACATCTCCCCATGCGCACCATCTCACCATGCTTCACCATCTCCCCATGTGCATCAACCTCCCCATGAGCATCACCTTACCATGCGCAACACCACCCATGTGCAACACCTCCCATGCACAGTTTCCTCTCCAATGCAACCCCTCCCTCTGAACAATATCCCCACAGTGGACCAGGCACCAAGCACCAAATTGGCTGGATGTTGGTCAGTCTTCCATGTTAAGCATAGTACAAAAACACATTGTACCTTTTTTAGCCCCTTAAGGGTTAAATTTCTCCACATCAGTTCTTGGTGAGTGTTGGTGTCACAGAAGGAACACCCTCCCCAAATTTCATGCTTCTAGGTCTTGGGGTTGGGGCAGAGCAACCATCAGTCACTGATTCTTCAATGCGAAGTATAGGGAGAAAAATGCATTGCACCCCATTTCACCCCCTTCCAGCTGGAATTTCTGAAAACCGGTTCTTAGTGGATCCCCCCATCATAGAATGAACATGCTCTCCAAATTTCACACTTCTAAGCCCAACAGTTTTGGCTGGGCGTTGATGAGTCAGTGAGTCAGTCAGTGACTTTTCATTTTTATATATATAGAAAACTAGTGCTAATTATTGTTTCTGCTTTATTGTTGTATTGACTGTGTTTTTATTGCATTTTATTTTATTGTTTGCCACATTAAGCACCTCCCTACCAGCCAGGGTAGAAATAAATAACAAGATATAAATATTTGAAATGAAATTGTGGATGTTGTTAAAAGGCATTAATTGATCTGTCCTTTGTTGTTGTTGTTGTTGTTGTTGTTGTTGTTGTTGTTGTTGTTGTTGTTGTTGTTGTTATAAATTACTTTACGGTGATGATGCACTGTTTGGATATTCTGCATAGGCACCAAAATGCCTTATCCCTCTTCAGTTTGCTCTCCTGCCACCAAGTTCTCCTGCCTGTTAGCAAAGAAGAGGGGATAACTATTGGCATCAGCAATAACAACAGAGCTCAATCAAATGAAATAAGGCAAAGTGAGGAATAGGGACATGATAGATAATGGATGTCAACCATTATCTCCTTGGTTTGGTCACATCTTTTCGTGCTGGCTGCCAAACCATCTCAGTCACATAAGCATCTTTTGCTGCTCTGGCACTTTCAGAGGCATAAGTGCTGCATCTGGGTCACAGGCTTGCAACTAAAAGGAAGGAGGGCTGGCAACTGGCAGAGGTTACGATACAAAATATGAAAACAGTGGAGACAGTGTTTTGCATTGTCTGCCTCTGAGGTGCAAAAAGTTCTCGAGAACCTTTATAAATATTTAATCTGTTCTCTGCTCACTTTCCTCCTCCCCACTTCAGAATAACCCTCATGTCTGCATGAATTGCAGCACGCTTTCTTTTCTTTTTTTATGAAGAACTAATGTGTTCTTTCCCTATACAGAATAAATTCATCCATCCTTCTTCTCTTAAGGGCACCAGCCCACATATTCCTCCTGGCTAGGACCATTTATTAAGTTTTCCCATGAAAGAGGGCTTTGGTGTAAATATTCTCTCAATCTAATCCGGTGATTGATGCGGATATTCTTACCAGAATTCTACATCTGGTTAGTTATTTGAGAAAGAGAAAACTTCCTCACCATTTGCCACAAAGAGGTTATAGTTGCCTTTTAAGTCATAAATTGTCATATTTATAACACTGTCACATTATGTCAGCAGGGTGAAGAGAAATTTAGCTAGGGATGCCATGATTCTCTTCCACAAAACCGGGACAAGACCCTCTGTCCCAATTGCCAATATGTGAACACAATCCCCCAAATCCACCACAATCCCCAAAAATCGGGATTGGCCTGTTTTGGGGACATATGGAAACCCTAATTTTAGCACACTTCTAAACTCAAGGGAAAAAAATCATGGGAACCAAAGCAGTGACAGAGTAATCTCCTTACTACAAAGCTGGCCAAAGCATAAACATTTATAAATGATTACAGGCCTATTGCAATAAACTGTTTGGTAAGAGGAATGTGGAAAGCAAGTGGACTCAACAGTGTATGAAACAAGATAGTGCCTCCCATTCACTTTACAAGGAGGGGACTGATCTTGCTGCCCATATAAAATGCTCTTTGTACAAACGAGCTGCTAGGCTAACAACATTTTCCGTGAAATGCTAGGTTTAATATGTAAATAAACATATTTATGTGGAGGAACAGTCAGAAATTTGATGCCCTGTTTGCATCATATATTGCATGGCGCTCCCACCTGCCTGATTTGCAAAAGGCTGTTGACTACCACTGTAGTGTATAGACAGTGTTTTGCTGTCTAATTTCTTGATCCTCGTTTTAATGAAACAATAAAATATGGATGCTTCTAAAATTGGTTCACAACAAGAAGAACTTGTAAAGAGGCAGCATAAAAGAAATCAGGTTCTCACCCTGCAAATGGTATCTAAATTCATCGTAAATCAAAAAAGGAAGAGCTACAGAGACAAAAAGTGCAGGAGTGCATAATTTCACAGCCTTATTGTTATGCAATGCAACTTTTGCCCCCATTACTGTGTAATTAAACATCATAGCTAATTATAATCAACAACTACATTACTGCTTGCAATAAAACTTGTCCCATAAGGGGTTGTTTTCAAATTTTGCTTCCCCAAACTTGTTTCTTGGAACACACGGCTAAAAAAAAATAGTACATAAACAATCAGACATTATTATTATTCAGAGTACAAGATGAAAAGGCAGTCCTATTAATATTTGCATATAAATTACCTTTCTCCTTTTTAAGTCTCACTTCAGTACTAGCCATTTGCAACTGGAACTATGAACCCTGCCTGGACAAGGGTTTCTTTTCCCTCCCCCCCCTCCACTTTTTAAAAAACAAAAAGTTGATGTCAAAGTGAATATAGTTGGGTAAAATAAGTACATCAATGAAGTCTAATGCATATCTCATTTATCAAGGCTGATCTTGCAATAAAGCCACAAACCACGAATGATTCACATGGCGACAGCTACAAACTTCGGAGAAGGAAATTGTCTTTTGAAAGTGAAATTGATAAAGGTATTCAAGTCTTTTTTAAAAATAAATACTGTATTGAATAATATTCTGCAGTCATATTTGCACATACATGCTCTAAATGCAATCTGTTTGTCCTGGGCCATTCACTAAAAGGCTGGAAATCACTCAACTGATTTGGACCAACAAAGTATTGGTTATTTCAAAATCCCTCTTGCATGGGTGTCATTACTACTTTTAATGCAGTTCACTGAATACAAATAAATAAGATTGTCTCAGGGCACTATCCGTACATTATGTTGGGCTGGTGCAAAGCCCTTTGCCAGCCCAACTGTGTTGCAAAAATGTTATAAAGCACTTTTACGCTACCACAAGGAGTGAGGCAAGTGCATGGACATGCACCGTTCTCTGTATTCCAACCCAAGCTCTGCTGGACCAGTGCAAAAGGTAAGTCCTTGCTGGCCAAGTTAAGCTAGCGTGAGAGTTTGAGCGATGTGGGAAAGGTGGACAGAAGACATTTCAGGAGACAAAGAATGGGTAGTTGGTGGGTGGGCACTTTTTACTTCTCCAATGTAGACCTTGAGTTGAGAGTAATGAGTTGTAGGCTTCATTCATCTTAGTAGGATTCATCTTCATCCCAGTACAATAAGATTCTAGCTCATTTAATTCATAAGCACATCCCTGATACAGGTGTCCCCCACTTATTTGACAGGTAAGTGACTGGAGCTGTGGTGGAAAGAGTTGAAATGTGGAACCCGGATGTTTTCCAGTCTTTTACAAATGTTGTTATCAATGCTTTTATAGCTAGCAAACTGAAAATGATTTTTTTTTAATCTTGCAAATTCCTGCTGTCACACAAAGATTTTTGCCAATGGAATCTCATTAATGCCTTCAGGAATGGGAATAAAATGCAGAGTTAAAGCTAGTATCCATGCACTCTCTCGCACACAGGCAAACTCACCAAAACAATTTGTATTGCATGCAATGTATTCACATGCAAATGAACATAGGAAAGGCATTTTTAGTTTTCAAACCAGCGGAGAGTGGTTGAAAGACTGGAGCATGCATGGAATGAATGAGTTCTGAGTGTAATTGAAAAGTAGTGAAAGGTTGGAACCGTCAGAGAATGAACTGTCAGAAAGTGGGGGTTGAAAAAGGGTTTTGAAGGTCGCTGATCAACAGTGAGATATTGCAAAAGCATTAAAGGGCGCAATCCAGAGTAACTACGGGGAGTCCTTGCTCTGATGTAAGAACAATTTACTCTGGATTGCAATATGAATTTCCCATAGGTTTTCACAAAGTGGTGCAGAAACTACATTGACGTAAATGTCTCTTACATGTTTTAATGGATTGTAGGGTAAGACATTTGGATTCTAACATATATTAACAAATGTTTCAGAGCTGCTTAACAGTATTCAAATACCTATTTTGTTATTCCAACAAGTCTTCAAACATGAGGGCTGATTCTGAATTTAAGTTACTTCTAAATTGTGGAAGATGAAACAAGTATGATTTCAAGGATATAAAGCAGCTCAGTTTCCTAGGTGAGGAAGTTAAGCTCAGTATCTTATTGTTTAATAGAATGATGTTACCTTTCTGTCCAAAAAGAATCTTTGAAGCTCAAAGCCAAGAATGGCAACACATCTGTCAAGAAAATGCCTCCATAAAATATTTAAGCTGCTCTTCGTGAAAGGGAAAAAAATCCTTTGACAGAGGTGGCTTCCCTGAATGACCTTCACATTTCATATGAGAAAACATATTTTGCCACCTGAAGTCAAAATAAAGCAAGCTTTTTGCCCATTTCTGCCATGCAAGTTTTAGGAACTGCTTCAGGAGGAAATTAATTTCACCAATTCAAGCCTCAAAATACAACAGAGAGATCAACTGGAGTTTAGACAGCATAAGAATCTAACTTTCATGAGGTTACTATATGTGCTATGGTCTTATCTGGATATACTGTATAGAGCTATTTATTTATTCATTTATTTGTTTACTTGTTTGTTTATTTATTTATTTGAGGGATTTCCCATGCTAAAGCAAATGCCCAAGTGTCCTTACAAAGTTCAACTTCCTCCTTCTCCTATCCTCACAACAACCCTGTGAAGTAGACGAGGCTGTGAGTTGTCTCCCAGGAAGCTTCATGGCCAAGTAGAGATTTGAACCTTGATTTTAGTAAGTTAAGTGGAACTTAGTGGGTTAAGAAAAACTAGTCACCCAATGATTCTCCAATTTAGAAGCTGATTGCTATGAATCCTTCAGCAGCCAGTGAGCTTCTTCAGGAGCCTTCTCAGGCCCTTGGGGAAAATTCCTATTGGATTCTGGAGAAGGGATGGAGGAGGAAATGTCAGTGCTGTTACTCTTGCCCTACAATCCAGAGTAACTACGGGAGCACGTAAGAGACATTACCTGTACCCGTAGTTACTGCAACACCTAGTGAAAATCTATGGGAAATTCATATTGCAATCCAGAGTAAATTGTTCTTACACCGGAGCAAGGACTCCCTGTAGTTACTTTGGATTGTGCCCTTCATCTCTTCCCTCCCCAAAGGCCAATGTGGTGCCATCCTAGGGCAGAGAGGGCAGAATTGCCAAGCTGTAAGACCTGGTAAGGTGAGGAAGGAGAAAGAACAAGGTGAGTCAAGTTGGTTGTGACTGGAAGAACTAGTCAGAGGGGCAAGCTAGTGTATATCCACAGGGATCTAGTAATGAGCCTTTCTCCTGGGCCTGGCACATCCTGGCATTAGTCCTGGTTCATGCATGCGTTTAAGTCCAAAGTTTGTACCGGAGTCATCAAGTGATGAATGCACATGTCATCCATTCCTCAGAGGAGGAAGCATTTTGCTCTGCAGTCACATTGACTTCCTTAGGAAGTCTTCTGCCACTTGGAGCTCCATGATCCTTAGAATGGGTTTCCTTTTTGGCTCGTTCTTCTCTCCAGCTCTTGATGAGCTGTACCTAACACAATTTGAAATTTTATTTTCCGTCTCAGTGGCATCAGGACACACGCATTAGTCTTAGTTTTTTCTTTTTGTGGAATGCTAAACACGGAGTGATACTTTATCTCATCCATCTTAGCCTGATCTGGTCGTTGCTATAGAAACTATTTCTGCAGTCGTTTCATACAGAATTTAGACAATATCTGCGCAACTCCTTCTTTTTTCCTGGTATCTCTAATACCTTAACCACTTAATTGGCTAAGGACACAATCCAGAGCAAATTCAGCCTGCTCTGCCCTAACTACTCTCTCCTAACTATTCTGTATCCAGAGCAGAAAGTTATGCTGAATCCAGAGAGTCAGGAAGCCTGGGCTGCCCTAACTGCTCCAGAGCATGCTAAGTAATTGACACAAGGGGAAGACTTGCTCCTGAGGAGACACCCCTCAGATCACACTGAACAAGGAACAGCTGTGGTGCCTACAGTGGTGACATGACTCTGCACATCACCTGGTGCGGAAGTCTGTGCGTCATCCCTGGGATGCGCGCCCCCCCTACCTGG
This sequence comes from Cryptoblepharus egeriae, assembly GCA_030015325.1. Lineage (NCBI taxonomy): Eukaryota > Metazoa > Chordata > Lepidosauria > Squamata > Scincidae > Cryptoblepharus > Cryptoblepharus egeriae. Next base: position 84,459,488 of record JAREYC010000001.1, on the reverse strand, counting down.
ACTGTGCAGTCACCAAAGTTGGCACCTGCGCAGTTGTTTCTGAAGCCAACTGGCTTCAGAAAGAGTACTGCGCAGGCACCATCTCTGACACCTGCGCAGTACTTTTCTGAAGCCTTTTGGCTTCGGGGGAGACTGTGCAGGCGTCAGAGTTGGTGCCTGTGCAGTACTCTTTCTGAAGCCATTCGGCTGCCGCTCCGCCTCCTGAGTGAGGCCGAATGGCTGTGCAGAGGCGCGGACTTTCTCTGCTCTAAGGAAGTCTCCTCTGAAGCTGTTCGGCATGCTCAGTGTGTTTCTGCACAGTGCACCTCAGATGGCCGTTCAGGCCAGCTCCTCAGACAAGTGGCAGCTTCTGGCTGCTGCTCCGCCTTGGAGCAGGCCTGAATGGGGGTGCTGACGCCCGGGGCCTGCCAATGGACAGTCAAACTATGGGGCACATCACCCCATACGGAGCGCATCCCCAATGCAGCCCACACCAGCCGCACCAGTCTGGTGACGCCACTGGGTGCCTGCCTGATAAGGAGTCCCTGATGAGATGCCAGCACATTCTACAGTGAATACAAGGGGCTTCTTGGAGTGGCCTGCTGTATCCTGAGGTTTGTGGGCAGCCGTAGTTTGTTCCATATCCTGAGGTTGAGAGGCAGGGGTTGCATCTAGGCTGGCCAAGAACTCAGATTTTTGGTCAACACTGCCATTCTTACTCGGGCCTTATCATGGACCCCTATGGGTCTACTCATTACTATACCTGCTCCTGAGGTGGTATAACTCTGAGGGCTGGAAGAGGGCATTTCTGCCTTGGAAACAGGCTCTGGATACAGAGTAACTGCTCTGCCCTAGGCAATGCTAAACATGCCCTCAACTTGCCTCTCCTGAGCTGCTTAGGCTGCCCCAGTTAGGGCAGAGCAGGTCCACCTCTCTTAGGGCACCCTATGTTGCCTTGCTCTGCCCTAAGCCTCTTCCAGAGTAACTGGGCTGGAGCATCTTGCAGTTGCTCCAACCTAGTGTTAGATAGGGCAACCTAAGGGCTCTTATGTGGACAGATTAGTTGCTCTGGATTGGGCTGCCTGTGTATAGCAATTAATTCAACAAAGCAGTTTTTTGCTTCATGAAATATCTTTGCTTGGTGTTAAAGCAATACCAAGAAGTCTCAATCAACTATCAGATTTCTTGGCAGCCAATTAACAACACAGCTGAGTTCAGATCCTGCTATTAATACTGCAGCCTTGTATCTTTCATGGCAACCCCAGGCTGTGCTTAGTTCAGTGCCGTAGATGCCCAACGTGGTCCATTGGACATTTCAGAATTTAGTTTTGTGTTTTTTTGTGGAATCTATTATTATTATTATTATTATTATTATTATTATTATTATTATTATTATTATTATTATTATTATTTGACAACCTATGACTTTTTTTAGTGCTAGTTAGATGGTTATAAATCCAGAAGCATGAATGTTCTGAATTTACAGTTTTTCTGTAAATTCAGATTGAACCATCTAATCCCACATGGTCCATTGGACTTTTCATTGGTTTTTCCATAGAAAGGTCTATTTGACCTTGGCAGTCTTAGGTGAGAAAAAAACAAAGGGATTCATAGGTTCAATATTTTGCTAGCTAAAATTATAATCAAAATTCATAATTTCACAACATTCATTCATTATATGTACCAAACTATAGTACAGGGTTGTACAGAGTCCATTTATTGGCCTCCAGGTCCATTGGACTTTTGTGGTCTTAGCTGATAAAAAAGCTGAGTTACTAAGGGTTAGTGAACTTTCTACTGAAGGGATTCATCAACTGATCTTTGGGATCTACGGTAATTCACTCTCCTGATACCAGCTATCCTTTATATAACATTATGCTTAACATCCAGTGATGGGATTAAAAAAAACACAACCAGTTCTATGCCCATCTGGCATCCACTTTTAAATGGCTATTTTTAAACTTTATATGTCATATTTCTCATTAACAACCGGTTTTATAGAGTAGGTGTGAACCTGTTGGAGCCCACCACTGTTAACATCTATTCCTTTCCTTGATTGGAAAAATTTAGGGATTTCATGGCCACCAGAAGTGGAGTTAACCTGGGCTAAAGAGATGAATAGCAATCTTGGAATGGGAAAGTTTTCAACAGTGTCTTCATCAGACACTGGTGGATGTTGTACAGCCAGTGACAGTATTCACAGGATCGGTGGACCATTTGGCTCACCCCAAAGACTGATGGGTCCATATACCGGAGAGGCCCACATTGGTGGATGCCATATCCATACATTTATCTATAGATTGATTTGGGACCACCCCAGTGGAGATACCCCAAAGAAGATACCTTTCTTTCCGAATATGAGGACAGCTCTCTCAGGCTCACACTGAGCCATACAGCTCAAAGCATATAAATTCTGATTTCACAGAGAAAGTGTTTTGAATGCCTTATAAATTGGGACCTGCAAAAGGTTGGGATAGGGTTGAAATCTCACTTAAAGAGCAAGTTCACAGCTTGGATGTTCCTAGATCCAGCATTGCTTTTGAATGTCCAAGTGGCATTCATAGCTCAAAGCACCATTTTCAGCTTTGGTTGGTTTGCCAGGTATGCCATCTCCTGGAAAAGAAAGGCATTGCTAATTATCTGTATCTTTGTAACATCCTTTCCTAATTGCAATTTCTTGTATACATTGTATAGTCCATTTTGAAGCCTTTGGATACATTAGCTCATTCATGGTCTGGCACAGAATTGGTTGAACTGTCCGGATTCTGTTGTTCTCTGTAGTTAATTGGTTGCTTGATGTTTTATCTGAATCTTATTCCAGTCTTTATGCAATGATATGTTTTGCTCTATTATCAGTTGTGCTGATGATGTTTTAATATATTATTGATTAAAAATTCACCTGGGTGAGCCCCCCTGAGCCCATCCTGCCCATCCAAGGGACCCTACCCTGCCTGGGGTACCCCACATTACTACTGACAAGGCACACCATGCTGTTCAAATCCCCCAATTTTCCTATTAATAAATTATTCCTGCTGCAGTCCTGAGGACTATCCATGGCACACTGGTTGACAATCACAGCTGAAAGTTTAAAATAATAACTCATTAGTTGGCCTTGGGCTGGCCACTCTTTCCCAAACCCACACCTGCAAGATTGGAACTATAATATTGATCCACTTGATGGTTGTAATACTGATGTAATATTGGAATACTGAGAGTTTTAATAGAGGTAATAATAATATAGTCTCATTCTCCAAGGTGCTTTAAGGATTACTGGGATAATGAATATGAAACATAAGGAGCAGCTAAAGTGCTATACACATGCTAAACTTTATTATTACAGATTACAGATTATTACAGATTACAGATATGTAGTGAAGTACAGTCATGGGTAAGGGCCTAAAATAAATATAAAAGAACAGAGCTGTTAAAGATATAAAAGTAGTACTGTACATGGGGGGTAAGGTACACTATTCACCAAAGGTACACAATGTCAGAACAGTCATTTGGACAATTGTAACTAGTTTCACGATAAAGAAAATGCAGCAGATATATTTGGATTTTAATTCTGTACTAATGATCACACCGGATAAATTGCAAGACATTGTTTGTGTGGATACAGGACCTGTTTCCACCTCTCTGTCACCGTAGAGTCCCAGGGCAGCTGCTTGGCCCAACGGGATGCTAACTCATAGTGCAACTCAATTCACAGAGATAACAATCTTACACACACTTGCTTGGGATCAAGTTTGTTTGAATTCAGTAGAAACTATTTCCATGTAAATAGATACAGAACCACGTTGAAGGAGGAACAATTAGTGTCAGAATCTGAAATCAATATTGGGACTGCCTTGATTCCTTTGTTCATATATTACACATGGCAGAATTAAGTTGACTAATAATGAATGGAAGCAGATGGAGAATTCCCTCCTGGGTGTTACTATAAACTGGTATTGAGACTCCCAGAGTATTCTCTAAATAAATCTTGTGTGCTAGAAATATCTTGACATTTCATTGCAAAATATGCAAAACACAGTTTTAAAGGAGAAAAAAGAAACAGATCAGGATTCCTTTTGCAAACACAGCTTCTCCTTGTCTCCCTTTGATCTGCTTATTTGTATATACTGTTTTTAGGACACATTTTTGCAAGTCGATGGATACCACTTGAGACCAATGAATGAATCATAGGATCTGCCTGAGGAAATAAATACAATTCTTCAGCTTCTTTCTATAACAAGACATTAAAGTTACATTATCCCTAGCAGAGAATAAACTTGCTAAATGGTATAAGTTCTTCCATGCTTCCCCAAGGACCAGAAGAAATTGCATATCATTTACTGTAATGATTTCTTTTTAGCAGACTATGACAAATTGGATGAGGATTCTGTGAATAACACCAGACATTATCAGGACACCAAGAAACACTTTGAGGAGAAGGGAAGCAGATCATCATCTTCTGTGTCCTCCATTGATGATGAGCAGAAGCCCTTGTTCTCTGGGATAATAGGCTACCCATCTGTACTGGGAAAGGCAGCAATACTGAATTTTGAAGATATGGTGCATGGAACAGAGAGAATCCACACTGATAAAAGAAGTCATTCTTGCAAAGGTAATTTGGAAAAAAACATATTCAGAAAAAACAAATAAGGAGTTTGGAAAAAACATATTCAGAATTAAGAATCCTTGGAAAAATAATACAAAAACATAATTTATTACTTTGCAAAGAACAATTTATTTTAGAATCTTCCTTCTGGTCAAATTCATGTTCTTGCATGTAGATCATCCCATTAGCATGGGATGTTCAAACAATGATTTCCTTCAAGGGTACATGTGATTCTTGGTACCTATTTTTCCATAGAGATTGAACAGTATTCTTTGTTATTTTTGTTTTCTTCTGTTGTCTATGTTTCTATATATGTAGTAATTTATTATTTCTTCGTACATTACTGTATAAGAAATTTTTGTCCCACTCTTCTGCCCCCACAAGAGCCACCAGGACGGCTCACAACTATAACAATGGTTATTCTATTTATATTTGACTCTGTCCCACACAATGAAAGTCACAATATTTTTCAAAATGTTTTTCTTCTCCTCAGAGGCAGTTGGTATTTCTCGGTGTAAAGAGGGGCACAGTGTAGCTTAAAAAGCACAGCAGGTGGAGAAGAGGAGGTGATGGTTGATTTTGCCTCACTATCTCCTTCTGGTTCACCATGTTTTCCACTTGTTCTCTAGAGACAGGTGGTGGTGTATCTAAAAGAGGATAAACCCCTGGTTGAAAACTGCACGTAATGATTGATTTGAAGTATCAAACAGGCAGAAAAAAATCTCAGTATTAGCTATGCCCTGGTCACCTTCTGAGGCTTTTCTAATGCCTTGAAAGTATCAGAAAACCACTTCAGTTTTGCCATATCTCAGAAAGGCCTCCAGAGGTCTGAGAAGGGTTTTTCTGGTCAAGATGGTCACTCTGATGCAGCCTCTTCAGGATCAGAACACTCTCTGGATGTGACTGGAGTGGTGTTCCAGATACTTTTGGAGGGCCTGACATGCCTGAACTATGGGTTTCAACTGTCAGAGAGAACAGGCTCCCTTTAAGGCTCCTGTTTTCAGATTGAAATAAAAATATAATGCAGATTCAAGTTGGTTCCGGTTTTTCTGTGCGTCCTTGGCTGCACCATTCATTCAGCTTTCAGAAGTGTGTGCTTGCTTTGTTTACTTTAGCTTTTAGCATCCAAAAGGAGCAGGCACCTTTGAACGCTATTTGCTCAGTTTCTCTGAATCAATTAAAGACAGCTTTGTTGCTCCATCTGTTGGAAAATCTCATACTATGCTCAAATAGCTGCTCAAAAAATGTACGTGATGAATAGCTAGATGTCTGTGATGTCACACATCAAATACGGTTCACAAAAAACTGCTGAAAGTGGGTTAAAGAGGATGAGCTTGATTTATGACCAGCCATTATTTTTCACTATGGCCTATCTGAGATATGCTGCCAACACATACCATAGATTTAAGGCATAATTCCTCAAGCACCGCTCATATGCAAGACCCATGAGAGCCATATGACAGCACTGTTTAATGGCTTCTGCTTTTCAAGAATTACTATCCAAATGTATAATGTCCCCTTAATTTAGTATAACGTGCAGTCATAACATCTTTCCTGGCAGTTCTTCATGAGCAAGGAGAAGAAGATTTGATTTTTACTACACAAGGGAGTGTTTGATGGTAGGTAAATTATTGAATATGTCTTCAGACAAGGCTGGCATTTTGGCCTTTTAATGGAGATGAGCACCACTATTAGAGTCGGCCATGACTAGCAGGGCAACCTGCATGGGACACCTTTACCTGAAAAATATTGAAATGCTAAGAAATGTACAACATCATGGCTTTTCTTTGCGTATATGTGTATTGCCCTTCTGTAAATTCACCAGTAAAACAGGGTGACCATATAGAATGGAGGACAGAGTGCCTCTACCTTTAACCACTGCATAGAAGAGGGAATTGAGACAGGTTTTTGAGATATCATAGAAGGGTTTAAAAAGCAGCACCTGCCTCAATTCCCTCTTCAATGCAAAGATAGAGACATTTTGTTCTCCATTCTACTGTATATGGTTATCCTGCAGTAAAATGAACTTTGAGTTTCAACAAATGAGACCTGCTACAAATTGCTGCATCTCTTCAATGCTAATTGTGTTTTTCAAAAGGTCAAAAAGGTTAAAGTTTCAATTCTATTTCAATTTCTATTTCAATTCAATTTCTAGCACTAATACAGTACAGCCCCTTGTGGAGACCTCCATGACTGCCTTCCCAGTTGGATGCAGTGCACAGCCCATTGGGCATGGCTTCACTACTAGTGGAAAGTTGGAAAGGATTGGACCCTAACACCTTAACCTTTTATTCTGGTTGTTTCTTCCCCCTCTAATTTTTCATCACCATTTCAATTTGTAGAGACACTGAGCTCAGTCTGCACCAGGTTGCTAGGGTGGAGGTAGAGAAATTACGTTCTTCTTTACTTCTAGATTTATGTACTTCTTCATACTAAGGAGTGGGCTGTGGGTGGCATAAGCAGTTAAGACGCTGTGCCTGTTAACCAGCAGGCCAGGGTTCGAGACCCAGGTCGGCCCCACAAGACAGGGTGAGCTCCTGTCCTTAGCCCAGCTCTGCAACGCCAGCTGGATCCAATCCTATTGGCTCTGCCTTTCCATTGGACTAATTCAGTGGCGTGGAGAGGGGGGATTTGCTGCTTGGGTAACAGCCTATCCTCCATAACAATCTAACCCAGGCTTTTGTGCTTTGCATGCAGCGTATGCAGTGCCGAGCACAATACCATAGTCTTTCACGACTGACGGAGGCCTGCATACTAAGGAGATCCACCACCACCAAGAATGTAGAATATACTCCCTTGGAAATCTGGTTTTGTGACAATCCGACAGCAAATTCAGGTGGTTCAATGCCTATAACGGTGGATATTGACCAGATCCACCAAACATGAAATTTTTTTACCTACAAACTAAATAGTTTTTAGAGTTTACATTAGATTTTGTGACTCAAACTTCCTGGGCACATTTTGCAGTTTGAAAACTCATCTTTTTCCTCCTGGCAGCCAGAAATGTGTTGTTACAGCTACAGCAACATTTTCCAAGGCAACCTAGTTCAAAGTGTACTCTGGGCTAAATTTAGCAAGTTTAAAAGGTGTACATTTTTGTTATGGGCAAGCACAAACCAAAACTTTTCTTCTACAGTGATAGTGAGTAGAAATTTTCTTTTTGCATGAAGATATTTGAAATTTGTCTATTGTTTTCCTTTAGGATTGCAATTTTTTTCATGAATTAACTGGAAATGTTCAAAAACATATCTAAAAATGATTGTAATATTAAAAATTGTGTGTATTTAAAAATGATCATACTTGTAGAACCCCCATTAACACTTGTTTTTGGTAGAATAGCATATAATTAATACCCAGGGTATATATATACCTATAAATCCAATCCAATAAATGTTTATTTAGAAGTAATTTCAACAGATTTCAATGTAAATCTAGGCAGAAAGTACACATAGGTTTTCCTCCCACTAAGGGTGCCACAGGAGACTTCAGTCCTGAGCAGAGGATTAATGTTTGTGAGGAAAACCCTACAAACTGGGCAAGAGGCATGCTTGCCTGTGGGTGTTTCTCTTTTATTTAGCAGGGGGAGAGTAACTAGCACTCTTCATCCCAGTAATGTCTTTTCTAGTGGCTTCTGCTGGTAGGTCCTTTTTAGATTGTGAGCCCTGCTGGGACAGGGAGCCATTAGTTATTTGATTTTTCTTTGTAAACTGCTTTTTGAACTTTTGTTGAAAAGTGGTATATAAATACTCTTAATGGATTGATTGTTGGTTGAAGGAAAAAAAAAGCTTCTTGGCCTTTTCCTTCAGCTCAACTGTGTACACTCAGAATGCCCATTTGCACACTTTTATCTCTTGAGGGAAAAATATACAAGTATCATTTCCCATCAAATAATCGAGGGAAGCCATTTTGGGAGGGAAAATGTCCACAATGGCAAATGGCCCCATTAGCTGCTGTTTGCCTTCAGCAAGTTCTCCTCTCAAGATTGTAGCCTACTGATTTATGTTTCATGAGAAACGTAGGCATTACTGTGAGGACAAAACAAAGAAACCTATATGGATATCATAGGCCAAAGTACTATCTCATATATTTGATTGATCCTCACTCTTTATGATCTTGTGTTTTAACAGACATCACTGACAGAAGAATCTGGGAAGAAGATCCCAGTGGTGGTCACCATGAGTCATCCAGTCAATCAGCATTACCTCATGTCAGATGGGGCATCTCCGAAACAGAAAGTGAGATAAATTATGGAGAAGTGGAACAAAGATTAGATTTACTTCAAGACCAACTCAACAGGTAAAATAATGTTCATGAGAGAGAGTGTGCCTCCAAAAATGGTTAATGTCCCAATCCGCTCAGGCCTAATGCTCTGGAACACTCTTATTCCAGCAGCACAAGGCCCTTCACAGCAGTTGCAAAATAGCAACAAGCCATTCAGTGCAGTCTGACTAAGAGCACAATCCTAATCATGTCTACTCAAAAGTAAACCCCATTGTGTTCAGTGGGTTTTACTCCCAGAAAAGTGTCTTTAGGATTGCAGTCTAATACAAAAAATGGTGAACAGCCAGGTCCATGTACCAGTTGACTGCAAAGTCTGATAGCACCAGTACATTGTGCAAAGAGGTTGGAGGAGTTGGAAAAGGGGAGGAAAGGATGACAATCAGAGCTGGGAAAAAGGTAACTCAGCATCAGGTATCAGTGGAAATATTATGTGCTAGTATCCTGGCCTTGATCCCCTGACCTGGATCCATGCAGACTTGTACCAACTATAGAACTGGTGCAGATCCAGGTAGAACCAACAAGCCCATTACTGGCTAGCTGGGTCCAAGGAACAAATGTTCTAGTTCCCAGCCATCTGCCCTGCCATCTTGGCTAAAGTATTGAATATTAAATCTAAAACAGATCCTTACCAACTGAACCAACATGATTGATTGTATCATCTCTAAAATTGGGGGTGGCAGTAAAGAAAATTTATTGTATTTAACATATTTTTACCCTGCCTTTCTCCCACAGAAGGGAACTCAAGGCGGCTAACAACCCTGTCAGTACAATGAAAGATAAAAACATATATCACATTTAAAACATGTAAAAAACATTAAAAACTTTTAAAAACAGTTCAACACCCTAAAAAACACAGTAAAAGAACAGCTAATATTCCTTAATGTTCAATGTAACCCTTACTGCCTTATTCTGCTTCACCCCCAAATCCAGAGTAACTATGGGAGCATGTAAGAGACATTATGTGCACCCGTAGTTACTGCACCTCCTAGTGAAAACCTATGGGAAATTCATACTGAAATCCAGTGTAAATTGTTCTTACACCGGAGCAAGGACTCCCCATAGTTGCTCTGGATTTTGCCCTCATTCTCTTAACACATCACTTAAAATCACCAACAAGTATAAATAATGACTATGAGCACAATCCTAACCATCCTTGACCTGATCTTAACTAATCGTGAAGAACTGATTGACCGGGTCAATGTGGCGGGAACTTTAGGGGAAAGCGATCATGAGCTGCTCAGTGATGGGCTTCAAAAAAATTAACAACTGGTTCTATGCCCATCTGGCAGCCACTCTTAAATGGCTAATTTTAAACTTTATATGTCCTATCTCTCATTAACAACCGGTTCTATAGAGTAGGTGCGAACCTGCTGGAGCCCACCACTGGATCTGCTGGAATTTAAAATAATGTGGGAAATAAAAAGAGTGCAGAGTGAAACGTATACATTGGATTTCAGGAAAGCTGATTTCAACAGGCTTAGAGGAGTCATAGGCGGAATCCCATGGGTTGATGATCTAATGGGGAAAGGGGCCCAAGACGGGTGGGAGCTCCTTAAGAGGCAGCTTCTACAAGCACAGTCAGAAACAATTCCCATGAGAAAGAAAGGGGAAAAAAACCAGGTTGGCTCCACAAGCAACTTGGGGATTAGCTGAAGTTAAAGAAAGAGACATATAGGGAGTGAAAGCCTGGAAAGATCACCAGGGAGGAGTAAAGGCAGATAGCCCGGTCTTGTAGGGAGGGGGTCAGGAATGCTAGAGCTCAGTATGAGCTGAGTCTGGCCAGGGGTGTCAAGGATAACAAAAAGAGCTTCTTTAGATATGCCCAGAAGAACAGGAGGAGAGACGAGGGGCTGGGGCTGCTCCTGGACAAAGATGGACAGCAGGTGTCTGGAAACCAGCAGAAGGCAGAGCTGCTCAACTCCTACTTTGTATCTGTCTATTCTTGGAAGGAGGGCTTTGCAAATGGGGGTGCGGAATCATTGGCTGATGCAGGGATGTACTTGTATCCCCAAAGAGGTAATGAAAACATGGATGGTGCAGAACAGCAGATTAAGATTGATAGAGAACTGGTTCGAAACCACTTAACTGCCCTCAATGAATTCAAGTCATTTGGACCAGATGAGCTGCATCCTCGAGTTCTTAAGGAATTCACAGATGTTCTTGCAGAGCCTCTGTCGATCATCTTTGAGAAATTCCTGAGGCGTGGAGAAGTGCCACTGGAAGTGGACTGGAAGAGGGCAAATGTAGTCCCAATCTTTAAGAAGGGGAAAAAAGAAGACCCGGGAAATTATAGACCAGTCAGTTTGACTTCAATCCCAGGGAAGATATTAGAACAAATCATAAAACACACAATTTGTGCACATCTAGACAAGTACTCGGTGATCAAAACAACCCAGCATGGATTTACCAAGAATAAATCTTGCCAGACAAATCTGATCTCCTTTTTTGATCGGGTTACAAGCTTACTGGACAGTGGCAATGCTGTGGATGTCATTTATCTTGACTTCAGCAAAGCATTTGACAAAGTCCCACATGACATTTTAATTGGGAAGTTGGAAAAATATGGGCTAGATGGGGCAATTGTAAGGTGGATCTGCAACTCAGACCGCACACAAAGGGTTTTAGTAAATGGTTCTGTGTCAACCTGCAGGTTGGTTTCAAGTGGGGTACCCCAAGGCTCTGTCTTGGGACCGGTTCTCTTTAACATTTTCATTAATGACTTGGAGGAAGGATACGGGGGAGCCTGATCAAATTTGCGGATGACACCAAGCTGGGAGGAGTAGCAAACACATTAGAAGACAGGGGAAAACTCCAGGAGGATCTGGATAAACTAGAATACTGGGCTGTAACAAATAGAATGAATTTCAACAGGGAGAAGTGCAAGGTTCTGCACTTAGGAAATAAAAACCAAAAATACAGGTATAAAATGGAGGATACTTGGCTTGGCAGCACAACATGTGAGCAGGATCTTGGAGTCGCCGTGGATCACAAGCTGAACATGAGTCAGCAGTGTGATGTGTCTGCAAAGAAGGCAAATGCCATTTTAGGTTGCATTAAGAGGTCTGTAGCTTCCAAGCTGTGAGAAGTTCTAGTTCCTCTTTATTCAACATTGGTCAGACCTCACCTTGAGTACTGTGTTCAGTTCTGGGCACCTCACTTTAAGAAAGATGCAGCCAAACTGGAGCAAGTCCAGAGGAGAGCGACAAGAATGATCAGTGGGATGGAAGGGAAACCCTACGAGGAAAGGTTGGGGGAACTTGGGATATTCATCCTGGAGAAGAGGAGACTGAGAGTAGACCTGATTGCCCTCTTCAGATACTTGAAGGGCTGTCATAGGCAGGAAGGGGCTCATTTGTTCATAGCTGCTTCTGAAAGCAGAACTAGAACCAATGGGTACAAACTGCAAGAGAGGAGATTCTGGTTGGATATCCAGAAAAAATTCCTGACGGTTCAGGTGGTTCAGCAGTGGAACAGATTGCCAAGGGAGGTGGTGGACTCTCCCTCACTGGGGACCTTCAAGCAGAGGCTCGACAAGCACCTGTCGGGGATACTCTAGGGGGATTTCCTGCTGCAGGCAGGGGGTTGGACTAGTTGACCTACTAGTTCCCTTCCAACTCTATGATTCTATGTCTTCTCAAAAGTAAGCTCCATTATGTTCAATGGGTCTTACTTCCAGGAAAGTGTCTTGAGGATTGTAGCCTATATCCTCCAGAAAATCAGTAGCAGTACACAATTCATTTCAGGTTAATTCTATATAAAATTCTGAGTTCCTTGGGGAATATAGATGTTAACTCTAAAAAGACAGAAACATTTTTCAAAACTCGCCCTAATTATCAATAAAGAACATATGTGTTTGTTCACACTTCAGTTTTAGAACCAAATTAGTGAAAATGGCAAGACCACTAGCTGATCCTCTGTTTTCTGTAAACTTGTTGACTTTAAAACTAGATAAAATAATTTTGTTTGTAACACTTCCAGTTTCCTGTAAACAAATAATGTCATGTCCCCAAAGAAATTTTTAAAAATCATCCTTAGGGCAGCAAATGTTCAGGCCAGCAATATCCCAAAAAGACTAGAGAGGCAGTTTTTATTTCATCACCTCTGGAGAAGAATCATTTGTTATTGAGAAAAATTGTTTAATCAAAACGAAAAGAAAATCATTGAACCTCTTTAATGGAAGATCCTTCCGCTGAGAACTTTCACTAGTGCATCTGTTATAGTTCTTTAGTTTAGGGCGCAATCCAGAGTAACTACGGGGAGTCCTTGCTCCGGTGTAAGAACAATTTGCTTTGGATTGCAATATGAATTTCCCATAGGTTTTCACTAGGTGGTGCAGTAACTACGGGTACACGTAATGTCTCTTACGTGCTCCCATAGTTACTCTGGATTGTAGGGTTAGCCAGTCGAGGATTGGCAATCAAATCATAATTTGTTGTCAGCCTGCTTGGTTGTGTTTGGATTTTAGCCAAGGTTTAATATTGAGTGACTCACCCTGGAGTGACTGCTTCGTATCAAGATGTGATGAATTTTTATCTGCACATACAAATTTATGTGTTTGACCTTAAGTTTGACTGAAGCAGTGATTCCCAAAATTTAAGGGAGATTTACTTCCTAAGTAAGTTGGTGAAAGGTTGCAGCTAGAACAGTGATCCCCGAGATCATACCCCTCTGCTGGAGAAGGAGGGCTATTTCCAATACACTGGAAAGAATCACTCCCACTTCTAAACCTAACAAGGGGTGCCTCCTGGGTCTGGGGAGTGTGGAAAGCCCTGGTGATCCCAAAAGAATGCTTATGGTTCTTCCTGTAGCTTGAGACCAGTGAAAGTTGCACCTGCAACTAAACTGGAAATCTGACTTCTCGTTTAAATGTGATGACATTTTCACTAGTTTCAATCCACAAGGAACCATGCAAGCATTCTGCTGGGCTTCCCATGACCCCCCCAAACCCCCAGAACCTGCCAGCACCAGATAGATTTGGAAAAAGCCACCTTCTTCTGCTGCTTTTCCCTTCCTCTGCCTCTTAAATGGAGGGGGAGACATTTCCTCAAACTGGACTTAAGAGTTTGCTGTTTTTATATTTTCTAAATGAAACCCTTCTTATTAAAAGAGACTATGTTCTGTCACATCCCCCAGAAAGCCAAAATTCGCCAGACAAGTCTGGCTTTTGGCCATTGGACCGAACCGTCTGGTCCAATAGGCTAGGGTCCGGACTTCTGGGAGGTTGGGAGGGTGATTGGGGACTGGGAGGCCGATAAAGCCAGCCGCGGCTCGGCGCAGCTAAGTCCGACCAGCCGCGGCTTAAATTTTAAAAAATGGTCTGCGCATGCACATGCAGCCTATCCTTTCCTAAAGGATTTCTAGAGCAGAGCTTCTGTGAAGGTGGAGACCTCTTTTGACCTCCCCAGCACATGCCTCCAATTTGGAAGTGAAAGTGCCAGCAAGGTCAGAATCTTTTGACTGCTCTAAGAATCTTTGAGGAAAGGTTTTATTTCTGCTGCAGCTGGCAGGATTTAGCCATGCCAAGCCGCGGCTGGCTATATCGGCCCCCCAGTTCCCCCAAGCACCCTCCAACCCCCCCCCCCGAAGGCCAGACCCTAACCCCATTATGGGATTAGTCTCCCCTGGAGCCTCCACAGCCAAGGTAGGCACCCCCTTCCCATGTCTACTCAGAAGTAAGCCCATTAAGTCAATGGAGCTTACTCCTGATTTTTAAAAAAAATTTTGTCCTACATTGTGTTTTTATTAAAAGTCTGAATTTTCAAATGAAAATGAACTTTTGGGTGACCATGTCCTACATTTTGACTTTAGGATGTGGTCATCCTGTGTTCTGTATAATAAAAAAGCTTTTCCATCATATCTGTGATGTGCACAGTGGTGCCCTGCCTCCCAGTGCTTTTCACTGTCCGTTGGTGCCTGCTGCTCAGTAGGGATGCTTGATTGTGCCCATTGCCTGATGGCATCCAGTAGGGATGCCTAATGATGCCTGGTTGTATCCATTGCCTTGTAGGTGCCTAGTGTTGCCCAGTGGTACCCACTACCAACTGTACAGTGGTTCCCAATGCCTGGCAGGGATTTCCAGTGCCCACTGCTACCCCTTCGTAAACTCCAGTGCCTATTGGTGCCAGTGCCCCAGCATCTTGGAGGACTTGGTGCAATTAAGAACAAACTGCTGGTGACTTAAGAGACAACTCCCAGTGGAAATGAACTTCTGAACAATATCCCACAAAACCTATGGAGCCTGAAATAATTGTCTCAGCATAAATAGACAAACTTGCCAAGCATTAAACAGTTTAGATCCTACACCCTTACAACGGAAGACCATGATTGCCCCAAAATTAGCACCAAACAGGAGAAGCCCTTCAGGCAAGCACCCAAAGCAACTACTTTTGAAGCAACTTGCAGGTCACAGCCTTGCCCGTACGCAGGTGGAATAGATCTTGCAGGCAGGTGCAGAAGGGACTTGTAAGGAGGCAGAGGCACATCTAATTGGAAATTGGCCTTTGTTCAGGTGTGTAACATTTTTTATCTATCATTTGCCCAGAATTCCATTACTGTCATCACTTTTGTCATGACAAATGGGCAATTTAATCCTGAATTGACAAATTCAGTCGGCATGAGTTAGAGAGTGCTTCTGGGCACTGTGCATTTTAACAAGCAATTTAAAGTCAATGTTAAGGGCAAGCCACTTCCCTCACATTCTAGGAGCCGATAAAACTTGAATTGCCATGGCCTAATTTCCAGTGCAAAAGAAAAAGGCAGCAACATACTATGAGTTAGAAGACAGCAGAGAGTCTGAAGCATTTAACAAACAGTGCCAGTTGGCTGATAACACTATAGTAGATTTTGATGATCATTTGCAATGTGGCAACCATCTAGAAACACCCCATTATCATGGTTCTGATCTAAGAGAGTTCTGGTTAATAATAATCTTTTGCCATCTAGTCTGGCGAACGTGCTCACTTGCCAGGATTTCTAGAGAGATCTTCACAATGGTAGCAATGCAAATGCACTGGAAAGAATCACTCCCCATGTACTGAATTCTGAAGTGGCCACAGTACAGCAGGAGTTCATTTGAAACCATTTCTGGATGGTCTCTGGTGCAGACCCACCGATACATGGCTTTCAAGACCTGGTTTCTTCTGATTTCTTTAGCATGATTTTAAAGCAGAACTTGATGCTTCAGAATGACCATGTTTATTAATACAGATGGCCTGTCCCACAAGCAGTTCTACACTGATCCTGTCTCATCTATCTCATAAAGGCTAAGAACTGTAGACAAGAAACTCTGTGTTTCGAAGAAGAAAAAAGCCTACAGGGATGATCTGTACTTGTATATAAAAAGTAATACTCCATCTCTGGGAACAAAAGACAATATTTTAATCTTTAATAGAATCTACAAAAATAAATTTGCACAAGGGAAATTCTCATACCAGCTTATACACACACCATCAAATGGTCTCTGTTGAGATTCAGAGGGTGGTTTATCTATTTTATTTATGGGTCAAATTTATATCCCACTTTGTTCACAAGCAGACGTAAGGCAGCAAGGGGGCTGGTTGAGAAGAGGGTCCCTGTTCTCACAAAGATTCTCTCCTGATTTGGTATCTCTCATTCCCCTTCAACCTTTCCCACTTATAGCTGAAACGACTTTTAGGGGGCTGAAATGAATAAGAGGGGTAGGAACTTCCTTCCACAGGTACCACTTAGGCATGGCACCTAAGTGGTACCTTAACACAATCCATTTTGTGTTGGCTTATTGGGAACAGTGCACCTGTTCAGAGTCACTGTTTCAGCCTAAGAACCAAAACTTATAAGAACATCCAGTACATTATATCTTTAATTTCTATGGAGCACTGGCATTCCTGGAAAGGGGAAAAAACATTAAAAGCTTTTCCAACCACAGCTGGCTCTGAGGCCAAGGACGCTGGGCCACTTTACACTAGCAGCCAGGCACCTGTAGAAATTTAGTGTTCCTCATCCCACCCCAGGAACGCTAGTACTTTGGAGACAGGGTAACACTCATAGTTGAAAACTATTTTTCAAATGAGAATCTCTAATAGTGACTTTGTTCCTGGATGTAACACTGTAGCTTTCAGTTCTTCCTAAAGGGTGTGTTGCAATGCCTGCTGAACATCTTACTTCCCAGCAATCAGACTTTGCTATGAGTATCCAAACTGTGGCAGTAGGTTCAATATAGCAGGCGCAGCTGCAACACATAAAAACTGTTTTTGGGAAAGTCTACCTGCCTGCCC
This sequence comes from Cryptoblepharus egeriae, assembly GCA_030015325.1. Classification (NCBI taxonomy): domain Eukaryota; kingdom Metazoa; phylum Chordata; class Lepidosauria; order Squamata; family Scincidae; genus Cryptoblepharus; species Cryptoblepharus egeriae. The sequence continues at coordinate 84,442,376 of JAREYC010000001.1, read as the reverse complement.
TGACCCTTTCCCCACTTGTGAGGCTCACATTTGGCCACTGGATCGGGAAGTGAATGCTAATGTTGTTATCACATGACATGTTTCACATCATCACTACTCACTTCTGGGTTCTGAGAGTATTGCATCAGAAGTAATTTTGGGAACCAATTAAATTTAATTGGTTGGATTAATAGCTGAAATAGATTCTGTAGTGTATCATATCAGAAAGCATCCTCTTCTGGGTATTTCTGTTCACAGTGTCATCAAGAAATGTTCCTGCTCATTATGGCTGATTCTGACTTGTTAAACTCCTCTTATGCATGCCAAAGAACTTATTCCCTTTCACTTTTCCAGGCTTGAATCTCAAATGACTGCTGATGTTCAGACGATCCTGCAGCTATTGCAGAGGCAGTCCACACTTATTCCACCTGCCTATAGCATGGTGACTGCAACTGCCGATTACCAGAGGCCAGCTGTTCGAATAGTGCAAAGTCTTCATCCTGTAGCATCCATTAAAACTGACAGAAGCTTCAGTCCTTCTCAGGTATGCAATCGTGCACACAAAAAATAATGTATTCTTGTTGATTCTTTTTAATGTATTCTTGTTAATGTATTCTTGTATTCTTCTTGATTAATTTTCATTGCCTGTCTGCTTACCGTGATAACTAATTGCCTTTGTATAACATGAAAATAGGTGATCACAGAGGTTTCTGGAACCAAATGTCTTGAATGGGGAGTTCAACCTGTATTAGGATGGGGGAGCAGTGAACAATAGTGACTGAAGCTTCTGCTGGTCCAGGAGTCAAACAGCTTTTAACAAGCAGAAGGAACTGTTGTTGCCTCTATCTCCTCAGGGTCAGGGAAGCAACTGTAGCTTCCCTGAGGGTAGCAGGCCCAATTGAGGATACATAAGTACAGTAGTTGGGGAAGTGGCAGGTATGCATGCGATGTGAACAGAACAGCCCTTCTCCATTAGCTTGCTATCTTTCACCAACTTCAGGTTGAAGGTGGAGACCTTTCTACCAGAAGCAGCTGCCTCATCACCCTACCTCATTGGGGAGCCAGCCCTAATTTGTAACAGAGATTAGATTTATCAGTATATGATTTATTTCAATTAGAAGTCAATTCAAATAGTACATTGACTTGTTTGTTTTTCCAGTGTCCTGAATTCTTAGACCTTGAAAAGTCAAAACTGAAATCCAAAGAATCCCTCTCAAGTGGAGTGCATTTAAATACAGCCTCAGAAGACAACCTGGCATCATTTTTGGACCAAGAGCATGACCAGTCTTTAGATCTACCCCCACAACGTTGTAAGACTTACCTCCAGCCTATTAGACACCCATCCTTGCCTGATTCCTCTCTAAGCACTATAGGAATCTTGGGTCTTCATAGGCATGTTTCTGATCCTGGTCTTCCTGGGAAATAACTCTTTTATACTCTTACATCATTTAAAATGTAAGTGCTTTAATGGCTGGATGTTCTGTTTTTCCTTTTTTTAAAAAAAAAAAGTTAAAATCCTCTATACTTGACTCAGGGGCTACAAGGAAATACCATTATATGCAAAAGTACTGTATATTTTCCTAACTTTGTAGCTTGTAAGGTAAAGTAAACCAGTTACAATGTAAATATAGAAATATACATAAATTATAAATATATATAAATATAAATAATATATATACACACAAAAGAAAAACTGTATGTTCCAAATATAAAACTGCCAGCATTCTCAAGGCACCTTATATTTTTAAATTTTTTTAAAGCATCTGCATGTTTGGAAAAGATTACAGTTCTGTTGCATGGAGATTACTATATACTGTTTTTGATGAAATCCTATTTTATTGCGGATATGCCTTCAAAAATTAAGATGATGATCCACATAGAAATGGTTTGCTTTTCTTGAGCAACCTACAGTTCTAGTTCCACAATCTTTCAGATGATAAGTCACCATTCTGGCACTGATCTTTTTACACTCAATATAACCATTCATGGCTTTGGTATAGACTATAGTAGCTTAAGTCTTCTTGGTTTGGATGTTAATCATGTAAAACACTACAGTATTAGCAAATAAGTTGATTTAATAAGTAATAGTTTTTTAAAAAACCAACAACCTGTTAAATTAAGCTGCATAATAAGGAATTTATTTTTCTTTATAAAAATTTTACCATAGCTAAAATCTGTCACTCACAAAAAGGCAGTGGCCTGTCAAGAAGACCCTTGAACATAATCAAATTCAATAAATTTAATTAACTTACCTTACAGAAGAGTTTGTTCCTTTTGTTCAGTACAAACTGTGTAACAAGCTGTGCAATATATTTTATTTTAGTCACATTATGGTTTGAGATTTCACTTCTCACCTACTAGTCATTCCCATCCCACTCTTGCCCAACTAACTTTAAAAGGACTACAGCCCTGCTATTTCAAACCTTAGTGAATTCGGAGCACCAAAGCACTGGAGTGATCCATCTGTATCCAACTTCCTCTTGCTAATCGAGTTCCTTCAGTAGGCAATACAGACACAGGCCATGATATCCTGGGGCATGTGCTCTGATTCCACAAGAGAACACTGTACGCAGTGCCATAGCTAATTATCATGTAGCCCTTGTGCAACGCTCACAACCAGAAGTGATGTCATGTCTGGGCTTTTAAAAAAGGAAAATTGAGGGAAAACCTGCCTATTCCCCTCTAGCAGTTCTGCTGCCTCCACCCAGCTAGAAACATAGCTAAGGCATCTATCTGCTAACTGAGGTCAAAGAAGATTTGTAGCACCTTCCCTCCAATAAAAACCAACCAAAAATCAACTTTAATTAATAATAAATAAAAAATATGCCCCTTACTGATTAGAGCCACTGCTAGGTCAAAGAGGGATCATTCTTCTCTCCCTGCTAAATATAAGAGGAGCACCCTTTAGAAGTGTCTATTAGCAGGGCTAACCCTACAATCCAGAGTAACTACGGGAGCACATAAGAGACTTTACGTGCACCCGTAGTTACTGCACCACCTAATGAAAACCTATGGGAAATTCATATTGCAATCCAGAGCAAATTGTTCTTACACTGGAGCAAGGACTTCCCGTAGTTACTCTGGATTGCGCCCATCGTGTATTATGATACTGTACATGGAAATGGGAGCTGACTTATTAGTAAACATCTTATTAGTTCCATACCAAACATCCAATTAGTTCCATTAGTTCCAGTATATCTTATTGGCTCTCAGAACAATCAGTCTCATAGGTCAGTTTTGAGTTAAGGAAATCCACTTTTTATTCCATAGGCAGTTAATGATTTTGTTTTTTGGTGTATTAAATTTTGATAGAATATAGATATTCCAATACTGTTTGTTTCATTGCATTCTGCATTAAATTACCTTCCTGTTATATATAACATGATGGTATTATTATTTGTACACAATTTTGCCCGCTAGTGCAAGCTCAGCTTGTTGCCCCCACCCAAACTTGTTGCCCAGTGCTTCTGCAACCCCCGGCACTGGCTAGTTACACCACTGACTGTGGAGCTCAGTAAAAGTCTTGTTTCACTTCCCCTTTGCTGTGTGTTTACAGGTGCGCACAGGCATATCCCAAGCTACACCCATTACAGGAACTAGGAGATTTTCCAGTGCTGGTCTTATCTCCAACCCACCATCCCTTTTATCTGAATCCAATATTGCTGAATCTCACATGCCTATAATGGCCCAGTGTGCTCTATGCACAACTGCCAAGACGGAGGAGAAAAACAAGGTTCTCTTGCGGTTCCTGTCCATTGTACCCATGCTGTGAGAAATATGCTTTGTAAAAGCAGACGTTGCCCGCTTAAACACACACTTAAACAGCAGCATTATCCTTATATTACTCTTCCCAGACTTCTTCCAAGGACCTCAGGGAGTCATGCAATACCCCCACCAATTTATCTATACAACCCTGAGAGACAGGTTAGGCTGGAAGATAGAATGACTTCTGCTTACTCAGGGAGATTCTTGGCTGTGGAAGGATTTGAACCCAAGCCTCTCCCACTACTCTAACCACTTATACACCTTGGCCATCCATAAAATTCAATACTCATTCCCCCTAAAAAAAAATACTTGAATGAGAGCAGGTGTTCAGACATTTACATTTAGTACTCAATTTCAGTTAAAGTAATCGTCAGAGAGCTAAAGGAATATGAAAGCAACATTCTATAAAAATATATATTTAATTATATATGAGTATGTGTATATATATATATGTTCCTATATGCACATATGCACAGGTGGTCTTTTTATCTGTAATATATATGTATATATCTACGGTATATATGTATCTGTGTGCATATGTATATATGTAAATCTACTTTCAAGTACAATTGTAAACTTTATTACAAGTATGCTTAACTTGTGTCCAAAGCTGACTCTACTAGAATAATTGATCAAAGAATAATTGATCAAAGGTCTGTAGATTTTAAATACAGTACATGCTGTATATGCATAATGCTTTGTGAATACCTAGAATTAATTTTATTAAAATATTATACTGCCTCACATGTTGTGTTTGTTTGAAAAAAGAAATAACCTTTCTCACAGCAGTCTTTAGGCTTACTTGAACACGGTCACATTGTTTTCTAAGGGTGCAATCCAAAGTAACTGTGGGGAGTCCTTGTTCCGGTGTAAGAACAATTTACTCTGGATTGCAATATGAATTTCCTTTAGGTTTTCACTAGGTGATGCAGTAACTACGGGTGCACGTAATGTCGCTTACGTGCTCCTGCAGTTACTCAGGATTGTAGGGTAAATTTAAATAAAGCTCTATGTTTGAAATCCACCAGCAAATTCAAGCAAGTTCATTTTGCTAGGACACTTATTTTGGAGGTATTCAACCAGTGGATTGACACTCACAAGTTATGAGCTAACGTCAGGTAGGTTGTCAGTGCTGCCACCACCACTATTTTGATAACCACCATTAGGAGGCCTAGGTGAGGTAAATCACACTGACAACTTTGACTTTGGAGCGCTTGCATTGGCCAAGCCCATCAGTCTTCAGCAGTCTCACGTAGAACACAATCCTAACCACGTCTACTCAAAAGTAAGCCCCATTGTGTTCAGTGGGTCTCACTCCCAGGAATGTGTCTTAAGGACGGCAGCCTTAGATTGCTATCCTGCATGTGTCTTTTACACCAGAACTCTGTATTCAGATTGGTTTTGTCCACTTTCTGGAGCTCTGTCCCATTTTTGGTTTGGTGTTTGTCCTCCGAAGAACAACATAATTTAATGTTGTTGAGAGCTGGGATTCACATTAAGAGACAAACGTGCGAGAGGTCAGCGAATGAGTAGCCACACTTCTTAGCCTGCAATAGTAGTCAATCTAGTAGTGTGCCTTTCCTCTGAATCAGTTAGAAGAGGGGAAGAGAGATATAGCATTCACTCAATCTTCTCTCCTTCCTTCATTCACAGAAAGCCTAAGGGTGCAATCCAGAGTAATTATGGGGAGTCCTTGCTCCGATGTAAGTACAATTTACTCTGGATTGCAATATGAATTTCCCATAGGTTTTCCCTAGGTGGTGCAGTAATTACAGGTAAACGTAATGTCTCTTACGTGCTCCCATAGTTACTCTGGATTGTAGGGTAAGGAAATAGTAGCAGTGCAGATGCAAGTGTGCTGACTCCTTTGCCACTTAAAAATAATGCCCAGTTTTCAAGAAGCTAAACATCACTATGTTGTGTCACAGGACATAGGCACAACAAGGACAGTGGCCGAAGTAGAACAGCAGAAGAATAGCAAAAACTATTTAAACATTTTTTTTGCATGTACTGTAGTTGAATTCACACAAATGCACTAATCCCCAAATCCAGAGTAACTACGGGAGCATGTAAGAGACTTTATGTGCACCTGTAGTTACTGCACCACCTAGTGAAAACCTATGGAAAATTCATATTGGAATCCAGAGTAAGTTGTTCTTACACCAGAGCAAGGACTCCCCGTAGTTACTCTCAATTTTGCCCAAGATTGATATGGCATCAGTAGAATTTCCTGATTGAGACAACAAATGTGTATCAGATTATCAGGATAAACCACCATTGCACTTTGACTGTGCCTTATGCATCTTCCTTTTTTATATAACGTACAAGGAAGAATGCAATTAGTTTTTTTAAAACTAGGTTTTAAAACAAATTTCACGAAACAATTCCATACCTTTCTTGTTTTTAAAATGAATGTACAAAAAAAGGTCCACTGTAACAGAATGCAGACTAGCTAAAGGCAACACTTAGTTTCACATTGCTGTGGAGGAATCTGAAATATTAAGTTTGACAGGAAAATGTCACCATGAAGTGACATTTTCCTACCAATCTTATACAGTAATTGCTTATTCTCATAAGTGTGCTTCAGTGTGTGAAAACAAGTTCAGAGCATAGGAACTGCAACAATAAAAACAAGATCAATGTCAGTTTCATGAATACAGGGTGCACTTTAACCACAAAAGGATAACCAATTAAAACTGATAGTTTTGAACACAACATGGGATAAAAAAACACCAAATCATTCTAAATACCGCCAAGAGATTAGGGAAAAGGACATTTTGTTTAAATCAGTTAAACCAAATTTGATCTGAAAGCTGAGCCCTTTTGGGACAGGGATTTGATTGTGAGCCCTTTTGGGACAGGGACCCATTAGCTATTAATTAGCTATTAATTTTTTCATTTTCTTATAAATCACTTTGAGAACTTTTCAGTTGAAAAGCAGTATATAAATACTGTAGATAGATAAATACTATAGATAGCTGTGCCAACTTTTAAATTGATTTTTCAGATATATTAACACTCTTGTCTGCAAATGTAAAAAGTGGACAGAAGACAACAGCAAGTCCTTCCTTTACGTTCATCAGAATATATTTCAACTTTTATGGCTTATTATACCAAAAACTGGCCTTTCCCACAAGCGATCATGAAGTTAGGGTGACCATTTTATTTTCCACCTGAGTTTTCAAAAAATCCTAAAAGGGCACAAAATCACAAAATACAAAAAGGGCATGTGCTCAGGCATCCATGCATGCGTATAAATATCTTTTTGCCCCTGTTCATTTGGGGAGCCTCCTACTGTGTGAGAAGTCCCAATCCCAACCTACCACTTCCTTTTCCTCTCTGCTTTTCCAGTTCCATGATTCTTATAAACCGGCTGCAGTTAAGAAGGGGATTGCAGCCACACTTACAAATATGGAACACCATGTGAGAAGATGCTGATTATATAGGGTTTATACACTTCAACATGAAAAGTATACGCATAAAACTTTTATTATTATCTATACATATATAAATGAAGTCAGTCACTGACACACTGACTGACTCACTCATCAACGCCCTGCCAAAAACGCTGGGCCTAGAAGTGTGAAATTTGGGATGGGTGTTCCTTCCATGACAGAGGGATCCAGTATGAACCGGTCTTCAGAAATTCCAACCGGAAGGGGATAAAAAGGGGCGCAACGCGTTTTCCTCCTTGACTGAGAGATGCTCTGCCCCAACCCCCTTCCCCCCACCTAGAAGCATGAAATTCGGGGAGGATGTTCCTTATGTCACAAGAACACCGACCAAGAACCACTGTGGAGCAATTTAACCCTTAAGGGGCTGTAAAGGGGTGCAACGTATTTTTGTCCTATACTGTACATAACATGGAAGACTGACCAACAGCCAGCCAATTTGGTGTTCGGTGCCTGGTGCACTGTGGGAGATGTTGTTCGGAGGGAGGGGATGCACTGGGGAGGATGCTGCACATGGGAGGTTGCACAAGGGGGGTGTTGCGCAAGGGAAGATGATGCACATATGGGTTGATGCACATTGGGAGGTTGATACATGTGGGGGATGTTGCGCATGGGGGAGATGATGTGCGTGGGGAGATGTACGTGGGGAGATGATGTGCGTGGGAGGTTGATGCGCATGGGGGATGTTGTGCATGGGGGGATGTTGCGCATGGTGGGGTTGATGCCCATGGGAAATGTTGCACATGGGGGTTTGATGCGCATGGGGGTTTGATGCGCATTGGGGTTTGATGTGCATTGGGGTTTGATGTGCATTGGGGGTTGATGCGCAAGGGGGATTGTTGCGCATGGGCAGTACATGCTCATAAGGGATTGATGTGCATGGAGGGATGTTGCACATGGGGGTTGATGTGCGTGGGGGATGTTGCGCATACAGGGTTGATGCACCATGGGGGGATGGGATATGGGGGAATTTTACTCCTGCAACGCGGGTACACTTTTCACTAGTATTTATATAAACATCAAACAGTAGCTAAAAGTCAGCTTATAGCTTTGAATTAAGCGATCATATTAGGTGGTCACCATTAATATCCAGGCATTTTTTTATTTCCTTCAGGATTAGCAGGGCAGATTGCATCATCCATTTTGGACACCTGAGGAGGCTATAGTGTGCCTTCTTGCTCTCTCAACCTGTCACCTGAGGAGGCATGGGAGAAAGCGTGACTGCTACTGACATCTTTAGGGGAAACATATTACTCCATATTGCTGCCATAATTCGAGTTTTTAAAAGGGCTGTTAAAAGTGCATATACATTTTTTGGGCCACCATGTATTTATGCAGCTCAATTGTATATCGTTGAACTGAGAGGTAATGTCCAATGTGTTTGATACAGATGTCTGCATAAAATTGCACCCGTTCACCATTCCTTGTTTGTGTTTATGCTTACCCCAATCCTTCATGCATGTCAAGGATAACAATCAAAATTAAAATTATCCCTCACATAACTTTCTTTCATCTATATATATAAAAATGAAAAATCACTGACACAACAGACTCATCAACGCCCCACCAAAACCGCTGGGCCTAGAAGCATGAAATTTGGGGAGGGTGTCCCATCTGTGATGGAGGCACCAACTAAGAACTGGTTTGTGGAAATTCCAACTGGAAGTGGGTGAAAAGGGGTGCAACACATTTTCCTCCCTATACTTAAATTGAAGAATCCCTGACTGAGGGACACTCTGCCCCAACCCCTGGACCTAGAAGTGTCAAATTTGGGGAGGGTGTTCCTTTTGTGAAATCAACACCCACCAAGAACCAATGTTGAGAAATTTTACCATGAGAAATTTAAGAAGGGGTGCAACATGTTTTTGTCCTATACTTAAGACTGATTGACATCCAGCCAATTTGGTGCCTGACACACTGGGAAAGTGCACTGTGGGGAATGGTGTGCAAGGGGGGACAGTGCGCATGGGGGAATGGTCTGCACGGAGGGTTGATGAGCAGGGGGGATGGTGAACATAGGGATATGGGGATGTTGTGCAAGGGCGGATGTTACGCATAGGGGAGCTGATGCACAAGGGGGATGCTTATGGGGGTATTGAGCATGGGTGAATGATGCACATGGGATGATGTGCATGAGGTGTTGCATATGGTGCACATGGGTGGAAGGTGTGTATGCAGGGGTGATGCACATACAGGGATGATGCACATGGGGGGACAGTGCACAGTGGGGGATGGCATATGGGGGGAATTTTACTCCCACAACACGGGTATGTTTTTGCCAGTCTCTAATACAGGCTGCAATCCTAGAGATACTTTCCTGGGAGTAAGACCATTGAACACAATGGAGCTTACTTTTGAGTAGACATGGTTAGGATTGTGCTGTGTTTAAGTTGATTCCCCCACACACATAATATAGCAAGCTTTCTGCTGAGGACAACATTATAATCCTTTTTTTTTTAGCTCTGAAAGATTTAGCAGTACCTCAATAAAAAAGAAACTCCTTTCTTCAGCCTTCTCCCCATTCATACATAAAAGTGAAAATAGGACTTTGACACTGCAAATGTGCCATGCAATAAAGTAATGAACCTCAAGCTTCAGCCATCCATAAACAGACACAAGATGAGAAGTAGATAGTGGTCTACACAAAACTGTGCCTTAATAAATCTGCTGGGTGAGAATTCATGCGCATAGTATTTTTATATTACACACACAGCGGGTTTACCATGACCCTGAACAGCTGTCAAAATAGACCAAAAATTTAGGTAATGAATTTTCAGCTGTATAGTCTTGATTGATAGCCATTTTCATTTAGAGAGAAATATCATGTAAAAAAGTTCATGGTATGAAATATCATGTAAAAAAAGTTCTGTGGAAAAAGTTGTGGAACTGAATAGGACTTCTGTGTGTTTATTCAGATTGTTCTGAGACTCAGCCTAATATCAGTACTACTTCCATCTTGAATCTCAATTCCATCAATTCAATTCAATTCACTTGAAAGTCTTAAAAGTGAAGGTGTTATAATCTTTAACTGGGAGTGAAAATGAAAATAGTGGTACCATTATGCCTGCCACCCGCCCCCCCCCCCCAATCCACGAAAGTCTGTGTAGACTGCATCTGAAAAGTCCCAATTCTAGATAAAGAATAGATAATTCTAGGTCCACAGATTGCAAACCAGCTCTGCAAGATGGTTATAAAGCTAGCCTTCTCCAGAAATGGGCCTGCATTTCAAAACCTGGAATGACATGTTACCCTACACCCTATGAAGTGGTATGAAGAGCTCTTTCATGAAGTCTGAGATTTTGCCGAGAATTATAGACTTACTCATAACTTGGGTTTCTAAAGAACTAGTGTACTTTTCCGTTCTCCAATGTCACTAAGGTGCTATGCTGTTTATACAAAAGCAAAATTTGAACATAAAATATGATAGACTTGGCAAAATTTCCTAGTTCAAGAACTGTATTGTCTCAGATTTACACAATCATATGAAAGTTATAAAGCCAGCTCCAAGTTTATTTCCAAACAGTTGCCTAGATCAACACTGAAAATAGTTACAAGAGCATTTGTACAGTCAGAACAATATCCAGTTATTTCCTAAGGAAAGTTCTACATAGAAAACTGAAAATCTTCAACTGTGAACAGCAAAATATGCATACAAGGAGTACTGGTTATTTCAGGATTTTGATCTGCAACAGCTAGTACAAGTTAAGTAACTGAAAGATAATTCAAGAAATTCTTGGGAAGGAGTGAAAACTAGTGTAGTTCTTTGGGAAGATGCAGGAAGAGCACAGAATTAAAACACAAATGACTGAAGTGTTATAGGCTCACATACTAGAGTAAAAACACCTTCAGTGGTAAAATACATTACAACTAGGTCCAAGCTGGTTATAAATGGATTTTTTTAATAGATGAATTTGAGTCAACATAAATGGCCACCGTAATTCAATTTTTAAAATGTCTTTTCTACTGCTGAAGAAAGGTAGTCATGCAAGTAATCATTCCATTCTTCACTTGAGCCAGGCAAAGGGAGTTCTTTACATTTTTAATTGCTGATTATCTCTTTACAACAATAAGAAAAGCTATTTTTAAACCACTGCAAAGGTCCACTCTTATTTTTTTTAATTGCTTTTATTAAAAACTTTTTTTGTTATTAGCTGGGAGTCTCAGAATCAAACCTGAGACTCCTATTCCATTAGCAGTAATTGAAGAGCAAGAAACCTGGAAATGTATCTTTAAATGTAGCTATTTTTCCACTTTTAAAAAAAAACCACTGTTTTTTTAATTTAAGGAAAGTTCTAGAATGGAGTCATAGTTGAATAACAAGGGACACAGATTTTTTAGAGGTGGATTTGACTCAACATGAATGGCTAGTCTAATTGTTTAAATTTTAGAACTGCATATTCTTTGCTTAGCAAGTGGGCTAAAGCTGCATGTTCTAATCAATTGCCATTAATATTACGTAAAGGTCAAAAACTGTAAGACTGCACCAACAAATGAAAACATCAGATGTTTCAGTGTTATTAGGCTACAACGCAGAGTGCTATCCAGGTCTGTCCTTCACAAGTGTGCCAGGAGCCTCAAATGTCCCTTAAACTGAAGCCTGCTGCTATGAACAGAGCAGACACTCAATCCAGATACTTACACCTGTTTCTAGAAAGCAGAAATGTTTTAAACCTGTGTTTCTCAAACTGGGTTGGAATCCACAGTGGGTCATAAGACAAGTTCAGGTAGGTCACCATTCATTTCAATATTTTTTAATATACTAGACTTGATTTCACCATAGTACGTGCCTGCATTTGGGGGACATGTTACAGATCTGTACTTTTAACAGGCTACTATGTAAACGCTTTTAACAATGATAATCAATGAGAGTTACTCCTAGGTAGGTATGGGTAGGACTGCAGCCTAGGATCATTAAAAATTACCTTGCTTGATGATGTAACTTTCATTCATGACATTATTTTCACTGGGCCCTCTCATTCTAAAAAGTGGGTCCCAATTCTAAGTTTGAGAACCACTGCTTGTATACATTTTGGGTAAAGCAAAAAGCAGTTCACTGGCTGCATATGCAAAGCATAAAAGTAAGCAAGCAGGAATAGGACTGTACATTTTTGACCCATTATGTATAGATTTCTATCTTAACTCGAAGGTAAAAAATAAAGGTGTCACCCCAGGGTGCCCTGCCAGTCGCAACCAACTCTAAGGGCAGTGCTTATCCCCTTACAAGGCCTGAGAGCCAACAATGTCCAAAGACGTCTCAGTGGTCATGTGATCAGCATGACTAAACACCAAGATACAAAGAATGCTGTTACCTTCCCACCAATGTGGTACCTATTTATCTACTTGCATTTTCATGCTTTTTAACTCCTTAACTTGGAAGTTCCATTGAAATCCACAAATCATAAGCAGATACACTGGGTTGAACAACAGCTATGGAAATAACCTCAGCATATACTGTATTTTGGCAGAATAATAGCCACCCAGAAAACCCAACTTCATAGGTGCTGCAAAATTGTCAGGTTGAAATTGTTGTAACGATATGAAAAGCTACATCACCAACAACTTCCCTGGTAGTTTCTATGGCTGTGATCTAAAAGCAAACAAGGCTTGTTTAATAAAGAGATTTGGCCTTGGTTAAAAACAAAAATTAATAATTTCTTTACAGAGCTGTAAAAGCAAAGTTGAAAATTTAGGTTAGAACAATAACTCCCCCTAAAGGGTCAATAGTTTTTTTTCCATTTACTTCTAGAATCCAGAAGATGAGCCTCAAGCAGGTACACTTAAAGAGAAAACAAATGGGTACTCTACACAGGCACATGAATTCCTCCATGAATTATGTCTTAAAGAAGATAGAATCAGTTTTAGGAAAACATGTTCACTTAACCATTAAATGAGTTTCTGTGAACAGCAGGTCTAAGCTCAAATAAACCTGCTGAACATCGACAAGAAATACAGAAATGTTAGTTTAAACTTTCACTTAAAGAGAATTTCTTCTCTTCAGGCTGTGTACATCCACTGCCCAACTTTATAGCAATTTTTGCCAAGAGGTATTGAGCCAGTGCACTTCAAGGACAAACTGAAACCTGTTTATAATGATTACACAAAATGTTGTTTCCTCCTATTAAACTTGAGAGCACAATCCCCATAATAAGAGGATTATGCTCTTTCTTTATGCAGAAAGAATGACACATTTCTAACAATTCCTGGAAAATTTGGGGACCCTTGTTTATTGTCCAACTACATACTAAAAAGTCAAAATATTGATACAGAAATTATGCATTAGCAGGCAGAAATGTGGAGTGTGTGTGGAGACAATGGCAGCCTTGTTTTCAAAGCACGTTCAGTTAGTTTTTGCAAATTAGTTGAAATCATACATGGGACTTTTCTTCCAAAGCCGTCATTCAGATTGCCATGGTGCACTGCAAGAACTGAAAAGAAGAAGCTAGTTTAGTACAAATGTCTAATCTAATGAGTTTCTATTCTCTTAGAAATTGAAATTAACTAGACAGACGAGAACAGGGTGTCCAAACATCAGCCGTAGGGCCAGATGCGGCCCACAGCCATCTCCTCTATCAAACTCTAGGGCAAGCCCTGTAATCCTGCAGAGTTGAGGGAAGCTCTGTTCCCCTCACCTCTGGGGGCTGGGAGAAGTCTTCAGATACTCTTCAGATACCTGAAGGGCTGTCATATGGAGGAAGGGGCCAATTTGTTCATAGCTGCTTCTGAAAGCAGAACTAGAACCAATGGGTACAAACTGCAAGAAAGGAGATTCCGACTGGAAATCCGGAAAAAATTCCTGACGGTGAGGGCGGTTCAGCAGTGGAACAGATTGCCAAGGGAGGTGGTGGACTCTCCCTCACTGGGGATCTTCAAGCAGAGGCTCGATGAGCACCTGTTGGAGATGCTCTAGGGGGAATTCCTGCTGCAGGCAGGGGGTTGGACTAGATGACCTACTAGGTCCCTTCCAACTCTATGATTCTATGATTCTAAGTCCCCTCTCTCTGGATGAAACTCGTATGAACTGCTTGGAAGATCACTCCCTCTTTCTGTATTGGAAAGTTTTAATGAACTGATTTGAATTAATTCATTCAGAAGTTTCATCTCTAATTTATATATTTATGTTAATTTATTCCAATTTGAAAGGTAAATTGATTCTTTTTCTTCCGGCCCCCAACACAGTGCCAGAGTAATGATGTGGCCCTCCAGCAAAAATGTTTAGACATCCCTAGGCTAGAAAAAGGATACAGTGCTATTTGACATCGATTCACTATTTTAATATGTACCTTTTGTAAATGAAAGGCTTTATAAAATGCAAAAATATGCCAAGCTAACCATGGCCAAAACTTCACAATTTAACACAGATTTGATTCTATGACTATGCAAAATAAATGGAACCTTGTAAAACTGGCATGGTAAGGCAAAACTGCCTGCCATCCTACACCATCCTGTCAGTCACACACAACACCAAAACCACTCACTGGTTGTGCAAATAGCACACAGCACACTGGTTGAGCACAACACATTAACTCTTAATGCGGCAAGAGATACTGAATGTGGAAGTGAAACTAAGGTGGAGGTAAGAATGTCTAAGTGGTCATAGACTTATGCATATACTTAGGCCTCTTGATACATCCAAAAGAATGCTTTTTATTTTTGCAGGATAAAAGCTACACATAGTGGTAGAATATGGTAATTACATCTTGGATTATCAATGTAATTTCAGATGGTTAAAGAATTTAAATACATGTGTCCATGGATCTGGGTCTCCTAGAAGCTGTTTCTGCAGTATTCAGAATAGCCTGCAAGGGCTAAATTTTAAAAAGTCTCTTCTGAAGTGACTTTTTCACTTTCAAGGGATTCTGCTGCCTGAGAAACAGGCCTGGCTTCCACACCAAGCTTTCAAAGGCCCAGTATATCTAAACTGACTACCCAAGACCTGAAGCAATCTATCTAGAGAAGATCAGGAGACAAGAGCAGTCTGAAAAACCAGTGTCACTTAAGTATAATAATGCATGAGAGTACACATGTCACTTTGAAAGCGGCTGTAATATTCTGATCCAAGAAACCTTCATGAAAATAATTAGGATAATATAAATGAGAGGCAAAATTGCCAAAGATATTTAAAATGCATCTCTAAGTAGTTTCTATAGAACTTGAATAACCATTTAGCAGGTTGGATACTTACATCATCATATACAAGATTCACAAAGCCCTGCTGCATGCTGTCTCGTCTCCTGAAGAAATCTTCAAAAAGAACACACATTAATACATTTAAATGGTACAAATAATGAAGTACTATCTTCTCGCTTACATACATTCAAGTCTCACCATTTTTACTTATTCACAGTTTTATTTACTTAAACAACATTTGTCAATGACTTAGCAACAATTCCTCCACTGTCATAGACGCTGAGCAATTCATTCACTGCAGTACACTCTATTCAAGTTAATAGAATTATATCCAACACTGTTGGCCTCTATATTTTCCATTAGTAGATCTGATCACATTTTAAAATTTGAAAATAAAGTCTTAAGTCATTGGCAGAGCAATCCAGATTTGTGCTGGAGGAGGCAAGCTGTTGTGCCTGTGCTGCTTCCAGGGCAAATTTGGGAGGCTGGTGCTGCTCTACTCTAAGGAGAGGATGTTTCTTCCCTATCCCAAGGTAAGGCTGCAGGAGCCTCTATAGGTATACTTGGACAGTCTGAGCAGAGAGGAGCAGCCATAAGCTACTCTAGTCTGTCCTGGGATAACACCAGGATTCAACCAGTCTCCTAGTCCCACCCCCTGCTCTCCTCCCTCCTGCCCTCTGTCCTCCCCACCCACCCCTATGACCTGGAATGCCTCCCTCCCACCTTTTCCCTGCACCCTGGAGAGCTTGGACTGGAAACAAATGTCAGCCCAAACTTTCCCTTGCTGGCAAGAGCTGGCAGAATTAGACTGGAACACCCTAGTGTGCCAGTGTAACTTGTCCCTAAGATGGCATATAAGTGTCTTATGGCATTTTACAACACCCTTGGGCAAGCCTATGGGACTTAGGCCAGCCCAGTGCAATTTCAGGATTGGGTTCATCATCACTTTTTTAAATCTGATATTTCACATTTTACTAAATTTAAAAGAAAACATTTTAAATAATTTTAAATTTAATCACACTATTTACAATTCTGGCTATACACATATAAAAATGCACTGACATCAAATACATTGTTTATGAAAAACCACAAGAGAAATACCTTACCTGTAAAGGCCCGAAGCTTCACACAGCAAGCCACATAATCATCAAAAAAAATTTTGCCGTTCTTGCTGTAACGTTTTACAATTGTGATTAATGTCTGTGGGCTTAATCTGTAACCTAGACAAGGTGAGAGGAAAAAATGATACCTGTTTTAGCTTCACAGAAAGTTTGCAGGAGTCTTGGCTACTCAGGTATTTATAGCGAAACACAGGGAAGAAATGATCCACTACTCTAAAACGTGAACAGCAGACCTGGGTCTGGGAACTCAGGTTTGCAAGCCACTGAACAGCAGAAGTATATATAAGAGGGCATCTGGCACAGGGAAGGAATGGTCTCACTTCAGAGCACGAACAGGTGGATAGAATAGGATTGGTTTATAAGGTTCCTAGACTAGGGTCTTCTTCTGAAGTGCAGTTTAGGCCTGAAACTCTGCATTATGTGGATTTACGAGCTATAGGTTCAGCATCCCTTGTCCAAAGTGCTTATTTTTTAATAATTTTGTGCATAGAATAAAGTTTGTGTACGAAACAGTTTGTGATTTTTATTTCTTGAGGCAAAATGTTTTTTAAAATTCATACTGGAACTGAAAGGTTTCTATATTTCAAAATATTCCATATTTTGGAATTCAGGATAAGAGATGCACAACCAGTACAAGAACTGATGACAAAGCATTTCCTAATAAAACAAAAGGCCAACTCACTTTTCTATTCTGCCTGCTACTGTACCCACATTCCTGACCAGCTTGATCCTGCATTCTCTGTGACGAAGCTGGTTAATGAACAAAGATTTTGAACAAACACAGACTTTTGACCAATTATTTTATATGAAATATTTTGAGTCAAAATCACCACCATCACATCAGTCTGCATGAGAGCAAAGCACAGGCTATGCAATACTGCTACCCAATGTCAGAAGCTCTTTAATGTCGGTCCACAAGAGAAGCTAGCTTTATTATTATTTAGCATCATGTTTGTTAGCAGTGAATTTATAGCCATGATCTGAACAAGTTACGTTCAAGATTTATCTTGTCCCCTACCCCTGCCTTTAATGTATCATTTTTAAGTATGCTTTCCAGTAACATTACTTTTCCAAGAAAAATTTATAAGGCACAAATAAGTTCTTTAATGAAAACAATTTTCAGGTCTAAGCATAAAATCAACAGTGTCAGCCAAATGCTTGTTCTTATAAAGATCAATGCAACAACTTACCCATAGCTACAATGACTTGTGTCAATTCGTGAAGTTCCACAGTTCCACTTCGGTCTTGATCGATCATTATGAAATTCTGCTTCCAAGCACTGAGAGCTGCCCAGAGTTCCTTAAATTCATTGAACCCAATTTTTCCGGTATTATCTCTCTAATGTCATTTTGTTAACGTAAACACCATACTACAGTGAATTAGACAACAACTAAGCAAGTATTTATTGATTCTGAACATCTATACTTCAACTTCTGTTTCTAGATTATATAACAGTCTATACAACAGTCTATAACAGAAGTAGAAGAGAATGATAAGCTTTAAGAGTTCATAGTCAGTTTGAAGGCTGACAGCATACTCATCAGTCAGTCCAGGCAATATCAAATTGACTTTTCATTACTTGTTAGAACAGTGGTCAGGGAACAGGGGTAAATTACCCCAAATGGGGTAAAAACGAAATTCCTGGGGGTAATGGAACAATGTAGGGGAAGCAAGGGACACTTAAAGCAAGGGACCATATAGGGGAAGGAAGGGATGGATGCAGGGTTTGGTGAGGGTAACATCGGCGAATCAAGGGGGTAAAGTTGGCATATCTAAATATATTTTGGAGTAAAAGGTAAAAAAGTTCCCTGACCCCTGTGTTAGAGTAACATCTTTTATACTTGTATTCTGATTTCTTATTACTTCAAGAGACCTGAACAAATATAGAGAATGTGCTATTATCAGTGACTTAATACACATATTTTGTTGATTTGGTATAATCCATAACTAACAGGAAATCATGCACTATAAATACATAAGATCCCATGATTTATTCCCAGGCCACCTATTATTGTTATTATAAACATCCTGCGCATCACAGTAAAGGCCCTTTCCTGAAACACTGATAGGGCCCAGAATAGCAATATTAGAAGAGATGGACCAATGGTCTTCTGACAACAAAAAGCATTCACGAATTCAGCTACATAGAAAAAACAAGATAGTAAAAAGATCATGAAGTAGGCCTACCTATGAAATGCCATCTTGCACTGGCTACAAGCTACATAAAAATGTACATGACTGAAGAATCTGGTGTTTAACAATGTAAAACAGCTTTCAGTTACTAAAAAATGAAACAAATCATCCCCATGTTGTAAGGCTTTTACTCAACAAGCAAAACATTGACTAATCAATAGTTCCCTCAAACCACTTTATTTACTTTATTTTACAAAACAGTCACCTCACGCAGGTGACTATTAATTTTTTGGGGAATCAATTTTTTTACCTAAAACCCAGGCTTGTTATTGAGGTTTATATCAATTCTACTCCCTTACCTTTCCCTCCACCGTCTGTGGCATTTCCCCTAGCCTAGCATTGCTAATGGATAGAATAGACTAAAAATACTTTTATACTCACTCCAAGAACCTGCTCATATCCCCCAAATTAATGCATTAAGTTTCTGTCGCACCTCCTGCTTCTGTTTCTATATTTCTGCTACACTTCCAAAAAAATGTCTAATTGGTTTCATGTCAAATTATGTTCCATCTAGATTGTTTTTCCAAGGATACATCCAACATTGATATCATAATTCTGCAGGTCTCCAAGCTGAAAGCTGAAATCACAAGCAAAGGATACATTAATTCTAGGCCAACTATATTGTTCATAGCAATAAGCACCATTGTTGAAGCCATAATTAATTTTTACATACTTCATGAAATTAATAACAATGACTAATTTGTTGAGAACAGAGAACCATGATGGGAAACGCACACTGAACTTCACTGAAAAATAGTTCACCTATTTCAACAATCTGAACCAGAATAAATTTGTATGGGAACAGAAGATACTATTAAAGGACACCTGAAAGGCACTATTTTCATTAAATATTAATATCCATTCAAAGCATGTTCTGGAGATTAAGTACAACATAGAATCCAGTGAGGTAAGAGGCACTTTTTCAGTAGGCGCTCTTCTTTGATTTAGCAGAACAGTAACTGGTCTTCCTCACCCTAGCAAAATTTTTTATAGTGGCTTCTGCTGAATTTTTTTTTAATCTTTGTTGACTGTCAATCCTTAGTGTAACCATTAGTTATTTAATTTTCTCTGTGAAAAGCAGTATACAGTGGTACCTTGCTTAACAAGCATTTCACATAAAAAGCAAAAATTTCCAAATCTTGCTTCACATAACAAGTTCCACTTCACTTAACAAGCAAGTGCACTATGGGCACGCATGCTATGCAGCCCAGATGCTCCACATGGAGGCTCTTTAAAAGGGCTACTGGCCAGCGCTGCTGTCTCTAACTGCCCCCAACTTGGGGGCAGTTGCCTGGGGGTGCCAGAGGCAGCTGCCCCTAATTGCCCCCAAGTTCCCCCACCGACCACCTTGAACCTCCAGCAGCAGCCCAGGTAAGCCTCCCAAAAAAGTGTCTTTGATTGCAGTGTCCTAACTATGTCTACTCAGAAGTAAGCCCCATTGTGTTCAATGGGGCTTACTCCCAGGAAAGTGTCTTTGATTGCAGCCTCTTAACCATGTCTACCCAGAAGTAAGCCCCATTGTGTTAAATGGGGCTTACTCCCAGGAAAGTGTCTTTAGGATTGCAGCCTAAGTAGACTTCATAGGATCATGCACACTGAATGCATGTTTTGAATTCAATTCCAGTGTTTTGTCATCATTTTTACATCCAGTTAAAATTTTTATATGAATATTTGGGGGGTTGTGGAACCAATTGTCTGAGTTTCCATTATTCCCTATGGAAAAAATCTGCTTCACTTAAAGGGCGTTTCACTTAAAGAGCATGCCTTTATGCTCTTTATGTGTGGCAATACTGTATAAGTATTGATGAAGATAATGGATAGGTGGATGCAGCATTACTGGGAACAGCTTATATCTTGTGGTGCTATTTATGTCAAAACAAAATTAAAACCCAAGTCCTTGAAAAGAACAGAATGGCTAGATAAAACAAACCAGTCAACAACATACACCTTACTGTGTGAAAATCAATAATAACATGTTCAGTAGCAACAAAGTCTTACGAGAATAAGTTCCACAGATTCCAGACTGTGTTAGACATCTCTGTAGCTCCTCTGCATCCACTTCACCATCCTGTAAAAATGAATGTATACATATTTGATGTTCAAGGACTCTGGCTGGTCTGGTTATACAAAGTCAATGTATGAAAACATTCAGTAAGTGGTCTGTCTAAATTTAGAGAATTATAATAACATTCCTGAAAAAAACTGCCTCATCAGAATGTGTCACCCAGTAATTATATCCCATAAAACTAATAAATCCTAGCAAAATTTGAAAATGAAGTTTATCTTCTTCATTTATGAGATTGTAGCAACACCTTGCAGTAGTATGTGTGTTTTTTTAAAGTTGACTAATGCTTTCAACAGTGATACCAATTTTAAATATTTCATTTGTAGGGTTTTAAACTATTATAGAAATACTCAAATGGCTTTTCACTTTTGCATCTACCTTCCAAGAATGTAATATAGGCTCACTGTAGTTTTTTATTTTAGCTCAAATCCAGCTGCATGCAATGATCCAAAAAAAAATTATTCAAGTTAGACCAATATCCACATATAACTGTGGAACAATATATATCAACCTCAAATGTTCTTCATAGCAGAAAGACTATACAAGAGGCTCTTCAAGCAGTCCTAAAGTAGATATGATAATTAGCTATCTCTTTGATCAGCTTTACATGGAATTTTTAACCTCCATCACCAGGAGCACACCATATCAGCTTAATGCATTGATTTACATTGATCTCCCAAAATGAAAAGTTCAACATACAAGCACTTTAAAACACTCTACATAATACTAACCCAATCCTATATTGGTTTTACAACAAAACAATGGTTGTTGTTTTTTAGGATTTGTTAAGTTTCTCCAATGGAAGTGTGATTAGCGAAAGTGTGAATAGGGAGGTATAAAATTCGCAATACAGATTTATTTGGATTAACTTTGGCCATGTGTTAAAGAAAGGTGACCAAGATGACTACCGTATGAAAATACTTCTGTCAGGCATCCACACAGAAAAACACATTATCACTGAGTAAGCTCACATGAAAAGGATCACTTAAATTTTGATGAGGAAAACATTTGAGTCTCAGTGACTTGACTATAAAGCAACAACTCTAAGAAGCTATTTTTTTATCATCCCGTCCCAAAGCAATTCCCATGTTTCTGTGAGTGTCTACCTGATCAGTTCTTTTGAGTGTCAAGGCCCATGCTTCCATCACCCCACTGGTCTTGCTATATGGCAGTTGACAGACTGTGCTTATTTGACTGGTACATCAGGAGTGAATGTTTATTCCTCCTATAAAAAACTAAATTTACTAAAATATTAAACTTGAGAGTTAAGAAAAAAATATGGAAGTCAGCAAACGTTCAATTAAGCTCCTATCTGGACAAATTCAAAGCTTAATAGGGTTTTCAATAAGATCAGCAATGGCGAACAATATTCCCAGGCCCTTCCCAACATTCTGTTAGTCTTCTTATGCAACACGCAGCCATAAGCAATGATGAATGCATTCTATAGTGCTGTGTGTAATCTGCAATCCTTCAACTACCTGCCCACATCATCTCTCCCAAAGTTTGCCAAACGACCTGGATGCACACCAAGTCCTGTAAGAAACTCTGAGAAGCAGAAAACAAAGCAGAAAAGATAAGGAAAGACTATGTTGTGTGTCTGCTTGTCAATTTATAGTAGTGGTTCATGGCACATCAGAAAAAATTGCTGGTCTACAACTGAGGACACTTTTTAAAAGGGATATTATTCTAGAGCATGCTCCAGTTAAGCAAAGCCAAAAAAGGCTGAGTCAGCATGTTATGCAAAATGAATGCTTCCTTAAGAACATGCCCCATAATCTTTGACACAAACATTACATCCAGGACAAACGCAAGAGTTCTTTCATCAAATTCCCAAGAAGGAACAAAGTTTGAAAATCACTGCTCTAAAGTTTTGAGTAACTGAGAACAGTAGCAGTCCTTTAGAACTGGGTGTCTAAATCCTGACTCAGGAGCTAGATGAGGCCCACAGCAAGATCCCTTCTTCCATCCCACAGGCAAGCATTGTAATCCTTTGTATTTGTCTCTAATACACTCATATATATATTTATGTAATTTTATTCAAATCTGAAGTGTAAATCATTTTTCTGGCCCCAGAACACAGTGTCACAGACATGTGGCCCTCCTGCAAAACAGTTTGAACACCACTGCTTTAGAGTCTACTTTTTTGCAAAGGAGGAAACTGAAATGAATCTTAAAAGCAGCATGCAGAACACCAGGCCATTATAGCTCCATTATACCACTTACAACTAGGTGGTCGAATTCAGGAATTCTGTGTGTTTGCAGAGCTCCAATACCTACATCAGATTCCTACAAGCGCACCTCATTTTTCTCAGTGGAGAAGGGGAATCCACAGATGTATCCATTTGCATTTTTATATGCTGCTGAACGCTCACACACTTTTGAAAAGTTGTTTCTTTTTTCACAATGCATTTTTTCCAACAGAGACTTTCCCAAATTTACACACACACTCCAATTTCTAAGTGTCTGATAAGGCCAGCTCCCATCAACGCTATTCTGGCTCTTTACCAAATCCAGTCCTAACTTTATCCAAACACAAGCTAGGGATCTAAATGTAGGAAAGCACACATTATAGTGGTATGAAACTTATAGTTTACAAACTTCCTAAAATCAAAACCTCTTATTTCACAAGATACTTTACAGAAAACCATGCAGCAGCTACCTTATAGAGACAGCAACTTTTCTTGAGGTTTCAAGCACTTAATGTTGTCCACAAATTTTTGGTCTTCAAATGTACAAGGAATATATCATAGGAGTAGACCCCTCCCATTTTTGAAAATATTTTATTACATTGTTTCATGTGACAACCCTGAAGAAATGACACTTTGCTAAAATGTAAAATAGTGAGTATACAGCTTGTATACTGTAACTGTGTAAATCTGCTGTCCCCTCAAAATAACTCAACACACAGCCATTAAAGTCTAAACTGCTGGCAACAAAAATGAGTACACCCCATAGTAAAACTGTCCAAATTTGGCAGTTAGCCATTTTCCCTCCCCAGTGGGATGTGACTCATTAGTGTTACAAGCTCTCAGGTGTGAATGGGGAGCAGGTGTGTTACATTTGGTGTTATCGCTCTTATTCTGGTCACTGGAAGTTCAACATGGCACCTCATGACAAAGAACAGTCTGAGGATCTGAAAAAATAACTGTTGGTCTACATAAAGATGGCCTAGGCTATAAGAAGATTGCCAAGACCCTGAAACTGAGCTGCAGCACAGTAGCCAACAGTTTGCTGAAGACAAGCAGACTAAAGACATGGATTACTGAAATCATGTCCTGTGGTCTGATGACACCAAGATTAACTTATTTGGTTCAGATGGTGTCAAGTGTGTGTGGCAACAACCAGGTGAGGATTACAAAGACAAGTGTGTCGTGCCTACAGTCAAACATGGTGGTGGGAGAGTCATGGTCTGGGGTTGCATGAGTGCTGCCAGCACTGGGTAGTTGCAGTTCATTGAGAGAACCATGAATGCCAACATGTACTGTGACATACTGAAGTAGAGAATGATCCCCTTCCTTCGGAGACTGGACCGTAGGGCAGTATTCCAACATGAAAAAGACCCCAAACACACCTCCAAGACAACCAATGCCTTGCTGATGAAGCTGAGAGTAAATTTGAATGACTGGCCAAGCATGTCTCCATACCTAAACCATATCGAGCATCTGTGGGGCATCCTCAATTGGAAGGTGGAGGATTGCAAGATCTCTAACATCCACCAGCTCTGTGATGATGTTATGGAGGAGTGGAAGAGGACTCCAGGGGCAACCTATGAAGCTCTGGTAAATTCCATGCCCAATAGGGTTAAGACAGTGGCAGGAAAATAATTGTGGCCACCCAAAATATTGATACTTTGGGGCCAATTTGGACAGTTTCTCTTAGGAGTATACTCACTTTTGTTGCCAGTGGTTTAGACATTAATGGCTTTGTTCTGAGTTACAATATATTTTGAGGGGACAGCAAATTTACAGTTATACAAGCTGTATACTCCCTACTTTACTTTGTAGCAAAGTGCCATTTCTTCTTCACATGAAAATATATACCGTAATAAAATATTTACAAAAATGTGAGGGGTATACTCACTTCTGTGATATATTGTACGGCTTAACCCAGGCCATTCCTGAATAGGAGTTTTCTCCTGAACAGGAGTTTTCTTCAGCCTGCTACCTATATCAGACAAGTACTTGCCCAAATAAAGCAAAGCACCAGAACCTTAAAACAACTCTCTGATGTTTGCCAGAAGAGTGCGCAAAGAATTATGGCATGATTTCCCCTCTGCCTTCCTCTATACTTGCTAATATTGTCATAAAAATTTCCTGGGGAAGAAGCAGCTGCACCCACAGACGCACACAAGTCTATACTTCCACCAGCACCTGATAGTGCCTTCTTCAGCAATCCCCAAAATATTTTGCTGTGTTTCACACAAGGTTCCTTATTCATTGCCAGGAAAAGTGAAGCAAAGAGTGCATCAGCTTCTCAGCCCCTCCTTATGCTCACTACCCATCCTTCCAACTGTCAGATTATAGCCCCCTCTAATCTTTATGTCAGCGGGGCATAGACAGAGGTCACACAAGCTCATTTAGATTCATGTTATATTTCTTAAGTATTGGGACACATAGGGAGAAATTTAACGTAGTGTGGACTGCAGGAATCTTTCCACAACCTTTTGCAAGTCTACTACGTGTAGTATCATTTAAACCCTTAATCAACTTGGTGCAACATATTTCAGGACATTCACATAGAACCTGGCACATTCAGAAATAGGATATAGCTGCTACTGTCCGAATGCCAACATGGATGAGCGTGCCCATGGCAGAAAGATAGCAAGCTCTAATAGTTTTTAACAGTCCAATCCTCTATTTCGTCAGTGCTGCTTACACAGTGCCCAGCTGTCAGAAACATGTCATAGGACATATTTTGGTGGCTAAGAGGAGGGGAGGCACCAGTCCATGTTGAGCTGCCCCCACTGCTGCACCAACAGGTAGGAAGACAAAAATGAATATTTGTGGGTAAGTAAACTACTACTGGTCAGGGAGGCATTTCTGGGTGGGAGAGGGCAGTATCCAGGGCGGTTCAGTTCAAGAGATGGTGGCAGCTGCTGGATCCTCTCTCTCCTGTGCCCAAAAACACAACACAGGCTACTTGAATCTGCACCTGAAACTTTGCTGGTGCAGATCCAAATAGACCCTGGGTGGCTGCAGGAATGCTACACAGCATAAGGGAATCAACATTCCCTGACCACAAGACCTCTGACTGCTTCTCCTGCCACATAGGACACTAGTATTACCTCCTCTGTCTGCTACTCAAACAATAATGAACAACGAAGGCATCTGGAAGGCACTGTAGATATGAATCAATCTTGAATCCCCCTCCCAGCCACTTCAGACCACATGCAGTTCTTCCTCAGGAGTACCTGTATTTAGTGCTTTTAAATGAGGTAAATAATCAAATGAGGTAAATAATCAAATGAGCTTATGCAACAGGCACACTTTGGAACATGTTCCATAATGAAAAAATGCAGTTGATACTACAGTTACTACACGGTTGATACTGCTGCAAATATAAGCAACTCATGTTACAGATGGATGCATCCTCAGCCCTCAAAAAGTCCTCCAGACACTACCAGTGCATAGCTGTGGTTGGGTTCAGAGGGTTTAGGGTCTGCTGATTCAATTATCCACTGATTTCTGTATCCTTGGATTTTACTGAACCACGCAGAAACCAAAGGCTGCTCTGTACTGCAAGATTTTTTAAAGAGTTCTTAACACATATTATTTTTCCTAATATAACCTTAAATATTTAAACTGTCTTACAGAATCCCTCTACTGAAATCTGAAAATGCTTGCCCTGATGGAAAATACATCTGATAAAAGTTGTACCTTACATAAGACAGTTATTATGGAAATATTAACAGGCAATATTAGATGTGTTTGAAAACATTGTGGTTGATCACCTCAGTACGTAAAGACTTCAAAATTAAGAGCTAAGGAGGGGTAAAATCTAAAGGAAAATTACTCACCTGAAACTGCAGTTCTTCATGAGTATTGTCTCTGCAGATCCAAACTCTTGGGAGAATACATATTGGCATCACAAGTCCAAAAACGCTCTAGAGATCAATGACCTGTGGGGCCATGCATATGCCCTTTTATGAATCTTTACTATAACCTTTAAACCAGTTCTTTTGCCCAGATCACACAGATCTATAAAATTCCTTGCCACATGCAATACATTTATATCTTTTCCAACCCCAAAATTTGTTGCAGATGCAAAATGAAAGTCACTTTACATGCTCCTCATTTAAAACATTGATTTGGTAATAATAATCACCGTTACTCTATTCTCTCAGCCTTGATAATACTATATATTCCAAGACAAAAATCGTGATATGACTTATAATTTCCCAAATAACCCTATCTGGACTGCTATGCAACCATGAACCTAAATGACCAAATTTACGAGCTCCTCCCACAACTGTTAATGTCTAAAGGGAAAGTCAATACTTTAAAAAAAGTAATTCACATGTTATTTTAGAGGGTATCCTCCAAAGACTGTATCCTTTACTATATGCCTTTACCTTAACCCTTCATTTTCACAACCAAACTAGTGACACTTCCATATTCAAACAATAAGAGCTAACTGATTCAATTTAATCTCTGCTAAATAATCCTGATAAAAATAAAAGTAAAGAAACAGTTGATGCAAGAAACAGAAGCATTAAAGTTGCAGACTTGCCAGTGAAGACATTGGGGAAGTTAGAATGAATGACTAATCAATTAATACAGGACTAATTCACACATATTGTAATCTATCATGTGTGAAGCTGTTTGCTTAAAATGAATTACAATGCAATTTGGCCAGTTTCACCCATGCCATCAAAACCCCATCTTCGCTCTAGACTCCAGCGAGAGGATAAGCTAATCTAAAATGATAGAACTCCTTTGATACTCAGTGTTTATATAACCCATTATTTCAACATGTTAAAATTATAATGTAAAATTATTATATGTAAATAATAAATTATAATATTAAATATTTAATATAAAATATTAAAATTATAAAATATCTATGACCAACCTACCCACAACAGTGCTCTCAGTGAAACAACCATCTCTCTTCCAAAATATTTTAAGTTACTAACGTACCTGTCCAGCAATGGCATTGAAGAATGTCCACAAGGGATCAGCGGCAGAGGCAGCAGCATAGGCCCCAGAATAAACAGAATAGCCAGATCCACCATGGGCCACAGTTGGCACTCCTCCTGGAATTGGCTGACCCACTGCCATTTGCATTGGCATCTGTCCACGGTAAGCACCATACTTTTGTGAAGAGAATAAGCATACAGTATTTCACTATATTTACCAGCATTTTAGTAACTTTTAAAAAATTATTTCTAGCTCCAACAAATGATTTCTAAAACCTAGCTGGGAGACTACAGAACCCTATAAAGGATATGAAGTTACAATTGCCCCTGCCAATGTCTTTTAAGATGCCTGGGCTCCACTGCCCCATACTAGCCTTAGACCCATCAACTGCTCCGTAAGAAAAAAAGACTGAAGCACTTCTCTTCCTCCATTATCATTTTATACTGCAATGATTTCCTGCTACAGTATTTAATTTTATGTAAGCTGCTCTTGGAGACGAATAACCAAATCCTAACCAACTTTCCAGAGCTGTGGCTGTGGGTAGTGCAAGTGGCTAAGACACTGTGCCTGTTAACCAGCAGGCCAGGGTTTGAGACCCGGGTCTGCCCCACAAGACAGGGTGAGCTCCTGTCCATAGCCCAGCTCAGCGACGCCAGCTGGATCCAATCGTATCGGCTCTGCCTTTCCCTTGTCTAATTCAGTGGCATGGAGGGGGGGATTTGCTGCTTGGGTAACAGCCTATCCTCCATAATAATCCAACCCAGGCTTTTGTGCTTCGCATGCAGCGTATGCAGCACTGAGCACGATACCATAGTCTTTCAAGACTGATGGAGGCTTGATTTTCAGAGCCAACATGGTATGTGCTGTATTCTGCGGTAGAGGGAACACACAACCTCTTCAAGGGAGCATTTTCCCCCCTACAGCTGCATTACAGCCACATCAGAGCTGAAAAGTGGAAATGGATCAGGCTGCCAAAGAAAAATTAATTCCACTAAAATTATTCAACACTAAGACTACAATCCAGAGTAACTACGGGACCTTTTACACCAACATAGTTACGGTGCCACCTATGGAAAATGCACAGAGCAATCCAGAGTAAGTGCCTCTTAGGTCTTCCCGTAGTTACTCTGGATTGTACGGTAAGTCCCCCTGTACTCACTGGGAAAGGGTGCATAGAATTGCAGCCATAGAGCACAATCCTAACCATGTCTACTCAAAAGTAAGCCCCATTCTGTTCAATGGGTCTTACTCCCAGGAAAGTGTTTTTAGGATTGCAGCCTTATAGGCTGAAGGATAAGTTCAATTTTACTAAAATGTATGTTTTTAATGAAGTTTGATTGTTTTACTCCTGCTCTTGTGGAACCAGGAACTCTGGGTATTTCTGGGTCTTCTAAAAGAAGACCCAGAAATAATTCTGGGTCTAAAAGACCCAGAAATAACGATTTGAAAAACACATACAGATTTTTTTCATTTTAAAATCAGGAAAGTTTTCATCTGCTTTAAGCCACTAAAGCACTAGCTCCCAAACTGTGGTCCATGGACTACAGGTGTCATGCGATACCCTGCAAAGTACTCCACCAGGTCTCCAGAAAAATAATTACCTTTGATCACATCCAGCATCTCATGGAACAAATGTCCCATCATGGGCCACCAACCAGAGAAGGCTGAAGTGTCTGCTATGGCTGTGGGCAGTCTGTTCTCTACTGGCTCATGGAGCAGAGCTTGCTCAAGAGATGCTCTCTTCCAGAGATGCATCTCCAAGAGATGCATTCTCCCACCCGATAAGGCAGAGAATGGAGCATCTGCAGCCTCAGCCAGCAGTAAAAAAAAATTCTCTATAAAATAACTCTAGTGTAGCTCTAACAAATAATGCAGCTCTTCTCTAATTATAACAAATTAAATTGTATTTTTTGTATGTGGCAGTGGGGGTAGGAAATGCATGTGTAAGGAATGCATGACTATTTCATTTTTTTACTTTAGTGGGCCATGTGTCACTAATGGTTGGGAACCACTTATTTAAATAATATTAATACATTTATATATATATATTTAATTAAATAATTATTATAAATTCTAACTAGTACTTGTGGGAGTAAAATTTCAAGCTGGGCACTGGCAAACTGCCACTGGCTGGTGGACACCAGGGACCTACAGGCACCTGAGGGCAGTGGCAGGGAGCACTGGGCACCCCTCTAGACATTTTCGGCCTACATGTGCCTCTGGATACCACTGTGCAATGGGCACCAGTGGGCATACCAGGCACCAATGGGCATCACTAGGCACCAGAGCGAACCAGTGGACACTACCAGGCAGCAATATGCAGTTGGCATCAGGAATTCTTACCTGGCACCGCCATGCAGAGGTCAGTGGACACCGCTAGGCACCACTGGGCATTGGTCACCACTGTGCAATGGGCATCCCTACTGGATACCAGACACCATTAGGCAGTGGCATCATTTGGCATCACTGTGCAGTGGGCATCACTAGGCACCAGCGGACGCTATTGGGCAACAGTACACAGTGGGCATCAGGCACCCTTACCCAGCACCACCATGCAGTGGGCAGTGGACACCACTAAGCACCACTGGGCAGTGGGCACCACTGGGCAGTGGGCACTACCAGGCACTGGACACCAGTGGGCAGGGGGTACTATGCTCTGAGCACCATTGGGCACCAGGCACTGGGTATCCCTGCTGGGCACCAGTGGGCACCCCCAGGCACCCAAGGGGTTACTCCCAGTTGGGTGTGGAGAGAACTGCAGCCTCAGAGGCCAAGCCCATGCAGGTCTCCTCAGAAGCCAGTCCCATTAGAGTGAACGGGGCTTACTCCCAGGTAGGGGTGTGGAGGAGCAGCTCCTCCGACAATGCGGCCTCCAAGGGGGGACATGAACACACTGATAAGCACTACACACAGGACAGTGAGAGTGGCCTGAAGAAGGGGGCGGGACAAAGACAGACAGACAGACAGGCGAGCCGTCCAATCAGGAGCGCCGCTTCACTCACCGCTCCGAACCCTGGGTACGTCATAGCGCCCGTCCGTTGGGGCGCGAGGGCTTGAAGGGGGGGAGGGGGGAGCAGCCGTTCAACGGAATTCGAACGCTCGCGGGCTGCGGGGGGGGGATGGCGCGCGCGCGAGGCCAACGGTTCTGGTCAACGTCGTCAACGGCCGCCCGCTCCGCCCCCCTCTTCGTCTCCTTCCCTCGGAGAAGCGGAAGCTCCTCAGCTACCGCTGCCTCCTCCCTTCCCGCCGCTCGCTATTGGGTGAGGGTCCCTCGCTCGTCTCCTCCCAAGACCGACGCGGAGCTCGAAAGAGGGCTCCTCACACAGGAGCCGACGCACAGGCTTCCCCCTCACGGTGCGGCGGAGGGAGTGCCCTCCTTGGCTGCAGCCCCTGCAGTCCTGCCTCTCTGGGCGACCCCGGCTGGAGGAGCCTGTACTGGGTTTTTCAGTGGGCACCAAGGCTTCTTGAGACGCCCCACACTCCGGGTGCCTCACAACAGCCATGAGGTCGGGCCACAAAAGCATCGTGACCTTCTGTCCTCCTTGTCCGCATTTTCCTTATGAGTAGGACAGCAGGACTGTGTCCTCTTTTTCCCGGACATGCCCTCTTTTTTAGCCTTGTCCTGGAAAAAAGTGTTCCTTGTCCTCTTCATTATGAGCAGGACAGCATGACTATGTCCTCCTTTTCCTGGACACGTCCTCTTTTTTGTCTTGTGTCCTGGAAAAAGTGTCCTCCTCTGAGTATGTCCTCCTTTTCCTGGACATGTCCTCTTTCTTAGCCTTGTGTCCTGGGGAAAATCTTCCTTGTCCTCCTTTTCCTTATGAGCAGGACAGCATGGCTATGTCCTCCTTTTCCTGGACGTGTCCTCTTTTTTTAGTCTTGTGTCCTGGAAAAAATGTTCCTTGTCCTCTTTTTCCATACGAGCAGGCCAGCATGACTATTTCCTCATTTTCCAGTATATGCCCTCTTTACCCTTGTGTCCTGGGAAAAAAAATCTTCCTTGTCCTCATCTTCCTTATGAGCAGGACAGAACTATATCCTCTTTTCCAGGACATGCCCTTTTTTAGCCTTGTGTTCTGGGGAAAAAATCTTCCTTGTCCTCCTTTCCCTTGTGACAATACAGCATGTAGCATTGGAATTCATAAATCATACACAATAATTTTAAATATAATAATAAGAAATATATTGTTTAAATTAACTACATGAAGGTCATACACATGAGGTTTTTTTAGCTTTTATTTTGTCACTAGTTTTACAGCAGAATCCTAACCTAGTCTGCTCAGAAGCAAGCCTCGTTGTTCTCAATGGGTGTTAACTCCCAGGATAGTGTGTAGGATTGCAGCCTTAAACCAGCTCCTGTCAGCTTAGAAAATATCAATGACTAGCGAAAGGCGTACCCGCGTTGCGGGAGTAAAATTCCCCCGTATGCCATCACCCCATATGCATCAACCCCCCATGGATAACTTTCCCCCAGGTGTAACAACCCCCCATGCGCAACTTCCCCATACACATCAACCCCCCATGCGCAATTTCACCTATGTGCATCAACCCCGCATGCGCAACTTCCCCCCGTGCCCAACTTCCCCCCGTGCCCAACTTCCCCCCGTGCCCAACTTCCTCCCATGCGCAATTTTCCTCCCATGCGCAATTTTCCTCCCATATGCAACTTCCCCACATGCGCAACTTCCCCTCATGCGCAGCATCCTTGCCAGCGCAACCTCTTCCTCCAAACAACATCCCCCAGTGCACCAGGGTCTGAGCACCATTTTGGCTGGATGTTGTTCAGTCTCCCATGTTAAGTATAGGACAAAAACACGTTGCCCCCTTTTCAGCAACGTGAAGGGTTAAATTTCTCCAGATGGTTCTTGGTGGGTGTTCAGGTGACAGAAGGATCCCTCCCAGAATTCCATGCTTCAGGCCCAGCAGTTGGGGCGGAATGTTGCTGAGTCAGCAATTTTCAATGCAAAGTATAGGGAGGAAAACGCGTTGCGCCCCTTTTCACCCCCTTCCGGTTGGAATTTCCGAAAACCGGTTCTTAGTGCACCCCTCAGTCACGGAAGGAACACCCACCCCAAATTTCACACTTCTAGGCCCAGCGGTTTTGGCAGGGCGGTGATGAGTCAGTCAGTCAGTCAGTCAGTGACTTTTCTCTTTTATATATATAGATAATGAAGCATTTATTGGTATTGAAAATCTGCCCTTCATCTGGTGCTTGAACATCCCGTTTTGGGACTTGTCATCAGATGAGGAGGGAACAGTTCAAAACTCAAATTTAAAAAATGAAAAAAATTGTGATTTAAAAATTTTTTAATTTATATTGTGTTTAAAATTGGATATAAATTTAAAACATTTAAAATCACAAATTTTTCAGTTATTTTAAATTTAAATTTTAACTGTTCCTTCGTCATCCAGACAAATCCCAATTTGTCATGCACCAGATGAAGGGCAGATTTTCAATCATGGGATCATCCTGATTCCAGAAAGGTATAATTTGTCTATGGTTGCAATCCTAAAGACACTTTCCTGGGAGTAAGACCCACTGAATATAATGGGGCTTATTTTTGAGTAGACATGGTTAGGATTGCACCCTAAGTAGAGCAAGTGTGTGTGGAGCTAGAGAGTCTTAGGACAGACAGAATTTGCCTTTTATTTATAAGGATGTCCTACATTTTTCTTATTTATTTGGGGGGGAGGGGGAGGTCCTTGTCCGGTTATGATTTCTCATTTTGTCCCAGGTAGAGAGTGACTCACAACAGCCCTGCAATGCAGGCAACAAAAGGGACTTGCAAAGAAAGAGGAGTCCCCCTTTTCTGAATCAGGCATTTCAAGTGGAGATATCCAGATCTATCTAATCTTTAGTCAAAGTTAACAGAATAATTCAGTGACCAAGAAAGGTCAGAATAACTCAGTGACCAGTTACTATTATCTTCTTTCTACAGGAAAGTCTTATGCACATTCCAGCCAACATTCCATTTTGGGTCAGGGGTCAAGCAGGCTGAAAAGAGGCAACTGTGAACGTTCCATTCCCATTTTAACTGTCATTTCTAACTGCAGCTGGTTCAGATTACAGGCCAGGCTGAGAAGAAGCAAGGGGGACTGTGGGGGTAAGCAACAGACACCCTAGGAGGAGCTGGCAGAGGACCTCCTTTTCTTTGAGATGTGGGGTGTAAGGATGCTCCACCTCCCCCTCACCCCAATTGGGGGAAGCCACCACCAAGGGCGGGACTTTGGCTGTAGTAAAAGGGGAAAGGAAGCAGGAAGTTTGTGCCGGAGTTGTGAGGGAGTACAAGGGCAGAGCCAGCATCAGAATGTCAAGTTGATGGACAGTGGATGGACAGCTGGGCGACAATTGGTGAACAGATAGGAGGGGAGCCGGGGGGAGGGGGGCTGGTGCTGACTACTTACCTGTTGGATTTACCGGTTACTTGTTGTAAGAGTTGTACCTCCATTATGGATGCCAGTAAACATACAGTTGTGAATATGCCTCTGTTGTCTCCTTGGCCATACTTACCTGTGGAGCTGGGGTTGGAAATCTTTCCTCCCCCTGCTGGGTCTGCCCCAGTGATTCAGTAGATTCGCATCTACTCTATAGAACCGGTTGTTAACAAGAGATAGGACATATAAAGTTTTAAAAATAGCCATTTAAAAGTGGCTGCCAGGTTGGCATAGAACTGGTTGTTAATTTCTTTGAATCCCATCATCGGTCTACCCCATCCACCCCATCATATCTGGGGACCCACATCACAGGAACAGTTAAAAAGAGTCACATGTTCTGGATAGTGAATCTTTTTTATAAAAGCATCTACTCAGGGCAGGTCATGTTTTTGCAAATGAGATGTGATGGCTCGAAATCTTCCTTTGGAAATTCCCCAGGACAACATAAAACATAGCAAAGTTACTAAGGCATTTGTACTAGCATTGAAACAAATCCTTACACTTAAGGAGGAAATCAAAGCATGATGAAATGAAACCAAACTGCATCAAGGAAAAATGAAACTGATAATAGGATGACTTAAGGCAGAACTGTCAAACTTGTTTCATCCAGAGGACTCCATGTGCCTTCTGAGGCCTGGAAGTGTCATCATTAAACAGACATCGAGCACAGTCCTAACCATGTCTACTCAAAAGTAAGCCCCATTGTGTTCAATGTATCTTACGCCCAGGAAAGTGTCTTTAGGATTGCAGCCATCATTAAACTTTTTTTATTATGGTCAAAAACGCACTTTGTTATCACATAGAAGCTCATTAGCTGCAAATGATAGAAAATGAAATATTTTCAAGCTGTGGAAGAATCCAGTCACAAAGTGGCATGGATAAATTACTTCCATGGACCACATTCACCCTGCTGGCCTTAAAATTGTTGAGGGAGGATGAGAAGGAGGCACGGCAGAAGATCCAAGCAGTGGGGAGTACTGCCTGAGCTCAGTTCTGCTAGATACAGAGTCCAACATCAAGGCTTATAGCCATTGGTGGCCTTCAGAGGGTTCTCACAGGTTCTATAGAACCCTTTGTTAATGAGCTCCTGGTTCTGAGAACGGATACTAATGGGACATAGAACCTGTTGTTAATTTATTTGAATCCCACCACTGCTTATAGCCTGGCTGCCACAGAATCAAGTTGTCTCATTGTGGGGCCACTTTCCTTACCCAGAGGAAGGGGACAAACATCTCCCAAAGAGCTGCTGGCGGCTGCCCAGGAAGTACTTGATACCATAGTAGCCAGTTCTGTCCACTTGTGGGCTCCAGCAGGTTCGCACCTACTCTATAGAACCGGTTGTTAACGAGAGATAGGACATATAAAGTTTAAAAATAACCATTTAAAAGTGGCTGCCAGATGGGCAGAGATCCGGTTGTTAATTTCTTTGAAGCCTATCACTGGTTGTGTCCCATTACTGGCTTAGCACTCTGTGCAGTTTAGGATTGGGCTGTAAAACTCTGTTTTCAGTGTCTGATGTCTCCCTGACAAAAGCTGGGGGCCAAGAAGCCCCCTCCCTCAGCTGGAGAAAACTAGTGCAAATAAATGGTGTACATGTGAAAGGGGTTTGCCACAAAATATTTTCATTCCCATCAACAGAGCCCATATAGTGTTTGTGTGATCAGAACTCGGAGCACGCATCAAAGAAAATGCAAAATTTTACTGAAATCTTTATTTTAAAAATTGAAATATTATTTTATTAAATTCATTATGTAAAATATATTCAGACAGTTATATAGCTTCTATTTGAAGGTTGCAATCCTTTGTGCAGTAAATCCCATTTGTGCTCTGCAGGCACAGAATGAGCCTGCAATATCTATACCTGCCTTCTGAAAGTCAGTACTGTTCCAACCTGGTTGTAGAGATTACAGTTAAACCTTGATTGAGAGTGTTTTGTAAGACAAGAAAACATTAATAAATTTTCTCTTTACATACAAGCAATGTCTTGATTAACAAGCAAAAAAAAAATCCCCAGGCAGAATTGGAGGCTTTGAGCCCCCATGGTGTGCCCTGTCAATGGTAAAAGAAACTGATGGTGTCCCTTGGCAATTTTGTGCCTTGTCCGTGTGCTGTGGGATGAAAAAGACTGAAAATCACAGATATAGGGGGATAAATATTTCAGGATATTTTTTTCTAATTATTACGGATGGACAGATGAGAAAGATTGAAAATTGCTAAAACGGATAAATGCGGGGTTTTTGTTTTTATTATTTTTGGCTTGTAAGTTTTTAATTGCTTTTAATTGAATGTCTTATTGAATTTTTTTAATTATGTTTTACTATGAGCCGCCTTGGGTTGGTCTGTGGCTCAAGAAAGGTGGGATATAATTTTTTTAATAAATAAATGTTTCAGGGTCTTTTTCTAGTTATTACAAATGGATAAATTGACATAAAAAAATTGAAATCACTGATATACAGGGAAAGACAATGTTTCAGGGTCTTTTTTCTAGTTATAGAAGTTTGGATGGATGATATCTCTAGATCTTTTTTTTAAGTCTAGTGAACTTAGGTGGGTCCTGATGGAGTGCTGGTGGGTGGGTGCTGGTGCTAAAAAGTTTGGAAACTTTTACCCTGAATCCCTGGGAAAAAGCACTGGAATCATAAAAAGGTAACGATCTGATGGAGGTTGCGTTAAATGGAGATCACAAGGGGTGTGAAGTGAGAAAACAAAAAGACTCGGAACGTATTCCGAGGAAGGGAAACCTGTCAGTCGGGGTTTCCTGACTTGGCAGGTTGTGCCTTTGGAAACTGAATCCTTGTCAGCAGCTGGAGGAATAGAAACCGAAAGCGTGTTTTATAAAAGGCGCCTGCGCCTGCCTCTGCCCCAAGGAGTGCAAGAGAAGTCAGCGGTCTTCCTACTCCTGTGCTGTGCTTGGTCCTCACCGCGATGGCAGCAGGAACAGCAGCAGGCGCTCCATCTCTTGACGAGAGCATCCTCTACCTGATCGACTGCTTCCGAGGACGGATCAAGCGCACTCTGCTGGTGTCCCGCGTGCTGGACCTGATGCCCTCGCTGAGCCCGGAGCACCGGGAGCGCCTGCGGGCGGCGGAGCGGGAGAGAGGCGGAGCGGAGGCGGCGGAGCTGCTGCTGCGCATCCTGGAGGACCCTCAGGAGAGACCCCCCGGGCTGTGCCAGGAGTTCCAGCAGGCGCTGGCCTCGGGGGGCTTCGCGGCCGCTGGGTACCTGGACCCCACCCTCAGCGACCTCCCTTCGCCCTCCCTGGAGGCCGCCAACGACGGCTGGACGGGGCTGCTGCACTTCTTTTGCCCGCAGCTGGTGGAAACCATCAATGCCGTCCCCGTCGCCCAAGAATGCCTGAGCAGGAAACTCTTCGACGCAGAGGACCTGGAGAGGGTGGGTATCTCTCCTCTCTTCCCAGGACACCTCCTTCTGTCCTGGAGAAAACCTCCCTTGTCTTCCTCATTCTTGTGAGCAGGCAGCATGTGGCCTTGGAATTCAGAAAATAAATAGAATGGTTTTCAGTTTAATAATAAGCAGTATAGACTTTAACCACATGAAAGCACTATATATGACTGTTTTTAGCTTTTATATTTTCATGTCCTACATTTTTCTTGGGTGTCCTACATTTTTGGGGGGGGGACCTTGTCCTCATTTATGGTTCTGACCAGAGATGGGCTTCAAAGAAATTAAGAACCGGTTCTCTGTCCATCTGGCAGCCACTTTTAAATGGCTATTTTTAAACTTTATATGTACTGTCTCTTGTTAAGAACCGGTTCTATAGCGTAGGTGCGAACCTGCTGCTGCCCACCACTGGTTCTGACATATGGACACCCTCCACCCCAAAGGCAGTTTGTTGACCTGACTTTGTTGACCTGGACTCTGGAGTTAATTAAGATAGTGATCATCTCTCCCCCCTTTCCCCAGTTCAAACACTGAACCCACCTTCTGGGTAGGGTTGCCATATGTCCCAGAAAACCAGGACTGTCACAGTTTGGGAGGGAGGGATTGTGTTCACATACTGGCAAGTTTGACAGGGCATCCCATCCTGGTTTTGTGGAAGAGAATTGTGGCAACCCTTCCGTGGGTTACGATGGGGTTGCCAGGCCTTGAAAGACAAAATGAGAATTTTAGGGGTCTTGACCCCGGGGCACAACTTGGCAGACTCCACAGAGTTCAGATGGGTACAGGAAAAGTCTGGGTCAGAAGAGGAAAATGAGGCCATCTGGTGTCATCTTCACACTTAGACACCTATAATCTTATCCCCATCTTCGATGCTCAAAGTGTTACTCATTTTGGTGAGGTGGCCAAGTTTGTAGATGATGACACCACACCTTTCCAAGTGCTGGTGTCCACAGGACTGTGAAGACATCCAGGTGATTCTTTCTAGGCTGGAGGAATGGGCAGCAAATTGGCAGATGTGCAATTGGCAGATGTTACTCCCAGGACAGTGTGGCTCAGATTGCAAGCAAATAATTTTTTTTAAAAAAAATGATCCCTGTGTATAGAACAAATAAGTCCTTAAAGTGAATTTTTCCTTGGCATGGACAAAGAAAATTTTTATAAATACAGTGGTGCCTCACATAAAGAATGCCTCACGTAAAGTATGTTTCACGTAACAAACAAAAATTTCTCTAGGATTCTGCTTCACGTAAAGAACGTGCTTCACGTAAAGAACACATTCATTGGCAGTTGGGGCAGATGCGCTGGCCGGCAGCCTGTTTAAAAAGCATCAGGGCTGCCTAGAGCACCTGCCCATAGTGAAAGCAACACTTCCATGCTGTTCCTCCTGTGGCCGGGCGTCCGCTGGGCAGAGGGAGAGAAGAACAGTGGAGAAGAGGGAAGCAGCTCAGGGATAGCCAGAAGGGAGCAGGGGAGAGAGAGGCTCAGGATGGAGAGAAGGAGAAAGTGGGGAGACACTTTGAAGGTATCTTGGATTGCAGCTTCCTAACCATGTCTACCCAGAAGTAAGCCCCATTGTGTTCAATGGGTCTTACTCCCAGGAAGGTGTCTTTAGGACTGCAGCCTAAGTAGACTTCATAAGATCATGCACACTGAATGCATGTTTTGAATTCAATCCCAGTGTTCTGTCATCATTTTTATATCCAGTTAATATTTTTATATGAATATTCTGGGGGTGTGGAACCAATTGTCTGAGTTTCCATTATTTGCTATGAGAAAAACCGCTTCACATAAAGAATGTTTCATGTAAAGAACATGCCTCCAGAACGAATTAAATTTGTTACGTGAGACACCACTGTACCTGCATGTTTATATTGCTGTGCTACTGGGTGCTACTTGCAAGGTCACAAGATTATCATCCTCTGGTGGTGCACTGTGACACTGTGCCTGTTAACCGGCAGGCCAGGATTCGAGACTTGGGTCCCCACAAGATGAGGATTTCCTGCTATAGGCAGGGGGTTGGACTAGATGGTCCCTTCCAACTCTATGATTCACGTAAGTTTGGAAAAACTGACCAATCAATGATCCCATCATCTTACCAACTTGCCAGTCCTTACAGAATTTTGCATTACAGATTTTACTGTTTCCATGTTGAATTTACGTGCCTCTTCGGATAGCCTTTCTCTTATTTTTTAAAATTCTAATATGTATTTCTTTTCTCTATGGCAGTGATCTTTCCTCTTTTTTTCTGCCATGATCCAAACATATGAGACTGGTGTCCCATAGCTGAACCACCCCCACGTACTCTCTTGTGTCTTCACAACAACCAATGATGTGGCAGCCTGAGCAAGGCTGAACTTAGGAGCTGCAGGGCAAGATAGACCTAATAGGCTATTCAGGATTATATCAATAACTCAGTTTTCTAAAACAGGATCTTTATAGGATTGAAGACAAGCCTGCTCTTGCATAGGCTATGGCTGCAATCCTAATCACACTTTCCTGGGAGTGAGTACTATTGAACTCAAAGGAACTTGCCTCTGAGTACACATGCTTAGGATTGCAGTCTTTGAAAGGTGGCCACAATCCAAGTGATGCTTTTCAACCTCATTGGGATCATAATTCTCAGGTTGAATTTGCTATTCAATAATATTGTTTTATAATATTTGCTATTAATATTTGCTATTGAACAATATAATATTATTATTCTACTTCATAGTAAAGCAGGAGAAGAAGCAACGTATTCTTGTACTCATTGCTTTGTGCAAATGTTTTACATAAATTACACTTTAAAGTGTTTTCACTCTTTCCCTGTGACCAGGTTAGAGTAGAACGTGACAATAAGGGGAATTGTGAAGCAGTGAGAGAATTACTCGTCAGGATCGTACGGAAGAAACAGTGGTTCTCTGACTTTCTAGAAGCCCTCCGCGAGACTGAGCACCAAAAAGCTGCCGATATCTTAAGTGGTAAAAATGTGATTTAATTCTTTTCAGTGCTGGTTATTCTTTGATATATGTTTGAACATAAGGAGTTTGCATCTTCACGTGATTTATAATGGTAATGAGAAAGCAAAACTGGAGCAGCGTTTTCAGTTTAGAAGAGCAAGAACATTACAAGAAG
This sequence comes from Cryptoblepharus egeriae, assembly GCA_030015325.1. NCBI lineage: Eukaryota > Metazoa > Chordata > Lepidosauria > Squamata > Scincidae > Cryptoblepharus > Cryptoblepharus egeriae. The sequence goes on along the minus strand of JAREYC010000001.1, from coordinate 84,401,584 downwards.
TTCTTTTACTATTAGGAGCTTATCAGAGGACTAGTGAAATGTGCCCAGGTTGCAGGAGTAAAAGATGCCCCCATGCTATCCCCCCCATTGCTCATCTACACCCATCCCATCAGCATCAACACCCATCCCATGCACATCAAACCCTCTCATGCACATCAACCTTCCCAGTGCATCAGACACCGGGTACCAAATTGGCTGGACATTAATCAGTCAGTCTTCCTTGGTAAGTGTAGGACAAAAACACATAGCACCCGTTTTCATCCCCTTAAGGGTTAAATTTCTCCACATCATTTCTTGGTGGGTGTTGAAGTCACAGAAGGAACACCATCCCCGAATTTCATGTTTCTAGGTCCAGGAGTTGGAGCAGAGCTTCCCTCAGTCAGGGATTCTTCAATGGAAAGCATAGGACAGAAAATGCGTTGCACCCCATTACTCCCCCTTCCAGTTGGAATTTCCAAAAACTGGTTCTTAGTGGGTGCCTCCGTCATGGAAGGAACACTCACCCCAAATTTCACATTTCTTGCCCCAGTGGTTTTGGCTGGGCATTGATGAGTGAGTCAGTAACTTTTCATTTTTAAATACAGTGGTGCCTCACTTAAAGAGCTTAATTCGTTCCGGAGGCATTTAAGTGATACGCTTTTTTAAGTGAAGCAGATTTTCCCATAGGAAACAGTGGAAACTCTGACGATTGGTTCCACAACCCAAAAAATATTCATATAAAATATTAAATGGGTGTAAAAATGATTACAAAACACAAGAATTGAATTCAAAACACTATAATATAATACAGACCACAGTTACTGTAATAAAACACTGTAATCTGTACAGTAAAAAAGAAAAGAAAAACCTTTATGGCCAAGGATGACTAATTTTCACTAAAAGAGTCACTGGTGTCTTTTGGAGTATATTTAACAAGGAACCTCTCTGCATGTGAGGTCTATATGCAAACAAGATAGGCAGTCTGCAACAGCAGAGGTGCCAGATCCTATGCTGTCTACTTAGAATCAAGTTCCATTAAATCCACTGGGGCTTACTCACAGGAAAGTGTGTAGGATGCAGCCTGACTCTTTCCTAGTTTGCATGAAGAACAACAGCAGAAGGGTCTAGTCAGAATCAAGCCCCATTGAATCCACTGGAGCTTACTCACAGGAAAGTAAAAGTGCAAACAGGGAAGTTGGGGGGAGAGGGTGGTTTCAGTGGGATCCAGGCAGTGGGGTCCTGGGGGAGGAAGGGGTCTGTTTGAGGGGGGCTGCACATGGGGTGCAGGAGAGTTTTCCCTTCTACCTGATGGAGTCTGGAAAGGCTTGGCTGAGCATGTTTTCTGGCTGCACAAGCAGAGCAGCCATCTTTGTTCCTCTCACTGAGGAGGCTTTTCTGACCCTCTGCTGGCCTCTTCCTTTGTATGGGGGGGAGAAAGTCCCGCCTCACTCCCTCAGCCCAGCCAATGCAGGGGGAAGGGGGATCCCAGCCAAAGGGCACTCATTTGCGAAGCAAGCTCATTAAGTGAAGCAAACCCCCCAAATTTGTACTCTTTATGTGAAACACTCGCTATTCGAGGCACTCGTTAAGTGAGGTACCACTATATATAGATTTGGGCTATAGGCAGATGACTCTAGGCTTTACTGCAGACATCCAGCCTCAACCTGGATAGAGGGAACAGGAGGCTTGTGGACTAGCCACATTCTCTATCCTGATACACTCACATCTTCTTTCCTGAGTTCAATGCTTATCTGTGGAGACAAAAACTCAATTGGTCCAGAATTCACGGGTCAGAATTCAAGAATTGGCCCAGAATTCTAAAACATCTCCTCAGATGTAATGCATTTCTCTGCATAGATAGCATTGAATACAGCAAGAGCAGGAATGTGGCACAATGAAAGGGGGGCATGACCAGCCGGTGGTTTCCCAGTCATTCTTTACCTAATTTCATGCTGAATGTGTGAACATTTGTTGTTTTCAATAAGATATACTTCTATGGCTGCAATCCTAGCGTGCAGTGCTGGCATAAGTCCTGTGCTGACCTGTAGGTGTCACAAAAGTGCCATGAGACACTCTGCCCCACTGGGGCAGGTTAGTCCAGTACACAGGCATACACCAACTTCCCCAAACACCACAGAAAGATATGCCATGTGAGTGAGGCTGGCCTAAATAGGTTAGGATTGCCCCCCTTAGTCTGTTTGGGTTGCCTTATGACCTGGAAAACTGGGACAGACCCAGTTTTCAAGGATTGTGTTCACATACTGGCAAGTTGGACAGGGGGGTCCTGTCCCAGTTTTGTGGAAGAGACTTTTGGCAACCCTAAACATAATGAAAGATCAAGTCTACTTTGCTCCTTCCTCATGCAATCTTGTTAAATAAAATTTTAAATCTTGTTAAAGGGCATTCTAAATTAACTATATCCATCCGTGAGCAAATTAATTGTACACAACTATTTAAATTCCATCAGTTTGAAAAAGAAGTTCACATGTTTACATTTTTCCTCATGGGCAGGTGGTACATTCAAGGATTTCTGCAGAGAAATGGCCGAGAAGATGGGATTATCCCTCTGAGGTCCTCACATTGTCGCAATTTGAATTAGGGCCCTCACAGCTCCTGTTTTGTTTTTTTCTTTTAAGTGACTAATGCTTCAAATTAAGTGACTAATGCTTCAAATCTCCAACATCTCGTCTACATAGTCCTTCAAAGGTATCTACTTCCCAAGTGTGAGCTCTTACTGATGTTCATCTGTCCTGTGGTTTACTGACCACAATCCTAACCATCTTTTCAACACTGGCACAGCTGTCACTGGGACGAGCTGTTTTCTACACTTGGGGGGCAGTCATGGAGGTCTCCTCAAGGTATGGCAATGTTTGTTCCTATACCTCAGAATTGCATTGCCTTTACTTTGGTTCTGGAAAGGTGGTTAGGATCTTGCCCTTACTACTCGTATATTAAGCTCCCAGCTGCCTTTTCTGTTTTTCCTTTGATTTAGAAGAAAAGATATCTACTGTGCATTGTAAGTTTTATTTTTTAATTTTGTACAAATAGGATGTTGTGAAAATGGGATCTATGTAGAAGAGATTACGGAAACTGATGGATTGCTTGCTTCTAAAGCTACCGATGATATGAAACAGGGAGCCGAATTCAAATGCAGCGCAGCCAGTGAGAAGAATGCCTCAGAAGATTCATTTAGAGGTAAAGTTTCAGGTGATTTGTAAATCAGTAACTTTCTCAAAACTTTCTCACTTTCATTATATACAGCTATCAGACAGCTTAATTCTATCTAACTATCCCTCCTTTTCTTGCAGCTGCTCCACCAGAGCACGTGTGGCATCCTGTAAGGGCTTTAGGAACATTTATACAGTTGCCAGGAATAAACCTCCAGTACAGTGGTGGGTCTACCTTGACCTGCACCTGCAGTTTTGCTGGCACAAGTCCCAGTGGCAAATCAAAATTGGGAAGGGAGATAGGATATTGGCAACACTGCTACTGCCATTAGCACCTTCTTGCCAGTCTCAACACACCTCTCCTCCCCCATGACTTCCACATTTTAACCTTCTTCAATTAACAGCACCAAAAATGTCACTGCAGGCCATTGACATGCATCCACTTGCACCTGCAGTAATAGCCCATCTGCACTGATATTGGATTGTATTTTGCAACTGCTGTAAAGCATGCTGTGTTGTCAGAATACAAGTGCCAAATCAGACTCTCCCCCTCCTGAATCAGACCCTAAGGGTGCAATCCTAACTTAGACTGGCATCAGTCTTCCCATACCTTTGGTGATATAAGGGAGGCAAGCGCATGAGCATGCACTGGCCTTCTCTTCCTCCAGAAGAGGCACAGAAGTGCTTTCCAGCACTTTTGTGACATCCCCAGGTCAGCACAAGTCTTAGGTGTAAGTGTAGCCTAAGTGTAGCTGTGACCTGATGATATAAAAGCAGTAAATAGGCAACAAAACCATACTAGAAACATAGAAGCAAAATACAGCAACCGTGGAAGAGAAACCGGAAACAAATGCTGGAGGTGCAGCACCAAACAGTTACCACTTTATTTTTCAGGCACTGAGAAACAACCAAGAGTCTCTTTAGGGAAAGCCATAAATCCCATAGTGAGACTTTTCAAGATTGTGCCAGTTATGTTTTGTTGGTGCAGACTTGAGGGACTCCATCTCAGGCCAACGAGTCCAAATGGATTTCAGGATACGGCAAAGCACCCATCCTGCCCTATTCTGCCTACTCACCACCTCCCCCACCCTGAAGCTTCTTATTAGTGGCCAGTGCTGTTGGAGTGCCACCTGGTACTCTTTATGGCACTGAGGGCCAGTGCCAATAACTTTCTCCTCTCCAGGTGCTACAGGTATGCCTTACAACATGTTTTTGACACTTAGCACCAGCACTGGAGCTGAGAAGCTTTAGAATGGGTACTGAAAACAGCATAAGACTATTTTTTACTTGGTGTGACCAGTCACATCAGAAGAAACTGGCCAAAAGGGGTGATCATTTTCAAAGCCTTGGATTGGACTCATAGAATGATCTGATTTCTCCCTCGAGAGAAGACATTGGTTCATATCCAAGTTGTCAGTATGAGTCAAACAGACATCTTTAGTCGGGACACCATATACCAGTGGTTCTCAAAGTGGGGGGTTGGGATCTCTTTGGAGGTGTCACGACTTCATTTCAATGGAGATCAAGAAAAAATGCGTGCCACCATCTTGGAATCTGGCACTCATTGCCAACATCTTGGAACAGAATACTCAGGATGCTTTCTTCAGAGTAAGTCTCATTGAACACAATGGGACCTAACTTCCGAGTAGTGGTGGCATCACAGTGATGTTATTTCCTATTTGATGTCACTTCTAGCCATGACATCATTTTTATATAAATATTAAAAATGTTTATATAAACATTTTATATAAACAAACGGGGTCACAGACAGATTGTCTTTTTCAGAATGGGGTCCAGAAATGAAATGCTTGAGAATCTCTGCTGCCGTGTATAGTAATGGTATGGTACAATGGTGCCTTGAACTACAAGCATAATTCATTCCAGAAGCATGCTTGTCATTCAAAGTGCTCTTTATACAAAGTGGATTTTTCCATAGGAAATAATGGAAACTTAGACAATTCGTTCCACAACCCAAAAATATTTATATAAAAATGATTACAATACTGTAATATAATACAAAATAATAAAAATGTCAGGGTGATAGTTTTCAGGTAGGGAAAAGAATCTTTTGGAAGAGCTGAGCACCTTTTCCATCTCAGCTTATTTTGCAGAAGGGCAGGTTCTGCAAGAAGTGTTTGCAGCTTTGCAAAACAGGTCAGCATCTGCGAAAGAGGTCAGAAGGAATTAGCTAAAAGAGTCATTAGCACTTGAGATCAATTAGCACTTTCTGCAGAAGGTCAACTGTTAGTTACCATGGTAAGTTATTGCCTTCGTTAATCAGTTTCTTGGAACCAAATGTTCCAAAGTGTTGTTTGTTAAAAAGAGGCTCTGCAAAAGATGTCAGAAGGTCAGCCTCTGGGAAGGGTGCAAACCTTTTGCAACTTCTGCAGGAGACCTTGTCTGCCTTGTTACTAAGTAATATACTGTAGTAGTAATACAACCAAATGTACCAAGGCGATGTTCGTTATTCAAGGTGTTGCTCGTTATCCAAGGCAAAACTGGTTAGAAATTGTTACTCATCTTTCAAAGCATTCATAATTCAAGTTACTCGTAAATCAACGTACTGCTGTATAGGATATTGGCAAAAAATTACAGTACATTACTCACTTTTTGCCCACAGTGGGTATGCTTAGCCTCTGTGAAACATGCAAAGCTGCAAATGAAAGCTATATGAAAGCTTGTTCTGTGTTCTGCACTTTAGTGATGGATTTGCTCCTCAGTGTTTCCGGGCAATGGTCCACAGTGCCACCACCCCGCCCCCTGTACTTACTGAGCCCAACAGTGCCTTGTGTGACACCAAGGATGACTATGAAAATCTTCTGAGGTTTTCCCACAGTCTTAAATAATACTTCTGGGAAACTAGAAGTACTGTTTAAGACCATGGTAATAGTCTCAAAAGGTTTTCCAAAGTCTCTGGAACACCTCGTGGCTGCAGCTCTCGGGACATTTGTCCCCTTGCCACCCTTCCCAGGGTTACCATGTAGAATGGAGGACAGAGTGCCTCTACCTTTAGCCATTGCATAGAAGAGGGAATTGAGGCAGATGGTGCTGTTTAAACCCGTCTCTGATGAGCTAAACCTGTTTCAATTTCATCTTCTATCCTAAGGTTAAAGGTAGAGGCACTCTGTCCTCCTTTCTATATGGTCACCCTTCCAGACCTGCCACTCCTGCACTTTCAGAATGGTAGGAATTTTAAAGAATCTGTCCATTCCTCAGTTTCTTTGGAAGGACAAGGCACTGAAGCTTTGTTGTACCTTTCATAACAATCTATTAATTTCCAGGTTGAATCAATGGGAAACAAGCAGCCATGCAGGAAGCAAGTCCCACAGTAATGAATCCAACTCCCCTATCTCAGAAGCATGTCTACCTGATGAAAAAAGTCTTGGCTGTTTTCCCCTTTCCTAGATTCAAGCTTTGACAGCTCTCTACTAGCAAGTGAATCCAGATAACTTCCCCATCCATGCAACTGATACAAATTCTAGTGTTTTGGTATCCTTGATGTGAACCAGAGGGCAGTGATCAAAATACTTTTGCTTCCTATAAAATGAAGGCTGTACAACAACCTGGAGATGGAGGTTTTGTGTAATGAAGGGGCATAGTTAAAAAGAATATGGCTACAATCCAGAGTAACTGGGACATTTTATACCGATGTAGTTATGGTGCCACCTATGGGAAATCTATGGGAAATGCGTAGAGCAATCTAGAGTAAGTGCCTCTTACGTCTTCCTGTAGTTACTCTGGATTGTAGGGTATATTGCCTTGAGGATTTGCAATAGTATGGGAAAGATGGGGTATAAATCCCTAAAATAACATATAAAATTAAAATAAAGGCAGCTAGAGGCCAGATTCTCCTTCCTCAGATGCTCCTTTTTTGTCTTAGCATAGTCTCGAATGCACAGTTCTGTATTCATGGTTTTTAGGCTACAATCCAGAGTAACTATGGGACCTTTTACACTGACATAGTTACTGTGCCATCTATGGGAAACCTATGGGAAATGCATAGAGCAATCCAGAGTATGTGCCTTTTACATCTTCCCGTAGTTACTCTGGATAATAGTCTAAGACTCCTATATGCACAATTATGTCCATTTTTCTCTCTTTAAGATTGCACAAACATTTGACAGTACTATATAAGTGCTGAGTATTGTTTGTATGTGTAAAACATTAATCTGTTCTTAGTTGAAATAGGAGTTGGTGTTTGAATTCCTGCAAGTTTATTATAAGCCAGGAGGTGGCACTCTTCATGTTTCTTTTAAAGCAAGTAGCTTGATCCAGGCAAGCTTTTTCCTTCACTACTAGCAAATAGGATCCATTCTATATCAGTGCTTCATACAGGATCTGACCCAGCAGTGTAAATTAGGAACGTTTGTTCACGTGGGGAGGCCCCTATCCTTTCAGCATAAGCTGGTTTTTTTTCCCAAGATTGCATCCCAACTATCAAGCAAAAATTTTGGATTTGATAAAACAGCAAATTGTACATTTTGCAGTACTGTACAGAGAACTATACATTTCAAGGTACCTTAGATTTGTTTTGGTACTTATTAGCAAAATGGACCAGCGTTGTGGGAGTAAAATACCCCCACATACACCATCCCCCACTGTGCAACAATCCCTCCATTGCGCAACATTCCCCAAAGTGACACATCCCCAATGTGGACCTACCCCCCAATGTGCACCACCCTCCCATGCGCCCCACCCCATGTGCATCAAACCCCTCATACACAAAATCTGGCCCATGCGCATCAACCCCCCCCCCCATGCACACTGTCTGGCCCATGCATAACATCTGGCCCCTGAGTGTCCCCCATGCACACCATCCCCCCTTGCATACCATCCTCCCAGTGCATCAGGCACCAAATTGATGTCAGTCAGTCTTCCATGTTAAGTATAGGACAAAAACACGTTGCACCCCTTTTCAGCCCCTTAAGGGTTAAATTTCTCCACATCGGTTCTTGGTGTGTGTTGATGTCACTGAAGGAACACCCTCCCCAAATTTCATGCTTCTAGGTTGGGACAAGGCAGTGAGAAGGTGGTTTCAGCATTAATACATTTCATAGGTATTTTATTTTGGTTTGATTTTCTAGAAAGGATGCTATAAAGCAAGTAGGCCTGTTTGATGGGTCAGATTATGAGGTGCCTTACCAAGGCTGAAACAGCTTCTGAAAAACTTCTAAAGGAAGACTTTAGACTCTTGTTTCTCTGTTTTCTCTGCCAGAAGCTGATGCCAGTTTGCTTGATGCCAGTGTTGACAGTGCCAGTGAAAGTTTCAGACAAGTCAGCTGTGATTCAGGTATGACTTCTTCTTTGTACTCCAGCAAGCATGAAATAAAATCCAGAAGCATATTGAAGGTGACAAATCTCAGTTTGGCGATGAATGTTGGTGCACTGTTTTTGTGGTTGTTGGTTGTACACATTCAGCAGCCATAAATAAGTCATCTAAATTGAAGCTACCATTAACCTGCTTCAAATTCCATCTCATCCCAGCCCCTTTTCTGTCTATACTAAATGTTCTCTGCAACCAGTTATCTCTGTTTTATTGTTACTACTCCTTTATTATTTTACTGTGATTTATTGTGTTATTTTTGTCTGTACCTTGTAGAAGTTCAAGATAGTTTACATAATTCTCCACATCTATTTAATCCTCACCGCATTCCTGTGTTAAAGGTTATGCTGAGTGAATGAACCAAAGTCAGGGTAAATCCAATTGAGATCACCATTGTCTTAGAGCACAATCATAATCATGTCTAGTCAGAAGTAAGCCCATTGTGTTCAATAGGTCTTACTCCCAGGAAAGTGTGTTAAGGATTGTAGCCTGAGTCTGATAAGAAAACTGCTATGTTACACCAGGACATAAGCTCTCTCTTCACAAATCTGTTCCAGATATATGTATCTCTGGTGTTCATGGCAGATATATTCCTGCCTCCTTGTGGATATCAGGAACCACAGATGAGGGGCAACCCTTTCTCCGCAGTTCTTTGCATCCCTCACACACATCCTGCACCTTCATTTAGCTGTTACTTTCTCCCAATGTGAAAACATGTCTTACTTGAACAAACACTATGGAGCCAGTGAACCTCAAAGACAGATGACCTGCACACAGATATCTGCACACACACACAGTCTTTGCAATCCTGCCAAGTCCTAAAAGACGGTGTTTTATCAAATCAAGGTGTGCAGTTCAGGTCTACAGCTAAATGAACCTGTTGGAAAAATGTGACATATTGAAGGAAACTACTACATTTTCTCTTCACGTGTTGTATCCTTTTGTTTCTCTTAACCCAAGATGATAATGCTGAAGATGTGGAGGAAAGAGCATCACCTGATTCAGGATTGAGACTCAGAGACTACCAAATGGAAGTGGCAAAACCAGCTCTGGAAGGGAAGAATATAATTCTCTGCCTCCCTACAGGCAGCGGCAAGACTCGAGTTGCGGTTTACATTGCTAAAGACCATTTGGATAGGAAGAAAGAAGCAAAAGAACATGGGAAAGTTATAATGCTTGTCAACAAGGTGTGCTTTTCAATTACGTGGATCACAGAAAGAGTGAGGGATTCATCCAGTCCCACAAAGTCCAAAATAAGCCAAATAGAAAAAATTAATATCAAGAATAAAGTATCCAATATTTTAAAATGCAACAACACACTAAGGGGCCAATTTCTATGCCAGTGCTAAGCACTATAAAAGTATCATAAAGCATGTGCTGGAAGAGCAAGAAGCTCTGGTGCTGGGTACTGCACCAGGAGGTTAACACCAGGGGAGCACCAGCTCTAGTGTTGGTATGAGGATATTGGTATGGTGTGATGGTACAAGGTTTCTGTGAAGGGAGATGTTCTTACTGGAGGAGGAACTGGAGCAGGAACAGATCTTTTCTTCTGTAAAATCCTATCTCTGTTGGTTGACAAGCTTGACAAACCTCCATTCTGCACTGACAAAATTGCAGACTCTGCATCCTTATTTGGAGGAAGGAGATGAAAGTCCCCTTCTCCTGAGGAGGCCTCTGGCCTCCCCAGCAGTGATGCTGGAGGCAGTCCATTTAGCCGCCATTTAATGCCATGCAGTCAAATTAACAAGCTGATGAAAAATTTTCCTTAGGAAACATCAAAATGGAGCAAAAAGGAGTTTAGGGAAAAATTGTTGAAGAGAAGTCAAAATGGACCAGATGAGAGTTTAGACTTCCATTAGAGAAAATGGTCAATGAGGGAGCCAATTTGAAACTCTCTGAAGGGAAAGCTTCACATCTTAGGTGCTATCACTGAAAAAAATCTAATGCCTGGTATTTGCCAGCCAGATTATCTCCCAGAAGCAAGATCTCCATACTAATCTGAAAATTGGGCACGTTTGTATCCATGCCTAGGCATCTATGATGCATTGGGTTTTCTTGTGTGTGCTTGGAATGTATCAAACCAAATTATTATAGCATGTATTTAATTCTGTCTCTTGTGTTTCTTCAGGTGCCTTTGGTGGAACAGCATTTGGTGAAAGAACTGAAACCTTTCCTGAAGAATTCATATGGAGTAATTGGGCTTAGTGGTTCATGTCCGCTAAAAATTTCATTCACTGAAGTTGTCAAGAAACATGACGTCATTGTCTGCACTGCTCAGATCCTTGAGAATGCCTTGCTGAATGCAGAGACAGATGAAGAAGAAGGAGTCCAATTGTCAGGCATGAATTTTGATCTGAATTTGCTACCTTGTGGCTCTTAGAGGTTGAGGTGTAGCTTGGTTCTGACGAATGGTTGCAGTTAGCACTATGGATCATGTTCATTAACTCCAACAATTTTTCAAAGAAAATTTCCTTGCTGGGCATATGAATATAGGAAATAGACATCTTCCATATCCTGACTTCAAGCTGTGGAAGTAAGACAGTTCCATATCTGAGATCATGACATGGGGAAGTTTTAAGAAACATTGGACTGCTGAGACTTGAGGACAGGCATGACATGTTTTTTTCATGAGCAGTCACATAGATCAGTGCATAAATATGATTGTGCATAAACACAAGAGTTTATCAGTAAGGTTTTTGGAACTATATGTGGTTCTAGGTTTTCTTTGCATTGATTTTTTTATCCATGGAAGGTTCCGGAATGGAACCCTAGTGGATAATGAGAGACACCTGTACCTTCCACCTGCCATTCTCCACTCCAAAATGCCCACCCTGTCTTCCTAGCTCTCCCCTCAATCCCTAAGCTAGTCAAGCATGGCCAGTACAACTTACTGGGCAGAGGTGCTTGGAGCAGAGTAATGATGCCAGTACAACTCCCTGCAACAACTGGATTGCTCTGTGACACAATTTGGTCTAAAATTTAGTGAAGATTGAATAAGAACATCATTAGCTTGAGGATGCCTATCAGTGTTCTTCTTTGCTCTTAATTTTTTGAAATTGTAATATGAAATTATATGTATGTATGTCTAGATTTATGTTCCATACTCAAAGCATATCACTTTAATCTTAAGTTAAAAAAATTATTGTTCCTAGGTGGACCAGTCGAATGGATCTGCTGGGTCCACAACTGAGATAAATCCCTCATTCTAGTGGAGGTTGTTCTGGATCAGCTGATGTTTCTGAACTGTCTTCAGGGGCAGCGCCACATGAAAAACAAGGCAGAGGCCTTAACTACACAGTTACCGTATATACTCGAGTATAAGCCAAGTTCTTTGGGGCCCAAAAAATGGGCCCAAAAAGCCCCCTTGGGTTATACTCGGGTGAACTGAAAGGACCAAACCCCATCATGTCATATACCACTGGATTCGTATTGAAGAGCAGAATCTAAGTTCAGTGAGGCTTACTCCCAGGAAAGTGTGCATAGGACTGCAGCCTATGAGTTCCAAGAAGTCTACAAGGAAAAGGACCAGTACCTGCTACATTTCCCACCCTAGGCTTATAATAAGTTTTCCCAGTTTTTTTCTGGTAAAATTAGGTGCCTCGGCTTATACATGGGTCAGCTTTGAAATGTAAACATCTGGAAAAAGGGAAGAGTATTATGCTAATGGAATATGGCATAACTTCAGGCGCTAGGAATGCCATTAACCGTGCCAATTTCAAAGTTATTTCTGGGAATGACACCTATATTTTGGATTATCAACCAACCAAATTGTACTTCTATCCACTAGGTAGATGGTTATATTGCAGGAATATACACATAGGAGAACTGATCAGTTTCTATTAATATCTTCTAGAGTTCTCCCTGATCATTATTGATGAATGCCATCATACTCAGAAGGAAGCAGTCTATAACAATATTATGCGTCGTTATTTAAAGATCAAGACTGAAAATGGGAAAAGAAGGAAAAATAACATACCACAAATTCCTCAGCCTCAGATCCTGGGACTGACAGCTTCACCTGGTGTAGGAGGTGCAAAAAAGCCTTCAAAAGCTGAGGAACATATTTTGAAAGTAGGTCGGCCTTAAATTCTGAATAATGCAGAGGACATTGTATACTATATATGAAGCCACTGTTAACAACAGTGGGTTGTTAACAACAAAGAAGGGTTTAAGAAGTAGCACTTGCCTAAATTCCCACTTCTATGCAGTGCTTACACTCTGTTCTGTATTCTGTATGGTCACCCTTCTAATCCAAAAACCTTGGGTGTTTATTTTGTCATGGCTAAAGAGTCTTATTCATCATCTAGGGCTGTGAAAGCTTAATAAGGGAATCTGTGTTATGATTAATTTCCTAGGAGAAATGTCACAATTTTAGGTACCATTCCTTCAAAAAATATGTGTATAATTTCTGTAATGATCTTCCTCCAGATATGTGCCAATCTCGATGCAGATGGAATTATGACAGTTGTAGAACATGCCTCCCAATTGTCCAGTCAAGTGAAGGAACCCTACAAGAAGTTTGAGATTGCAGATGACAAAAAAAAGGTGTGGATTTCTGCTGAGATTTTCAGCAATTTATTTCTCCCCTTCTCCACCGGCCAGTTTAATTTTAGCAAAATAAATAGGGTGCTTAACAGCTCAATCCTAAGTTGTGCTGGAATAGGCCCCATTTCCAGCTTTCGTCTGAGTGACTGCTTATGACCTGCAACTGGTATTGTTGTGCATCATGAAAGTACAACTTCACTGCAGTTGAAAGTTTCTGTCTGAAACCTGGGTCAGTCATCATTTAGAAATAAAAATTTTTAAAAATTAAATCATTTAAAAAAAAAACCATAATGAGACGGTTTCAAAAACAACCTAATTTTCAACTTGTGAAAGGTTTCCCAGCATGACACCCTGCCTTCCACTCCTACAAAAGGTGCTTTGGCTCCTAAATGGGAAAAGATACTTTCTTCAGTGAGGGAATGAGCTTTTAATCCTGATTTAAAATGTCGTCTTGGAACAAGTGAAAGGTCGTAGTCCAGTGCCTTATTGATATGCAACCATGGTGTGATCTGCTGGTAAGTTACATGGTCAGAGTTGCCACTTTCTCCATGCCTTGTTTGCAACTCACCTTAGGCACTAGATTTGCTCTTAAGGTCTCATTTTGAGGGTAGCATGTCTTTTCTCTAGATGATATTACAGGAATGGAATGTTTTCTCTTGATGATGTTGGCAAAATGTCTAGCATTAATTTAATAAATTCTCATGTGTTTCATTTTTAGGATCCATTTAAAGAGAAACTCACAAACATAATGACAGAGATCCAGGCCTATTGCCAATTCAACCCAAATGCTGAGTTTGGATCTCAGACTTATGAACAGTGGGTGGTTCAAGAGGAGAAGAAAGGTAACTTTAATATTTAAGTAGTTTTAATATTGGCTGTCTAAGATGTTTTCAGACTATTAGTTTTATGAATATGCATGTTTTCCCTCTAGCTGCCAAAGAAGAGAATCGCAAACAGCGTGTATGTGCAGAGCATTTGAAGAAATACAATGATGCCTTGCAGATAAATGACACTACACGAATGATTGATGCATATAACCAACTTGAAAACTTCTATAAGGAAGAAAGGAAAAAGAAGGTGGCACTGCAAGAAGATCAGGACAAATTGGTAGCTGCAAAACAAGATGAAACAGATACATTTCTGATGGATTTGTTTTATGGTGAGTATGAACATTTCACATAGCTACACACAAGTGAAGAAGCACATGAATCCAGTCAGTCCTTACAATTAGGTCTTTCCATAAAAGTCAATGGGAGTACAGTGGTACCTTGTAAAACAAACACTTTGTAAGACAAACTAAAACGTCTAAGGAATACAAGACAAACAGTGTCTTGTAAGATAAACAGTCTTGGCAGAGTTTGGCAAAGAGTTTTACAAGGAAAATTTGTTGTAAAACAAATGAATTGACGGATCTGCATTGTGACCAACAGCAAGAGGTTGTGGAGGAGATCTCATTTGCAGAGGAGGAGAAGAATGAGGTGGAATCCCTCACATGAGATTAAGGACATTTATAAACATTAAGAAATTGTGCAAAATTTTGCAGAAAAGCACTACCCAAATAAGTCTGTAGCAGTGTGAGCAATAATCTCTTGAATGACAATGCAATGTCACATTTCCATGAAATCCTCAAAAGGAGACAAACGCAAGAGTCGCTAGATAAGTTCCTTGTTAAAGTTGCTCAAAAAGACACCAGTGACTCTTTTAGTGAAAATTAGTCATCCTTGGCCATAAGGGTTTTTCTTTTATTATACTGCATTATATTACAGTGTTTTTATTAATATTACAGTAATTGTGTTCTGTATTATTTTAGTGTTTTGAATTCAATCACAGTTTTTTTGTCATCATTTTAACATACAGTTAATATTTTTATAAGAATATTTTTGGTTGTGGAACCAATCATCTTGAGAGTCCATTATTTCCTATGGGAAAATCCGCTTTGTAAGATGAACACTTTGTAAGACAAACATGCTACTGCAATGAATTATGTTCTTCTTACAAGGCACCACTGTACTTGGAAATAAGGTGTTTGGAGAGTACAGGCAATGATTCACTGTAATCACATCTGAAGTATGAGATTAGAAGCTGGAACTTAATTTCTGTAGAATTGGTTTGTGTGCCTTGCCTTTCACTTAGTAGGACAGAGGTTCTCAAATTGGCAGCATCACACTGCCCCAGCCTCTACCTTTACACCTTTAAGGGGTGGGTGTGTGGAATGGAACCACCACTGTTTGGGGTGTCAGGCTGGGCTGTGTTTTATTTATTTTAAAAAGCCACAGACTCCTAGGACTATGGGGGGTCCCATGGAAGAATCCACTGGACACCCCAAGCCTCAAACAATGTAAAAATAACTAACCACTTTTGGTTTCTCAATTACAAACTGGAAGCAGGTCATGATCATTATTTTTACAATCTCCAACTTGGGGAAGCCCTGCAGAGGCTTTCACAGGGCTCCCCATACCTCAGCAGCTTGCTGCAGCTTCCCTTTACACTGGGTAAAACCCAGCAACAAAACAGATAAAGCTGGACCTGTGCCAGAAATATAGCCAGTGCAAGTCCATGTTGATCCATGCAGGTGGATTGGGCCCAGGGGTTAATATTCAGCATGCACCAAACCTGCCCCCTTCCAGGCTTGATCTCCCCAAGTCCCAACCTATCTGCTCCCTCTTCTGTCCTCCACTCACCCAGTTCTGCTCTCTGTGCTGGGTTTACCTGCTCCTGTAGGCATCTTTTGCTCTGCCTTTCTGCTGGTGTGTTGGCTCCCTGCACTCCACCTCAAAGCACGTTACAGCATCAGTGGAATATGCATCTTGCCAGTGCTTGCATTAAATAGGGTTGGATATGCGCCTTGTTTTTCCACAGATAATCCATTGTAAAGTGTATTTAAGTGGTTTTTAGCTGGTTTAAATGTGAACAGCTTCTGAGAAAGGATAAGATCTAGCATGGGCACCTGTCCCTGAGATCCATAGCCAGCCAAATCCCCACCCAGATCGACTCCTCCTGCCTCTACCACCAACCTACCTGCTCCATCAGAGATTCTCAGTCCTGCTGTTGCTAATGTGTGGTTTAATGGCTCTTGCATAGTTGTTAGCAAACCAGACAACAAAATGGCTATGGTGCCAATGGTCCTGGCTTTATGCTGGCAGACTGCAAAATCCATGAATTCAATGCCCACATAGGCCTAGGGTACAAGTCTGTTTCTTGCATGCATCACTGTTAACATTTTATTTCTACTAGCCATCATGACATCATTTCTTCATTCTGTGCAATGGATTCACCCATGTGTGAATGTACTTGCACATCTAATTCTTCACTGGTTATTTCTGTTGTTTTTAAAGACAGAAAAAAGGAGCTGCGACAGATAGCTACAGAGGTGCAGCATGAAAATGAAAAGCTGACAAAGTTGCGCACAACTCTGATGGAAGTATTTACCAAGACAAATGCACCAAGAGGCATCATTTTCACAAAGACTCGGCAGAGTGCAGTGGCCCTCTGTCAGTGGATTAGGGACAATCCAAAATTTGAAGAGATTGGCGTGAAAGCTCACTACCTTATCGGAGCTGGAAATAATAGTGAATTTAAGCCCATGACTCAGGTAAAGAACAAAAGTAGAATGCAGTGCTAGATTGTCTTTGCTACTGAACTGCAAGGAGCAGAAGATCATGTTAACATGAAATAGGCCTCCTTAACCTGTTCTAATCTTTACCGTTGAATTGGTGAGTAGTTGAAAAAAGTCCAGAAACAAAAATGAGCATTCTCCAGCAATGAAGAATATCCTTGCACCATATGACCTTCAATATTCTCCCTCATCCATCAAGTGTCTGCTGCCATTTCTGGTTCTGTCATGCTGCAGCAAGCAGAAGTCACAGTGGTCCTCTGTTCTTACAGACTTCACCTTGCTTCACTTCTTTGTCTGCACATTTTTTTTCTAGATAAAGCAATCAAATTAACTGTGCCTAGAGATACCACACACAACCCGTGCTCCTTCTGCAGATGCAGCTTCTTATTTTGGGAGAACAACTCGAGGAGCAATCCCCAGATGGAAATAGGCCAGTGCAAGTCCCTTGTGCTGGCCCAAGGGTGTTGCAAAAGTGCCGTAAAGTACTTTTGCACCACTGGGGATGATATTAGGCTAATGCACCAGTGTGTGTAAGCCTAAGTCTGCTGGTGCAAGCTTGCACTGGCAGAGAAATGCCACACTAATTCTTCAGAGGGCAGGGGAGGAGGTGGGAGGGGGCATTCCAGGGTTGTTGGTGGGCAAGAAGGTGGGCTGGCAGAGGATGGGAGGGAGGAGAGCAGGAGGTAAGGGCCAGGATCCAACTATATGTTGGATACTAACCCTGCTTTGTGGGCAGGCGGGAGTGATGATCTTGGCAGTCCAAGTCCATGTGTAAAGCTTCAGGTTTAGCTCATTATAGAATGGTTTAAAAAGAGGTGCTTGCCTAAATTCCATCTTCTGTTCAATGGTTAATGGTAGAGGCACTCTGTCCTCTATTCTATATGGTCACCCTGTCTGAGGTTACTTCTGTGGAAAGGAGGCATAGTGTGAGAGGGCTGCAGCCCTCCAGGATCCTGTGAGAGGTTGCACAGTTCTTCTGTGTGTATGAGCAAACCATTGGGGCACCAATTTCTGGGTAACTCCCCTTAAGGGGAAAGGGATCCTTTTATGTTTCAATGGCGGGTCACAACCCACCAGTTTGAACACCACAGAGAACATTTGTGCTTAACTTGCATCTTTTAAGGTCAGCAGTGATTTATATGTTTGTTCAGATGATAAAATGTGTTAATCTTTAAATAAACTTAACGTAAAACTATAATATTAAAAAAATTTGCTGAACTCAAAGAAATTGTTCAGTATGTGTGTGATTGGTGAAAGCATTTCATGCTCTGAATGACTTATCATTAATATGTTTGTACAGAATGAACAACATGAAATTATTGAACAGTTTCGCACTGGAAAAGTAAACCTACTTATTGCTACTACAGTGGCAGAAGAAGGCCTGGATATCCCAGAGTGTAACATCGTTATACGCTATGGCCTTGTTACCAATGTGATATCTATGATGCAGGTATGTACGTTTGGAATCTTTATGTTTCTACCCACCATCACTGGCATCCTTCAGTCTCGAAAGACTATGGTATCGTGCTCTGATTGGAGGTCCTGAAACAACATCTAGTGTGGCTAAAAAGGCCAATTCGAGAGTGGCAATCCCTTCCACACTGAGGACAAATAAAACCGGTAACTGCCACTTCCCGTGTTGTTTCCACCCTGTATGTGAGGCTGGAGTTCCTGGAGGCTGTGGGTGGCGCAAGTGATTAAGACGCTGTGCCTGTTAACTAGCAGGCCAGGGTTCAAGACCCAGGTCGGCCCCACAAGACAGGGTGAGCTCCTGTCCTTAGCCCAGCTCTGCAACGCCAGCTGGATCCAATCGTATTGGCTCTGCCTTTCCATTGGACTCATTCAGTGGCATGGAGAGGGGGGATTTGCTGCTTGGGTAACAGCCTATCCTCCATAACAATCCAACCCAGGCTTTCGTGCTTCGCATGCAGCATATGCAGCACTGAGCACGATACCATAGTCTTTCAAGACTGACGGAGGCCTGCTACCCACCAGTATTATGTATATTTTGCAATTTCAAAGGATATATGTGCTGAATTTGGTGGAAGAACTTGTTATTTGGGAAATGTTAAATTGTGGGGACATACCAGATGGCAGGTTCCCTTTTTACCCCAGCAGCATTCTGTGTAAGACAGATTAGTTTAGTCCATCTGCTGTACTGTATGTCATCAATTTATGTATCCTTACAATAGCTTACAACCGTTGGTATACATTTTATGGCACAATCCTAACCAATTTAGGCCAGCATTAGTCACCTGGCATATCTTCCCATGGTCATGTGGGAAGGTTGTTGTATTCCTGTGCAATGGCCTAACACCCCACCCCCCCCCCCAAGGAGTGGAAGACAAGTGCCTTATGGCACTATTGTAACACTCCCAGGTCAGCACAGGACTTATACCGTGGCTTTTGCTGGTGTAACTGGAGATTAGGATTGCAGTCTTACTATTGTCATATGCTAGCTGAATACCTTTAAAATCACAGATAAGTTTTAGCCATCCCAATCTCACCATGGATAATTTCTGCCCCAGATGACTTTTGTATTTTATTTTTGCTTTACTGTTTTAGCAGGAGACCATGAAAAGTTGATCTAATAGCAGATTTAACTAAATGCTAATGACACAACATACATGGTTAAAACTATAAATGTATCAATAAAACAGTATGGTTCTGCTCAAGTTTCCCAGCATCATCTACCTTAAAGCTGATGTATACCTTTTATTTAATAAACTTAGGACAATACCAGACTCCCAAAGAAATATACTACTACTGGGCATATCAAAACTGAGGATGATCTTCAATTGCAGAAAAATTGTCCAGGGACTTTAATATAATGAAATTCAACTCACATTTAAGTGGAAAGTCAGTACACGTGCTGTTAATATGCGTGTACAGTGGTGCCTTGGTTTACGAGCATAATTGTTCCAGAAGCATGCTTGTAATCAAAAATGCTTCTACACTTCTCGTATAGTAAAGCAAATTTTCCATAAGAAATAATGAAAATGCAGACAATTTGCCCATAACCCAAAAATATTCATATCAAAATGATTACAATACTGTAATATAATACAAAACAATGAAGAAATACAAAATATAAAGAAAAATAAAACAAATTAACCTGCATTTAGTCTCTCAGGCTGCAGTTAGCCCTCCTTTACACAGGACTGAAACCCAATGATAATAATAGGGCTTACTTCAGAGCAGACATGCATAGTCTGGTCTCTTAGGAGAGGCTGCGGTGCTGGAGAAGCACCAAAATCAGCTGTATCCTGGCCAGGACTATTTTATTGCTAGTTTATCAAGACATCACTTTTATATTGAGTTAAAGTTTATTAGAAATGTTTGCTTGTCTTGCCAAATGCTCTCGATCCAAGGTTTTACTGTATTTATTGCTTGTCTCTTACGTATTTCAGGCTCGTGGGCGAGCTCGAGCTGATGAAAGTACCTATGTAGTTGTGGCATCAGTGGGATCTGGAGCTGTCGAACGTGAACATGTCAATATGTACCGTGAAAAAATGATGCATAAAGCAATTCGACGCATCCAAGAGATGCCCAGAGAGGTTTATTTACAGAAGGTACTGTCTATAATGTAGTCAGGTTTGCATAAACTATGTGAAGTTTACTCATTAATGATTAGATCTATAAACAGAAATGGACTTTTGTTTTGCTGCTTCACATGACAGTCATCAAATACTTCCTGTGAATGCAATCAATTAACAGTACAGTAGTACCTCACTTAACAAGTGCCTCGTTTCGCATAACAAGCAAACATTTCCAAGAAATCTTGCTTCACACAACAAGTTCCGCTTCACTTAACAAGCAAGTGCGCTATGGGCATGCATGCTATGCAGCCCTGACGCTCAGCATGGAGGGTCTTTAACAGGACTGCCGGCCAGCACTGCTGCCTCTTAACTGCCCCCAAGTGCCCTCACTGACCACCTTGAACCTCCAGCAGCAGTCCTGGTAAGCTTCCCAGGAAAGTGTCTTTGACTGCAGTCTCCTAACTATGTCTAATCAGAAGTAAGTCCCATTGTGTTAAATGGGGCTTACTCCCAGGAAAGTGTTTTTAGGATTGCAGCCTAAGTAGACTTCATAGGGTCATGCACATTGAATGCAGGTTTTGAATTCAATCACTGTGTTTTGTCATCAGTTTTACATCCAGTTATTTTCATACGAATATTTTGGGGGTTCTGGAACCAATCATCTGAGTTTCCATTATTTCCTATTGAAAAATCTGCTTCACTTAAAGAGCATTTCACTTAACTTAGATGCCCATCTAAAAATAGCCCAATTTGCATAAATTTGCATTTCCGGACTCTGGATCCGGATGGGCATCTAAGGGTTACAGAGTGAATTAAGCTCTTCATGTGAGGCACCACTGTATTTATATACCACTTTTCAAAAAAAAAAATTTACAAAGCAGTTTACAGAGCGAATTAAATAATAGCTAATGGGTCCCTGTCCCAAAGGGCTCAGAATCTAAAAAGATGTTAAAAAGTCCCAGCAGAAGCCACTAGAGAATATATTGCTGGGTTGAGGAGGACCATTTACTCTCCTCTGCTAAGTAAAAGATGAACACCTACTTGAAAGAGTGCCTCTTTCCCAGTTCGCAGGAGTCTACCCATGATGATAAGATGGGGGAAGGTTTACTCAAAATTTAATCCTGACCTCCTGATTGCACACACAATAGTGGGGCAAACATGTGAATATGTATTCCTCTGACATGACAAGTATGGCCCTGAAAAAAACATGGAGAGCAAAGTCATCCTGTTTTGTTTGTTTGTTTTTAAAGAGCTCAAAGTAATAGTATAGTACTGATCCCTTGCATTTCTGGAAGCTGCAGAATCCTATTCGCATGTGTGAGTACTGGCGGAGAGTCACTGCTTATGGATGTCAAAAAGCAAGCAAAACCCATCAAAAATAAACCAATGTAATATCAAACCAATCTGGATGACCATCTGAACGGCCCCCACCCTGCTACCCACAGAATTAAAGACATGAAGTTATACATTGAACTTTCCCTTTCTGTGCACCATTTTCATTTTTACAACTGAAGAGTTTTCTCTCACATTAAATTTACATACTAGTATTTTAAGGCCACACAGTTATGAAACTGGAATAGTGTGCAGAGAGAGGAAGCAGAATGTATCATCCACATCCATAATTGTGTGGGTGACGCTGACTCCAATGTATCATTCAAACCAAACCACAGATTTTCTGAAACTTGGTTAATAATTAGTCGAATTACAGAAGTGTGATTTTTTTTTTAAATGGCTCTTGTTAGCAGTTTCCAAATATGATGTGTTTGAAATTTGGCTTAGGGTAGCTTAAAATATTACAAGATTTAGCATTGGCAGATTGATGGTTTGGTATGTGTTTGTTCCACTGTTAGATCCAAGACTTTCAGGTGCAAAGTAAAATGGAGGCAAAAATGAAAGCAAAGAGGGAAGCCGCTAAAACATATAAGAAGAAGCCTGACTTGATAACATTCCTTTGCAAAAAATGTAGTCATCAAAAGTGTACTGGAGAAGACATACAGGTTATTGAAGGCATGCATCATGTCAACATCAAAAAGGAATTCCAGTAAGTATTATCATCACACCTATTTTATTAGGACTCATGCAACTTGCTAATATATTAGCCCCAGCTCACCTTGCCTCTTCCCTCTGCTTAGTATTCATTTACTCTTATTTTCATGAAAAGTGTTTGAACATCCACACGAAGCTACCTTAAAATTAAAACTGATTAGTGTCTATGAGCTACTCTGATTGGTGACAGCTCTCAGTGGTCTCGGATATTTGAGCCTGAGATCTTTTTTGGTGGACCTGTTAGGGAGGTCCACAAGTTCTCTTAGGCCAATGCAAATAACTTCTATGCCATCTCTGGGAGACCAAGAGCACAATCCTAACCATGTCTACTCAAAGGTAAGCCCAATTGTGTTCAGTGGGTCTTGCTTCCAGGAATGTGTCTTTAGGATTGCATTGCAGCCCATGTACATGCACGTCCATGCACCAGCCTCCCCATCGATTTCTTCTTCACTTAAACTGCTGATTTTTATTTTCTCACACACTTGTAGGGATCTTTATATGGTAAGAGAAAATAAGACATTGCAAGCAAAGGAGGCGGATTATAACACAAATGGAGAAATTATCTGCAAAGAATGTGGACAAGTAAGTTTCTTTTATGGTTTGATTGATCTGAGTATCTTTCATGCCGCAGTACACTTAAATAGCAGTGTATAATCTGTCACTTCTTTTTTTCTAGACTTGGGGAACTATGATGGTCCACCGAGGTTTAGACCTGCCTTGCTTGAAAATACATAATTTTGTGGTTGTATTCAAAGACACAAAAACGACCCAAATCTACAAAAAATGGGGAGATTTGCCCATTAGATTTCCAGCTTTTAATTATTCAGATTTTTATGAAGACAGTGATGAAGATTAAGAAAGCATGAGAGACTCCAGAGGCAGCCATGCTTGTTTTCTTAACTCTTGAGCTCATACGCTAAAGTTGTTACTATGGGTTTTAAGGGCAAACTCGCACAATAACTGCTGCATCGATTGCTTGCAAACTTGACAAGAGTATTCATTTTGTTTCCAGTACTTTTGAGAGTATGTAATTCATGAATTTACTAAGAAATCATGATGGGAAGAAGTGCCTCGTAACATATATGCAAATTAGCACTAACCATCAAAAGCTGGATGGGGCTGTTAAGCTTGGGAAATTGCATTTTATCCTGCAGGGTTGGTAGTCTCTTCTCTGAAAGAGAGGAGACAGGTGAATTTTCACATTCCTTGGAGCCATTTTCCAAACTCTGTCAGCCCTGAAAGAAAACAGTTTTTCAATTTGTATGTTGCTAGTCTGTGTGTAACTTGTGACATCTGATTCTGTTTCCAAATAGTTTATTTATAAAAGTTTGCTGTGTTTTAAACTTTGTGTGGCAAATGTTTCGTGAAACAGAAATCTTTCCCTCATGGAAAATCATTTGTAAAGTCCCCATTCAATAAAAAGAGGGGAAGGGGATTTATAATCAGCTTGCATGTGTACATGAAATAATATATGTTTGATACTGAATGTTGTTCATGTTCTTCATTAAATTTTTTTCAAGCTGTTCTTTTGCATATTTTTTTTTCAATTCCAAGTATTTTCTAAGTACAGAAGATGCATTCTCAAAAGTAGTGAGAGAGGAATGCTTACAGTTCTCCCTTATTCTGATATTATTGTAAAACACCTTGGAGAAAATATCTTGTTTAATTGTTAAGTAATTGACTAACTCTCTTCTCATGGATCTTCCCCACAATCAGTGAAAATGGTGGTCATGATGGAGAGAAACTCACTGAATTGATCCCTGGTACATGCTGCCTAAACCCTTCCTGAGAGGCCATGCATTTGACTTTTGTGCCCAGGGACCATCCCAGATATCCCATAAGAACATAAGATCAGGCCAAAAGCCTATCTTGTCCAGCTTCCTGTGTCTCTCAGCAGCCCAACAGATGCTTTAGGGAGCACACATGACATCTGCATCCAGGTGCTCTCCCCTGCATCTGGTATTTTGAGTTTGCCCACATCTATATATGTATACACACACACACCACACCCATCATGGGTTGTAACCTGTGATGGACTTCCTTCTCCAGGAATCTCTCCAAACCTTTCTTAAAAGCACTGTGGCTAAATGCCATCACCACATCCTGTGGCAAGGAATTCCATAGATTAATTTCACACTGGATAAAGAAATATTTTCTTTTGTCAGTCAGAAACCTTTAATAGGCATATTAGCAAAAGAGGCATTTCGAACAAAATATTGCCAATAAAATATAAGCAGAAATATAAGATAAAACTGTACACAGTGCAATGAGTAATACAAGAGAACACTCAAGCATTAGTTGTGGTGTTTCTTTGTCCTAACCCTCCTAACACTTAATTTTAATTGATGTCCTCTAGTTCTGGTGTTATGTGAAAGGGAAAAGAGCATGTCTCACTCCACTCTATCCATCCCTTGCATAATTTTGTATGTCTCAGTCATGTTCCCCCTCAAGAGCCTTTTTTCTAAACTGAAGAGCACTTACAGGACTTACTCTGGATTGTGCCCAAAATGTGAGATGCAGGGTGGGGGAGCACCTGGATGCAGGTGCCATATGTGCTCCCTGTGGGCTGAGGGTGGCGCAAGTGGTTAAGACACTGTCAGTTAATCAGAAGGCCAGGGTTCAAGACCTGGGTCCCCACAAGACAGGGTGAGCTCCTGTCCTTAGCCCAGCTCTGTGATGCAGTTGGAACCAATCGTATCAGCTCTGCCATTCCATTTGACTATTTCAGTGGTGTGGAGAGGGGGGATTTGCTGCTTGGGTAACAGCCTATCCTGCATATCAATCTACCTAGGCCTTTGTGCTTTGCATGCAGTGTCAGCGTAGAGCACGACACCATAATCTTTCAAGACTGATGGATGCCAAGTTTTTCTATGTGCTCCCTGAGGCATCTGGTGGGCAGCTGTGTGATTCAGGAAGCTGGACTAGATAGACCTTTGGCCTGATCCAGTGGAGGCTCTTCTTATGTTCTTATGAGGCATTTTGGATCACTGTAAACAGTAAATGTAAACATAATGGTCTGAGCATTGCCCAAGCGCTGTGGGTGGCGCAAGTGGTTAAGACACTGTGCCTATAAACCAGAAGGCCAGGGTTCGAGACCTGGGTCCCCACAACACAGGGTGAGCTCCTGTCCTTAGACCAGCCCAGCTCCGTGCACAACATCAAGCACAATACCATAGTCTTTCGAGACTAATGGATGCCAATACAATATATGAGCATTGCCCAACTTTTTTTCTTGCTTTGATAAATGATACAATTGGTTATAGACAAATTGGCCAAAATTTAGGATTATTATCTCTACCAGAACGCCTCCTCCCCTCCCCACCCCCGTCCTCAAAAACCCCCAAAACTTTATTGAAGTTTTGTTACTTTATTGTGGCAAATTTTGTCATTTGGAAGATGTTTGCAGTTGAGGAGAATGACCACTAGAGCTCACTATTGTCCTTGCCAAATGGAGTGCAGAGATCTTTCCGGATTCATACGGTGAAAGTGCAAGATCTTGGGGAAGGTAGAGGAACATGTCCAATAAAGCAGGTAGTTTCACTCGCTATGAAGCTCTCATACCTTCATTAGCCCGATATTACACCACCTTCATCACACCACCTTCATTAGCCCAACATTAGTCACCTCTAAAAACTACAGTTCCATTTTGGCCTTTTCTGCCCTTTAACTCAGTTTTTCTTAGCTTCTCTAATGGGCAGTTACAGAAGGAATAGATTCCCCCCCTTTTTTTCCAAAACACTAAAGATTAATTGCAGGAACAACACCCAATCCTTGAACCATAAAAATCTGGCTTTATGAGTTTTTCAGAAACTTTATCCCGTGGATAAAGGCATTACAAGTCTCCTGTACTGAAAATATGAAACTGCTTTATACAGGTGTCTCTTGTTTTCCACTAGGATTCCATTCTGGAACCTCCTGTGGATAAAAAAAAAAAAACAAGTGATGTCATTAAGTAGGGAATGACATCATCAAGCAGGTGATCACCAAATATATCTTTGTTCTCACCTAAGAACTCATTAGCTCTAAAGCTAATTGCAAATGAGTAACTGCAAATGACTGATCAGAAAATACACAAATCTTGATCATATTTTCAAAATACAAGAGAGGCCCAGAATTACATGGGCCACTCAGCAGTAACACCTCATCACATCTCAGCATTGAGAATAGCTAATGATGGTGGTGGGAGAGTCCAGCCATCATATGGGTCAGATATAAAATTTCCACGGGACTTACATTTGACCTCCCCAAGTCTAGAAATTCAGCCTAGACTGGCAGTGACATGCCAAGGCCTCTCAAGCAGAGGTCCTTTCTAGCAATGCATCTAGCAATAGTTCAAACTGGACATGTCACGAGCTGGAGAGCATGTGCTCTGCCTGTTAAGCAACAGCTGCTAACAGTTTGCAAATACTTTGCTGAAACTCATTATTGATGCTTGTGGTTTAGGAAACTATTTCCCATTTAGTAGTAGGGAAATATGCTGATAATGCATCTATCCAGTGCCCAACTGGTAATTGTTGGTTTTTTAGAACAATCTCACCTGACCAAGAAGATTAAAAAAGCAGAAAGTTGAGCTTATAGAGGTGAGTATTTCTCCTAGTATGACATTGCATACATCATACCAGGCAGTCCCTCCTCTAATGTGGCCCCCTTCATTTGACAAGATTTCTTTTACATCTATGTGCCAGACGAATATGTTGCTAGCAATACTTTCTTGACCATATTTCTTGGAAATGGGAGAGAATCTGTACCTCTTAAATCTATGGCATTCTGCTATAATAAGAGATAATTTTTTGGATGCATACTGCTCTCAACTGACAACAGTTATTGGAAACTCACCTAGGCTTCCCAAACCATAGTGCTTTCTTGTAGAGGACAACCACATACCGTACTTCAAAGATCAAATACTGTACAGGCATCCCCCTCTTATCGGATGAGTTAGAGACTGAAGTACTGTCCAAAAGTGAAAATTTTTGAAAAGTGGAACTCAGTGTTTTTCAGGTTGTAAATGTAAAATGGCCATTATAAAAGACATAAATATATCTTCCAAAAGCCTAAATAACACATATTTATTAACACATAACCAAAATACAAAACAAATTACAGTAAAATGCACAAAGGCCTGTGTGGACAATGAATATCTTATGTATTTGAAAGATAGTTATTTACTGAAGAAACTAATAAGGAAACACCAAAAGCAGTTTGATTTGCATGTCATATGCAAATCAACATTAGGAAAGACAATTTTAGCCTTTCGACCAGTAGAAAGAGGTTGAAAGAGAGGAGCATGTGTTGAACGAAGGAGTTCTGGGTATAACTGAAAGGTGTTGAAAGATTGGAATTGCAGAAAATAAGCTGTCAGAAAGCGGGGGATACCCTGTACATGTTTGGCAGGCTTATAAGATGTCAGATTCATCTTCAGCACATGTGGGAGAAATAGGGCACAATCCTAACCAATTCAGGCCAACACAACACCGTTTCCTCATCCCCATGATGGTGTGGCAAGGCTGGTGCACTGTCCTAAGTCCCCTGGAATGGCACAGAAGTGCCTTACATTACTTTTGAAGCACCTCCAGGCCAACGCAAGACTTGTGCCGGCCAAGCTGAGGTTAGAATTGTTCTGATAGTTGTTCTGATAGACAGTACCTGCGGAGCATAGAGGCCACAGTAGGACTTACTTAAGGCTCACTTAAGGAATCTTCTCCCATTTTCTGTGCTCTGGCACCCATTCAGTTCAATGGGTGTGATCATTGTAATGGCATTTGAATGTTATGATGCAGTTCCATTCTGAGGTAATCGGAGGAGAATATCATAAATTGACTGCTTAGCAAACCTGCCAAGTTAAGGTCAACTTTTTGTTCTCAGTTACTCTTTCTCCAGAATTTCTGTGTGTTGAAGAGAACAAGAAGGCAAGAGCTTCTGAGAACCAAATAAAACGAATTTTGTCCACATAGGGCTGTGTAATTCATACACTGTGAATTGTACACATACACAGAGAGTGCAATCCTAACCAATTTAGGCCAGTCTAATTTACCTGACATATCTTCCTTTGGTGGTGTAGGGTACTTGCAGAAATCCTGAAAATTTGAGCCCATTTATTTGAGTTTCATCTCTAATGTATTTATCAAAAATTGATATTTACATTTTTTTTGGCCTTCAACACTGTGCCAGATATTTGATGCAGCCCTTTTACTGAAATGCTTGGAGATCCCTGATATGGAGCATAAGCCAGTGGTGGGCTTCAGGGGATTCTCACAGGTTCTAGAGAACCCTTCGCTAATGAGCGCCTGGTTCTGAGAACCCGTTACTAATGGGACATAGAACCTGTTGTTAATTTAGGATATTACAATATAGAATCTGTTGTTAATTTATTTGAATCCCACCACTGAGCATAACTATACCATCTTGAAAACTGAAGAAAGATCTCAGAAGCCCGTTTGCAACATATATACCACTGTCTTAAATGTATAGTATTACACCATATAATAAAGTGTATATATTCTAAAGGTGTGGGGCTCGTAATATTGAAAGGACCATCTTTTCCCACATGAGCCTCTAGGCCAAGCCATGACTGACATTAACAGATGCCTTCATACCCTGTTGCTATTGGAGGCCAAATTTTCTGGTATGCAGGACACTGCCTTCCTAAGCATGTCTACTCAGAAGTAAGTCCTATTCTGTTCTATGGGACTAATGCTGCAATCCTCAAGACACTTTCCTGGGAGTAAGACCCATTGAACACAATGGAGCTGACTTTTGAGTAGACATGGTTAGGATTGTGCTCTAAGGCTGCAATCCTAAAGACACTTTTATGAGAGTAAGGCCCACTGAACATAATGGGGCTTAATTTTGAGTAGACATGGTTCTCTTACTCTCAGGAAAGTGTGTTCAGGATTGCAGCCCTAATCATAGGGCCCTGGATTTGCATCTCTTTGAGAAGCCTGTTTGAGCTCAGCTCATCCTTTCTGTGCAAATTCATCTTTTCAAGCCAAAAGAGGCAGTAGCTGTTTTCCTTCCCTTCTCTTTCTTCCCTTCCTTCAAACTCTTGCTGGTGTGAAAGGCTAAAAGGAAATTCCAAACCATTAAGGACCATCCATCTTCCTTTGTCAACCCTTGACCACCCACTTGCTAAGTCAAACTAACCCATAGCAACTGTGTGTAAAAATGTGCAAGTCTGCAAAAAATTGAAACTTTATATTGTATGGGAAAATGTGAAAAAAAATGTATTTCATTGGCAGGCATGGCCACTACTGATACAGATGAAGGAGAAAAACCACTCTGTCAACTCCTTCTGTGAGGGGTGACCATCCAGAAGTTCCTCACATTATCAGCTAGCCAAGTTTGAAACACATGAGCAGGAAATAACTGCAGAGTCTTCCACTGTTCATTCTTGCTTCCATTTCCTGCCCTTCTTCCATTTTTCCCCATGTGTCTCTTTTCAAATAGTGAGTCCCTTTGGTGGGACTTTCTATTTCCTTTGCCATAATAATAATTCTTTTATTGTCATTGTATACATTGACATTGAGTATTGACGAATATGCAGCGAAATTTTTAGGTGCACTTTTTACAGACTCAACCAATCACCGGAGTGCTAAGCCACTGCATGTAAATGCACCGCCACAGACATCCTCACAACAACCCTGTGAGGTAGTTGTTCTACGCGCAGCTCATAGAACTCTTCTCTTCCAGGTGGAATCCTTCATGGTGTAGTCATCACATCTGGTATCAGGAACTGCCCTCCAAGCTTCCAGCAGGAGTTTTCAGGTCAGTCAAGCTGCAAAAGGCAATACCTTCTGGCTCTGAGGTCTTAGGACAGCTTCATCAGCTTGCAGTCTCCCATCCAGGAGCTGTCCCCAGGGCCTTCTTCAGCAGCTCTGTACTTAACCACCAGATCACACCTGCTGCAGCATCATGAAATTATGGAAACCGTAGCGAAGTTGTTGCTTAAGTGTGGTTTTGTAACTAATCCAAATTAAATTGGGATCCACTAGAAACCTTTTTTGGGGGGGGGAAATGACTTTTCATATGTTAGAAACATAACCAAAGCTACAAAGAATCTTGTGATATCCTGAAGACTAACGATATTTGTGTAGGATTAGCTTTTCTGGTCTGTAACCCATTCTGCCAAATGCAACAAATCCATAAGCAGGTAATAAAATCCAGTGAAAAGTCACAATAAAAAACTTTGTCATGGATTTTTAAATTTTCTTGTCCTAGTAGGAACCACTTTTATGAGTACCAGCTTCCTGCCAGGAATGGTACAGTAATTGTGGGTATGAGTTGCTGCTTTTTCCCAATTGCTGCTTCACTCTACCCCCCTCTAACGGGGGCAGGACAGTGTAGGAGGCCTCTGCCATATCCTATTCTCCTATAGGCCCAAATGCCCAATGTGAGGTGACCTATATTTGTGCCAGATATTGAGCTGGTGCAGATCAAAGTCACCCTTAAAGTCTGCTCAGGGTTTACCCAGGGTAAAGGGTAGATGATCCCATTACTTTGAGGAGACTTCTAGCAGACATGATTCCTGCGATATTGGCTCCACTGCCATGATAACCACATACCACTGCCCTGCCTGGCTTGCTGCAAGCAGAGATGTGTATGGCAGAAATGATCCATGGGCCCAGATGTTGCTATCAAAGCAGGGTGACCAGATGCTGAACCCAAAATTCCACCCAAATTCCCCAAAATTTCTGACATCCAAGCCAAAATTCCTTTCTCATTAAAAGAAATGAAGGACACCACCCAAAAAGTAGGACAAATGTAGGACAAGTTAAAATAAAGCTAAAAAACACTCGTATTGCTTTCCTGGACTTAATTTCCACACTATATTACTTCTTTTTAAATTAAAAACTGAAAACCTCTTTGCAAGACCTTTTTCCAACAACCATGCATGATCTAGGGAGATATAGGTGGTCTAGGGAGGTAAGTAAGGCTGGGGCTGGGTGAACTAGGGAGGTAAATGAGGCTGAGGGGGTGGGTGATCTAGGAAGTAAGTAAGGCTGGGGATGGGGGTGGGTGATCAAATTCACTTGGCCTTTAAATGAGGCACATTTTGAGAACCTACCCTTCTTCCAAACTCCATCCCAGCAGAGATCCTACCCCTTCTGGCAGGCTTTAAACTCTACTGGTGGGAGGCCAGCTCAGGCCTTTCTGGCAGGCAGATGGGTTTCTACACTAGTGCCACATTAAGGCACAATTGTGACAGCACACATGCTTGTCCCATTAGCAGAAGCTGACATAGGATTCGGCTGTTGGATCTCGAAGAGCCTTGAAAAACTTTGTTGTTTTTGCTGCCTACTAGAAAACATGGCTACCTCCCTTTTCTTTTGAAAATACATCATGCGACATCATGCAACAGATTTATCAAAGCACGCACTGGGTTGGATCCAGGCAAAGGCTTTCTTTTCTTTGATGAATGGAATTTCCTCTGACAGAAATGCTCCTCCGTTAGAGGAAGCTTTTTCCCCTGCAGGAACTTTGGATCCAGCCAAATGCATATATCAACAGATTATCTTAATTCTAGGTCAGTTTTTCAAGTTTTTATGTTGCCAAACCATCCTGTAAACACTTTTCGGAGTAGAACAGCACATATACAATTGGAGGTTGAGTCATAAAACCCACAAACTTTGCATGTGTGCAGATTTTGGTTTACGTCTGACATGGACAGGGAATAATAGAGGCATAACCCTTTGCAGCCTCCCACATATCATTCTGGGGCTGAGAACACCCTCACAAATCTGTTTCCATTTCATGGAAGACCTTTGAAATTTGGCGTGGTGGACTAAAAAAAATGCTTACAAAAATAAAGTCTGTCTGCAATTTAGCCATTTGAGAAACCTAAAACTGCTTTTCCAAGCTGCTTTCAGAGATCCGGTGAATGACATCCAGAAGCACGAAGGAGAACTTTTAGAACGCCACCAAGAAGAATGAAGGTCTGTAAAAGCAAGTTTGAGTTTCAGTTTTTAAAATTGTGAATATGTTTCTGTTTTGCAAACAAATGCCTGAAACACAAGCATGCTCAACACAGGAAAAAGGAAGGAAAACTATTCTAAATATACTACATAGAAACTTTGTTGGCTTAACTAAACTCAGATTCTTGCTGAAACCTGATAGCCTGGCCATGGGAGGATGGAAATGAGCTATAACAAGGATTTTTGCTTTGGGTAGATTTGATTTGAAATTGATTTCTATCCTCAGATCCAAACGAAAATCCTCATTGGGGTGCTCTTGTGCCTTTTGGTGGCTTTGTTGTCGATGTGTATCGTCTTAATTCCATCTAAAGGTAAGTTTTTATACCAGAAATCAGAAAAGTTGGAGTTCTGAATTAGGTAAATCTTATGCAAATGACATACTTGTCAGTGGGATTTAACTCAGAGCACAATGGTAGCCAGCATATAGTAGTTCCCAATGTTTAGGAGACCATGGACCACAGAGGCAAAAATGGGAATAGTGTTGGACCACATGCAAACCCCAATCCCTAAACGCAACAAATACAATTAAATGTGTAATAATTATAAATTTATTAGATTTATTATTTATAGAGAAGATTTATGTGTTGCTGATTTTGTTCTCCACTCTCTCAAGTGGTCTCTGGGGAAGGGTCTCCTGAGTGAGCTCTACCCCACATAGATAGCAGAAAACTAACCACAGCAGACATTTCAGTGCTGGCTGAATGCAATCCATTTACTGCCTTCTCTGGTGATCCATGGGAGTGTGCTTGCTCAATGAGATGTTGGAAGTGATCAAAGGCGTTTTCCCTCCTGTGGACCACAGGTTGGGAACCAGTGATTTAAATCAATAACTTCAGTGTTATTTTAAAAGTTTGTCACCTTGCTGGCATAAATGTGGGCTTGATGAAGTTTAGGAATGTTGGGCTGACATTGTCCCTCCCCTGGAAAGCTAAGAATGCCAACACGTGCCAACGCAAGGCATCCTTTCAAGTGAAAAGCTCACTTGCATTCATTTTGCTATGCTTCACAGGTAATGTCCTTTGACAAAGCTCCAGATAGTGCCTTGAACAGGCACCTGTACCTGTTGGCAAGCAAGGCTCTGGAATCAATGACCTTCATGGTTTGTTACCTGCTGCTGTTGGTAGAGTAGATCTATTGATGTTCGTTGTCCTGGGTCGATTGTACTCAAGTACTTGCAACTGATATAATTTCCTGGTGTTATCTAACAACTTCCTACATATTCATATGGAAACGTTTTCTAATTAGTATGATTCTGGGTTTGTCAGGTTTTGATCTCTCCAAGGTCAGCAGAGGTGATTGCCAGGCTTGCTACCTGAATGATTTTTTTCTGACCATTTAGTTTCTCTTGGTTTAGATTCAGCCTTCTGAAGTTCAGTACATGTCAATATACTGTATTGACTCAAATATAATGCTCACCTTTTTCAGCCAAATTCAGCCTCCAAAATCAGGGTGCACATTAGATTTGATGTTAATTAGAATTGAGTAAATACGGTATTTTGATTATAAGGAATGGGGTGCACACTATATTTGATGGTGCATTATATTCAAGTAAATATGGTAACTTCCAATAAGGACTTTAAAAGAGAATTACACAGATAAACTTATTGGATGTTTTAAGAACAGAGGAAGCTAAGACTACAATCCAGAGTAACTAAGGGACCTTTTACACCGATGTAGTTATGATGCCACCTATGGTAAACCTATGGGAAATGCATAGAGCAATCCAGAGTAATTGCCTCTTACATCTTCCCATAGTAATTCTGGACTGTAGGGATAGTTAGTCAGACCATTGGACACTGACTGGCAGTGGGTTTGGGGCAGGATTTTTTTTCTCTGCGCTGTCTGGGGAGTGAACTTCTTAGTAGACAGATGTGGTTATCAAAAGACCTGAGCAGAGATTTTTAGAGTAATCTTAGTAGTAACCTACTATACTAAGAAGTAGCTTAGTATAATCTCCTTCTTGGGAGGCAGCTCAATGAAACAATACAAGTTAATGGAAAGAGTACAGTAAGTCTTGAGTTCAACAAAAGTTAACAGGATTTTTGCCTAACTTTCTGTAAGCTACATAATTATACCCAGATCATGAGATACATGAGTCAGATAAAGAAGTCATGTCACATCATGAGATACAGAAATCTTCCTAATGCACTGCTCTGAGTATGGTAAATGGGGTGAGATATCGAAGGTTCAAATCTACTGGTTCACTGCATCCTCCAGGTCTTTCCTGGGTCAGGGTTGCTAATTGTTCCAAGGTTTGCCAACTAGATGGGAATATAGATTACCTGCCTTCTACTACTTCCCAGATTGATCCCCATATCAGCACCACAGCTTTCTTTGATGCCCTCAAGGGTCCTGTTTCTTCTTTCTGCCCCTGCCTCCCTCTTGGTTCTTTCCAAAGTTCTATTTCCCATTCTGCTTTACCCAGCCTTCTTTCCTCTTATCTTGTTCCTTCTCTTCTTTTGGTCTTTCCAGGGAGTTCTAACTTACTCATCTCTTCTCCTTCTTTCCCTCTTTCAAGTGACAGCTGACTCAGGTAACAACTGAGGCTGGGCAATGACTTTCCCTGCAATCCAGAGTAATTATGGAAAGATGGAAGAAGCACTAACTCTGGATTGCTCTTTGCATTTCCCATAGGTTTCCCATAGGTGGCACCATAACTGTGTCGGTGTAAAAGGTTAGTGGCAGCAGTGCTGGCCGGCAGCCCTTTCAAACAGCCTCCCTGTGGAGCGTCAGGGCTGCATAGCGTGTGTGCCCATTAGGCGGCAGAGGGGTTTGTTATGTGAAACAGATTTGTTATGTGAAGCAGGATTCCTTGGAAATTTAGACTTGTTATGTGGAACATACTTTATGTGAGGCGCTTGTTATGAGAGGTACCACTGTAATGTGGAATGCTATGGAGCAGTGGTCTTTAAATTTGGGGTCGGGACCTCCTTAAGGGGTCATGACTTCCTTTTGGGGTGGGGGGGCATGAAAAGTTGGATGTAGCCATCTTAAAATCTGGTACCGGGCACATTTAATGACACCCCGCTGTGACATTACTCCCTGGGAGTCCCAGACAGATGGTCATTCTCAGAAGGGGGTTGAAATACTGAAATACCATTGCTATGGAGAAACATAGATTGAGGGATGCAGCTTTTTAATTCAATTCACATTCTGGTTGAACAGTTGAAAAATCATTTAAGGTCATTTCCCCCATGGTACTGGTAATGTACTTGTCAGTGTTTTATATAAATATCTGATTAACAGGATTATTTGCACAGCAACTAAGGAACTGATAGAAACGCATCATCTGGTGCTGAGACATTAAAAACAGTCTTTTTAAGAAATGTATTGTAAGCTTTTAATCCTCGTTTTGAGGGTCTCAAAACGAGGAGAAAAAAACTGGAGACTCTCAAAACCGTCAAGAAAAAAAATTACAAGAAAAAATTAGCTTTTTTCATGAGGCTTTGTTTTTAGATCTTATCACCAACTCAATATTTGTTTTGATGATGACACTTCTGTGCCTAGATTGCCCTTCAGTTTTATTTATCTTGACAGCTTTCTTCTGCATTAGTGCTGGTGAGGTGCAGTGTCAACAGTAAACCTGACATGTGTGTTCTAGAGTAACTAATAGTTACTTAGCAGTAAAAGCAAGCTATATCATTAGAAACAAGAACCAGTTAAAGTAAATATTGTAAAGCTCTGAATATGAGATCTTGATCAAGACAAAAATCCCCAAATGAGGCAGTTATAGAGGTCAAAGTACCATCAAACCAAATGATCAGATAAAAGCCATGGACCACTGTTCAAAATTACAGGCAAAAGAGAGGAGCCTTTCACATAATTAACAGTCTATCTACAGTATTTATTCATCTACAGTATTTATATACTGCTTTTCAACTAAATGTTCATGAAGTAAATAAAAAATAATAGCTAATTAATAGCTAACAAGTCCCTGTCCCAGAGGGGCTCACAATCTAAAATGCAAAAAGAACACCAGCAGAAGCCAGTAGAACAGACTTTGCAGGGGTGTGGAGGGCCAGTTACCTTCCCCCCCTCGCAAAATAAAGGAGGAACACTGGACGCTAGCGCACTGTGTCACCCGAAGCCGCGCACGCGCTCTTTGGGGCGGCTCAGTGCGCCTGCGTCAAGCTTGACGCAGGCGCACTGAGTCTCCCTCCAGGAGACGCACTGCGCATGCGCCAAGCCTGGCGCATGCGCAGTGAGGGCCCGCCCCTCACCCCGCCCCCTGACCCCAGCCCCGCCCCCTGACCCCGGGCCCACCCCCCCGACTTCCAGCGAACCGGAACTTGGGGCTCGGTGGGCCCATCACTGGCGCTAACAGTCCTCTCTGAATCAACTTTCCAGCGCTGATGTGACCGCAAAGCAGTCCTATGGTAAGGAAACAAACATTCCGTTAGGAGTCTGGTTTTCCATATTACTGTCAGTGCTATGAGAGCAGGTAGACCTTTGCAGCAGGAAGTCATAGATCTGGCTTCCTGGCTTCCAAATATACTGCTTCCAATTATATTTCACAGATCTGGCTTCCAAATATATTTCTGGCTGTTGCCACCATCCCCCTGCCTTGTTCTGCCTGCCCTTGTTGCCATCCTTCCCCACTGTATCATCTCTCCTCCTTTGGAAAGAGGCTCAAAAGAATCTTTGTACCCCCTCTCAGGGGTGTTGCTAGGCCCAGTGGCACCCAGGGTGGCACCCCTTCTCCATCCATGTGCCCCCCTCTCTGGCCAGGCTCACAGTGCCCTCCTTATTGGCATACAGAGTGGCACACACAGAAGGTCTGCCTGAGGGCCCTCCTCTACCCTGTCCCTGCCCATGCTCATCCTTAGGGCCAGATGAGTAGGCGGCTTGTTGTGGAGTGATCTCTAACTGGGCTTGGATGGAAACGGAGCCATCCAAGTGCAGGTGGAAATCACTCTACAACAAATCACAAGCCTTTAGTCATAAGTCCTATCTCCAAACCCCAACCTAGGGACCAGATGCGGCCCTCAGCAAGGCTTAATGTGGCCCCCAGCAAGACCCCTCTATCCAGCCCTTGGGCAAGCCTTGTAATCCACTCGAATACATTCTTATATGTAAAATTATTTAAACATATTTAAATTTGAAATGTGAATTAGTTTTCTGGCCCCCGACACAGTGCCAGAGAGATGATGTGGCCCTCCTGCCAAAAGCTTTGGAGGATGCTGTTATGGCTCATCAAAATAACTTTCAAGAATGCCTCACTGCCTTAGACTACAGATGTCCAAACCCTGGCCCCAGGGGCCAGATGCAACCCACAGTGAGCCTCCATGAGACTGACAGCCATATCCATGAGTGGGTGAATCCTGTAATCCTCTTAAGAGGGCCAAGAGGCTGCATGTACCTCTCTCTCTCTCTCTCTCTCTCTCTCTCTCTCTCTCTCTCTCTGAAAATGATTATCTACTGGTCTGAATTCATTCATTCACTCACATAAGTTCTGTCTCTAATATATTCATTTCTGTCGATTTATTTAAATTTGAAATGCAACTTAATTCTTTTTTTTCCTAGCCCTGAATGAACTTTCTGGTAAAAACATGAAAAACTGATCCTAAAACTATGAAGAAAGGACTGATTCCCAAGACTTTGTAATCTGATTGTCTGAAGTGATTTGCATTCTTTCCTGGTTTATTGCACCATCACTAAACTTTTAAATGTCAGCACTGAAACAAAGGGAATAAACATTCCCTTAAGACTCCATAACTCCCCCTTTGGCATGGTTGCATCAGTGCTAGAAAGATGGGTAGGACTGGGCTGTTGGAAAAATTCTTTTCTCAGGAATCCTGATGTTATTGGTAGATAAATGTCCACCAGTTTGGCTGGCAGATGTTAGTCTGTCTGGTCTGATGTTGAAATACAAACGTTTCTCATAAACGCTCTTAAGATTCTTGCTGAACTGTCTGGGGCTTTTCTGGAATTATTCTCTGATGAATCAGGAAAAAACCTCAAGCTTGTGTTTTAATATATTTAAGGGCACAATCCAGAAGTGCAACTGGGTTGCCCTATCTATCACTGGGCTGCACCAGCTGCAAGATGTTCCACCCTAGTTACTCTGGAAAAGGCTTGAGACAGCCTAAGGCAACATAGGGTGTCCCAAGACAGGTGAACCTGGGCTGCCCTAGCTGGGGCAGCCGAGGCACTAAAGGAGAGGCATGTTGAGGGCATGTTTAGCATTTCCTAGAACAGAACTCTGTAGCCAGAGCCTGTTCAGGGCAGAAATGCCCTCTTCCAGATCCTTAGAGTTATACTACCTCAGGAACAGGTATAGTAATGAGTAGACCCATAGGGGTCCATGATAAGGCAGAGTAAGAATGGCAGTGTTGACCAAAAATCTGAGTTCTTGGCCAGCCTACCTGCAACCCCTGCCTCTCAACTTCAGGATATGGCACAACTGTGGCAGCCACTAACCTGTGGATACAGCAGGCCACTCCAAGAAACCCCTTGCAGTGGTGGGATTCAAATAAATTAACAACAGGTTCTATGTCCAATTAGTAGCTGGCTCGCAGAACCAGGCAGTCATTAGCAAACCATTCTATAGAACCTGTGAAAACCCCCTGAAGCCCACCACTGGCCCCTTGTATTCACTGTAGACTGTACCGGCATCTCATCAGGGACTCATTATAAGGCAGGCACCACAGCTGTAATCAGTGTACCTCAGTGTAATCTGAGGGGGGTCTCCTTGGGAGCAAGTCCTCCCCAGGTGTCACTTGCTGCCTACCTAGCATGCTCTGGAGCAGTTAGGGCAGCCCAGGCTTCCTGACTCTCTGGATGCAGCATAACCTTCTGCTAGGATTCAGAATAGTTGGGGCAGCCCAGCTTGGGCTCTCCCCACTGCCCAACTCTGGATTGTACCCTTGGTTTTCACATTTAATTATTTAATGTATGGCAATACATTATTTAATGATAAATTCAGATGTTAACATCCAGACCCCCCCCCATCCACTCAAGGACAGAGTGGTCCATATTGAAAACGTCAGACATTGGGCCAGTGTAAGCCCTTGAAGCACACTTGAACACAATAATGTAATGTAAAACACATATTGTAAAACTGGCAAAACCAAAAGCTTAGCTCTATCATTCAAATATATCAAATACTATATCTTTCACTCCATATGACACACTTTTTACCCAAAAGGGAGTGGAAATGTTGGTGTGTCTTTTGGAGCAAATGCAGTATTTGAGGGGCTGCCGCACCAACATCCAGCCAACATCCAGCCAACATCAGTCTGGGGCCTGATTCACTGGGAGGGTGGGTGTACTGGGGGGATGTTGCACATGTAAGCTTGATGCACATGAGGGGTTGATGCACATGGGAGTGATATGCATGGGGTTGTTGCACATGAGGTATTGATGCACATTGAGGGTTCAAACAAATGGGGAGTTGTGCGCATGGGGGAGTCAGTGAACATGGGGAATGTTGCACATTTGGGGTTGAACCACATGGGAGATTGATGTGCATGGGGGGGTGTTGTGCAGTGGAGGGATGAAACACAGGGTGGATGGGGGCTGGGGCATTTTACTCCTGTAAAGCAAGTATATTTCATTAGTTCAAATATAAAAGGGGGGAAAAAGAACAAAAAAACACCCACTAATGAATAAATGAAGGCAGCTCCACAACAGGGTATTTCTGGCAAAGTTAACACGCACTAATTATTAGAATATCTATATAAATTGTATGTTTCAACAACTCTCTATCTTTTTATATACATGCTGCAAGGACTGCAATGGAAAAACACCACAGTGAAAAAAGAATAGATGTAGTGATGTGGTACCTTCAGAGCCAGTAGAGCCTAATAAATTCATGTTACAGTGAGTGAATAGTAGAGTGTCAGTGAATATTGAGCGTAACATGTTAATGTTAAAAAACAATAATAAGTGTATAAACATCTGCAAATGGATCTCAGTTTCCCCACTTGGAGAAGGGGTTATCCCATACTAAGGATTGCTGACAGTTTCATTTCAATTACTGTCAATGTACACAAAAATAGTCTTGAATTGTACGCATTCGTAAGTGGATTTTTACATCCACTACAACATGCATACGTGTGAAAACAAATGCAGATATTTCCCCTGATTCACAGGGGTTCCATTTTGGAATCCTGTTCATACACACAGAGATAGCTGAAACTGTGGATATGGGGAAATGCCCTGCAGTCAGGGTGACCAGATGCCCAAACCTCAAAAGGAGGAAAAGGTCTTGGATTCCTCTCAGCCTGGTCTTTCTGGAAGACACATTTGCCTGCTCACGAGTAAAGCCACAATATTGGGCACTTTCTCTTTCCCATAGAGCTCAATGCATATTTTTGATTTTTAGATTTTTGCATTGAATTCTGCTCTTCGATATGAATCCAATGACATATGATACAACGGGGTACTGCACACCATTGCAAAGTTCCAAAATGAAGCCAAAATGGAGGACAATTAAACCCTTTTGGAGGACACCCGGACAAGAGACCAAAAAAAAAGAGGACAAATATGGAAATCTCCAGTCATATGATCACCCTGCCTGCAGTTGCCCCGTTTCTGGAGGCGAGGGGAGCACTGCCCCCCTTTTATCTCGAGAGGCTGCTGACTCTGAAACTGAAAGCAAGTTTGACTTTCAGCATGAAAAAGAGAATAATGAGATATGAATTGTTGACTTAAAGATGTTATTGAAAAGGAGAGAATTTTATACAGGAATAACATGTATATGCAAGTGGAAATGTAGTTTATTAAAACAGAAAGCTAATAGAATATTTGACTTCACCCAAGTTACACATTTAGGTTTTCTTATCTGTAATTTTATGCATTTTCTAATGTGTTTTTATTTTCAACTCATTGTGTGTTTTCTTTTTATTGTTTTTCTCTTTTATTATAATAAAGACAAGTTTTTTTAAAAGATACGCAGAATCACTGTCCCCGTTGAGATTCAGTGAGCTTTGGATGGGTCCCAGGTTCAGGAACATTATATGTGATGTAAAGTGTTAATATAGTCTAATCCTTTCAAATTTTCTTGTGGTTTTCATAGGTATAGGCTCTTCGAACATAGCACAAGTTGAACCATGACCTCTGAAAATTTCATGTAACCGACTAGTTCCCAAGAAAGAATATAACACTAATCTAGTTAAGGTTTTGGGCTTGATCTGCATACCATTATTAACGCTCTCATCTCTGTCTTATTTCTAAAGAAAACAAAGAAGGCAAACCTAGGCCGTTAAAATTAGAAGAGTATCTGAATGGAGATTTTCAGTATAAATCATCCTATCCTTATTGGATTTCAGGTAAGTGAAGACGTTGTTTGTGTCTTCCATATGCACCTAAAATGTCCAGTAATGGGAAAGAGTGCAGTAACTGGCAATTTGTTGTGCCAGTCATTAGTATTCAGTTAATCAATTACAGGTTGAGCCTCACCATCTGCATAGTTTGGTTCCAGGAACCTCCATGTATACAAATATTTGCATTATGCAAAAGCTATTGTATACATTGGTAACAAGGCAGGAAAGAAATCAATATGAATCAATTTCCCTTTCAAGTGGCTTAAAACTGCTGAGTTCAGCTCAGAGGCAGAAACTTTATCACTATGTATTGATATTATAATCACATGGGGGAAGGGAGGGATCTCCCTCTCAACTGAGAAATCCAACTTGACCCTTTAGGGTCCTTTCTCATGCAAGGTTAATTGCCTGCCACATGGTAAGTTGGCTTTAAGTCATTCACTGGTACTTGAGGTATGTTTTTTTTTTAATTTAAAGAGCCAACCTCATTTGTGTTGAGACTGCTGATAAATACAACAGTGGTAATACAATTATGTCTGTATTGCTTAAATTGTGATAGGATTACATAACCATGACTAAATCATCATGTTTCCTTCTCCTTGTTGGAAGAGCAACAGCCTGAGAGCAGAGCTAGCCTATGTTTAGTGGTTCCCAAATTCAGAGTCACAACCCAAACAACGGATGCCATGAAGTTTTGCAGTATTGTGGAAAGGGCTGATGGTCCAATCCTATAGGGCAAGTTTTAGATTATATTCCCAAACCAAATTAGCCATAGTTTCTTAATCAAGTCGATCAAACCAATGAGTTTATTCCTTTATTTACCATGAATTATTTGGTGCTGATCATTGGTGCAGGCCACGTGAATAGTATAACTGTTTGTATGAAGCAGACTCAACACAGACAAGTAGCACTATCATTTGTGCCTTGTCCAATATCTGCTCATTCTCTTGTCATTCTTTGCCCATTCAGAATACCATCAAAGCATCATGATTTTTATTTTCTTTCCCAAACCTCTTTGCTCTTGCAAGTCTTTAATGAGACTGCATTAGTAAGACCAAGTTGAAATTAAGCATTGTATAACTAAAGGTATATTTTCCTCCTTAAGGAAATCAGTACCTTCGTCTGTCTCCAGAAAATGATATACTTCTCAACAATGTTGAAACTCGGGAGTCATATACTATCTTGTCAAACAGCACACTTGTACGTATTACTGCCCTTTTGAAATAACAGATGGCCATAATATTAAGTGGCTAGACACAGAATTAATCAAAATTGGGATTGTGTGGACAATTCTAATGGATGTCTTACTCTTTCAGCACCAAGTGAATGCCTCAAACTACGCATTGTCAGATGACCACAATTTTGTGCTCTTAGAAAGCAATTTCTCCAAGGTAAAATGTTTTTTGTTGAGATTAGTGTCTTTGACAAGTATGTGTGAGAGGGATGGGGTGGGAATGAAATCCATCACTGAATTGTGACCAAAAAGGAAGGCAAACCAAAGGATTATTTGGTCCCCTTCCTTCTGAATCAAAGAACAAAACTGTTTCTGATTATATTGAAGATTTTGAGCTCATTTTGAGTTCATCATTGGGCTACATATTCATTAGCTATGCCACTGGTCTATATACAGTATACAGTATACTATCTACAGTATACTCAGAGACCTGAGTCCTATAGGTCCTGAGACCTTGTAGCTGGTGCTGGACTTATCTTGTGGAGCTTGCCATTCTGGAAATCTGGGACATAAGCAAGTCACGCTCTAACTTCCACCCTATCACATTGCTTTCGGTGTGGTAGTCCTGACCCTTGACCACCTCCATTTGATAATCTTTAGCCCTATCCGGGCACAGTTACTTTGTGTTATCCCTGGAGAGCAGCAAAAACGCAACCACTTGTTGGAGTGTGAGTCAGCTGCACCCAGACAGATTGAAGATTGCCCTCTCAGGGAATGTGGTGTCACCTCTTCTGAAGGTTATACCCAGCACAGCGTATAGAAAGCAATTTCTATACCAGCCACGCCACCGTAGTGACCACTGAATGCACACAGAGAGTGATTCTTGCAATTTCAGACTAACATGTGGAGCTGCCACCACCAAGAAATGTTTCTTGAAGCTTTCACATGGGGGTTATATTCTAAGATTTGGCCACGACATGAGTTGTGTGGAAATTCATACCACTTATCTGAGTGCAATTTTATTGACATCTGTGAAGATTCTGGGGTGCTGGGAAAACCAAAT
Source organism: Cryptoblepharus egeriae (assembly GCA_030015325.1). Taxonomy (NCBI): domain Eukaryota; kingdom Metazoa; phylum Chordata; class Lepidosauria; order Squamata; family Scincidae; genus Cryptoblepharus; species Cryptoblepharus egeriae. The sequence goes on along the minus strand of JAREYC010000001.1, from coordinate 84,357,898 downwards.
GCTCACACAGAAGTAGCTCAGAATGAGCTGTTCAAAGGGAGCTCTGAAAATATAATATGTTTCAGAGATGGTAATAAACAATTGTTTCCTCTTTAATGTGCCATTTTTAGCTTTGGAGGTTCTCCTATTTGGCATCATATCACATTTATGATCTTGTATATGGGTAAGTTTGAGTCTTTAATATATCTATATTGTATATCTATCTATCTATGTATATGAAAACTAATTTTGTTCACTATTTGTGCTCTTTTACTTGTTTGGGCTATTTCTTAAGGCATCATGTTTTCCTCTAAAACAGAACTAGATCATCTAATGGTGATGACACATAACCAATTTATTTTTGATAGTATTTATTTTTTGTTTAATTGGACAGCACTCAACTGGATTCACACTAACCATGGCAGATGCCAATATTGGAAATGAAGTGGATTGACAATCCTAACTGTGACTGCGGGAATATACCACAAGCGTTACAGTACATCACATTGCAATCAAATGTCCCTTTAGAAAGTACTTGAGTCCCTGCAGGAATTGCAAAACTCGAGGGCTCTGCCATCCAATGGTTAAATTACTTAGACATATTGGCTCAGAGATATGCTGATACACTTTATATATGTGAATTCCAAGTTATGCTGCTGTAGATTTTACCATATGAATAAATAAAAGTTTGTTTATATATTTTTCCTTAGTTGGAATAGTTGTGCATCACGTTTATACTAGACGTTTTCAAAATTGGTCACTTAGCAAAGGAGTAAAGTAAAATTTCCTGTCCCCAAAGGTGTTCACAGTCTAGAAATAGACGCAAGGGAGGGAAGTGGAAACAAGAATAAACTGGAGAAGAATGTGGTAGTCCTCATTTCATATTCCAGTCCTTAAACTTAGAGCACAATCTTAACCATATCTACTCAAAAGTAAGCCCCATTGTACTCAATAGGTCTTCCTCCCAGGAAAGTGTCTTTCAGATTGCATCCATAGTCATACTTCAATAGGAAGAGAATCAGTCCTCAGAGCAACAGGGTGTATAGAATGGCCTTTCTTATTATTGTCAGGAACGGATCTGAGAGTTCCTGCCACATTCTTTGAACAAAGAAATATCGTGGCATTGTGGTGCTATGAAAATTTCACAACACAAACAGGCCACAATCCAGTGCTTCTCAAACTTTTAGTATTAAGACACACTTTTTAGAACGAGCATTTCTTACTAGGTTATCTCAGGAACCAGCCCCTTCCTTACTCACCTGCCTGAGAATCACTATTGAACTCATTCTGTGTGTTCCTCTGCCATCAGAGGTAGGGAAGGTATGCCTAAGAGATAGGGTCTTTTCTAACATCCAAGTTGTAGAACCATTTCCTTAAAGTGGTGTGCCTAGCACGACTGATGATGCCCACCTTTCAAAAGCAATATATGAATATCTTCATATATTGACGACGACAACAACAGTAATAAATAATAGATTCTAGAAACAATAGAAACCTTGTTTGGTGTGTATCCCAAAAATGGGAAAATATGTGTGTGCGGGAGCATTCACAAGATTGATTTTTATTGTTATCAGCGTTCATGTGCTAATGTCAACATTCTCCAGGTTTTGATATTCACTGCAATATACTTATTGCAACCAAGCAGAAAGCAGAGTCTCATTCCATTTTCCCCCAAACATTTCTTCATAGTGAGTTTGTGACAGAACATGAGCTTCCACATGGAATTCAGTATATCAGCTGGTCACCTTATGGACACTCATTGGTCAGTAAGTTATGAAATTTAGAGTAATGTTACTTTTCAGTGTGATGGAGGAGACTATCTTGATTATTTGCATAAGCTTCATGTTCACAGACCTTTTATCTGTGTTTATCTACTGGGCTTATTGATATTGAACACTATAGATGCCACTTCACAGGTGCATAGATTTCAGGCCACATTAGTTCTCGGACACAAGGTGTGCTGAAATGGACTTGTGACAGTTTAGGCCCAAGGTTAACATTTTGGTATTTCCAGTAATAGGCAATGAATCAAGGAACCAGTCACCATATTTCTGAAGACTGGTCTTTTCCAGTTTATCCAGATATGAAGATAAACTTTTAGCAATTGGACTGGTAAAGTCAAACGTTTGTTTAAGCACATTCAAGGATTTTGTTGGAACAGAATTGGAATAAGCAGCAATGCCATGCTAGGGCAAGGACACTGAAGGCATGATTGCCTCCACACAAACCAGCATGTGTGGAGTTTGTGTGGGCTTAACTGGGGGTTTCCCTTATTTTACAATTAATCGAAGAGACTCAGCACCAAATGCGTCGCCATCTCATTCAATGCAATAAACATTCTTGGAGCCAGGGATTCTAATGCAACCAGATGCACCTGCTCATCAGTTTACATATTCTTACAGGAACTTGCGATGGCCCAGCACATTTTAGGATTGCGCCTACTGTATTTTGCACAAATCTTTTTTCATGCACAAAATTATTTAAAATATTGTATAAAATTAGCTTCAGGTTATGCGTATAGGGAGTATTTGAAACCTACATGAATTTTGTGTTTAGATTTGGGGCTCTCGTTATGTATATGCAAGTATTCCAAAATATATCTGGTCCCATGCACTTTGAATAAGAAATGCCCAACCTGGATGATGGTGATGAATATTTGTAAACCACGGAGTGGTTTATATAGTAAAATAAATCAGTGCACACGGTACATGGTTAATAGTACCTTGGGGTTTTGCATAAAATAATTTGGATTTTTCCTCCAGGCGTATGTCTATAACAATGATATCTACTTGAAACATGATCTTAGAAAACCTGCTGTTCAAATAACCACTACTGGAAAACTCAATGAAATATTTAATGGAATTCCTGATTGGGTATATGAAGGTAAGCTGCTTTTAGAATCACGTTTCTTGTGGCAGAAGGCAAGAGATGGATAATAAAAAGATGTAATGATATCAAACAGCAGTCTAAGCAGCACCATATTTCTTTCCTTGCCCTAGTGAGATAGGGGCTGCCATGGGTCAACTCATGGATCCCATGGATCTCAGCCAACTCAGCAGCAAGTGTTTGAAAACGATATTGTTTTACTCAGAAATAAGCCCATCATGTTCAATACAACTTGCACCTCTAACTTTAGGCCCTTAGCTGGTCAAAGTCTATGTTGACCCATGAAGGTGGATCAGGCCCAGGAAGGGGGTTAGAATTTGGCATGTGCCCTCTCCCTGCACCTTATTATCCCCATTTCACACACCCCTGCCTTGTTCCATCCCATCCCCACTTCCCTTTTGATCCAGGACGACCATGTCTCCTGAAGGCCCCCTAACATGCCCCTATCCATGTCTCCTGAAGGCCCCCTAACATGTCCCTATCCTAGTCATTTTTATGACTTTAGATATCTTAATCTAGTCTTGGAATACCATTCTGACCAGTGGTATTCAAGCATTTCAGCCTGGGACCCATTTATGAGAATGACTGGGGGAGACCACCCCGGAAGGGATATCATGGCTGGAAGTCACATTAAAGATGCCCAATGCCAGATTCCAAGATGGCTGCATCCATCTTTTTGCGAACCCCCTGAAATGAAGTTGCAAACCCCCTAAGGGGTCCCACCCACACTTTGAAGACCACTGAGCTATACTAATAAATATATATACAGGGTGTCCCATAAATTTCCATACATAGGAAATATAGGATAGGTCAGCATGGTCCTATAGCCTCCATGATCCCCAGATCTCCCCTCACTTGATTTTTATCTTTGGGGGCATTTGAAAGACATGGTGTATCAGGAAAAGATACAAAACACAAATCAACTCAAGGAATGTATCAAAATGTTTATTTTTCCTATGTTTGGAAACTGATGGGACACACTGTATATAAAATTGAAAGGCGACTGAGTGACTGGCTCACTCACTCACCCAGCTGAAAGCATCAGACCTAGAAGTGTGAAATTTGGGAAGGGTCTTCCTTCCATGATGTAGGCACCCATAAGAACCGTTTTACAATTTGTTAGGATCTTGGTTGGTATGCCTGATACAAGGACCTCTCAAATGTGCAGCTCTTTGCCCTGTGAGATTTGCCTGGCTTTCTCATTTTTTGTGTTCAAAAACTTAGGCCAGTGTTGAGGTGAGGAGCAGTGCAACCCACAATGCCATCTGATTCAGATCATCATTTCTGCACTACAAAACAGTCCCAAAGTCTTGCAGTGCTCCTCACACACAGTTGAAAACTCAGGACGAAATTTCATTTGCATAGTCTCTATAAATTAAACTGGAAGTCTTGGGTTTGATGACAGTGCATGAGGACCAAGATCAGGAGGGTTATGATCTGCTTTGCACTTGTTCAAGCAGGCAGCAGATCATTATACCTTCCATCTATGGCTGGTTGGAGGGAGGCAATGGAGAAGACTCAAAGTGACTGACACCCCAAATCAGCCATCCTCTTGGACGCCTTGCAACGTGCTGTTCAAGTAGATTGCATCCACATGGGCCAGCCCTGCTAGCGGGTGCTATTTGATTTTCATTGGCTCATTCTGATTTTTTTCCCCTGTACCTATACTGATTTCTGTGTTGCTTTTTAAAAAAATCGTTCTTGTATTGTGAATATTTGTATGGATACTATGGACACTTTCTGAGTGGAAAGGTGGGATTTAAAAAAGCACTTACCTCCAAATCCAGAGTAACTACAGGAGCACGTAAGAGACTCTACGTGCACCCATAGTCATTGCACCACCTAGTGAAAACTTATGTGAAATTCATATTGGTATCCAGAGTAAGTTGTTCTTACACAGGAGCAATCACTCTCCGTAGTTACTCTGGATTTTGCCCATAGTAATTCTCCTGATCAGCTAATAGCAAATCAAGTATAATTCTAATTCTGCTATGGGACATTAATGACATCAACTGTTATTTCTTTTTAGAGGAAATGCTTTCCACAAAATTTGCCCTGTGGTGGTCTCCAAGTGGAAAAAACATTGCATATATTCAATTCAATGATACTGAAATACCAGTTATTGAATATTCATTTTACGGGGAAGATCAGTATCCTAGAAAAATAAGTGTTCCATATCCAAAGGTATGCTTTGATGTTATTATTCTTGTTATTGTTGAGGTTGTTCAGGTTTGACTCCATTGAACCAGAAACTGTCATAACTAAACATTAAGATTTGTTCTTTTTTTGTACGTACATTTCCTGCTTTCTGACAATTCATTTTCTTACAGTTCCACTCTTTCAACACTTTTCAATTATACTTAGAACTCATTCATGTAACACATGCTCAGCCCTTTTAACCTCTCTCTTTCCCTGTCTAAAGGGAAAAATAGTCCTTCCTCATGTTGATTTGCACATGACATGGTAATTCAAACTGCTGTGCACTTTGAGTGAGTGAGTGAGGGAGTGAGAGCTTTAGCTTAACACCAGCTTTAGCTCTAAATCCTATTCCCATTCCCAAAAGCTTTAATGAGTCCATTTGAAGAAATCTTTGTGTGGCTGCAGGAATTTGCATGATAAGAACATATGAACCTAAGAAAACATAAGAACCTCTACTGGATCAGGCCAAATGCCCATCTAGTCCAGCAGCGTAGTAACACACAGCAGCCCATCAGTTGCCTCGGGGAGCACTTATGACACCTGCATCCAAGTGCTTGCCTCTGCACCTGGCGTTTTGAGGCATTTTCAATTTGCTTGCTAAAAAAGCATTGGAAGCAACATTTGTAAATAATTTCAGCATGTTCCCCTTACCCCACCACAACCTCATGATGCCAAGACTCCCCATGGGACACAGATGACACCGTATTGGTGCCGCTGTATAGCCACACTTGAAGTTGCACTGGCTTAGGCTGAAATGGTCCTCTCAGTTACTTCAGAGCAACGGTCCGCAACTTTATTTTTGCACCAGGGACTGATTTTGTGTTCCTGACAAAAAAATTAAGACAATTTTTCTATGTACTGGGGGGAGGGGAAAGTTGTGGGATGATTCAAAAACATTACATTTATTGTGCACTTTATTTATATTATTATTTCAATGTAACATATAATTAAACAATTATACAACTCACCATCATGCAGAATAAAAACATAAGAACACCACATGGCAACCAGTGTAGTAAAATAGCCTGTGCCACTGCAGCATTTAAATGCTGTCCTATTTGGCAGAGCTGTTGATAAGAGAAATGTCAGGCAGAAGCTATGTCATTTTTTTTATAACCTGGTCCTATATTGGGTTCAATTGCTTTTATTTATTGTATTTCTATGTTTTTATTTTTCATTATATTGTACACTGCTCTGAACTTTGGGAAAAGTGTTATATAAATCTTTAAAGGAATATGTATGTGCAAGACTTGAGTGGGAAAACTTTATGGTGCAAAAAATCAGTAGGATACTTAATTTTATTTTACATCTCAAGCAAAATTCTCCAAAGGTAGTTTGAATAACCTGCTGCTGTTTTTGTTTTTCCTGTGAAGGCAGGGACAAAAAATCCAACTGTGAGAGTGTTTGTTGTGGACATTTCCAATCCTGAACATGTTAGTTCCAAGGAAATTCCTGCTCCAACATCAATAGCAACAAGGTAGTGTGTCTCAAATTTTCCTTTTCTTTTTCATCTTTTTTTTCCTCTTAGAGTAACAAAATATTATTTTGAATAATTTGACCTGGGTTTCCCTCCACCTCAAAGGTTTTCTCTACTGTTATTCTAATCCATGACTTTCCAAATTCTGGCATGGGAGGGGACTGGATTTGGGGTTTGGGGAAAGCCCTCTGCTCTGTGAGTGGAGCTTGCCATTTCACTTCTATGCTGTATTATTGCCATATAGAACTGGACACAGGGATGTCTTGGGCAGTCACATCTGCCCTGATGTCTTGTTGTACAGTCTGGACAACAGACACAACTGCCCAGAGCATCCTTTTGGAGTGTTTCAATAAATTAGAAAAGATCTCTTCTGGTAAAATGGCAGTCTTCTGGCAACTACATGGCAGTCATACAGAAGGGAGGTGGAATTGTACACTCCAGTCCAAACAGGGACCATTTTTGTGTTGTGCAGAAGTTGTGAGTTTGACAACCACTGTTTCTAATCCATTCCATGACTTTGAAATGAATAACAAGTGTGGTTTTTGGCTTTGTGTTGACTTCAGAATACCAGGATCAAACCTATTCTGGATGTATTAATCAACAGCATGCTGCATTTTTCCTTTCCTTTTCTGTCTACATTTTAGTGATCACTATGTCACTTGGATTACATGGGTAACAGATAATCGGATCTGTGTGCAGTGGCTGAAAAGAATCCAGAACTTCTCTGTCTTAGCAATCTGTGACTACAACGACCGCTCCAGAGCCTGGTACTGCCCAGAGGTACCTTCTTCCCCAGTGTTATTATTATATGAAAAAGACTGGCAGACCTCCTTTGAGTATGTGAGGATGAATTCACATTCATCCTGCTCTTTCTGTTCAAAAAGAATGAAGCAGGATCTTCCCAACATTATTTTACAATTCCTAGTGTGCTGTTCTCAAAGAGCTTTATATATATATACACATACACCTAAATATAAATAAAGCTCTTTGAGAACAGCACACTAGGAATTGTAGATATAAGCTATCAATTTGCTCTCTTTCTCCATTTCAGAATCATTGGGCAACTGTTTTTTTATCATTCCTGCAAAAAATTGCATCCAGTCTTTGAGATCTCTTTCAGGAAACTTGTTTCAGGTGAATCATATGAAGATATTTTATATGGCATCAGACCATTGACCCAGCTGGCTGAGAGTTGTTTACATTGGCTGTCTAGAGTTTCAGGCAGAGATATCCAGAGCCCTACTGCATCCTTGACAGGGATCTCTCAGAGTCCCTACCAGGGAATGATCCTGGATGTCTGACACATGCTCTTCAAGTGAGCTACAGCCTTTCTCCAAGTGGTAGTGTGACAAAGACCAAGCAGTCATGCTTCCCTCTTCTTTACCTTGCTAAACTTGATTGCATATTAAGGAAGATAAAACCTATTTTATGCTGCTGTTTTTAGCCTTTCTTATATCTCCCAGCCCTCTTAATGGGTCTACCTTACTTACATTTCTTTTTTTCACCTCCATATTCTTTGCCTGAGGTCCCACTGATCAACCTGGGAAGTGGACTTAGCTTTCAGGTTACTATAATAACATATAACAGCTAGTTCCACCCCCCCCCCAAATGCTGAGTTTGCCCCACTGATGTTTCTCTGAAACTAGACTGATCAGCAGGGCTGTGGGTTATGCAAGTGGTTAAGACACTGTGCTTGTTAACCAGTAGGCCAGGGTTCGAGACCCAGGTCCCCACAAGACAGGGTGAGCCCAGCTCCATAGCCCAGCTCTGTGACGCAGCTGGAACTAATCATATTGGCTCTGCCATTCCATTGGACTATTTCAGTGGCATAGAGAGGGGGGGATTTGCTGCTTGGGTAACTGCCTATCCTCCATATTAATCTACCCAGGCCTTTGTGCTTCACATACAGTGTCGAGCAAAATACCATAGCCTTTCGAGACTGATGGATGCCAATAAGACTGATCAGCATTTTGAAATCTAGTACATTTTGATTTCTCAGTTTGTCCTTGCTTAATGCTTCCTTACCTACCTGTTGCAGAAATCTCTATAACCCATTTATAAAGTGCTTTTATCATGTAAATCTGCACACTGGTGGTTAGTTAACAGGGGTGTGAACAGATGGGAGAACTCCATTAAGCTATGTTTGCGCAAAAGATCTCTGAGGAAAATATTTCCATCTCTTACTTTGCTTTCCGATTAAGCCGGAAGCTATGCTGAAGAAATGTTGCTACTTCATATACTGAGAGATAATAAAAATATGTTGATCAAATAGGTATGCCTCTGTAAACTAGAGATGTGCACTGAACTTTATTATTATACTCAATAGCTATCCGACGGAGTGTTTCAATAAATTAGAAAAGATCTCTTCTGGTAAAATTAAATGCAGGTATTTGAGTTAACAGGTAACAGTATCTTGATGAATACTGTAACCCTGTTTTTCAAACATGAACAATCCAGTTGAAATCAATTAGCTTACTTAATATGACTTTGGTCTCAGTCCTATCTAACTTTCTTTAGGAGATTATGGCAGAGCACATAGCTACTTTCCCTTTTTTATTCTCACAACACACCTTTGAGGTAGGTTAAACTGTGGGCCAACTACTGGGCTGGCCCACGGTTTCCCAATGAGCTTTAAGGCTGAGTAGGGATTTGTACTCAGGTCTTTCAGCTCCAAGCCCAACATCAAAATGATAAGTAGTTTTTGCTGTAGTAGGGTACTGACCTGGTAGAGGAAATAGCATATTCTTTGACGTTGATGGGGTACAATGTTGTGGATTTTTAAAAATGCTTCTTTCAGAGAGTAAATTTATGGAGAACATTTTGCAGGGCTCCAGACTGTGAAAAAATATTTTCATCAACAGAATATTTAAATATATTTAACAGAAAATAAAACATGTTATGTATATGTATAAATCAGTTCTATGCAGTGTTGTCAACCATAGCCTGTTAAGTATTTATTTCTCATTTAGAAATTGGAATGCTAAAAGTTGGAACCTAAAATGAATGTAAAATTTTGGCAGTATATTAGGAACCTTGCAAATGAGTCATAAATCAATGTCTAAAAAAATCCATCTCTAAAAGACTTGTAGAATATTGGTGTAACTACTGTAACTACTGATCTGTAATAGCAGTCTGCACAAGATGGAAGTCATTGCAAAGACGAAGATAGAAATTAGAGTGGACTGCTACATGTATAAAATTACCACTTAAAAATGCAGATTAGGATTCTGAGGACACTGATATCCTGTGGAAAAATCTTGCAAAATGTTGTCATTCTATACATCATTTCTTTGCACTGTTCTGAACCTTTGCATGTTTTCTGAAGCAAACTATAGGGATAGAAATTCACATTTTTGCAGATAATGGTAAAATGCAGATAATGGTAAAATGGGTGTTATCTGATGGTTTCAGTCACACCTGAGCCACACAATTCCCCAAGAGGGGATTTACATGGAGCACTTGCTATATGCCTAGCAGGTGGCCACCTCCACTTCCTTATTGGATGAAGATTGTCCCTACTCAGGAAAGTGTCTGAACTCTTTTCCATTTTTAACTAAGGGCGCAATCCAGAGTAACTACAGGGAGTCCTTGCTCCCGTGTAAGAACAATTTGCTCTGGATTGCAAAATGAATTTCCCATAGGTTTTCACTTGGTGGTGCAGTAACTACGGGTGCACATAATGTCTCTTACGTACTCCCGTAGTTACTCTGGATTGTAGGGTAAGGCTGTAATCCTGACTAAGGCTACAAGGCCAGAAAAATGCCTCTGCTAAGCTGGCCTAAGTAAGCCGTATCCTGAGCTGACAAGTTAGGCCAAATCCACAGGGCTGAAGGCCTCTGGCTGGCCCAACTACTGCTGAAGAGGCAGCTATACAAGGGCAGCCTGCTCACTGGACTGGTGTAGTTGTGCCATATCCTGAGGTGGGCTGGTATAGTTGTACCATATCTTGAAATTCAGAAGCAGAGGTTGCAGTTAGGCTGGCCAAGAACTCAAAATTTTAGCCAACATTTCCATTTCCATACTACTCTGGTTTATCATGGACCCCTATGGGTCTACTCAGATTTATTCCTACTTCTGAGATGGTCTAACTTTAAGGAGCTGGAAGAGAGCATTTCTGCCCTGGAAGGCTCTGGATACAGCTTAACTGCACTGGTCTAGGCCATGCTGAACACATGTTCAGCATGTGTTCACCATACCTCAACATGCCTCTCCTAGACTGCTAGGCCAAACCAGGCCCATCTATCTTGGGTCAGCCTATGTCGACTTACGCTGGCCCAAGTCTTTCTGGTATAACTTCCATCTTGGAATTTGGCCAGTCCAGTGATAGGCCTCTTCAGGATTGCACTTCAGGATTGCAACCCATAGGTCTTTTCCTTTCTTTTCTGAAGTAATCAATTCACTTCTGCTACTGACACTGTTATCTCCATTTTGTTTTGCAGGATCGTCAGCATATCGAAGTGAGCCGGACAGGATGGGCTGGTGGAGTAAGATTTTTGTTATCTTTAAACTTTGCTTTGTTACAAGTAATGCTTATCTCGTAATTGATCTAGACTTTTTTTTTGTTTTCACAGTTGTCAATCCGTGCACTTACACAGATTTAATTCAAAAACTGTTGTTTACAGTTTGGTGCACAGATGGTATTAAAAATAAATAAAAATGAGACATTTAAGGGAAAAAAACCCACACACGTCAAAGGAAAAATAAAGATGTATTTACATATTACAGTTGTGAACACGTAACAACTTGAACAAGGCAGTACACTTACAACGTTTATGTCCTGAAATCAGCATTGATTTGTCCTTACCTAAGACTAAGAAGGACCCAGGCCTTGAGCATCATGAGTACGCCATTATTTTGTAGGGAAATCATGTAAGAAAATACACTTACACTAGGAGATCTGTGGTTGGTTCTCTCATTGTTTTATAAAGTTTAATAGCAGTTGTGAAGGGTCTGTGAAGTGTGAATAGCATTTGTGAATGATCTGTGAAGTGAACGCTGCCCTCTTCCCAATCAGCTTGGCAGAACTAGAGACAGAGGAATAGGTGTCAGTAGATAACATTTTGTCCAGGCTCTAAGCCAGCTTTCAATTGATGGGCATAATCCAGAGTAACTACAGGGTGTCCTTGCTCCTGTGTAAGGACAACTTTCTCTGGATTCCAATATGAATTTCCCATAGGTTTTCACTAGGTGGTGCCGTAACTACAGGTGCACGTAAAGTCTTTTATGTGCTCCCATAGTTACTCTGGACTTGGGGGGGGGGGTTGAGATTTCATGTTTGTGGTTTTTCAGTGGTTTTAGGAATTTATTTTTATTTCTGCTTTTGTGATTGTAATTCCCCTTTGTAATTCACACATGCTGTAGGTCACATGTATTAATGTTCATATGCTTCCAAAGACACACATGTGAGGGCCTTAGCTCATACCATAGCTTAAAACATTAGTTCCACCCAGAAGCTGTGTTTGCTTTTAAAGGGTTAAAAGAGACAACTGTCAGAGTCACTAAAACTAGTCCTTGATTATTAAGGGCTTGATTTCAGTATTAGAAATAGGGAGAAAATAAAATCTAGTGTAAATAATACATCAGACGAATAGGCAGAAGCTATATAGAAATTCTTGTGTTGGGGTTGAGACAAGAAGCCACAAAGAGGGCACTGCAATGAGGGGGCAGGATAAAGTATATCTGTGAGGAGACCAGGGTACAATCCTAAAGATACTTTCCTGGGAGTAAGACCCATTAAACACAATGGGGCTTACTTTTGAGTAGACATGGTTAGGATTCTGCTCTTAGAGCAATAGAGAAGCACAGTTCTGTGATTTGAAACTGACTAGAGCCTCCGTAAAGAGGAAGAGTGTAATAGATGGGTGCTGTTATTCTGACCTTAGAAAAAGAGGAGACATGCATAGATTACTCCAAGAAGAGGCAAACATTATTCCCTAAACTGCTATTTGTTCTGCTTGCTGAGGAGGCTGGGCATGGAGAAGTTCATGAAAGCAAAAGGAATCTCATGTATATTAAGTACAGAGTGAAGTAAGAATTTGAATTGAGGTCTCCAGATCAATTATAGTGGATTTACTTGTTGGTTGGGTGAACCTGATTGGCTCCAAGATCACCCATTCTTTGAAAATAGAGCTCCTGTATGGGAGTCTCACAGCTTCCAAATTCCTGATCAGTTTTATCTGTTCTCCAAATTTTTGGACCGGAAGTGACAATTGGATTAATATTGGGGAGATGCTGAATTTCTAGATCCTGATAAGGTGGTATTTCTGCAACAAATTAAGATGAGGATGTTGAGTCTTGTGTTGAGTACAGAGGCAACCTGAGGCCTGGGCTCAGATTGTATTGCTCTTTTATTTGTCCTTTAAATTAAATGACAGTGTAACAATGCTTATTTTTTTGGGTCCAGATGAAGCTTTACTTTTGGAAAAAATTCATCTCCATGTGACTTTTCATACCCAATTAGAAAAGAAAGAGAAAACTGAATTACTTTAAACACTGTGCTTAGGCTTTATGCTATTCTAGCATTAATCCTGCATCAAAATATATTTTTCTATGTAACAGTTCTGATATGGGGAATACTGTAATGTAACACCTCTTTGGAGCTATGTGAAAGGCCACATGAAAGGATATACTGGTATATGAATGAATGAATGAAGGAATGAAGGAATGAAGGAATGAATGAATGAATGAAATTTGAGAAGCAGCAAGTTCCAATACATTTTGAGCAGAAGATTCCTACCTAATATGTGTCGCAGCTTCTACAGATCTTGTATTTCTCATATCTCAGGAACTGAACTGTGCATTATTTGAAGCACAATGGACTTGTGCTTCTTATTTAGTCCTTTTTCACCTATGAATGAACTTATGCTGTCATCTTGAGAGGTTGGCTGTTTGCAGCTTAGGGTGCAATCCAGAGTAACTACGGAGAGTCCTTGCTCTGGAGTAAGAACAAGTTACTCTGGATTGCATTATGAATTTCCCATAGGTTTTCACTAGGTGTTGCAGTAACTATGGGTGCACGTAATGTCTCTTACGTGCTCCCGTAGTTACTCTGGATTGTGCCCATAGAATCAAAATGTGATTAGCTACAGCACAATCCAAAGTAACTGTGGGAACTCTTACGTCGATATAAGAGGCATTTACTCTGGATTGCTCTATGCATTTCCCATTGGTTTCCCATAGGTTGCGCCATAACTCCGTTGACGTAAGAGGTCCCGTAGTTACTCTGGATTGTGCCTTAGGTCAGATAGCATGCCAATACTGTATACTTTTAAAAGAAATTCCTGAATATCTGTTTCATCTGCATTTTCTGTTTTTGTTATGTAGTTCTATGTTTCCGCACCATATTTCACTTCAGACGCTATTTCATACTACAAAATTTTTAGCGACAAGAATGGTTACAAGCATATTCATTACGTCAAGGACTCAGTGGTATGTCAAGCAATACATTAAGTTAAAATTCACATAAATACCTTTTTCAGAGCATGACCCTGAAATAAAACATCTGATGATGCTTAAATGTGTTGTTTCTACAGGATAAAGCAGTTCAAATCACTCGTGGAAAGTGGGAGGCAATATACATTTATAAAGTCACAGATTATGCAATGTAAGCATTCTCCAGTGCATTATATGTGGGTTTATTTTGCTTGTTAAATGGCTTTCCAGTTTGATTTACAATAGAACATTTTCAAAGGTCAGAAATCGGAGGGCCTTTTCAGAAGGCCACATGAAGTAAATCTTGCTTAACAACCACTAGAATCTGAAGAGGCTTTGAACTGAGTTGAATCTGCATGTTATGGATAAATAGATCACTGTTTATGTAGAGTTACTAACAATTCTAGAAGTACCTACCACTTTAGTCCTGCAGGTACATGCAGTAGTTTTGACACTGTAATAATTTTTTATTCATGCAATACACGTTGTTGTTTGCCAATGTTTAACTTTCCAGGCCATATGCAACTGTTGGAGAACCTATTTCCCCACAGTAAAACCTATTTCCAAAATAGCTATCAAACTGATTGCTGATTCATGATGCAGTGGAAATGGAGGAAAGGGAACTGAGCAATAATTAATAATTAATAATAATTATTTAATTATTTCTGTGTATACTAGTTGTGTATTTCTGTTTGATTTTCAATAATAATAATAATAATAATAATAATAATAATAATAATAATAATAATAATAATAATAATAATAATAAATGTATCATCTGCCAGTGACAAAAAACTGGTGGGACCACAAGCCTGAAAAAGTGGTTGCAAATGAGCAGGTCAAGCTTCTGTGGGACTTCAGGATACAGACGGACAGGCAGCCCAATCCAGAGCAACTAATCTGTCCACATAAGAGCCCTTAGGTTGCCCTATCTATCACTAGGGTGGAGCAACTGCAAGATGCTCCAGCCCAGTTACTCTGGAAGAGGCTTAGGGCAGAGCAAGGCAAGATAGGGTTCCCTAAGAGAGGTGGACCTGCTCTGCCCTAACTGGGGCAGCCTAAGCAGCTCAGGAGAGGCAAGTTGAGGGCATGTTTAGCATTGCCTAGGGCAGAGCAGTTACTCTGAATCCAAAGCCTGTTTCCAAGGCAGAAATGCCTCTTCCAGTTCATCAGAGATATACCACCTCAGGAGCAGGTATAGTAATGAGTAGACCCATAGGGGTCCATGATAAGGCCTGAGTAAGAATGGTAGTGTTGACCAAAAATCTGAGTTCTTGGCCAGCCTAGCTGCAACCCCTGCCTCTCAACCTCAGGATATGGAACAAACTACAACAGCCCACTAACCTCAGGATACAGCAGGCCACTCCAAGCATCCATCTTGCACTAGAAGAACTGCAGCTGTAACTGGTTGTCAGGAACTGCTGGCCTTCCTTATAATGTAGGCACCACAGCTGTTCTTTCTTCAGTGTGATCTGAGGGGGGTCTACTCAGGAGCAAGCCCTCCCCAGCTGTCACTGACTTAGCATGCTCTGGAGCAGTTAGGGCAGCCCAGGCTTCCTGACTCCCTGGATGCAGCATAACTTTCTGCTCTGGATACAGAATAGTTAGGAGAGAGCAGTTAGGTCAGAGCAGGCTGAACTTGCTCTGGATTGCGCCCAAGGTCTTAGAACACAGTACTACAGATATCACCATCATAGAAAGCAGTAAGGTGTGGCTTGTTGACATCGCCATACCAGGTGACAGCAGAATTGAGGAGAAACAACTGGAAAAGATCTCCCGCTACCAAGACCTAAGAATCGAATTACAGCGTATCTGGTGTAAGCCAGTGCAGGTGGTTCCAGTGGTAATTGGCACACTCGGTGCAGTGCCCAAAGACCTTGGCAGCCACCTGAAAACTATTGGCATTGATAAAATATCACTCTGCCAACTGCAGAAAGCCGCTTTTCTGGGATCAGCACGAATTATACGCCGCTACATCACACAGTCCTAGACTCTTGGGAGGGGTCCGACTGGTGATGTGAATGAAACCAGCACAAAATTGTTCGCTGTGTATATATGGATAATAATAATAAAAATAATAATAATAATAATAAAAAATAATAATAATAATAATAATAATAATAATAATAATAATAATAATAATAATAATAGGCACTCTTGCAGCGATGCTATCAAGCTTCCAGGAACATTTAAATTCAATGGGCCTCCAAAAGATAACAAATGCCAAGTTACAAAAAGCAGCACTTCTGGGAACTTCACACATATTGAGATATCTTTGTGATTTCTAGTTCCCTGGATAGGAACCAAATTACAGTAGAGCCAGTTCCAGTCAAACACCTGGCGACTGTGAAATACAACATAATAATAATATAATCCCAGCAACACAAGTTCATCCATTTCTAACAGGATTTGTTGGAGGTGGCCTACTGCTTCTCCAAGATTCTGGGATTTGTAAATACTGTATTTATTCAAATACAAGGTGATGCAGAAATAACTCCCACATTTTAAATGTTCACCTATGTGTTGTTAACTTATGCAAGTGCCAATGATGTCTTCATTTAGTTAATGACTTTCCTTTTTTCATATACCCACGTCTAGCAATATGTTTTCAACTGGTGCAACTATGTTTTCAAGTGTGCTTTTGCCGTAGAAATGTTTTTGAAGAATGGTGAATCTGTAATTGCAACACAGAACTTTTCAAACTCATTACATGTTAGGTTGGAAAGCTGTTCCAGATAGAAAAATAATTGTGCTATGGGCTGCAAATTTCAGAGCCACAGGTTCAGCCTTTAAATTTTTTGCTCTGAGGTTACTTGAAAACAGAGGTCTACAAACATCGACCAGGTACCACTGGAGAATTAAAGAAATTGTCTACAACACTGAATAGAGGCCACCATTTGGAGGTTGTAATTTTTTAAACCAAATGAACAAAACTAACCCTTTGTTTAAACCATAGTGAAATCAATTTTAATAAATGTTTCTTTTTCCTTTTTTAACCTTTAAAATGTGGGAATTATTTCTGCCTCACCCTGTATAATGCTCACCTTTTTAAGCTGAATTCAGTTTCCAAAATCAGTATGCGCATTAGATTTGAGGTTAATTAGATCTGAGCAAATGCAGTATTTTGATTATAAGTATAGGGTAAACATTAGATTAGATGGCACATTAAATTTGAGTAAGTATGGTACTTCAGAATGATCTATTTGTTTTTCTCCAGCAGCGTAGCAAAATAGAATGTTTAATGTCAATTAATATGTTGTTATTTTTTATCTGCTGAAATATGTTATGATTTTTTTCACTGCTGAAGCAATATTTTTTTATACTTGCATCTCAGATACTATGCAAGCAATGAATTTGAAGGATATCCAGGAAGAAGAAATATTTACAAGTAAGTTATCATTTGATGATGTTTGCTTTTGCTTTTTGTTTTTCTTAGGCATCCCTGAGAATTAAGAGACATCAAGGTAGATTGATTCCATCAGTAATTGTGAAACGCTCACCAAGTATGTCATGGAAGCAATGCCGAAAACTTAAGTTGCCAACAAATTAAAGATTTTTGTATGCCCTGATTTGACTTTGCCTCTGTGTAGCCGGAATATGTTCCAGTGACATATTGGGCTTTACAGCCATCACAAATGGAAATGTATTTTGTGGCAGAGAATAGGGTGGATTATGAGTGGAATTGGATGGGCAGGCAGTGATGCCCCCCTAGCTGGGGGCAGGATTCAGTATTTGTCCTAAAACCTCAATCCCATTTCCAGGAAGCCCAAAGATGTCCCAGGCTGTTGGCATTTGCATCGTCAACAAAGGTGGTGCAGATTTGAGTGGCCCCAGTGGGACTGCAGTGGCTCTCCTTGAAGTAAAGGAAAAGTTTCCCCTTAGCTCAGACCAAGTCACTGGATCCCCAAAATCTAAGAAATGCTGGCCTGTCTGTTCCAGTGCAAGTTAGGATTGCTAACTTGCTTATTAATTTATGTTGCAGGAATCCCTGAGATAAATATGTGGACATTATTCCAGAATAACTGCTTGTTGAAGACACATTTTTTTAGTCATGCTTTCTATGGTTATGTTTACTTAATTATTTTTGCCTCCCTCTAGGGTGTTCTTATTGTGCAAAGTTCTTGATTTTGCCTGTTTTCACTGTTTACTGTATTTTAAATCATGTTGTGAGCTGTTTGGAATCCCTCTGGGCATGAGATGAATATTATTTTAAAAAAATAAAGAAAAGAAAGGAAAAGATCTAGTAACTTTCAACAGTAAATTCAACAATAACAGAGCACAAAAGGGCAGTGAAACAAGAACAATCAGACCCTACAATCCAGAGTAACTACGGGAGCACATAAGAGACATTTACATCGACGTAGTTACGACACCACCTAGTGAGAACCTATGGGAAATTCATATGGCAGTCCAGAGTAAATTGTTCTTATATTGGAGCAAGGACTCCCCATAGTTACTCCGGATTGCGCCCTAAGATTCTGTGGTGCTATGATGTGTCTATAAATCCACTTGTGAGAGTGTTCAGCATGGCTTCCAACCTCATGAGCTCACCCAGAGGTTATGTTTATCAATTTGAAGGCCGGCACCACTTGGTATAAGGCAGATACAAAGAGAGCTTTTCAGTTGTAAACTCCTTACTTGCCCAGCACTGAGTTCAATGTTGTTTGTCCAGATATTCAGGACTGTGATCAAAGCTGCTGTGGTTATTTTCTGCTCTGATGAGCTTTTGTCACATCTTTGGACCCGCCAAAGTTTTATTTCTGCCTTTTATTTATTGTGTTTTATTCTATTTATTGTTGTGTTGTTGTTTGCAACCCTCTGAATGGCAGCTTCCAATATTTTAAATCAGCATGCTCCAAATTACAACTTGTGGGCTGGATCTGGTGTTAAGGAAAAGCCTTCTCTGCAGTGCTTTCTGTTCCACACCACAGGTGCTTAAATTCATACCCAGCCTCCTCACAATCCTAAATTGTGCAACTGCATTTGCCCAAAAATCAGGGTGCAGTTGCTGCTGGGGTAATTGGCAACTGATGTGGCTGCCTGGTGAAGGTTTGTGAGGAAACTGGAAGATAGATAAGTGATAGTGGCGGTGGAATGGTAAGTGCTGCACCATTTGGGAAAAGCTTTTTCTAATACAGCAGTCCACAGTTTGGAGACTACTGTTTTAAATAAACAAATTAATTACTAAAACTAAATTCATTACTTCAGTTGTTTTTAATGCCATGTTCCAGGAACCTCTGGAGCTTCTTAGACAATTCCGAGGAGTCTCTCTGTGAGAAAGCAATGTCATGTGGTCCATGCTCCCTTAAAAGCCATGTACAAGTGCTCCCTTAAAAGGCATGTACAAGTGCTTCTTTAAAAGTCATGTACAAGTGCATTTTCAGGTTCATACAGAGCAATGTGGATGTGAAACAGGCTTAACTAGAGCTCCACAAGAACCAGCAGATATTCAGGGTTTCCTCAGTATAAATGTCTACAGTAGGGGTGTCCAAATGTTTTGGCAGGAGGGCCACATCATCTCTCTGACACTATGCTGGAGGCCAGAAAAATAATTTACATTTCAAATTTGAAATGTACATAAATTTTCACATAAGAGTATATTAGAGACAGATCTGACCCTGGAGGATTGACTAGATGGAGGGGTCTCACCACAGGCTGCATAGAGTCTCACTGCAGGCTGCATCTGGTGGGGTTTGGACACCCCTTGTCTATAGGAAAAGAGTTCCCCGAAGGTAGAAAGCTAAAATACCAAAAAGCTATAACTATTGAGATGCAATAGGAGTGCAAATAAATTAAATTTTTTTAAAAATCTTCCTTTTTATTGCAGAATTAATCTTCAAACAAACCCTGTAACTAAGCAGTGTATTACTTGCAATTTAAGAAAAGAAAGATGCCAAATGTATGGTGCAAGATTCAGTTACAACGCCAACTACTATTCTCTGCATTGTTATGGTAGGTCACTCAAACAAATTAGAAACTCAGTTGTACTTTTTAGATATTTGGTAAGCATTCTGCTCCGAAGGACCATAACCACAAATTAAACATTAAGGATTGTAACAAAAGTAAACGTGGAATCAATGTGGAACAAACTGGAAAATGTGGAATCAACGTGGAACAAACTGGAAAATGTGGAAAATGTGGAACAAAAGATTATGTGGAATCTTCTTTTGGTATATGAATTGCATTTTCTGGATCAGGCATAAGAATGAGTACATTCATGAATACCCCTTCTAGGTCTCTAACTACACTAGAGACGCCTGTAAATTGTTGACTACACGTGTCCCTTGTTATCCACTAGGGTTCCATTCCAGAACCTCCTGTGGATAAAAAAATCAGTAGGGGAAAAGTGGAAAAATAAACTGAGAGACCTACTTCCAGGTTTCTTGCTCCTCCATTCCTCTTCATGGAACAAGGTTGTGCCTCAGTAGCTGCTGGGGTTTGATTCTGGGACTCCCTGGTAATACCAAAAATGGGGTTAAATATAATCAGTTTTTTAAAAAAATCAAAAGTGTGTCCCTTTACAATTGTTCTAAAAGAGATTTTCTTACTCTCGTAGAGAGACCGTCAGCAATTAGAACTGCAAAGGATCCCCTACCTTTGCCTGACTCAGCTGAATGATTGTTTGCATGACTGTCTCTCTACAACAGTAGAATTTTATAGTGATTTATAGTGGCCATTTGTGTATAAATTCGTGTATACCAAGGCTGGACCTGAATATAGCTTTTTAAATACAGGGGTGCCTCACATAAAGAGCTTAATTCATTCTGGAGGCTCGCTCTTTAAGTGAAATGCTCTTTAAGTGAAACAGATTTTTCCATAGGAAATAATGGAAACTCAGACGATTGGTTCCACAACCCCCAAAATATTCATATAAAAATATTAACTGGATGTAAAAATGATGACAAAACACTGGAACTGAAAACAAAACATGCATTCAATGTGCATGATCCTATGAAGTCTACTTAGGCTGCAATCAAAGACATTTTCCTGGGAGTAAAACCCATCTAACACAATGGGGCTTATTTCTGGGTAGACGTGGTTAGGAGGCTGCAATCAAAGACACTTTCCTGAGAGTAAGCCCCATTTAACACAATGGGGCTTACTTCTGAGTAGACATGATTAGGATGCTGCAATCAAAGACGCTTTCCTGGGAGGTTTACCTGGGCTGCTGCTAGAGGTGCAAGGTGGTTGGTGGGGGCACTTGGGGGCAGCTGTCTCTGGCACCTCTGGACAACAGCCCCCAGGTTGGGGGCAGTTAGAGGCAACAGTGCTGGCCGGCAGCCCTTTTAAAGAGCTTCCGTGCGGAGCGTTAGGGCTGCATAGCACGTGTGCCCTCGCGTTTGCTTGTTAAGTAAAGCTGAACTTGTTATGTGAAGCAAGATTTCCTGGAAATTTTTGCTTGTTATGTGAAACACTTGTTAAGTGAGGTGCTTGTTAAGTGAGGTACCACTGTATATATGTTAACCAAAGGTACGATTTGCTTAACAATATGTTTCAATCCTATGGTCCTGGTTCTATCCCCATCAGTTTACATAATGCAGCAGAGCCAATGAAGGATGCATAGCATCCTATGGTGGGTGGGTCACCAGGCAGCCAACAGTAGGCAGCCTACCTCACTAGTGGATCTGTTCAGACCTATGCCAGTTATGTAGCTGGCTTAAGTTTCATGAGTCTCAGGAAGAGAGGCTAGGCTGAGAAAGGGGGAAGGATGAACTGACATGTTTTGCTACCACTAAGTTCGACCACCTTCCACTCCTTCCCTGACCCACTCCTTTCCCCAAACTCTCTCAATCCTCCCCTGAACTGCCTATGACCAACCCCCTTGCTGCCACCTTACCATCTACTTTGGCACAGCTTGTGTGGACAGTTGGTACATGTGGAGTCTCATAGCAAATGATAACAGCATACCGTTTGCAACACTATATATCAGCAGATCACAAGATCCACCTGTAAGAATCCAGTGGGATTTTTGGCACCCAGTATAATCCCAACGAACAACTACTCCCAGATAAATTGAATTCAATGGGACTTATTCCCAGAAAAATGTGTATAGGATTGCAGCCTTACCAATTCTGGCCCATGGATACTGGCTTATTGCTGATGTGCAGTGGCTAAGACACTGTGCTTGTTAACCAGCAGGCCAGGGTTCGAGACCCGGGTCGGCCTCACAAGACAGGGTGAGCTCCTGTCCTTAGCCCAGCTCTGCAACGCCAGCTGGATCCAAACGTATTGGCTCTGCCTTTCCATTGGACTAATTCAGTGGCATGGAGTGGGGGGATTTGCTGCTTGGGTAACAGCCTATCCTCCATAACAATCCAACCCAGGCTTTCGTGCTTTGCATGCAGCGTATGCAGTGCTGAGCACGATACCATAGTCTTCCAAGACTGACGGAGGCCTGCACTGTCATATATGTGCCACATACCATGTTTGTGAGCAGGTCAAGTGTTGGAGCTTACGCAGCATGAGCCTGATTACCACTCCCCCACACTTACTATGTAGCACCAGCAGCAGAAAGTGGGATGTTGGAGAAGGCAGGGAAAATGAATGGGGGGAAGGGAGAGGGAGTAAGTGGGAAGGGGCTCCATTGGATCCATGTCAGGCCTCATGGCCAAACATGAAGCTTCTTCTATAAAGTAGAACAAGTCTAACCTGAATAACTACATTTTTAGAAAAAGGAAGTGTGCAGGCAAGTAATACATCCAATTTTGTATAGAACTATGGATTCATATCAAACATTTGATATTGCTTTCAAGACAGAATTAATGCCACTGTTCGAACCCTGTAATTCTAATGGATTGTTGCTGTTGTGAAAATATATCTAGTTATTTGCTTCTTCTGAAGTTCATAATGTTGATTATGTGGACTGGATGTTCAAGCATGCCAATAACAAGTCGCCAGCTAAGCAAAGAAGCAGACTTAACAAGATGATAACACCTTTCAATCATCCAAGTCAAGGATGTGATCACACAGGAAATGTGCTCCCCTTGAGAAATGTGTTAAGACAACTTGTGTGATTCCCATTGAGCATGTCTAATTTTGGGGCAGGGTTATGTAACTGTTAGAGCCGAGCATCACCTCGCCTCTGAGCACAGAAAGCTCTCTGACATCGAAAGGTTACATTTCTTGGCTTCCTAAGCAGCATGTCTGACATCATCCACAAAAGTCCAGACCGTTCTGTTAGACTGTGGTAACCCCTGTATTGCCAAATCTATACTCATCATTGAATACAGCATTCCTATGCATCACACTGTTATTTAACACGGTCGATGTCCATGGCAGGAAGTGAATATGAAGGCACAGCTACAACACAATATATCGGCGTTCCATAATTTGGACGTTTCTTCTTGTACAAGCACTGCAAGAGACATATAAATGAAATAGTGAAAAGCATACCCGCATGTAAAATTCCTCATATGCCATCCCTCCACTGCGCATCAATCCCCCATGCACATCAACCCCCATGTGCATCCACCCCTATGTGCACCCCAAGAGAGTGGGGTCCTAAGCTATATCTTGTTTAGGTTATATGTAAATCCAGCTCATAGGCAGAACTCATGGGCAGAAGCTCTTACAATTTTTTCTTGATGATGCCTTCAAGTTACCTGATTGGAGATTTACCGTGTAATCCTAAGCATGTCTACCCAGAAGTCCTATCAATGGCATAGCTGGAGGGGGTGCTACTGTCATGGGTACAACCCAAGGGGGGGGGGTGACACTCTAAGGGGCGAGCAACATCTTAACAACATGAAGGAATTGAGCAACTCCATCAAGTCATATACTGTTGAATTCGTATTGAAGAGCAGAATCCAATGCAAAAATCTGTTTTTGAATATCTCCTTCCTATAAGATGCTATTGCCAAAACGCTAAAAATAAAATATACACACTGAGCTCTGTGGAAAAATGAAAGTGCCCCACATCTTGGTTTTACCTGCAATCAGGTGAATGTTCCTTAGTTCATTGGAAAGGGCAAGCTGAGAGGACTCCAAGGACACCAGAATGGTCCTGTTCCAATGAATGCAGCCCCCAAAATCATGCCAAAAATGTCCCTTTTAATTGCATTGACCCTGTATAAATGGAAATTGAGTCATATCATGCCTTTACTTGTGAGTAGGCCAACTTGCTTTAGATCAGGCTAAGATGAAACAGATCCTGAGTAAGTGTTTCTCTGGGAGATGATGCATTTAACTGCTTAAAAGGAGGTTTGGGTAGGTTAAAGTATTGAAAAATACAGAAAAAATAGCAAAAAAGGGAGGGCTGGACAGGTTATTTACCACACCAACTAAGAAGCCTGTTATTTTTGTTGTAGTAAATTGTAGTATACGATAGATAGATAGATAGATAGATAGATAGATAGATAGATAGATAGATAGATAGATAGATAGATAGATAGATAGATAGATAGATAGTAAACGATTATACTTGACATTTTTGATTTTTTTCAAATATCATTGCAGGTCCTGGTATCCCCATCTTTACTATTTACGACAGCAGATATGACAGAGGTATGTTGTACTACAATTTTTGCGTATCTTTGTTAGCTTATGATTGAAGGTCTTCTGTACACTTACCTGGGAATTTGCATTCATTGAGATTTAATACCTGAGTAAAAATGTATAGGATAAAAACAGTTTTGAATTTCATTGAGAAATGTTTGGCTCAAATTCCATTGTATAAAGTATACCAATCCAGCCTATTTACGAATTACTTTTAATAAGTAAATTAAAGCAGTAAGTAATCAGATGCTGAGGACCAGTCAGTTTCTGAGCAGGGGAGGAAGGGATGGAATGATCCTCCAGATCCAGAACCCCAAGTTGGGCCTCCTGGCTAAGCAGCTGGCACAGACTGAGTAGCCCTGTTGTGGGGTCTGCTCCTTACCTGGGGAGAAGGGTACAGTAGTTCAATTTCTCCATCATCTGAAGAGCTGGTGATTGCTCTGGATGCAGCGTTCACCATTTTGGCACCACTGCTCCTCTTGGTGTTGGACAGCTTAGGATGGCTCAGCTCAGGATTAGTTCTCTAGTTGCATTGTCCCATTTCCAGGCCTACGTCAGTTATTATTATTCAAGAACAGTCTCTTTTTGTAAGATATCTGGCATTTCCTGTTAATTGTTAGTCTGGAAATGTTTGAAAAACTATTTTTTGTTACTTCATCACCAGGAAATGGTTTTCTTCAGTGCAACATAGCAGGAGATCAAAGCCTCAAACAATTGAACTACTGCTGTAATTTAGATATAACTATTTTAATTCATACTTTGCTGTATGTTTATTCATCTGGTACTTGGTCAGGGCAATTTTTTTTTGGGGGGGGTGATTAACAGGGCTCCATTAGTTGACTACTAAACTGATGGCTTACTTTAAAAACACAGAATGTCAGTAATCAATGAGCACTTTCCTTCATAGACCTTCCAGCTTTTTTACATATTTCTGAAAGGTAGTCAAACTCTAGCACGATGGCTGAGTATTGGTCCTGAGTACTGAGTACATGCTGGTTCTAGGTTCATTTCCCAACATGGTTCTAGGTTCATTTCCCAGCATCTACATGTGTTAAGTTGAGAAATAGCTCCATCTGAAATCCTAAAGTACTGTACTGAGCTTGATGGGACTCATGCTTCGTGAGCTGCTGTTTTCCATTTATCAGCTTAAACTCTTGATAAAGTTTTTTGATGCATCAAGTAAGGTACATCAGGTTCAGCAATAGAGCCTACCATAAATAAAGATGAGATAAAACTATGATAACAAAATAAAAACACACCACTTTCTGCACTTCTCATTTTTGTAAAAAAAACAAACAAAAAAAATCTTGAAAAATAAAATTGCTTTGGTTTTTATTTATTGTTTAATGGGGAATTCATGGGCAACAATTGTCACTCCATTTGTGGATACCCTACCACCTTATTCACCTACCTGGCGCACTTTTAATGTCATCATAATTTAATAATTATAATGTAAATTCAAATAAAAACACATAATACTACTTTCTGCATTTCTAACTTTGGGAACAGAAGTCTGTGGAAAAATAAAAACTATTTTCTCCCAACTCTACCTATAACCCTCAAAAGGATTAGATCCAAAAGGTTTTCCTATATTCTATTCTGTCAAAGACAACACTGCTATTTTTTGAAAACCCTGTAGGAATCAGGATTTTTTATTTACAGTAAACATGGATTTCGTAGATTTGATTCATTTTTGTCCAGTCATATACTAGTAGTTCTAAATCCAATCTGGAATTGTTTTAATGCAGAGATTCTAGTCTTGGAAGACAACAGGGAATTGGAATCTTCTCTGCAAAAAATTAAAATGCCTACAGTGAAAATCAACAAATTTGAAGTGGATGGTATTAGTAAGTACAATCAACATTACCTCTTTTTCTCCCTTAATTTAAGTGTGGGTGGAAATAGAAAACATGGGGTGGTATGATGGCTGATGAAAAGTTTAGCAGGTGGTAACTATAACTGCACAATGAGTTATAAGTCTGTCACCTCTACCATGTGGCAAGCCTAACATGATCACTTCAATCCAGCATTTTATTTTTGCAGCAGCTGTAGAAGTTTACTCAGTGGTTTTGGAGGATATACAGTATGTTCTCATTTCAATGTCACACATACACTACAATCCAGAGTAACTATGGGAGCATGTTAAGAGATGTTACATGTACCCGTAGTTACTGCACCACCTAGTGAAAACCTATGGGAAATTCATATTGCAATCCAGAGCAAATTGTTCTTACCCCGGAGCAAGGACTCCCTGTAGTTACTCTGGATTGCACCCATAGTAACACTGCTGCAGAACAGATCTAACCATGTGTACTCAGAAAAGAATCCAACAGTTGGGAGTAAGAGAACAATCCAGAGTCTTAGTGTAGGCACAGGTCCAGTGCTGAGTGTAACTAATGTGTTGTGGCGCACACCCATGATTGTCAATGCTTACAGAGAATGCAAGGGTAGAGTTCTGGGCAGTCAGTGTGGGGAGAAGTATTCAAGGAATGTCAGGGGAGGATAGAAGAATGTTTTCTGCTTAAGCAAATTAGACCCTCTTCCTCCTGTGTTCATGCTGTATTGACCTAAACACAGACATACCCAAACACAGAAAAATTCCTGACTCTATTATTCATGTAACATACTGTAAACTCGTAAACCAAGTGTGTCTGGTCATATTGTTCTGATCTTTTTTTAAACATTGTCAACCGGATGTGCTTTTTAAACAATGCATATGTGCACTTGGAGCAAATCTGTGGTGTGAGATGGGGACTGAATGTAATGGCCAATGGTACAACTCGGAAGTTATTTTGTAATCTCTCTCTTTCTCTCTCAGCCCTGTGGTACAAGATGCTCCTACCTCCAGGCTTTAAAAAATCCAGGAAGTATCCGCTTCTCATTCAGGTGTATGTAGGATTATCTGTATGTAGATATATCTATATACAAGATTTTTTTTCTTTATATTGTTTTGTCAAACAATGTAGTACTTTGGAGGAAGTCTCCTATGAACTGTCAAAGCATCCATGGCTATATTTCACAGAGAGGATGAAATCCATTGAAATGCACTGAAAATGAAAGTGAACTACACAGCCGTGTTTACTAGCAAGTAAGCAACCATCCCTTGGCTGGTGTGGAAGATCAGTTCAGGGGACTACAAGGCTTCCACAATGTTCCTGATCAGGGGTGCCACTAGGGTGTTGGAAAGGAGGCACCCTTGAGGGAAGTGACTCACCTAGTGACCAAAATGGCTAAAATCATGGTTTGTAGAAATAATCCCATCATGTTATATACTGTTGTGTGCATAATTTACAGCAGAATGCAGTGAAACAAACCACTTTGAAATAACCTTATTCTATTTATTTTGGCCGCATTTTGATGTTTCAGAACAAGAATACAATGTCTTAATCCTACAGTGTCTTCATCTGAAATTCCATTAAAACTTATTGTAGGTATGGAGGACCTTGCAGTCAAGATGTGAAACCAAATTTTGGTATTACCTGGATAACCTACCTTGCAAGCACAGAAGGGATTGTGGTGGCTCTCGTGGATGGTCGGGGAACAGCTTTCCAAGGTGATAAGATGTTGTATGCAGTTTATCGAAAGCTTGGGGTTTATGAAGTCGATGATCAAATTTCAGCAGTGCGGTAAGTATAGCAGAATAATTGTCTAGCATAAACTGGAAGCCTTTCAGCACAATACACTATAACTCCCTTGTGGCAATCCAATGGTGCCCATGCAGAGTCCACTGTATCTCGTGGGGGAATTTAAGCATGTTGAGGACTCCTCAGTGTAAGAAACCTCTTGTTCTATTGTCCTGGGGGTCAACTCTTTTGTCCTGGGTCAACTCAGACAAATGCCAACGATATCACTGGCACATTGAAGGTGGATAAGGCCCAAGAAGAAGATTAGGATTTGGTTGGCACCACCTCTGCCAAATCTTTGCCCTTTCTGTGCCCATATCCCATCTTCTTGTTCTGTCCAACCTCCTTCCATTCCATGCCTCCCTGTCTCCCATCCACATTTAAAACCTCAGTAACATAACTGCTGGAACACTAGTTCTGAGAGCATAAGGTCAGCAGAATGATGCGCATAGGGAGATGTTGTGCATGGGGTATGTTGTGCATGGGGTATGTTGTGCATGGGGGGATGTTGCGCATTGGGGACTGATGCGCATGGGAGGAAGTTGCACATGGGGGACTGATGCGCATGAGGGGGTTGATGCGCATGGGGGAAGTTGCACATGGGGAGAAATTGCACCATAGGGGGATGGCACATGGGGGAATTTTACTCCAGCAACACGGGTATGCTTTTTGCTAGTATATGTATATATGGCAAAATTAATGTGTTTGTATATGTGGCAAAATTAATGCATGGCAAGTTTTTTAAATAATGATGACAGGATATCATGGCTTGGCAGGTAGATTCTGAGTTGATAAGCCAAAAATAGAATCCAGGAACCCTCATCCCCACACCTGTGCTCGATATACCTGATAGCACTGCATCTGTATACTATTTCTCTCTTATCTCTTCCATCCGGTTTCTGCTTATTGCCTTCCCCATTTCCTCCTTATATCAAGAATGCTGTTGCTTTTAACAGCCTTTTTAAAAAATAAAAAAGCAAAGATGGAAATAGATTAGGTACTTTAACATTTTAACCTTCTTATTGCTACCACTTATTTGCTTTTCTATTGAACAGAGCAACTACAGCACTGCTTGCATTATAGTAACCATAAAAGTTATAAATTAGGTTTTATTGCTCCCAAGTGTTCGGAGACAACGGAAAACATGTTTAGGTGTCCATCCATCTGGCAGATGGCCAAGCCACTCTCCTCTTGGCAGGCCACCATGAAGGTCTATGGGAAACATCTCTGATGTTACAGTGGCTGCTGCCTTCTGTGTGGTAATGAGAACAGTTTTGGTTGAAAAGCTATTAAGCTACCAGCCAAAAGTACTAGCAAAAGGCTCAAAACTCAGATCAAGAATTATGTGGCCACAGAAAAAGCTGAGTCAATGTCTCTGTTGGCAATTTTGACCACTTCTCCTCCTAAACTGACATCCATCATGCCCAGTTGTAGAGATGCCAGAGATTTCATCAGAATGGATGAGGTTCCTGGTGTTGAAATGATCCTGTTTATTTTCTTTGCTTTTGGCCTTGTTGACTTGTTCATGTTTTGGAATAAAAAACACTATAAAATAGTGAGAGACGTTTAAGCTGGATATGGAAAACTGAATATGAAAAACAGCCATTGACCTACTTGTTTTTTGTCTGTCATTTATCCTTCTTCGGCTTTGTTGCTACTGGATTTTCCTGAATCTGACTTAGGGCCCAATCCCATATCCTTGTAAAGTACTCCCGTGCTGGTGCCAGGGGTCATAAACATGCTGTAAAGCAATTTACAGCACTGGGTGGGGAGGGTGCACTGGCTCTGGGGCAGCAACAGTTGGCACTGGATTCAGCAGCTGGCCAGCAGAGCACCTTTTCTGGACACCTCCCCAAACCATCATGGAAAGATAGGCTAGGTGAGTTAGGCTGGCCTAAATTTCTTAGGATTGTGCCCTAATTGTCTAGCATAAACTGGAAGCCTTCCAACACAATACACTTAACTCCCTTGTGGCAATGCAGGGGTGCCAATGCAGAGTCCATTGTATGTTGTGGGGAAATTTCAGCATGTTGAGGACTGCTCAGGGTAAGAAGCCCCTTGTTCTCTTACCCTGGGTCAACTCAGACCAATGCCAATGATATCACTGGCACATTGAAGGTGGATAAAGTTCAGGGAGACAGTTAGGATTTGGCAGGCACCACTTCCGCAGGCACTACCTTTTGTGGAGTAAGGAAGGATGGCAGAGGGAGGGCAGAATAATGGAGGGACATGCCCAGGAGGGAGATGGGACCATCAGAAGCCTCCTCTGCCCAATTCATAGCTCTGTATCAGGCTTGGAAACCTAACATGAACCTCCTTGGGTCTGCACCAGTGAATTAGCTGGCACAAATTCAAGTAAGCCCAATGTGAAGGCCAAGGTTTCCTCGGAAGAAGTGGGTGAATGTCCTCTTCCCTCTAAAAGACCTCTGGTGGTTTCTCAGTGCCCGCTGAATACAGCAATCACCCATTTTGGAACTGTTGTTTCTCCAGGTACCAGGAAGCATTGGTTTGAAGATGCTTCATTGAAACCATAGAAGCATTAGTTTTCATAGAGGTTGTGTGAAATCATTTCTCCTTGTGCCTACCTTTCCTCACACAAGATTGCTCAGGGTATGACACTTAATTCTGCGAAGTTATACCGTGAAAACACAATATCAATTTCCTATAAAAGGATATATTCTATAAGGCACATTTATTACAAAATATCATCTTTGAGTGACATATCAGTAGTAGAAAATCTTATGGACCATCTTATTCAGACTTCAAGAACCTGTTTCTGTTCCCTGTCAAAGCTATTAGCATAGGTCTGAGCAGTCCTGAATGTGAGACCTCTGGAAACATCATGGAAGCCAGAATAAAAGGAAACAGAATATAAGTAATATAAATAGAGGATTTCCCCCTTTCATATCTACCTAATTATACCTAAATAATTTCATATGGCTTTGCCAGCCTCAAAATGTGGTGGCTCAATGGTTAGAGACACTGTGCTTGTGGACCTGAATGTTGGCAGGTCAGCAGTTAGAGACCCAAGAACTGCAAGACTGAGTTAACTCCCATCACTTGCCCAGCTTCTGCCAACCTAGCAGTTCAAAAGCATGTAAACGCAAATAGATAAATAGGTACCACTTTGGTGGGAAGGTATGAGATTTCCATGTGCCTTTGTTGTATGGTTATAGTTATATGACCATAGACGCATTTTCAGACAACACTGGTTCTTCGGCCTCGTAATGGGGATGAGCACCTCTTTCTTGAGTCCGTCAGGACAACCTGAGGGGATACCTGTACCTTTACCCGCCCACTAAAAGGGTATACATTTTAGTTATTAATGTAGCGTTTTTAAAGCAATGTCTTCCTTTGCAATTGCCATCATTCTCTGCTTCACAAAAAAAAAATCTTATTGAGACTTCCATATGTTTGGGAATTAAAAACTATTGTTAAGACCTTTATATTTGAACTAATATTTTTTTTTATTTGTTCCAAACAGAAAGTTTATAGACATGGGATTTATTGATGAGAAAAGAATAGCCATATGGGGATGGGTATGTATACTTCAAAAATTGCTTGATTAATCCTGTTCCACTGAGTAATGCACTTCCCCTATCAAAAGGTTCTCCTACAAAGCCTCCAAAAATTGCATGACGGGCTGTGTGTTGATCACCTTTATCTTCCACTCCAGCAGGAGAAAGTAACTTGGAATATCCAGACAATCACACGCCATGATGTTTGTGCGAATTAACATGAGGTGTTCCATCAGTGTCTCTGGGGCCAGCCGCCACTTCAGTGTTGTCAGCACTCTCCTTTTCCCACCCTGGGTTTGATTCCCACAAGTTTCACAGTGTGTGTATGTATGTGTGGGAGGTCCAGATTGAGTCTCCAACATAGCAAGAGCTTGTGCCTAAAAGCACTTCTATCAGCAGAGTATGAACGCTGGCACAACTGTGAACAGACAAGAGGAATGCAGTCTATAGCTGAGAGCATGCAGACTCAACTGGGACCTAAGCCAATCATTAATTGATTTTGTCCAATGATTTTGTTTGTAAATGTTCGTTCTCTTTCACAAAGCACTTCAGTCTCACTCTCTTTAACTGATTGTGTTCTTCTGCCAGGAAAAATTCTGTTCCTCTGGCATGATTTGGATTTGCTATTTTCTCTTTGTGGCCTATAGTCCCATAAGAGTGGTTTGCCTAGAAATAAAATACAATATAGAACAGATTTTAAAGTAAAAACATGTAAAAATCAAGTAAGTTCAATTGTATTAGAGGTCAAAAACTAACATTTTTTGGAGTCCATTTATCTTGAGAAATGTTTTAAATTCTGAAGTGTTAACCAAACACTGTAAATGAAGAATGTGTTGGGGATTAAAGGTCCATGATGCTATGTATAAAATATTCCAGTCCAGGGCTTAATATCCAAAAAAGGATGCTGAATTTTACTAACCACAACATCCCACATATCCAAAAGTTTAGGGCTGATCACACATATTATAACATGGAAAAGTATAGTTTTATGTCCCAGAAAAGCTTACAAATCTTATTTATCTCTTACAACTGAGAAGTGTGATAAATTGAGTTTCTTTAAACTGGTCATTAATACTGTATGAAGAGATTATTTAAATCTTTCTTTACAGGTCCTTAATTCTTATTGATTCAACAGGGTAAATTAAGGGTAAACAGTCTTAAGAATTCTACCTTCCATTGTTTATCTGCCCATGTTGGGTGAATGTGGCTGCAATCCTATACACACTTTCCTGGGAGTAAGCCCCCTTGAACACAGTGGGGCTTACTTCAGAGGAGGCATGCACAGGACTGTACCATTCTATTTAATGCCTTCTGTCTCAAGTCACTAGCTATAAATACAAAATCTTCAGTGTAGCTGGATATTATTTCATTTAAAAAAATTCTGCAAGCATATTCTAGCTGTGTGACTTTGCTCCCTTTTCAGCAAAAAAACTGAGTTTTTGTTCAGGTGCAGTGGGTCTCTTGCTCTTAGTGTTCTCCATAATCCTCCTCCTGGATCTCCTCAGATGTCAGTCCCCAAATCTCTCTCTGAGTTCATAGTTCCAGCTGAATATGAACTCATTCCCACCATTGGTTCCCAGCCATGTGGGTCATGCCAAGAAACAGCAGCAGGTTGTAGAGAGCCAGTGCTCCACCCCAGCTTTCTGACTGTAGGCAGCTGAGCTTTCCAGGACAGCCAGAGAAAAATCCAAGGATGATATAATTCTGTGGAATGATTAGATCTTGTTCCATGATGTGTCAGTTTCAATGAGTGAAGACACTGCATTCAAATGCTCCAACTCTTTCTTTAGACATACCAGAATTCTGTCAATTGCTCTCTGATTTATTTTCCAGGCTCTGTTGAGACCACACTTGAGAAGGTGCCAAAATGAATATGGTCACTGGGGTGTGGACCATTATTCACTGGAGCCAGAGAACAGTGATTTATGCAGATGTATATTTTTTCATAAGTTAGTTCTGTTTAGTTCAAAACATTGTGCCTTTCTATATAGAATGGCACCTATATAGCTAGTGTGGATCTGAGAAACCTCATAGTGGTGGCTGTGGTTTTACTTAGAATAAGGGGGAAATATCCAGACCTCCAACTGCTTCTAAGCTGCATTGGTTGCAGTGCAAATCATGTGGCCTGGCTGTGCCAGTGCAAGTTAAGATGGGGCTATAAGGCTATCCATCCTTCTTTTTTTCCCATATTAGCATGCATATAGGACATCTCTCTCTCTCTCTCTCTCTCTCTCTCTCTCTCTCTCTCTCTCTCTCTCTCTGACCTCATGCTTTAATGTGATCTACAGAAGTCTCCCAAACACTGCTGTGCAACCAATCCAAGATTCACACCCAAATCGATTTCTTGCTTAAAACATGTTTGAGTGGAAAAATTAAGTACAGCACCGTTTTTTCTGTGTTGGCTTGTTTCCTGATGAAGGCCCTGCAGTTGCAAAGCCTGCAGAAGGAATAATTTTTCATCTGTTATGCTGTCTTTGCATATGTGGCATTCAAACAGATATTTCCAATGTATTGTGCATCTCCAGTATAATCCAAAGAAAAATGAAACCTGTTGCACAACCCCTGAATTTCAGATTGCTCAAGAGAATGGGGAGTGTGTTACATTTTCTATATTGTGTCTTCTTTCTGATAATAACATTTTGTTTCTCTCAAGATAAAATGCATTATACAATCCTTGGGCAAGGAAAGCTATGGGCACAATCCAGAGTAACTTGTTCTTACTCCGGAGCAAGAAATCCCCATAGTTACTCTGGATTTCACCCTATGTCTTTGAATGACTTGTAAGAAAAAAGAAGAGTGACAAAATCTCCCATTTGTTCCTGTGTCAGCTAGAGAGGATTATCTGGGGTTATTCAGAAGTCTGAGTTTTCTCTGGGCCACTGATTGCCAAAGCAAATATTCATTTTGGCTTTAGGATTTCACAACTTGGATTCTTAGAGAGCAAATACTTCACTGCAGGGCGTTAACATCCCTCTTGTTTCTTTCTAGTCTTATGGTGGATATGTAGCTTCACTGGCACTTGGTTCGGGGACTGGCGTGTTTCAGTGTGGCATAGCAGTGGCTCCTGTCTCCAGCTGGGAATATTATGGTATGGAAACAACTCATATACCCCAAACCTGGAAATCAGACCACATATACTGGCTTCTTTTAGAAACTGTGATCACTACCAGGAATTCAACTACTGGTACAATCTGCAAGAGTTACTGGTCGCACCTAAAAATACAGTTTTCAAAATATACTTTTCTGGGAATAAACCTTATTACACACAATAGGATTTCCTTTTGAGTAGACACCCATAAGCTTGTGTTGTTAGAAAATCAAAATTCTGCAACTGGAATAAGTTGTGCAAATATCCCAAGGAACGTAGATATTCATTGACTGGAGGCACCAATTCAGTTCAGCATTAGGAAAAATGGGCACAATGTATCCATGCTAGAAAAGATAGTCATGATAAAATAGAAGACTGAAACAGTTGCAGAGAGAGAGAGAGAGAATAGGGAATAGGGAATAGGGAATAGAGAAGCAGTATGTGTAGGGGAAACAAGTGAAAGAGACTAGAAGAGGAACAAAATAATTTTGGTTTATGACAGATATGTCCAAACCCCAGTCTGGAAGGCCAGACGTGGCCTATGGCGAGCCTCGATGAGGCCCACCGCAAGACCTCTCCATCTGGCCCACAGCAGACCTCTGGATCTGTCTGTAATACACTGTTAATATGTACATTTATTCAAATCTGAAAAGTAAATCATTTTTCCAGCCCCCAATACAGTGTCAGAGATATTATGTGGCCCTCTTGCCAAAAAGTTTGGATACTCCTGATTTAGAGGCAGGAGACGGGATGTAATTTATATCAATTCACTTGATATATAGAATTAAGATAGTACATATGTTCAGTGATGACAACTCTTAATATCTGTTCAGTGAGAAGAAAAGGAAGAACTTGAATGAAGGGAAAGTTTCTTTAGCATGAATAAAACATAAAGGCTTCATGTGCCAAAGATTTAATACAGTGTTTCCCAGCACAGTCTAGGTCCGGCCGTCTTCCCAAGTCTTGAATATGAGGTAACCAAGAAGTGGAAGAAGTGTTTAAGAATTTCCCATCCCACTCTAAAAATATATGTGCTTATTGAATTTCATGATCGTCTGTGGCACTTTTGCAAGCTAAAACATTTATTTTGGTGGATATTCATGGTCAAGCTATAGCTAGCACAGCATTTATGAGTGGAGCTTCACCATTCCTGTCCCCACTAACCGCCTCCAATTTTGGTGATCTGTTTGCCAGATTGTGAGAGACAAATATCAGAAACACAGGAAGGGTTTATTTGATTTGAATTGCTTCAGGCACAATTATGCCCTTGGACAGCAATATTAAGTTGAGTACCAGAGATAGAAAAAAAATACGGAATATAAATTATTGTATAAGTCTTTGGAAGAAATTACAGGTGTTTCCACATACCTGAAATAAAATGTTGCTTTTGCACAACTTTAGGACCTACAGGTGCAGAACGCTATTTATTTTCATTGCAGCTTTCACAGAATGTTTCTGTGACATACTTCAGACTATTACAGTTGGACATTAGGCATAAGACAAAACACATATCCAGCAGCTCCTTTAACAAACTGCCCATCTCTCTTCTCCATCTCTCTCCTCAATCCTGTCCTGAAAGTTAGGGAACAAGGAACTTTTCATTCATCCCTGGATGAGTTGGATAGATGCACATCATTCACTTTCCCCTTGTTTCCATCCCTTGGGGATGTGGTTTTGGACTTGTCTGATTGCAATCTTGTTTCTCTGAAGTACATTCACTTTGCACAATCATGTCAAGCTGAGGGATTTGGCCTGATGCACCTCAACCACCCCTTCTGCATCAGCGTCATGTCTGATGCTGTCTGATGTACTGATTTTGAGATATTTAGGAAAATCTTACTCAGAAGCAGGCCTCACGGATTTATGAAACAAACTATTCATCTGAGTGCACATTATGTATAATGCATCATTACATAAAACAAGTGCTATTTGCTGTTATATGGAATTTATGTGTCTCATGTATCTACGGTATTTATTGTACATTACAGCATCCATCTACACAGAACGATTTATGGGTCTACCAACTGAATCAGACAACCTTGAGCACTACAGAGTAAGAATTCTATAAAATTTGTTACCAATTAAGTCTATCTCAAATACATACTCCCCCATTCTTATTGTCTTGGTAAGATATGAGCCCCACATGCACCTGCCTATCTTTGGGTCTTCATTTCAAACTGATTGCTGGTACTGGAGGGCAGTTCACCCTGTTTCACCCCAGTTTAAATGCTACCATTCTCAAGGTCCTCATCTGCACCTGGACCTCCTACTGTGGCATCCATATAATGCTGGGCCAGTGGAGGTACTGGGAATTGGCCCCTCATTGTGATTCTAGAAGGCTGCCTGACTACTTTTGGGGCAGCCATGATCACAAGGAGCAAAAGTGATACAATTACTGAATTGTATCAGAGCTTTCCCAGCTCTTGTTTCGATGCTACAGTTTGTCAACAGCAAAGATGCTGTAACTTGTTTCTTCTTTTTGTAAGAACTTGGCACTTGTACCTTACGAACAATTTCTTTGTGGAATACTTCACAGCAAGAAACATATTTATTTACAGTACCACTTTTCAGCTAAAACTTCATAAAGCGGTTTACAAAGAAGATGAAATAATCCAGTGTTGACTCCACATTACTGGGCAGTTTGGAACAAAGGCTAGCACTGGGTCCTACATGGCACCCCTTAATGATACACTGAGGGTGCAGTTCTATCCACCTTTCATGCACTGGCATAGCTATACCAGTGGGGCATGTGCTGAATACTGCTGTGGGGGGGGGAGGGTCTCCTCAAGGTAAGGGAACGTTTGTCCCTTGCTTTGGAGTTGCATTACCCTTAGCCCAGAGCTGAAAGTTTGGTTAGGTATATGCCCAGGATACTATGCCACAATAGTGGAGTCTGAGGGTTGTCCTGACCAGGTGGAGTCTTTGATGGCCATACAACCTCAACCACTGACCAACCTGCTCAATCCTCTATCTTCCTAATGATGTTTCTCCACAAAGTCTATAGCATATTTACATTTCTTATAATGCCTTATAATTTCTTCATAAATGTATCTTTTGTACATAGACATTAACAAACTCCATGATTTAGGGATCATTCCTGAAAGAACAGCTCAGTTCTTATTAACAACAATAATACAGGCCAGATTTATAGTTGTTGTTTCTAAGTGCCCATTGTTTTAAGTTTGGCAGAAGCTGAATTGTTCATTTTTCCCCCTTAACAGAATTCAACAGTGATGGCAAGGGCAGAGAACTTCCGTAATGTGAATTACCTTCTCATCCATGGAACAGCAGATGGTGAGGTTTATGAAAAGCCAGTAGAGTTACTCAGACAGAATCACTTTGCTTGGGAAACATTAACTTTTTTCTGTGCCTGTGACTGAGATCCGTCCTTTACACGTGTTCCCATTTTCCAGATCAAGCAGTGCTGACTCAGTGTTGATCGTGTCTTCTGCTCTTCCACTTGATAACTCATGACAGGATTCAAGCCACTGCAATTGCATGTGTTCTTGTACTTATCTGGGGACACGGTATCATCCACCTGTCTCTCTCACTCACTTGCTCTATTCTGTTTCATTATTCCAGATAATGTACATTTTCAGAACTCCGCACAGATCACCAAAGCCTTAGTCGATGCACAGGTGGATTTCCAGGCAATGGTAGATATTATCAAGCTATTTAAGCATTAATGAAGTGCCTCAGAACAGCATATGCGACAGCTGGGGTTTGTACGGAGGGCAAACATAAACTCAACAGAAGAATGAACACTTCTGTTAAGCTTATATTTGCTCTTCCCACAAACCCCACTTTGCACAAAGTCCCAAGTTCTGTTTCTATCCAGAGATCCTGATTATGGCTGAAACTACCTTGAAACACAGATTGTATTGACTGAGGACAGTTTTGAGCTCATATTCTATTGCTTTTTCTCATTAATAATAATAAATGTCCATTCCTTCCTTGCCCACCTGCCTCCCCCAGTTATTTGCTGGCTGCGCCCGAGGTGCAGCCAGCCTCTCTGGACCCGGACCTGTCTGTGGACCTGCCAGTTCTGGTCTGGGCTGTGCAGACACAGGTCCAGGTCCAGAGAGGCTGGCTGCACCTCAGGTGTAGCCAGGTGTAGCCTGCAAACAAATGGGGGAGGCAGGCAAGCAAGGCAGGCATGCAGCAGCAGCAGCCTCTGATCTGCCCACAGCCACAAGTCCTTGTCCTGGCTGCGGGCGGGCAGCTACAAAGGAAGTGGAGTCATGTGCTGGAGCGGATACTCCACCCAGCTAGCACACGACTCTTAGGACTTGCGTGCATGCGCAGGAATGGACATTTAAAGATGGTTGCCAGCCTGGCAGCTGAAAGTTTTGCTGCACCAGCCAGGTAGTCCCTGAGTGACCCTCCAAGCACCCTCCACCATGCACCTCCCCATCCATATTACTCAGAAGTCAGCCCATTAAGTCAATGGGTTTACTCCAGAGTAAAGGTTGACCATATCCTGGCACCCAAAAAGGAGTATCCCCCCAAAATTTTAAAAGTCTGGATTGTCAGTGGAATATCAGGATTTTTGGGAAAACCTGTTCTACTTTTTGGGTGTTAACATATGGTCACCCTGGATGTAAGGGAGCGGCACCAAGATGCAGGTCTCTCCTTGTCTTGTGTGTTCTGTGAGGCATCTGGTGGCCCATTCTTTGATATAGGAAGCTGGACTAGATGGGCCTTGGGGGGATCCAGTGGGGCTATTCTTATGTTTTCGTTATTTTTTTCTTTCAAATCAGTTTGATGTGTGGTATAAGAGAGGAGCTACTGTTTGAGATATACAAGCACAAAGCCTACTTGTGCCCCTGAAACTTGTGTGGTTTGTGGGATCATTAACAGCATTAATGTTGAGATTAACTTTTTTTTTCCTTTTCTTTCAGTGGTACACGGATCAGAATCATGCAATTCCGGGCCGTTCCTTGAAACATCTTTACATTCATATGACTCATTTCCTCAAGCAATGTTTTTCCCTGCCTTAAGGAAAATTTTGTCCAAGTGCCTGCACATCAAGCAGTGAGGCCTGCTTTGCCATGATGCTGCATAAATTATATTCTGAAGAAAGAATGAGAAAGTGAACATTATGGAAGGCTTTGTGTTTACATTTTGTATTGATTGTGCATTTGCAGATTATCCTGTGGGGTTTTTTTGATACATTTATTTGTTAGGAATAAAAATGAACAATAAAACAAAATTGGAATGTTAAAAGGTTACACTGTTTTCTTTTATTCTTCCTTCAGGTCTAGTCATGCTATACATGTATCACCTGCATCATAAGGCTGAGAGGAGACCTGATTGCACTCTTCAGATACCTGAAGGGCTGTCATATGGAGGAAGGGGCTCATTTGTTCTTAGCTACCTCTGAAAGCAGAACTAGAACCAATGGGTACAAACTGCAAGAAAGGAAATTCTGGTTGGATATCCGGAAAAAATTCCTGACAGTGAGGGCAGTTCGGCAGTGGAATAGATTGCCAAGGGAAGTGGTGGACTCTTCCTCACTGGGGATCTTCAAGCAGAGGCTCGATGAGCACCTGTTGGAGATGCTCGAGGAGGATTTCCTGCTACAGGCAGGGGGTTAGACTAGATGACTCACTGGGTCCCTTCCAACTCTAGGATTCTAAGATAAAGCAGCAGCTTTAACTTATCTGTTTTACCTGCCAGTAAGCCCCATTGAACATAGTGGGCCTTACCTCTGAGTAACTTGTATAGGATTATGAAGTTATTCTACCCAAGCTAGTGTGGTTAGAAGGTCTACAAGAAGTAATCAGTAGAATGGAGACAAGTTCTGAACTTCATCACACACTGTAACACTGGAAAGTATCAAAAATAATTTCTGATACCTCATGAGCCCTCTGAGGAGTAGGGCTCTCTAACAGAATATTCCCTGTATTTGCCAAGTTATGACTGGTATAATAAGATAGGACAGGTATATATAACATATAACAATTTATATCTCAGGTACTCAAAGCACTGGCAGAAGCAGAACTGCTGGAAGGGCATCATCACTAGGAGAGCCTAATTATCATGTGGGCCACCCTGTATGATAATAGGGCTTTCCCAGTGCCACCCTTTTAGCAGCAGTATTTCTGATAAGACACTGGAAGAAAGAGATGAAAGGAGGCCTTAGGTCCCCTTTGTTGTACATTACAATAAGTTTGATACTCCTGATCTACATTATTACAATCAGAAGATGGGCAGATTTCAAGCTGGTAAGATTTTCATTAGAAGTCTAAGGTCTAGCAACTGGAGCCAATCAAAGTATTGGTTTCAATCAAAGTATTGGTTTGGTATTCAATCAAAGTATTGGAGCCAATCAAAGTATTTTAAGACAGTGGCTTAAAATAGTGGCTTAAGGGTAGGGCGTGGCAACTACCTACTTTGCCCATGAACCACATACTAGGACAACCTGCATATACAAATACAAAATTGGATTTGAGTTTCCACAGATCAGAAGTTCCTACACTAAACTCTAAAACAAAACAGCAGAGCAATGCAAAAGCCTAGACCATAAAGGCCTCCAATTAATGCTCATAATTTACTGAAAATGAGAAACAAGCCATAAACATGAAACCACGTATGGAAGAGATGTTTCAAAAAATTCACTTGAACTAAAGTGGTAGTTAACCGGCCGTGTGGCTGTATCCTTTGTTTTGTTTCAGCAAATATGATATTCCTATCATGAGTAGATTTTTTCCCAGACTACAGACACATCTTTGTGTAAATGCTTCTGCCAATCTTTGTGTAAATGCTTCTGCCAAGCTGTTTTTGATGATTAAATTAGACTTTGATAGGAAATCTTTAGAAAATATTAAATTCAGCAACGGGCTTTTGGAAACACTGCCAATTAAGGGATGTTAATGAGCTTTTTGTTGATAATGTAATTAGAATTCAGCTGCTCTAATTGTTAAAGGGGGAATTATAGCTTGGAGAAAGTTAACATTCCAATAAGCAAATATAGCATATAGTACAGATAATTAAAAGGGCAATTATATGGGATGGATGAGGAGCCTTCCAACAATGATAATCTCACCAGCACAGTCATTTGGCAAATAAGAGAGAAACTGAGCAAAGACTAGGTGTCTGAGTCTTTAAATCAGTGGTTCTTAATCTGTTTTGACTGGCAGCAACTTTGATCTCCTGGGCCATTGGCCACAGGTCCCCAGTAGGACTATAAGCCTATATATTGAATAGGGCAGCAGGGTTTTCACAAGGAATTTATGGCTCCACTAGCCGATTTCCGTGGTTCCCCAGTAAGAATTGGCTCAGTTTGGTAACCACTGCTTTAAACTGATGTAATTATTTCTGCTATTTGTCTGGGCACAGAACCCGCACAGAAATTACTTGTATCTTTTCCAAGCTCTTTTTGATCCCCTTGGAATTCCTTGAATCTTATAGATGGGAGGAATCTTCAGATTTGCCTCAGTTGTTTTTTCTTTAGGTATAGGGTGACCATATGTCCCAATTTCCAGGACGTGTCCTCTTTTTAAGCCTTATGTCCCGGGAACAAAATCTTCATTGTCCTCCTTTTCCTTGTGAAAAGGCATCATGTAGCCTTCTTGCAATTCATAATTTGTATGTAATAAATTGTATGCAAGTTGTTTAAATTCAATAATTAGTAATATAGGTGGAGCCTAATTATATGCTATTTTATATGTGATTATGAGCACAATCCAGAGCAACTTTTGCTTGCTCTGCTCTAACTGCTCTGCCCTAACTATGCTGTATCCTATGCTGTATTTCCATGTGAGGCAGAGAACTTAGGTTTGCCCGTAACAGCTCCGGTGCAGTGATCCACATAAGTTACTCCATTGGGCATGCTCAGAAGGCAGCCTGTAAGTGCTACATGGCCTGCAGTTACACACGAGTTGACCTGTTCTCACATCATTCAGAACCACCAGCAGGTGTCCAAACTGCCTCCCTTTCTGATCACATGTGGAACCAGCCGGCTACATGGGGGGTGGAGCAGCTGTCAAGCTGTCAGAGTGGCTCCCCAGCATGACGGACAGGGCAGGGCTGTCAGGGCTGGAAGTGGGAAACCAGCTGCCCCCTGCACCCCCAAACAGGCAAGGTGGTCCAGGAAAAGCCCAGGCATCAGCAGGGGCAACACTGCACAGAGGGATACGTGTGTGTATGTGTGTGTGTACTGTCAATAAAAACAACATCAACAGATAAACATGAACGTCCTGTGGTCATTGGCAACAGTCCGGAGGAAACTGTTCACATGTGTACTTGTTCATATGTTTGTAGTTGCTCCTGCTCATTTAGAGGGTCACAGGGTAGGGGGGCTTCCAGATACAGAACAGTCTCCAGTGAGGATGCAGTGGGACCCCAGAATCAACCACATTCAGATTGAGCACATGGAAGGGATGACACAGTGCCTGGACCTTTATGTATCTTCAGACTGTAGGCAGTTTGGACCCAACACTGGCACCTGCCTGAATTCCCTCATCTCTGCAATGCTCACAGGTGATCTCACTGCTTCCATGTGGCCTCTTGTTGTGGACTCTCCAATAGCAAGGAAGCTACAGGCAGACCCCTCCCCAGGAACAGAAGACCAGGTCTGGATGCTATTGGGGGTCTACACTGAGGATGGGTACCCCTGTCCCACCCCACCCCCAAACTAGGTGGCACTGCCCCACTCACCCATCCTCAGGTCATTCCAGTCATCCCTGGAGCTCTAACTAGCTTTCCCAGGGCAGCCAGTGATGACAGCAATCATATGCAGATGAAGTTCATGGTGAAGTCCTTAAAATAACTACTATACACATGTTCACATCATTAATGTTAACTTATTAAACACCAATAACGGCCACGTATTAGACGTCATTAACATGTGGT
This sequence comes from Cryptoblepharus egeriae, assembly GCA_030015325.1. Taxonomy (NCBI): domain Eukaryota; kingdom Metazoa; phylum Chordata; class Lepidosauria; order Squamata; family Scincidae; genus Cryptoblepharus; species Cryptoblepharus egeriae. The sequence goes on along the minus strand of JAREYC010000001.1, from coordinate 84,314,347 downwards.
AGTTGTTAATTCAACAATGACTTCTGAATTGCTCTGAGCTGAAACTGCTTGCAAATTGCAGGAGCTCAGCTCCTTGCAGAGCAGTTAACAGCCACTTGTAAGGGAACTTGATACGTCATGATTCATCTGCCTTGTTACTCAAATCTAATGTGCACCCCAATTTTAAAAGGCTTGAGATAAAAAATTTTTTAGTGGTGATTGTGATGTGCAGCTGCAAAGCAGGTGTAAAATTTAATTTTATTGCATTCAACAATGAGTTATATGATAATAATAATATGACAATAGCTTTATATGATGATTTTTACCTACCCCCAAATCCAGAGTAACCACGGAAGCACGTAAGAGACTTTACATGCACCCGTAGTTACTGCACTACCTAGTGAAAACCTATGGGAAATTCACATTGGAATCCAGAGTAAGTTGTTCTGACACCGGAGCAAGAGCTCCCCATAGTTACTCTGGATTTTGCCCCTAATTGCACTAATTTAAAAAAAACAATGGATTTGTTACATTTTTTTTACAATATAGTCAACTGTTAAACTAAATACTGACCTATTCTTATAATCAAAATACCATAACTACTCAAATTAAGGCACCATCAAATTGAATGCACACCCTGATTTTGGAGACAAAATTTGGCTGAAAAGGTTGAGTGTTAGATTTGAGTAAACACAGTAATTGTCTTCGTATAACATGAAAATAATCGCACAGGTTCTTGGAACGAAATGTTGCAAATGGGCAGCTCAAGGTGGCAGACATAACTTTCTCTCCTCCATGTTGTCTACAAAATAATCCTGTAAGGTAGATCAGAAATGAGTGGTCAAGAGGAGGCCAAGACAGTTCCATGCATTCATCATTTGTAGTTCTGAACATACCGAGTTTGGGGGTGGGAGTGTGTGGGCTACACATCAATCATGTCTACACAAGACTAGAAAATGTGACTGGTCTAAGTTAACCTTGGATTCATGACCAACTGGATATTTGAACGGAGCTCCCACAGAGCCTGCTTCCCTGCGCTTTCCATTTGCAATGGGACTCTCCTTATGCAGCTGTAGCCTGCCAGATTCCAATCAAATCTATAGATCTGGGTGTAACCATACATGCTGAAAAAAATTGAATTCACATGCTACATGCAACTGAAGTGCAAAGGGGTTGTGTAAACAAGGCATTCTAAAAGGTTGAGAGTGTATTCCTAACACACAGTCCCGTGCTCACCTGGAGGTGTTGCAAAAGTGCCATAAGTCACTTCGGTGCCACTCCTGAGAAGGTTAGGCCAGCCCACAGGCATGCACAGCATCCCCGCACTGCAACGTGAATGAGCTACAACCACCCCCTGACATTTTATATCTATACAGAACATTAGCCAAAGCAGCATTTCACAATACCAAGCACTGCTGAGAGTTTCCTACCACAGAAATGCTTCTTTCTATATCTAAGGGCTGAGTCAGGCACTTCAAGCTGTCTCTGAGTCTGGATTTTAAAAATACTTTCGTTACCCCATCCGAAGGGGGTGGCACTTTTCAAGTGGTGCTTCTCTGGAATTGAGGGGTGAGATGGGAGCAATTGTCCATAATCATTCCAGCATCACATCTTTTTTCCAGGGACTGCTGCTGACATCTTCCCTGTGTCTTGGGGTTTTGAAGCACATAAACACGAAGAATGAGGTTGCCATCCTAACCCCCGGTTAGGCTGGCACAAGTCCCATGCTGGCCTGGGGGAGTCACAAATGTGCTGTAAAAGGTTAGGCCAATGTGTTGGCCTCCCCATATCATGTTGGGAAAAGGGAGACATGATTTGTGCTAGCCTAAATTGGTTAGGATTGTGCCCCGATTCAGAACCCAATCCTATACCAGTCTACTCAGAAGTGAGTCCCATTATAGTCAGTGGATTGGCCTTTATAGTCAGTGTATACTAGGAAAGTGTGGATGGGATTGCAAACTGAGTTTTTCCACAAGATCTCATTCTCCCTCTCAAAATGCTTGGACTCTCTTCACACAAAGAGTAAACACATACAGTTGTTCCTCACATTACAAATTTAATTCGTTCCAGAAGGATGCTTGTTATGTGAAGCACTCTTTATGTGAAGCGGATTTTCACAAAGGAAATAATGGAAACTCAGATAATTGGTTCCACAACCACATTTTAACACAATGGGGCTTACGTCTGGGTAGACATGGTTAGGGGGCTACAATCAAAGACACTTTCCAGTGTCTCCCCACTTTCTCCTACTCTTCACCCTGAGCTTCTCTCCCCCCTGCTCCCTTCTGGCTAGCCCTGAGCTGCTTCCCTCTTCTCCTCTGCTCTTCTCTCCCTCTGCCCTTCAGATGCAGAAGTGTTGCTTTCACTATGGGGCAGGCACGCTAGGCAGCTCTGACGCTTTTTAAAAGGGCTGCCGGCCAGCACATCTGCCCCAACTGCCAACAAGTGTGCTTGTTAAGTGAAGCAACACTTGTAATGTGAGGCAGAATCCTAGAGAAATTTTTGCTTGTTATGTGGATCACTTGTTAAGCAAGGCACTTGTTAAGTGAGGTACCACTGTACTCAATCAGCCTAGATGTTAATGATTTTTTTAATATCAAGAAACTACATCTATGTTGCGTTTTGATCTTTTCAAGTGTGGTAAGGCAATTTGCAATTACAGGATGCAGCTGTTTAGTGCATTTGGTGGAATTGTTCTAATGGCTTGTAATCAAACTGAATTATTACTATGTTGTGATTTGCTGTTGTCTTATTACTTTTAATTAGAAGTGTTCTTTTTCCAGTCTGTAGTCAAAAGTGCTTTGTGGTCAACAAGCCCTCTGCTTGCGTAAACTGAAGGCAACTGACTTCAAACTCAACTTATATGGATGTGAAACTGTGGCTCACTCAGGATAAAGTTCTTTGCTTTCGCTCTGGCAATCATGCAACCTGATAGCAAGATTAATATCATCTAAATTCTAAACTTTTTCTTTGGATCAGTGAATCTCAAAACTTTTTTTTTAATTGAAGCCCTTGCCATATCCTCCAATGCTGAGGTCAGAGGTCAGTCTGGCCAGATGCAGACCCTCAAATAATACTCAACCTGTGTTCAACTGGCAACACCCTACTATCCTAATTTGTCCTTTTTTCCCCTGATGGTGATAGATAGTAACTATAGATCATGGGTGTCAAACTTCTTTCATTCTTTCGTCACATTTAACTGTGACGATGTTTAGCATATCTGATGGTGTTTAGCATATGATTTAGGCCAGAATGAATCATTAAGCAAATCTTGACTACAAATAAGAATTTTTTAAATCTTCTGAAAACATAAAAAGAGAGAATATGCAAACATGGATCATATTTTGGGAGAGCCCAGTTATCATGAGGAGAGCCCTTTCAACAGTGCTGCTTCCGCCAAGGTATAACCTTGTAACTCAACAGCTGAAAACAGCTGATGGTGGTACTGGGAGACATTTGAGTAGCTAACATGGTGGCAGGGGAGAGGCTGTGCTCTTGGGCCACACAGTTTTGAGGGCAGCAAGGCTGACCTTGCAGTGATCATCACTCTCATACCACCTCCAAATGTGATCAGAGCTGTGTTCCAGTTTTATCTGCATCTTGCCTTCCTAGTACTCGAAAAATCTTCTAAGGCCCCCTGAAGGTCTGAAAACATCACTTACGGTTTTTGCCCCCAAATATGGAAGACCTCATAAACCCATTGATCATGACCAGAGCAGAGCTCCAGTCCAATTCAGGAGTACTGGTCAGGGGACAGTTGTGGAAGGTGTGCTCTGAGGAAACACTCCTTCCAGTGATGCTACTGCTGGGAGAACCCAATTATCATACAGGCCATATCTGGTCTCATATCCCAGGTCTTTTTTAAAAAAAATTATGATTTTCAAAACTTTTTATCCCCATCTCCCACTGATGCTACTAATATGGGCGTACCTTCCTCTAAACTCCCCTGGCAAACCATTCACCATACACCAGTATGCTGAAGCCCAGTGATAAAAAAATCACTGATTCAGAGTCTGATGACCTTGGTGATCACCAAGATATTCTCATCTACCTCACTTCCCTATTGAGTCAAACCTACACATGCTTAATTCCCTCTTGCTCTCTTAATTCCCTCATCTTTTCACCATGAGGAAGAGAGATGGCACCACTGCTTGGTCTGAAGGAAGTAATCTTGTCTAGATGGAAAGAAGCATCAGTGGAAGGAGTGACTCATCCTCCCTCCCAACCATTTTTCCTGAGATCCAGTCTGCAGGCAGACAAAGCAAGGGGACCTAAAACTCCATCTGATACGCTTTGTTTGACCTCTGCTCATTTGTGCTCACCCAGCTCCTACTCCCAGCCACCAAAGACCTCATCTAATCCTCTTCTATTGCCATTGGGATTCCTTGCATGTGGCATGACAGCTCCCTGCCTCCCCGTAGCCAACCATCTCCACCCCTTGAACATCTATTCTACCAGTATCTGCTAGACTCATAGGTCATGATCCAAATGGAAAGATAATCACTCCTTCATAATAGTCACCCTGAAAGTTCATTACAAACATACCATTTAATTATACAATTTAAAAAACTTTTGGCATGCAATCTGCTGCTTCCTCCAATACACACTGCTCTCTACACTACTATATAGACTGAATTTGACTTTTTTATTTTATTCTCAACCTTCAGTGTAAATATATTTATCAAGATAGTCTACTACAGGTAGTAAAATGAAACCATAATTAAAAGAAAAAATAGATAACGAACAAATCTGCAAAAATACAGACATCTTCACCAGACACCACAAGAGTTTTCTTGGAGAAAACACTATTTTACCTTCCTGTTCCAGAGCCGGTCAGATTTAACAGAAGACGCTTTGTTATTTGGGCTGGTTATTTGCTCATGAAAATATAAGGTAAAGAAAAAAGGAATAGTGTGTTTGATTTGTCTGTATAAGATTGAGTTGTCTTTATATGAATTGACTGTATAAGACTCAAAGACCATGTTCGAATACAGCCATGTGAATGAAATTGCACACCGTACGCCATCTGCTGCCCTGTTGCTGAACTGCATGCAGTTCAGAAACACTAGTTGGGAAATATAAATTCACAAACCTGACAAAAGTGTTTCTGGTAAACTGGTTTCTGTGATGTAAGGAATGCAAAATATAGAATTTATACAAGCAGAGGAATCTGTTGGATGGATTATTTTGGTAAAACTGAGATTACCGTGAATAATAAATTTCTTTAGTATTCCATCAATTTGGGATCATAGTGATGATTATTATATTATCCACTTGGACCTCAGAAGGCCGATCAAGGCTTGTAAAGGGAATAGGATATCAGTTGTTGATATCTCCTTCCAGACTTCCTTCTACCATATCAGTAATTTTCAACCAGTGTGCCGTGGCACACTGGTGTGCTGCGGATAGTCCTCCAGTGTGCCATGAGAATTTGGGGAGGGACATTTATTAATGGGAAACTTGAACAGCATGGTGTGCCTTGTCAATGATAAAAACAATTGATGGTGTGCCATGAAAAAAAAAGACTGAAAATCACTGTGCTATAAGTTCAGTCCCCTATTTACTCATTGTCTGCCCTGTTCCACCCTTATCTGCCTCCCTCCCAATCCTGTGCTGAATTATTGTTGCCAGAAGATCTGATGGTGGTGGCTGGCACCACCATTTGCAGTGCTTGCCTCCCTCCACCAACGTGGCTTGCGTTTGTGGCCAAAGTAGAGTGCCTTACACAATCAGGACACAAGTTCTTGTATTGTTATGGCACCATAAGAAGAGAGCAGAAAGTATTGCTGCAGACCCATTACACCCTGGACACTAATTGTTTGATCTTCTTCCTTCTGGACGCCAATATAGGACTCTGTACACTAAAACATCTAGGCACAAGTGCCATTCCTTTTTCCTTGTGCCATTAAATTGCTGAACTCATAATTCTGTTGAGGTGACTACTGGGTAGTGAGGCAGTGCTCTGATTTGTACTGAACGTTCTTATCTGTTCTTCTGTATTCACTGTTTATTGTTTATGACTTTGTGCTAGTATATATGTAGCCATTAGTCGAAACGAAATTCCAAGTATGGTATTCATCCTTGGCCAATAAATCTAATCTATCAATCATTGGGCTTTTAAAATCCTGTGGTGAGAAGGCAATACTCTGGTATACTAAACAGGATTAACCTGCAATTGGTGCAATTTGATTAGTGCAGTTGATGGACTTTGATATAGTGGTACCTCTCATAACAAGCGCCTCACATAATAAGCGTTTCACATAACAAATGTAAATTTCCAAGAAATCTTGCTTCACATAACAAGCTCCGCTTCACTTAACAAGCAAGCGTGCTATGGGCACGCGTGCTGTGCAGCCCTGACGCTCAGCGCAGAGGCTCTTTAAAAGGGTTGCTGCTGCTTCTAACTGCTCCCAACTTGGGGCAGTTGCCCTGGGGGCGCCAGAGGCAGCTGTCCATAACTGCCCCCAAGTGCCCCACCGACCACCTTGAACCTCCAGCAACAGCCTAGGTAAGCCTCATAGGAAAGTGTCTTTGATTGCAGCCTCCTAACCATGTCTACTAAGAAGTAAGCCCCAGTCTGTTAAATGGGGCTTACTCCCAAGAAAGTGTTTTTGATTGCAGCCTCCTAACCATGTTTACCCAGAAATAAGCCCCTTAGTGTTAAATGGGGCTTACTCCAAGGAATGTGTCTTTAGGATTGCAGTCTAAGTAGACTTCACAGGATCATGCACATTGAATGCATGTTTTGAATTCAATTCCAGTGTTTTGTCATCCTTTTTACATTCAGTTAATATTTTTAAATGAATATTTTGGGGGTTGTGGAATCAATCGTCTGAGGTTTCCATTACTTCCTATGGGAAAATCTGCTTCACTTAAAGAGCATTTCACTTAAAGAGCATGCCTCCGGAACGAATTAAGCTCTTTATGTGAGGCACCACTGTATATTGAAACAATTCTACTTCCCAATTCAGCCTCTCTTTATCCCATGACATAGATCACAGAGAGCATAGAAAAACAAAACTTGACCAGCCAAATTCGTCAGAGAAGAAATATGTTGAATTAGATGATCTACTGGGTCCCTTCCAACTCTATGATTCTATGATTTAGGGTTTGTTTGTGTTTTCTGCAGTGATTTTCATGTGATATTTCTTCTTAAGAAATATCACATTAAGAAATTTTCTTCTTAAGCATTCTTTCAGAATGCAATTCTGTGAACTTTCCTTTTTTTAAAAGAAATCAGTTTTTAAAAATCATGTTTTTAACTGAACTGAGCTACTGAAGCCATGAACTAATCTCAGGGCCAAGCTGACAGCCTTTGGTTGCAATCCTAAATACACTTTCCTGGGAGTAGGCCCCATTGAATACCTTAGGACTTACTTCTGTGTAGACATGTTTAGGATTGCACTGTTTGTCATTGCACCAAGTCTGGTTAGAATGGTGCCTGGATTGGGATAACAAAGTTACACAGCAATGCGACATCCCTATACATAATCACACTTCTATACCTGCATGGTACACCCCACCTCCCAAAAAGGACATTCAGGAGGATGTGATGCCCAACAATTTAAGCATCCTTCCACTACATGCCGAGACTGGAAGCTACCTTGAGCATCGCAGAAGGGGATGCCATTGTTACTGCTTGTTGCCTGATAAGTGTATGCCTGTCCGCCCACAGCGGTACACAGATCAAATACTCTGTCTCACCACTGTGGATATAACTTTCCGAGTGGATCTTTTCTAACAGCACTACTCCATGAATGCATTATTTCATGAACCGCTTAGATCTCTGATGCCAAGATTGGTCTGAGAGGGCACCACTTGAACCTGTGCACTTGTTTGAAAGATCATTATTCTGCTGATATCAAACCCAGCAAGCGTAACTATATATTTCCAAAGTTGTGGATTCAAGAACTGCAGATAATAGCCACCTTTAACCAGCAGAGTTGTAATGATTTCTGCTTGGGCACCCTGGTAAAATTAAAGAAAAACCACCATATTTCTCTTTGTCATTACATATGCAAGTTCCAGATGCATGGACAGCATGTACAATTCTCATAAGGTGAGACACAAAAATTAAACATTAAATATTACAACGATGTATGAAGAATAGGAAGCGTAAGTCACCTGTGCTTCCTACAAACCCCATCCCACTATGTTGCATCAAATCTGCTGGTGTTGCCATTTTGACATATTTGCCATCAAGCATGGATGGACAGTGAAGGATATTGTGAAAGAAAGGCAGATGGTGTGTATGCGTAAGCTTAGTTATCTCTGTGAAAGTCCAGAGCAAACTTCATTGCCCTGCACAACTATTTACCCTGCTCTTTATTGTGCCAATATAAACTGTGTGGACTAGTAAACACCTACAGTTTGATGAGCACATTTACTCAACAATCTTATGCATTACTCAGAGGCCCCTGAACACAGGCGGGCTCACTGCTAGGAAAAGGTGCATAGCATCAGTGGCAATTTGAGGTTTTGCATCACTTGGTATGGGAGACCAGTACATCACCACTTTCTCCCATGGAGTGGAAGGGGCAATGACCTGAAGAGTTGGTGTGGTGTTGCACCATTGCCCTCACCCTGGCAGAGCTTTTTTTTGGGGGGGGGTGTATAGGGGGTATAACCTTTCAAAGAATAGAAATATTTCAGTCCAGTTTGTTTCATTGAATTCTGCATGAATCGTATCAAATGACATAAAACATGATGGTATTAATCAAAATTACCAAGATTTTAAAAATTTTGGCCAAGGAGTGATGTCACCTCCTTCTGCATATCACATGTGTGGCCCAATTCCCATGTACCCCCAGTGATGCCATTACATAAGATAGCAGCTTTACTGTAACAAATGCCCTGGGAAGTGTTCTAGGACAGCATATCTCAACTGGTGGTATTCAAGGTAGTGTTGTGTAGTCCAACGTGGGTCGTGTAACACTCACTGGCAATGAGACTCACTACCCTGGCAGTGAGACCACAACAGGACCTTCCAATGACAATAGGAACCTCAAACCATGTGGGGAAGAACTCAAGTGCACAGTTTTTGAATGCAAGAAAAAGCTCACCTACTAACTGACCTTTGAATCAATCTCTAGTCATGGTATCCAAATTCAAAGTAACTGGTATTGATGTCACCACAAGTTATATTCACTGTTACCTCCAAAGATAACGTGGCAGCAAGCAGTAGATCTGGGAAGCAGATATAGGAATGAAAAGAATCGGAACAAATGTTACAATAAAAGAGTAATGACAAAAGAATAATGTGTTTTTTAAGATATGGTACACCAATTTGTACTCTTCCTTAATCATATTCAAATGGAAATGAAAAGAATCTGAACAAATGCTACAACAAAAGTGGAATGACCATCTTTTAAAATGTAATGTACATGTAAATGAAACATGCATAAGCACACAGTCTTTCCTACTGCAATTTGAACTTTCATGCTTGAAATTTCTATACATTTTAAAGACTAACACAATCCTAACCATGACTACTCAAAAGTAAGCCTCATTGTGTTCAATGGTGATGGAAAGAAATATGAATTTTCATACTTGATGTTGGTGGAGGCCTTCATGGCAATCTGAAGGCTACGTGTCTTCAGACTTTAGTTTACATGTTGACTTGTTGGCAGTGTCTGAGGTGGTAGGAGGAAAGTCCTTGAAAAGAGACTTTAAATATTATAACAAATAGAATTTTAGTATTGATCAAGGATAGAAAGTTAAGATGACCAGAAGTGGGGTCACCAGTTGGGAAGCTGGCCTTGACGTGATTAATTATAATTAACTATAAAAACAGTCATGAGATAAACATGAGGTGATCATGAGCTAATTGAGAGCCAATCAGGAGTTAGAATAAATTTGGGGTTTGGGGGGTAACAAGGTATATAACCCCCAAATCCAGAATAACTATGGGAGCATGTAAGAGACTTTACGTGCACCCGTAGTTACTGCACCACCTAGTGAAAACCTATGAGAAATTTATATTGCAATCCAGAATAAGTTTTTCTTACACTGGAGGAAGGACTCCCCGTAGTTACTATGCATTTTGCCCTAAAATGGGATTGAGAATGGTGAATTTGCCTTGATCCCAAAGCTGTACGAAGGGCCTTGTAACCTGAGCTGCTGACAATAAAGGAAGATGATGCAACTGAATCTATAGCTGTGTCTCTCTTCTTGCGAGACTGACCTGCCAGCTGATATGATCCTAAGGATAGGTAACCCCAAAACTTTAGATCAATGGGACTTGCTCCAAGGAAAGTGTCTTTAGGATTCCAGCCTCAGTCATTAATGTTCAAATAATGCCAAACCTTATATATTACCCTATTGGAGTAGAAGCAGTGGCATAGCTAATGATCATGTAACCCAGTGCAAAGCTCAAAATGATTCCTGGAAGTGATGTCACAACCAGAAGTGACATTATGCCTGGGCTTTTAAAAAAGAAAATTGGGGAAAAAACTGTCTCCTCCTCCCCAGCTGCCTGCCATGCATTTCCTCTGCTGCCACCCCAGCTAGTGTGATAGCTAAGTCATCTATCTGCTATCTGGGATCAATGAAGACTTTATACCCCTCAACAACAACAAAATCAAATTTAATTAAGAAAGTAAATGAATAAAAAGTGTCCCTTTTTCCTAGAAATAAAAATAGGGGTACTCACCACGAAGATGATATTTTTAATCATAGGAATGTCTACTTGGGGTTGACACAGGTGCTGATACTCACTCCAGAAGTACTATTACTCAGTATCAGTTAGTACCCCCTCAAAAAGACCCTTGAAAGGCCTCCTTATTGGTTAGAGAAACTGTGCTGGGGTGAAGAGGGATGGTTATTCTTTCCCTGCTAAATAAAAGAGGAGCACCATTTAGAAGTATGTCTTTATTCAGTTAGCAGGGGTAACTCGATTAAAATATATATGGAAATAGGAGCTGACTCATATTAACACCTTCTTAGTTCAATACTGTATCATTATTACATCTCAGTGGCACTCAGAGCAATCAGTGTCATGGGTCAGTTTTGAGTTAAGAAAATTCACTTTTTCTTCCATAGGCAGTTAGAGTTTTCATTTTTTGGATAAAAGGTATAATGTTTGATATTACAGTGGTACCTCTCATAAAAGCACCTCACATAACAAGCATTTCACATAACAAGCAAAAATTTCAAGAAATCTTGCTTCACATAACAAGCTCTGCTTCACTTAACAAGCAAGCACGCTATGGGCACGCGTGCTATGCAGCATTGACACCCTGCTCGGAGGCTCTTTAAAAGGGCTGCCGGCCACCACTGCTGCCTCCAACTGCCCCCAACTTGGGGCAGTTGCCTGGAGGTGCCAGACACAGCTGCCCCTAACTGCCCCCAAGTGCCCCCACTGACCACATTAAATCTCCAGCAGCAGCCCAGGTAAGTCTCCCAGGAAAGTGTCTTTGATTGCAGCCTCCTAACCATGTCTACTCAGAAATAAGCCCCATTGTGTTACATGGGTCTTACTCCCAGGAAAGTGTTTTTGATTGCAGCCTCTTAACCACGTCTACCCAGAAATAAGCCCCATTGTGTTAAATGGAACTTACTCCCAAGAAAGTGTCTTTAGGATTGCAGCCTAAGAAGACTTCATAGGATCATGCACATTGAATGCATTTTTTGAATTCAATCCCAGTGTTCTGTCATCATTTTTACATACAATAAGTATTTTTATATGGATATTTTTGGGGTTGTGGAACCAATCGTCTAAGTTTCCATTATTTCCTATGGAAAAATCTGCTTCACTTAAAGAGTGTTTCACTTAAAGAGCATACCTCCAGAACGAATTAAGCTCTTTATGTGAGGCACTACTGTGTATATTTATTACAGTGCAATTTGTATCATTGCATTCTGCATTAAAATACCTTTCCACTGATATATAACATGATGGTATTATACATACCCCATTTTTTCACAAATTTTTACCACTAGGTCAAGCTCAACTTCTTGCCCCCCTAATGCTTGCTGCTCCGTGCAACTGCTTCCCTCTGCATCTCCTTAGCTACGTCACTGAGTAGGAGTTCAATTCAAGTGTGAAAAACATTAAAACATAATCTTATGAGGACCTGGTTATGCTGTAAGTGGCATTTCAGCAGCAGAAGACCTTTTATGGCTGTCACAAAATGCTACATGCCATTTTGCAAAGCTGGGCCAGAAATGCAAGTGGTCACAGTGCGCACAAGCAGTCCATCCATGTCCGCCACCATCCATCCAGTAAGGGTGGATGGAAGGTGGGCAAAACAGGCCAGGGAGGCATGTGACAGAGTATTGGACTAAGCCCCAAATCCAGAGTAACTACGGGAGCACGTAAGAGACTTTACGTGCACCCAGAGTTACTGCACCACCTAGTGAAAACCTATGGGAAAATCCTATTGGAATCCAGAGTAAGTTGTTCTTACACTGGAGCAAGGACTCCTGGTAGTTACTCTGGATTTTGCCCTAAGGGAAGAGTGGATCTAGGCTGGGAATGGGGTGGTATTGGCAGTAGTGGTACCACTCATAGTACTCCCTATGGGCCTTCCTGGCTCCAAATGGACTTGTGCCTGCTGGTGCAGAAACATTTAGACCTATGCCGGCAGTGGTGGCTTATCCCTGGCAAGGGGATGAATGTGAACTTATTGGAAGAGATCTCTGGGACACCCTCTTGCAGGATGCAGTGACAGGGGTATGTTGCTGAAGAGGGTGATCGATGGAATTAGGCTGTCTGACTATTACTCCAATGTCTTTCAGTTATAATTATTTATTATATTCATTTATTTGATTTATACCCTGCCTTTTTTCCCTAACCAAAGGGAACTCAAGGCGGCTAACAACAATTAAAATAAATAAAACATCACTAAAATTAGATAACAATAAATCCAGATTAAAACACAATTAAAATTCAGTTAAAATACAATTAGATTATACAAAAATGTTTAAAACATCCCATCCTAAAAATTTACAATTAAAACCAACTAAAATCAATACAAAGAACACAGTATTTTGGAATTTGGAAGTTGATATCATGTACAGGTCAAGAAAGTGGGCTTCCAAAATTCAATTTAAACTTGCACTTAGGGCACAATCCTAAGAAATTTAGGCCAGCCTAACTCACCTGCTCACCTAACTCACCTCTTTCCATAATGGTACAGGAAGGTTGGCATATTCCTATTTGGCCTAACCCCCCTTCCCAGAAGTGCCACAGAAGTGTCTTACTGCACTTTTGTGACACCCCCTAGCCAGCACAGGACTTATGCCAGGGCTTAGGCCAGCCTATCTGGAAGTTAAGACTGCAGCTCTGTTTATTTTAAAAATCAATGACACAAACATATTTAATGAGAAAGGTTTCAAGAGGTTCTTCATTCTGCTATGGAAATAAACAGGATTTTAAAGGGCTTAGCTTGAGCTGGATCATACCCTATTTGTGCGACTGCATTTAAATTATATTACTTGGATAATTTGTTTAAAAAGCACATTTCTGAAAAGAACAATCCGTTGCTCCCTAGATACTAGCCTCTTGCGATGGATAGCTCTCCTATCACTCTGACAGATACTCCTTTTGAAATGACACCTCATTGCCTTTCTGCCACCATTAGCGCTAATTTCCCCACTGATGTCATAAAGTAAACAGACCGAACGTGTGAAATCAGCTGTAAAAAAAATGGTCAAATGCAAAGAATGGCAAACAGCATTTTTTTTTCAATTGAGTAAGAAAACTGTAAGCAATGATGCATTCTTGTAAGTGCTTATCAGAGCTGAACAGTATAAATGAGGCTGTGCCGGTGACACTACTAGGCAGACACGCTAGGATCCTCAAGGCGTTTCAGAGTCCCAGGAGGAAGAGAGGGTGCTCTCATCTCTGCTTCTCATACCCTTTCCAGAATCTAAAGGTAAGAGGCACATCTGGTACCAGTAATATATGTTTGATGAACTTAGTTTGGGGGACTAAACTTCATGTCATGTCAGCAGGTAACTTTATAACATCTTTTTACAAAAAGATATTTTTCTTGATACTTTTGGAACTGAAAGACATGATCCAAAGTTCTTTCAAATGTATTTCAAAAGTTCATCAAATCAAGATCTTTGCACCAAAAGGTGGCTCATGCATAAGAGACTGTTGTGATATTATAGTTCCAAAGTTACAAGAAATATTGATATGCTAGAGAGAGACCAAACATGGCACTTTTTGGAAAAAAAAATCATGATAAAACTTAAAGGTACTGTGGATGTGTTTTGTTTTGAATATATTTTGCATTTTCAGATATTAAAAAATAAAAGGTTGGTTCATTGTAGATATATGGATAAAATTGTTTCCCTCCGTTAAAACTGTTTCAAAAGTGTTACGCTAAAAAGTTAAGCTACACCGTCACTTTAGGCTTGAGAGTAGTGACCACCATGATATTCATCTTTAAGTTCCGTTTTCTAGCACAGAGATTTTCAACCACAGATAATCCTCAGGTGTACTGTAGGAACTTGGGGATTGACATTCATTAAAAGGAAAATTGAGGGATTCCAACAGGCTGGTGTGCCTCGTCAATCATAAAAACAAATGATGGTGTGCCTTGACAATTGTTAGTGTGCCATGAGATAAAAAAAGGTTGAAAATCATTGGTCTAGCATAAAGAGTTAAGTATGTGATGTGTAGCTTGTTGATGTGTAAATTCCTTTGAATGCAAGGGGACTACCGTCTAAGATGTTCTTGGAATTGTGTGCAGGATTGCACACCAAATGGCCTAACTGAAATCAATAGAGCTTATGGATGCAATCCAGAGTAACTACGGGGAGTCCTTGCTCCGGTGTAAGAACAATTTACTCTGGATTGCAATATGAATTTCCCATAGGTTTTCACTAGGTGGTGCCATAACTATGGGTGCATGTAATGTCTCTTGCGTGCTCCCGTAGTTACTCTGGATTGTAGGGTAAATGGGCTTATTTTGGGGTGACTGTATACTCAGTTTCTATAGATTTGCATTGGGATGCTTAACTCTGATCCACTGTCAGTTCGTAGAGACTAGTTTCATATTGGAGTAATTCTTGACTCTTGTGTGATAATGATTTCAATCTTATTTAAATAACACATTATTCTTTTGTCATTAGACTTTTGTTGTAAAATTTGTTCAGATTCTTTCCTTTTCCCTTTGAGTATGATTAAGGAAGAGTACAAATTGGTGTACCATATCTTAAATAACACATTATTCTTTTGTCATTAGACTTTTGTTGTAAAATTTGTTCAGATTCTTTCCATTTCCCTTTGAATATGATTAAGTTACCCTGAGGCAGGGTTCCTTTGTCCTATCACAACATTTCTTAGCTTGTTTCAAATGAAAAAGTCTAGAGGAGGGATATTGGTATCGGTGGTATCTGGTGTCTTCAGACTTTGGTATCTGAGGTCCCATGTAAATACCAAAAGTCACAAGTACCGGTAATAAAATTCAGTATCTTTGGCCCCTCAAACCCTGTGAAGCCCATCAGCGGGCTTTCTGAAGGCTGCAAAGACCTCTGGTGGGTGAAACTCTTCAGCTTGCAGAAAGTCCTCTGGAGTTCACTTCCAGAGGTCTCAGTTGGGGCCAAGTCTGGCTCACCATGAGTCTGGGGCACCCATATTGAACCATTGCACAATCCATTGATATGGGGGCTCCACCTGTATAGCCCAAACCAGGGGTCTCCAGATGTTTCAGCAGGAGATCCACATCGTCTCTGACACTGTGTCGGGAGCCAGAAAACTAATTTACATTTCAAATTTGAATAAATTTACATATAAGAATGTTTTGGAGTAGATTACAAGGCTTGTCCAAGGTCCCGATAGAAGTGTCTTGGTGGGGGGTGCATCTGGCCCCTGGACCAGGGTTTGGAGACCCCTGGCCTAAACCATCAAGCAATATCACCAAACAAAACATGATGTGTACCTTTGCAGCTGCCATAAGGGGAAGAGCATTTCACGTGTTACAAGAGGGTCATGTAAATTCACTGTGTATGAAAGGTATCATATTCTTCTGAGAAGTTCATTAAAAAGCTGGGTTCATCAGGTCTTTTTCAATGCTCTTAGATTCTTGGAACAAAGTTTTTCCTTAAGATTACACTGTGGCAGCTGTTCTTATATAAAATGGAAAAAGTCCTCACAATCTTCTGTCCTGTGCCCAGGATTTCATCCTTGTTGAGTTCAATGAAATTTCAGAACTGTGGTAGGAAAGTAATCTTTAACACATCCCAAAATTCCTTATTTCTGATTTATTCATTAATATAGAAAACATTTTTAGTAAAACATTAAAACATTTTTTCAATTAACATTTTTTGCCTATTTCACTGATTTTTGGTGTATCCTAAAATGTGTATCTTTGTATATTATTAGTATGGATAAATCTGGTATTTAAGTTTGAAAAAATAGCTACTTGAAATTTTGCGTCATGTCAGGATTTCCGTTTTAATTACCTAGTACTAGTGTTGAATTTTCTTTTAAATATAGGGAAGCAGCTTTATTAGCATCTTTCCATTCCAATATGACTCACTCCACAAAAGGACATACCATATATACTCGAGTATAAGCCTAGTTTTTCAGCACATTTTTTATGCTGAAAAAAGCCCCCTCGGCTTATACTCGGGTCGGCTTATACTTGAGTCTATATGGTAATAGGAAAAATTAGGGTTATCCCACATGATAAAAGTTTCAGACCTGGGTTGTTGAGAATTACCTTGCACAGATATTCCCATACTGGGATGTTGTGATGCTCCAGCCATAGGAAACTGGTCACTCCCTTTATGTGGGGGAGGTGGGGATAGTGCAAGAGTAGTGACAGCATTTCTAGGATCACACTGAGAAAATATAAGTTTCTCACACACCTGGTGGTTACACACCTCATCTCACACACCTCTGAAGGTTACAGGATCTTGTGGCCATCCCATGCCTTAAAATGATTCCTGTCACTATTGCAATCCACTTCTGGTTTTCTGACTAAAACCAGATGTGGGTCACACTCACATTAGGGAAATGCAGGGAAGCCAACAGATCCCTTGTACCCTCCCAAGGTCTGGCACAGTCCCCATATAAGTGGGAAACTTCCCGTCCCCCCCGTCCCCCTCAAGAAATACTTATGGTACTGTAAAGTTTGGAAACCTCCAACCTAGTACATCCCAAAACCGACTTGGTGTATTATTTGGGGTTATTTTACTGTCTTCTTATAGGATGTACATAAGAAGCACTCTATTATTGGATGAATCAAAAATCCATTTATTTCAGCATCTTGTTCGCTACAGAGCATACTTTGATGCCTATAGGCAGGATATGTAGACATATTTATACTGGTCCTGTTCTAAATGCAAAATGCACATGATACATCCAATATTTAGAAAGTGTATGTGAGTGAAAAATTCACAATTTTAAAATTTTACAGATGCCTTCTTGAGGAAAGGCGCTGGGAGGCAGCATTGCACCACTGAATGACATCAAGGCATTACTATGAAGTGAGAACAGTAGATTGATTTGAGATGGCAGTGCAAGTATACAGCAGTAGAGCACATTCTCATAAAATGTCCTAGTTCTTCAGAATGAGACCCATTAAGACCGATGGGCGTTAAATAAGTTATGGTCAAGCTCCAGTCTGTTGCTGTTTGTGGGATGGGCGGCCCAGTCCTAATCCCTGAACCAGCCAGGTGATGCAGTAGTTCCAAGAGTGGTGCTGCATTACAGGTGATGGTATCATCAGCGACACACCTATTATGATTATACTGTGCTTATTGATGACATTACTGACACAACAAACACCAGTATGAGCCTCAGTGTGGACAAGAGGGCTTTTTCAAGCACTGAAAAATCCAGTATGCTTTGGAGTTCTGCCCATTG
Source organism: Cryptoblepharus egeriae (assembly GCA_030015325.1). Lineage (NCBI taxonomy): Eukaryota > Metazoa > Chordata > Lepidosauria > Squamata > Scincidae > Cryptoblepharus > Cryptoblepharus egeriae. The sequence goes on along the minus strand of JAREYC010000001.1, from coordinate 84,296,544 downwards.
AGCTGAGCTTTCTAACACTGTTGCACTACATTCAGTGATGGGATTCAAAGAAATTAACAACTGGTTCTATGCCTATCTGGCAGTCACTTTTAAATGGCTATTTTTCAATTTTATAGGTTCTGTCTCTCGTTAACAACCGGTTCTATAGAGTAGGTGCAAACCTGCTGGAGCCCACCACTGATTACATTCCTGGTGGCAGATATCCACAGGTCCCATGAGTACCACCATGTACCACCTCAGGTACCAGTGGTGGTATATGTACCACTGGTTGAAAAATAATGATCTAGCTTACTGGTAAGGAATCTACTTGTTTGGGCCAACAGATGCTATGCTTGCGCAAGTGGTGGCATGGAAACTGTCATGTAGTTAGCATCTTTAAACTGTAATGGGCACATGGAGCACTGACACCCAAAGCAGGAGCAGAGCTCCTACTCGGATGTCAAAATGCCTGGATCTGAAGCACCAGTGGTGACAGGTAGGTGCACCTTTGTGTGATGTTTAATAGAGCTGAAGGATTTTTATGCTCACTATTTTTCCTCCATCTCTATCTACAGATGATGAAAATGAAAAGCATGTACTTTGTGGCTGGGTTGCTTTTAATGATTGTTCAAAGCAGCTGGCAAAGTCCCCTTCAAGAATCACAAGAAAAATCCAGGTAAATGCCAGATACCAAATTTTTTAACAATATATAGTATGTACTAACAAAAATGTTGACTATGCATTTTCTTATATCAGATCCCAATTAATATACTATACTAACCCCATTAATATACTAACATGATTCTTTTGTTGTTGTTAAACACCCGCATGTCAGTGTAACCTACAGCAGCATATCAGGTTGTCACCGTAGTTCAACCTGTAGCACTTTTGGTTGTGATGATTGTTGTCTAAACAGAATCTATTTCTCCTGTTACCAAGCATTTATTAGTCAACTAATGATCCTTTTATTAGCAGCAATTATTTTTAGATCCAATACCTTTCTACCTACTTATTGGATGAGGTCAATACCTGGTACAGCACCTTTCAAATGTGCAATCTTCAGTGCAATTAATTTGTTACAAACCGCACTTATAGATCATTCAAAGCTTCCCAGGCTGAACCATTAGATGACTCTAGACAGCCGAATGAAGTGAAACGTCACTCACAAGGTACATTCACCAGCGATTACAGCAAGTACTTGGACACGATACGAGCTCAAGATTTTGTACAGTGGTTAATGAGCAGTAAAAGAAGCGGGTAAGCATAATGGACCCACCCCTATAAGATGTTATCTAACCCCAAGGGTAGACATGATAACATTTGGGAAGGCATACCTTTTATCAAGCTCAGGTTGCAATGCTCTGTGCATTTACTGGGAGTAAGAACCATTGAACCAAATGGGACTTACTTCTGAGTCAACATGCTTTTGACTGCATTGCACAATGAGCATGAAAGAGTATGCAGACTTCCTAGACTTAGCCAATGCTAAGAGCTTAAATATCCATCTTTTCATTCTTGTTACCATTCATCCATTGATCCATCCATCTGTTCGTTGTGGCTTATAGCCTGTGCTACTCTTTAATTCAGGACTGGTAGCAGATTATGTATGTACACATTTCCCTTAGGGGCTCAGTCACACATGCACCACTACCACACATGCCACACATGCACCACTACCGCAGTACACCACTCTCTCCAATACCAAACTATAAATACTAGGTAATGCTCATTGGTAATTTTCTCCTAACAGAAATGGGCCAAATAAAACTCCAATGGGAAATTGTCCAGCATTAACCTAGTGAAATGAATGAGAATTGTGCATGAGCAAATGATGTGCTCTTGTGCAACTTCCATTTATTTCAATGGGAAATATCATTTCCCATTGAAATCTATCTGGTAGATAGCATATCTATCTGGCAGCATATCTGGTAGATAGCATTCCACAGCAATGATGTAATATCCCATTATTCACTCAGATCCTAACAAGATCAGAAGCAGTGCAGACCCATGAGAGGCAATGGGAGAATTGGCTAGAGAAGTTCAGGGAGGAGGTAAAAAAGAAGGGGGAAAGCAGGGGAGGCAGTTTACAGCCAACACACACAACACATTATTTAAGGGGCTTATATCCCCTTTTCCCAGGTTAACTTAGATGCCCAAGCTGACTTAGAAAACTTTAATTCTTCCTCTCCTGCTGTCCTCACAACTCTGTGAGGTAAACGAGACTGAGAGAGGCTGAAGGTCACCCAGGAAGCTTCATGGCTGAGGAGAAATTTGAACCTGGATCGTCCTGGTCTCTCTCCAACTCCCTCATCTTTATACCATTCTGGCTCTTTCCAATTTCATGGCTCCTTTGGGAGCTATATTGATTTGGGAGGAGAAAGTCTCATTGAACAACAGATGCCAGTGGGACTACAGATATAAGTTAATTATAAATTATATTATTTTTATTATATTTTTAATATAATTTATAATGTTTTTTTAACTTGCCATTTTATCTCAATGCAAATAAGACTGGCTCTTTAAATCAAAAGATAAACATCCTTTAAGAAGCAGCTAATGGCTTGAACACAACTTGTTTACCACAGTAAACAACCTTCCTCTCTGGGCTGAGGAAGGTTTCAGAAAGTCTTCAGCTTCGGTTTCATTTCAGCTGGGAAGCAGATCGCGCCATTCTCCAAAGAATGAATACAAACTGGAAATCACTTCCCAGTTGCTTTGTATTCAGTTACAGGGGAAGAAATGAATCCCTCCTCAAGCCAAAGAGCTGTTTTATGCCCCGAACGGAAAATTGATTAATTACATCAATTTAATATTTTAACAAAAATTGCTTTTGTTAAACATGAAAATTGGTTTCCTGGATCAAAACCTCATGGATGACAAAAGTTCAACCTGTACTTCTGAATAGTAGGATTGGGTCATATTGGTGATTCTCTTAATTGCTGCTCATGACCCTGACTTTTTAATGGGGAAGTCTTGTGACTTGAGTCTTTTCAAGTCATGAAAACGTTATGTCCAACTTGGAAAATCAACTAGGGAATGGAGACTGGAGATTTAACCTGAGTCAAGCCACAATGGACTCACCCATCTCTGGAAACTGATCTTAATAATTTCTTCCTGATATCCAACTGAAACCTCCCATTCTGCAGCTTAGGTCTATTACATCTACTGTAATTCTACTTTCTGGGGCCACAAATGTTTGCTTTCTTTCTTGTGACAGCCCTTCAGATATTTCAAGAGTGTTATTTCTCCCCTGACCATTTTCATTGCCCTTCTTTAAACCTCTTAAATTTTGACCACATCCTTTTAATGATGCACCACAAGCTGGACATGGTACACAATGTGAGGTCAACACAGCATGGAGCCAACATAGATTAGTAGAACCACTGCTTCTTGTAACCTAAAATTGTATCACATTGCTGACTCATGCTCAACTTCATGTTCAGTGAATCACTCCCTGATTCACAGCAACACCAGGATTTCTTTTGCATGTCGTGATGCCAAACCAAATATCATCCATTCTATCCCTGTGCCCCTTTTTTTTTGTGCCTAAGTGCAGAATCTTATATTTTTTTCCTGACCTTCATTTTGTTAATTTCAGCCTAGTATACAATTCTATCAAGATCCTCCTGGATGCAATTATTACCTTCTGCTCTGCAGTATTCTTTCCAGATTAGTGTCCCTATTCAAATTTGATAATGATTTCTCTTATCCTTTCAAAACAATGCAATTGATAAAGATATAGAAGAGAACCAGGCCCAGGTACTTCACTAGAAACGATTCTCTAGATCAGATGTGATCAAACCCTGGCTCAGGAGCCAAATGGGGCCCCAGATGAGCCTCAATGCAGCCTGCTGCACAACCCTTCCATCAGGACCCCAGGCAAGACTTGTAATCCTCCAGATCCATCTGTAATAGAGATGGTATATGTATATTTACCGGTGTCTGTTCTATTCAAATTTGAAATATAAGTCATTTTTCGGCCCCTGACACAGTGTCAGAGAGATGATATGGCTCTCCTGCAAAATGTTTCAACACCCCCTGTACAGATCAATGATGAGCCATTAGTGCATAAGAAGAATCTTGCTGGATCAGGCCAAGGTTCCCTCTGTTCCCACTTACAGTGGGATACAGTGGGACTTACAGTGGGATACAGAGATACATCTCACAGTGATTCAACAGAGCGGAAAACATCAGGAAAAAAACACAAGGCAACAAGACCTCTGTCTTCCATTGACTCATATTTCTATCCAGCACTCAGAGACGTTACCCTACAATCCAGAGTAACTATGGGAGCACGTATGAGACATTTACATTAGATTAGATTAGATTAGATTTATTGGCCAAGTATGAATTCCATACCTGGAATTTGGCTTCGGCAACAGCTGCAGACACAAACACCAACACACAAATATCAAACAATACATTGAAGTAGTTACGGCACCACCTAGTGAAAACCTATGAGAAATTCATATTGCAATCCAGAGTAAATTGTTCTTACGTCGGAGCAAGGACTCCCTATTGTTACTCTGGATTGTGCCCATATTAACCCATAAGTTGCATATAGTCACTATGGCTTGTACTGAGCAGTCTGTGCAGCTCAGCAATGTGTGATGTGGGGGCAAATGATCAGGCAGAACTGCCCCACTGAAGTTCTTTGGAATTGGCCGTGATAATTCAAACTCTTATAACCATCATGGTTTAGTCACTCAGAATGTGTGGGTTGCGTTTCTGGACTCACTGCTTTGCAACGGTAGACTGTGCTTTTCAAAGAAACCCAGAAGGGCATCGCTATTTCAACTTCTGCCCCTACACTGCATATTGCTAGAGCAGCCCCACATAAGGTTGTGAGACCCAGGATGGGCAACTCCACCTATCCCATCACCCCCGGGGGCCTAAATCCACTATCTATTCAGCCCTCCCCCTTCTGCTTTATTCTCCCACTGTCCTTCCACCATCTGGTCCTTCCAGGAGCAGTTGAGCTGAATGCAACTTGGCAGGATGTCTCAGTCTGCTCTACCAACACTGCTTACTCCCCAGGTAACTCAATGTGCTTTACAGCATGTTTGCAACATCTGCTGGTGTGGAATGGCTGTGCAAGCAGAATCCACACTTTGAGCACAATCCTAACCTTGTCTACTCAAAGGTAAGCTCCATTGTATTCAATGGGTCTTACTCCCAGGAAAGAGTCTTCAGGATTGTAGCCTTAGGCTTGTGCTCATGGTTTTATTTCAAAATATTTTTTATAGTCAGCAAGATTCAACAGAGTTTGCACAAGGGAACTGCTCAATGGACTATTTACAAGGGCTGAAATTCAGAGCATAGTTAGCCATTCATATTTACAGCTTTAAAAAAATTAAATCAGACAACAGTTTAGGTCTTATTTTTTAAGTACTAAATTCTAAAATAATTTTAATGGAGGAATGGCAGTATAGCAATTGATTTATAAAGATATTTATGAAATTTAATTTTTTGAAACAGTTGTTTCAAACAGGCTTCCAATTAGATCAAATATAGGCTCAATGTAATAACTGGCATGTGGTGTAAGAAAAGAGAAAGTTGTTGACAGAACAAAATATAGATTGTTCTGGTAATGCAAGGTATGTATAAAATATTCATAACACTGTAATACATGGTAGGCTGTATCAAGAATACTAATAGAAGAGAAACAAGATGTCAATCATGGTGTTTGGACTGCTGATATGGAAGCCCTTAAAACCATGAGGTATACACAATTATCTACATAAAAATCCAGCTTCTACATATGGAAGCATTTCAGTGGATGTTGCTAAGTTGGTCCCACAAGTTCAATCTCATGCAAGCTGAAGGTTTAAAGAGACCAGTATCTTCCCTGTGGATTCCACGTCTAGTAATATAAAACAGAGCTTCTGAAACATCATATGTCCAGGCGCCTATTTATCATCATAAGGACCCTTCTCCATCTGCCTTGTTCAGCTGGTATGCACTGCAGAGGATTGGGGTAAGTCATTCTAGTGCACCTTCACAGTTCTGGTAGGCACCAGATAAAATTACTGGATACCACTTTAGTCCTTCATGAGGAGCGTGTGGAGAGACAATCCATGGCATGATTGATAGTTGTGAGGAATCTTCATTTCAGGAACTTTGCTTGCCATTACACCTTCATCTTCTCACTGAGAACCTTCGGGTAAGCTGCCAAGGGCTGACAGGGTTTCCCAGAATGTGGATTGAAAACTATGGCCATGACAGAAACAAAAGCACCGCTTGAAACTCCCTCAAGGATTGCAAATCTGTGTGTTTCATTGCCTTCCTTTTTCATATTTGTCTCCACTGTTTTGCATTTGTACTGATCTTTCATTATTTCTGATGCTGACAGTCAAAAATCATTTGATTTTGCCGTCCCAAACATCAGTATATGGTTTGTCATCAAGCGTTGTTTTGTTATCATTTGCTGTTTTGCTTCATTTTGGCCTTGGGTCAGCTACCAAAGCTGAGTCCTTGTCCCATTGGATTGTAATCATTATTATACTGGTTAACCAATTCAGGATGCAATCCTAACCAATTTACGCTGGCACAACTCACGTTTCTCCTTGTTCTTGTGATGGTGTGAGGAGACCAGCACATGTCTGTGCACTCGCCTAACCCCCTTAGCAGTGGTGCAGCACTGCCTTACAGCACATTTGCGCCTGTCCCCCCAAGCCTTGTGCCAGGACTTATGCCAGCCTAACTAGAGGTTAGGATTGCAGCCTAGGAAATCATAGACGTAAAATCCCAAAATCCCAAAATTATTTAATGAGCATGATCCTGAGCATTTTATATGCAAGGCAGACAGACAGCTGTCCTGTCTATCCTTATATTGTCTTTCCAGTTCTCTGTGGTTTGCTTCCCCTGCCATAATCCTGCAGCCTTTCAGGATTTAATCATGCCTCTTTTTCTGGATATGCATCATCACCTGGGACTGGGACCTGGCATGGGGCCCATTTGAACTGACCATTATTCAACAGTTTAGGCAGCTGGGATGGGACCCTCTGAAATATACTTCTGTTCCAAATAAGCACCTATTGATGACTGTTAGGATACTAAAGGCCTAAGTATGGCAGTGATAAGGGGATCATAGTAATGTAGTTCTTCATGATGCACATGCGTGTCAAGGGAGGCCCATAACTGAAAATGTACCACCCTACCCAAAGTTGGCTACTGTTGTGTTCGGACTCCCTAAGAACATCTCAATCATGTGCTTTCTCTTGCATTTGGCTATGACAGGATCATGCCCATTATTACTGAAAAGTAAAAGAAACAACTAAATGTCTGACCTTCAATGTATTTACTTGGATGTAATCCCCTCTGACTTCAGTAGGCCTTTTAAACCATAGGCTTAGAACTTAAGCCTGAGTCAATAAGGGCCCGATCCTATCCAATTTTTCAGGGCTAATGCAACCCCAATGCAGCCCTGAAGTAAGGGAACAAACATTCCTTTACCTGCATCAGCCCTAGACGTTTGGACAGGATTGGGCCCTAAGTGACCAATAATATGACAATGATATGCCTGATTCTCAAAAAAAGCTGTGTTAAAGCCGATTCATGCAGCCATATTCTTCATAGCATCCAGTTTTTTTTCTTTCCTATCTTGCTATACTCTATGCTCTTAGAAAATGGGGGTGTAATCTTAACCAATTTAGGCTGGTAAAAATAACCTGTTCCCAGTTCCCATTGGTGATGTGGGGAGGCCTGCACATGCCTGTGCACTGACCCAGCCCCCCACCCGCCAGGAGTGGCACAGAAGTGCCTTATTGCACTCTTGTGACATGGGACTTGTACTTGCCTTACTGGGGGGTTAGGATTGCAGCCCCAGTCAACCAAAACTCTCAGTCATAAACCTCAATATACAGTGATAGGATGCAAACTGAAAACTAGCAAACAAAATAATCATAACTGCAATTATGTTTACAAAGTCAAACAACAAGTTCATCAGAGCATAGATTACTACAATCTGGGAAAGAGGATGACTTGACTTTAATGGCTATACAAATAGGGTCTTGGTCTTCAGTTAATACTAACCTGTCAGTTGCAAACTGCCACTTCCTTATTCAGTCTTTTACCTGAATAATGAAATCAGGAGCAACTCAGTAATTTACTCTGATCAACTGAACAGATGGATGTCCACACCATATGATTTGGGTTTGAACTTGGAAACAAATTTATCATCCATCAAAAAAAATGATTCAACTTTTTAATTCCAGTTTTGGATTATGGGGAATGTATTGTTTCTAGCATTTGCTGTGAATTCATTTCAAGGTCTTAAACAAGAAAAAAACAAACAAAAATATGCATCAGGCCTGCTAAAGGAACCAGAAGTCAAATGTATTCTTTCTTTTAGTGTTTCTAATTCAGAAGTCACATTATAAGACAGTAAAAAGGACTGTATATTGATTGTTGTGCATTGACAACAATCAAGTAGATTCAAAGAATAGATACAGTTTCTAATAAAAAACAAAAGGTTATATCTGAATTTGGCAAGCCTATATACGCTTAACTAGGAGTAAGCTTTCTTTTGAGTAGACATTAAAAGGACTACACTGCCTGCCAATTTTCTGTTTTGCACAGGGGTGAAGGCATGACTTTCATCACTCTACCTTCTTTTCTGCAGCCTTATATGATACTGAACACCTTCTCTTGAAGGTTGGACTAAAATAACTAAAATATTTGCAGATTTCCTGTAAAAAAAGGTTGGTCTGCAGCATAGGTTGTTGCAGTAGGAAGACTGGTGAAGATTGCTCTCTTTTTGTGCCAACTGAACTTCTATTTGTGGAACAATAACCTATTGCTCTATCCTTTTCCTGTCTGCTCAGAAGCATATTCCATTCCGCTTAATAGCGCTTACTCCCAGGAAAGTGTGCATAGGATCCCAAAGACCCAGACGCCAGAGATGCTGATGAACAAATGCTGAAGTGATTGAGTGTATACTGTATGTTTCTTGCCCTATTTATTTAAATGTAACAGAAATTTATTGAACTGATAAGTGGAACTTGTCCATTTGTGCAAATGCCATTTCAATAACGTTCTGTCTATGGACTTCTGTCGCAGACAACAAGGACTTGAAAAGAGAGAGAAAGAAAATCTCTTGGATCAGCTCTCAAGGTACTTTAAGTGAACAAAAATTTTGCAGAGAAATTAACAAAATAGATAATCTCAGTTTATTGAGTTGATTTTCATAGACATAGGGTGCAATCCTAACCGGTTCTGAGGAGATTAATTTACTCTACAGTGTCTTTATCCAGCAAATGTTTCTTTACCCCTACTCTGGTGCCTGCTCTGGATCCAGTACTGTAGCAAATATGCCTTTGGCGTATCACTGATTCTGTCCTTCAGTCATTGATTCTGTCCATCTCCACTATTTTCTATTAAGTTCTCTCAAAATATCATGAGGGATGAGATGTTTCACACTTTTGCGGGAGGCAAATACATGATAAAATTATACCAAGTAGACACATGATACAATGACACACGATCTGCTGCATAGAAACAGCCAATTTGTTCTCTGATATGTGCATTTGTATTCTTTCTATGTAAAAGCCTTAGGGCAAAATCCAGAGTAACCACGGGGAGTCCTTTCCCCGGTGTAAGAACAACTTACTGTGGATTCCAATATGAATTTCCCATAGGTTTTCACTAGGTCGTGCAGTAACTACGGGTGCACGTAAAGTCTCTTATGTGCTCCCGTTACTCTGGATTGTAGGGTTAGCCCTGCTAATAGACACTTCTAAGGGGTGCTCCTCTTATATTTAGCAGGGAGAGAAGAATGATCTCTCTTACGTCTCTTATGTGCTCCTGTAGTTATTCTGGATTTGGGGGTTAACCTGTGTATTAGAGTGTCCACACCTTCTGAGGGCTCTATTCACATGTGCCTCTGTGGCATTGAATCTAATGAAATATCAACTGTGAGGAAGGCCAGGCTGAAAAGGGAGGCAATTGAGGAGAGCCATTGAAGAAAAAGGTGGCAAAAGGGCAGTTGAGATACTGGAAAGGGAGATGATTTTTTTTACTGAAGAACATTGTAATACTGTACCTTTGCAAGTGACAGCTGTGGACTGTTATTAGTATAATATAGGCACAAATTACATTTTCATATGCAGGTGTAAAATATGTGAAACGTATTCATAAAAACACGTAAAGTGCAAGGCCCTTATTAGTTAATAGATTTGTAGTCTTTGATGTAGATGCACATCAAAAGCCCATATCAAAATACATCAGAAGCCAAGAATACTAAGAATGAGAACACTATGCTACACAGATATTAAATCTCATCTAATAAGGAAAAAGACTGAACAGGATGTAATTTAAGAAGTACACAAAGAGACACAGATAAGGACTGTGAAATTGGAACTTAGGGCCCCCTCCAGAGTAACTATAGGGAGTCCTTGCTCCATATAAGAACAATTTACTTGCTCCCTATATAAGAACAATTTACTCTGGATTGCAATATGAATTTTCCATAGGTTTTCACTAGGTGGTGCCGTAACTACGTCGACATAAATGTCTCTTACGTGCTCCCGTACTCTCAATTGAAGAGACAAGCCCCCAAATCCAGAGTAACTACGGGAGTCTTTACTTGCACCTGTAGTTATTGCACCACCTAGTGAAAACCTATGGGAAATTCATATTGCAATCCAGAGTAAATTGTTCTTACACCAGAGCAAGGTCTTCCCATAGTTACGCTGGATTGTGCCGAAGGTCCAATTTTATCCATCCAGCACTGCAACCAGGCCAACAGGCATGAGTTACATCTTGCAGTGGGAAGGGGGCAGCTATGGAGGTCGTCTCAAAATCAGGGAACAAATGTGGGATTGCAGTAAGGTTGCAACTACGCAGGGAAGTTGGATGGGATATGACCCATAGTGTAACAAAATGCATATTGTGGATATTTTTATAATGATATGGGATGGCCCCCCAAAGTGATAATAGATATGCACAGCAAGCCTTATGCAGCAGGCCTCCGTCAGTCTTGAGACTATGGTATCGTGCGTGGCACTGCATATGCTGCATGTGAAGCACAAAAGCCTGGGTTGGATTGTTATGGAGGAAAGGCTGTTACCCAAGCAGCAAATCCCCCCTCTCCACCCCACTGAATTTGTCCAATGGAAAGGCAGAGCCAATATGATTTTATAAGCAAGCCTTATAATGATTTGAAATATGGGGAAAATAGTAAGATGTTCTGGGTGAAACAAATATTGACAGCAAAGTGGGAATATATGCATATCAGATGTGTGCATCTGAGATGCTATGGGAAGGATTTAGCAAAACGGTCTCCCATACCAAATAGCAGTTGGCAACCCCTGAGCCAATGGGTAACCTCAAACATGAGGCTGGAGGTTCTGCCCGGTACAGCAGCACCAGAACATCTACCACTGCATCCAGCAGTACCACTGAGGCTGCAGGAGGTTTACAAGGGGAATGGGACTCTCTCCTGAGTAAAGGTGCAGGGATCACAATGGGTCTTTTCAGCCTGACACAGAGCATAGGATCCAGTGAAGCAGGGTTCTGCCAGTCCCACCCACTACACCTTTGGTTCCTCTCCCTGCCCCACCTTCCCCTGCCTTGGAACATCATTCTTCCTGCTCAGAAACACCTTATTGTGTTTACTCTTCTGATTTCAGCCACCTGGCAGAGTGCCCACAACTGGCCCAGTGCCAGTGCTGTTGCTCCTTGCTCTCTCTGTGCCATAAACATGACTTATGGTAGTGATACTCGGACAATTCAGCCCAGAACCCCCTTTCAAACTTAAACATCTGTCCAAGCCCCTCTGTCAAATTTACTGGGATGTGACATTGCGAGAGCACCTCCATGTCTACTGGGAAATAAGTCCCACTGTATTCAATGAAACTTACTCCCATGAAAGCCCAAAGCCAGATTCTAAGATGGCAGATTTCACCCTCTTGCAATCCCCATGACCTGAGACCCAACAAGGGTGTCCCAACGCCCACTTTGAGTACCACTGCTTTGTGGCACATGTGTAGTTTGTTGACAAACTTTGTTGACGTTGGCAGAATATACAGTGGATAGAATCTTTGCAATAACCCCAAGCAGAAGAACAGTAGCGCCATTTATGAATGGTACCTAGAGGTCTTAAGTGCTTTGGAGCACTTGCAATTTGCCACCCTACCCCGTATCCTCATACCTGAAAGAGCTTTGCCAGACAAATGATCTTCAAGTGCTGGCTAGGAGGGAGTGCAGAAATGTATGAGATTTGTAGATTGAAGGGATCTCTTTTGCGGACAAACACTTGGCTTGAAAAGAAAACATTCGTGTGATGAGGCCATCATGCAATTCTTTGGCTGTCAATTTGAAAATAGCCAGAAAGGTAGGAGGAAAAGTATTCTGATTATGAAAAACAGGCATATTGCATCTCACTGTGATAGTTAAGGGGTTTGTGTGTGCGCGTGTGTGCATGTATGAGCATGTATGCACACACAAGGAGAAGTCTTACATATTGCAAGAGTCTTGGGGGGAATACAGTCCTATTCAGGATCCTTGTGAATGAATGAAGGGCCTACATGCATACCAACAAAGGATCTGGCCTCGGCAGGCTGGTTCACCTCTGTGCACCAGCACAACTTTCCCCAGGTTTTTTGGAATCCTCCCAGGCCAGTTTTTTTTGCAACATATTTGCAACCCTCCCAGGCCAGTGAGGAACTTGCACCAACCCAGGGAACACTAGGATTGCACCCTTGGTTACATTTGTGTGTGATGGCAAGTTGATGACTGGTTTTTACAGATAGGGTAGATGCTAGAAAAAAAAGTAAGAGCAAAAAAGGGCAAAACTTCACATCTCAGACTGACACCTGTTCTCATTTTAGCAATGGACTTGCCAGGCATCATGCCGAATACGAGAGACATGCTGACGGCACCTATGCCAGTGATATCAGCTCTTACTTGGAAGGTCAAGCTGCCAAGGAGTTCATTGCTTGGCTTGTGAATGGACGAGGAAGAAGAGAGTAAGAAATCCCATCTGTTGCTACTATCATTAAGTATAGCTTAGATTTCTTTTCGGGTTATTGCCAGTTAAAGCCTAGTGGAACCCAATGTAATTTTTTTCCTCTTCTTCACTGTACTATATACTTCCCCTTTGTAAGCAAAGATGTTATCATGGGTGTGAGATTATCCAACTGCCAATCAAAGTAAAGTGCTTGGAGAATGTATTGTGTCACTGCATGCTTGAATAGGTCATGTTGGTCCATAAGATCAAGTCATACTGAAGGTCAATGTATGTTTTTTTTAATCAGTCTCCATTTTGCCTCAACCACACTTAACATCTGCTTCAGTGACTAGGACTGTGTCTGTTTCCAATAATTCCCAGTTTGCAGCACAAAACATACTTATTTTCTCTAGTATTTGCAGATACACTGCTTGTTCCTTAGGGTTTTCATTTTTAAAGTTTGTGCAAACTCCCTCTTCTCTCCTTCATGTTCCTCAGCTTCTTCAGGAAGTTGATGCTAAATTCATCCTCACATTGTCACCATCTTTCCACTCCAGAAAGTTTTTTTTCCTGCCTTCCCACTCTCAATCTCTGCAATACGTTTAAATATTTACTTCTCCCCCTGCCTCAAAACTTCCCGGTACTTTAGGCTGCCAACACTTCCATCAGTAACCTGTACTCCATCAGTAACCACCTACACCCTGTTCTCACCACACTCACACCCTCCCCTTCTCTTTACTCCTTGGCCTATTCTACCCACTGCTGACTTGGATCCATGTTTCACCACCAACTGTACATTTGGAACACCATTTTCCCACTTCTCCCTGCCCCCCAGTAAGCCCAACAGACTTCAATTCCCCTGGGGCCTGGCATTTGAAAGATCAATGCACCTACACTGATTTGTACCTTTAGACTGTAAGCTCTTTGGAGCAGTGTTCTCAGTCCTTCTTCCTCAGTTCCCTGCTCGGAATCTATATAGCCTGCTGTAAAGCACACTGTGTATGTCACTGGCACTCTATAAAAACTGATCATTATTACCACAATAATAATAAAATGAGTTCTGAGAGTCGATGATGCATGTTGGAAATTAGGAAGGAAGCCAACCAATCAATAAAAGGCATTTTGAAAACACCTGACTATAATCCTGATTGGAAAGTAAGAATCTCCAGAAGATCTCAGTGGCAAGAGTTGGAGAGGTTGGATATCAGGCAGAAGATCACCTTTTCATTTTAGGCATTATGACATATGGAAGCTTTTAACAATCATGCTTGATTGTAGATATTGGTTGTAGATCCAACCAACAACAGCCGTCAGCTCTGTTGCAACACACGAACTTATGTTCTACTAACCTGGATCTTCTAAGGGACAGAAAGGACTTGCTAGTTGTTAGAAAACAGACACTATAAACTGATTTAATGGAAGATAAACACCTTCATGCAGACGGTTGCAGTTTGAGTTTCCGGCATCTCCAGATAGGATGTAAAACGCCGGTGAGCCTCTGCCAGTGCAGACAACACTGAGCTACGTAAGCGGACCAGTGATGTCACTCAGCGGCTTCCTGTTTCTGAAACATTTCATTGAACTCTGATGTCATTGTTCAAACTATAGCTTTGGAAGAGTATAGCTTTGAGTGGAGTAATAACAGGGAGAAAAGTGTGCTTTAAACTTTCCTCATCTTTATGGAGTCTTGCAGAGGAGAAATGGTGCATGGGAAAAAGACAAATACCAGTTCTCTGCTTATGATTCTGAAAAAGCCTGTTTTATGTTTTAATGGCATCTAGTTCCATTATACTGGTTTTCACATAATGTGCAGTTAGCCCTAAGGGCTTGCAAAGCTGTCAATCTGACACTGTCAGTAGATTTTTAGAAATCTGAGATACAAGTTTGATTAGATTTGGTCTGTTATTCAAATTTGTGTACCTGTTAAAATGAACACCCCCCTCCCCCAGGGCCATACTCAAGAACAGGATTTATCTTCATGTGTTGGTGTTACTTATAAATATAGTCAAAAGGATTTAGGAAAATAATCCATTAGGCTGTGAAATATTCTCAATATATACATCAGTGCCATCTGATGCTCTCTGCAGGGGTAGGGGGAATAAACTATTTTTCATCTATCCCAAAATCCTTCTTAGAAACTGGCTACTACATGGAAAATATTACTAACGTGATGAAAGAAACAAGGTGGGGACAATTCAGTTAATTTTTATATGATTTACTTCCACCAGTAGTGCCAGAGCTTAAGTTTGATATAATGCCTTTTTTTGTTGTGTTTACTGACCTTGGTTAAAACCACAAGCAAGGAATTCAGAGTTTGTACATATATTGATGTAATTCTTGCATCACATGATTTTGGATGACATGGCTCACATGATCCTGATTTTTAAAACTGATGTTTTCTTGGATAATTTCAAATATTTTTGAGTGCATACTTTGTGTTAAAAAAGAAATATAATGTGGTGTTTTGTGGTAAGTGGCTTTCTCTTCTGAGAATATAGCTATCAAAACATACTAAAATGTTGCATCAAGATTTTTTAAGAGTTCCTTGACAAAGTTCACTTGGTGTTCACAGAATGGCATTGGAGATATCTGTCTCTCACTGGTTAAGTATACCACAGCAGGGTACACTCAAGAATTCACTTATTTTGGAGCAGTCCAACTTACTTAAATGGACCAGCGGTGGATAACAACTATATAAATTATTTCTGGACTCTAACTAATAGAAATTCAATAGTGGAAGACTAATGGATTTACACATGTTAACAGTGACATTGGTATATATTTTTAATACCAGATAAATGTATCATCCCTGGTGAAATTTGATCATGAACTTTGAGCAATAACACATAGTTCTTGGCCAGGCAAACTTTTCTCGAAGTAGTTCCTGGCATAATCCAGTCCAAATTAAACAGTTTTAAATTTCTCCGACTGAAATTAATGGGATAATAGAAGTGCTTGGCTTTGACTGGATTGTGCTCAAGTCATCCTTGTTATTATAGTTATACATTTTGAGGAATGGTTTTGGAGACTGGGAAATAGTGTTCCTCTGAAGTGTTATATGTTGCTGGATGATAGTCACAGGAATGAATCCCAGGCCAAAATGGTTTTCCTGCAATTTTAAAAAAGCACAATGAAGGATTAAACATGTTTTCTTTTATTGCAAGGCTATTATTTTTCCCATTTTCTCCTTCAAGTTTCTCAGAAGGAGCTGCTGCCGCTGAAACCATTGCCAAAAGACACTCGGACGGCACTTTCACCAGTGATTATAACATGCTGCTGGACGAATTGGCTACCCAAGAATTCTTGAAGGGGCTGATTGAATCAGAAGTGACCGAGAGGTGGCTAATTTTATTTTGTTTTTCTTGGATGAAGGGAAAATGCCACTGATTCCCATTTTTCTCACTGTTTGTTTACATTATAAGGACAGAATTAGAAATGTGTTTTGACAGACAGATCTTTTTAAAGGAAGAACATTTTAGAGTAAGATAAGCATGGGTTTTTTCATAGGTCCATGTGGGCTGTCTCTATATTGTTTCCTAACAGCCGCTTCCAAATCAGTAAACTGCTTTTCATGCATGGTAGAGTGGGGGGGCATATGTCTTAAAGCAGTTTATTTGCGTATTGTTTGTGTGATAAATAAGGGTTGGTCTTATGTCTTATGAGACATTTCTGGCAGAGAACAAAATGAATAAACTGTTGAGTGAAGTCGAAGATAATTTGGGTACTTGAGCTCATAACCTCTTAACCTATCACCTCAAGCAGGAGAAACTGAGGCAACACTGATCATACCTCACCCCAACTGCATGCAGCACATGATGAGGCTACATGCTATGGTAGGGAGGGCAGAGAAGACTGGACTGAAAGTGTCTCACACAAACATCTATTTTATAGACATTTCAAATCTAAATATATTTACTTGGATTGTAACAAAATCAGAATTTCTCAGTAAAAGATACAGACTGAGGCTGGAATTCCCCATATCTTTATTTTGTACCATGTCCCATTATTACAAACAGAACTTACTAATGAATATAAGTGCTAATAGATCATAGCCTAAAACATAATACAGAAGAGACAATCTTCAAAAGACAGATATTAACTTTCACTTCTAGTCTTCACTAAACATTTTTACTGTGAAAAATATATATCAGTCCACACCAATCTCATCAACCTACTGCATGTTCTTATTTTTTTACCTGTTCTTATTTTTTCTTTATTTTTCCAGGGACCTGTCAAAGGAATACCAATAAGATGCAGAATAAATGTGGCATAAGGTCTCAGTACAACATCTACCAGCCAATGGGGAATTTTGAAACTTATGTTCTGCAACCATCTAGGAACTGTAACCTAAAGCAAAGCATCTATATGAAATGCCAGGGAATGAATTTCACTGTTTTATCCTTCAAAAAGGATTCTGTAGTGAATATCCCCTGACAGCTGGACACTGATAAAATAAAACATTTCCTGGTTCAAAAGTTCTTGTTTTTCAGATATTTCCATTTACTTACAAAACATTTTGAAAAGCCTCCAACAACTGTGTTTACATTTAGCAAAGTTACTGATTTTTCTATGAAGATATTGTGCGTACACAGAAATGATGCAACTATCAAAATGTGAAAACTAACAACCAAAGGCTGGCAGTTACAATTGTGTGGAAATATCCTTCTTGAAACCTTTGTTATAAAAAGGCTCAGCTTTCCAGACATCAATTGAGAGTCTTAAATAAAAAAAATCCAAGCTTCTTTGTTTGGTATCTGATTTCTACAGCTTATGCCTTAACACAAAACTCCATAAAAGAACAGAGACAAAGAAGTGCCTTATGTAGCACTATTTTTTTTTCAAGAGAAGCCAGTTTAAAAGTTCTGGAAGCTGAATAGAGGTGGTGAACTAACCACCTCCTATTTCCTGGTCTCTAGCATCTGGTAAGCATTTTTGAGACAGCCTTAAGATGCTTATTCACAGGAGGTTTAAATTGCTTTTTGTTTTTTAGTAGTACGTAGTGCAAAAGTGCATATCCAGTTGAAAATTATTGTTGTCCACATTCTAACTCTTAGGCTGCAATCCTAAGAGCACTTTCCTGGGAGTAAGCCCCATTGAACTTGATGGAACTTACTTCTGAGTAGGCATAGATAGGATTGCACTGTTATTTAAAATATTTGTACATAGTACAAATGAGCAAAAAAGTTGCTTTTTAAAGCAGTGGTCTTCAGCCATTTCAGCCCAGGATCCACCTTCAATCTTTGGAATCTGTCCAGGAGGACCCCCTTGTCAAACTTGCTTCCCCCAGTCTGGGACACAAGGTTTTATAAAAGAGGGCCTGTTCTGGAAAAAGAGGACATATGGTCACATGCCCCCCCCCAAGACCCCATGCTCTCTCCCACCCACTCCCACCCCCAACCCACAGGTCCTCTCTTACCCCCCAACTACCCCAAACCTCCAGGCTCTTCAATGGGGTCTTTTCCCAGGAAAGTGTATTTAGGCTTGCAGCCATAATTTATTAATTCTAAACAGGCTACAGGCTATCTGCTCACAAGGAAAAGAGGATAATGAAGATTTTTTCCCAGGATACAAGGATAAAAAGAGGATGTGTCCTGAAGAAAGAGGACATCTGATAAAAATAAAATTAAAACAGCCTTAACCATCCCCCAAAAGCATTAAAACCCCAGAGAGATAAAGACAGGATATTAAGCTTGGGGAAAGGGGGAAGAGGAATTTGGACTACTTTTACAAATAATTTTAAAAAATTCACATTACCTGCAGAGCCAGCTTTTACCATCTTCAGTATTAGGGGGTCTGCCTTCTGGAATACTTGTAAGCTCCAGGTGCCTGGGATCAGGGCCATACTGGAAGCCTCCCCTGGACTAGCCTTCCTTGCTTTCAGTGGAGCTCAAAGCAAAGGGGAATGAGGGAATTTCCTTATGGGGTTATTTTGGGGGCTGCGCTCATTGGATCAGGACCAATGAGGACCTGCTGGTGTCCTTGGATTGTTTTCAGCCTGCCCTTTCCACTGTGGCACGTTTGCCTACTCGTGAGTAAAGTTGCAAAATAAATGTACTTAACATTTTCCCATGCATTTTCCATGCATATTTTTTCTTCTTAGTTTTTTGGTCATAACGTTTGATAGGCAGGAGATATTTCAAAACTGATTCGTGCATTGGATTCTGCTTTTCAATATGAATCCAACGACATATGACATGATGGGGTACTGCACACCATTGCTAAGTTCGAAAATGAAGCCTAAATGGAGGACAATGAAGCCCTTTTGGAGGACACCCAGACAGAAGGCTAGAAAAGAGGATAAATCCGGGAAAATCTGGTCATATGGTCACCCTGACATGGAGGCTTGCCCTGGGCTGCATCGAGACCCCAGGCTGGGGTTTGGACCCCTGATGGAAGAACTTCATTATAATCTGTTCTCTTACCTTTATCATTGCCATTTCAGGCAGAGAGCTTTATTATGCTGAATAAATTGCATATGCACATGGAACATAGATACAAGGTCTTTGTTCCAAAGGTCTTCCATTATAAAAAGCAGCACAGCCAGCTGTGAAAAGTATACAATGGGAAAAAAGGAAGAATAGTGGTGCAGTGCTCTATGGAATAATAAATTCCATAGATCTTTGCTAAATAATAAGCATAAAAACTGAAAGAAACAGGAAGTCTTTTCAGAGCACACTCCATGCAAAGTCCAGTACTCTGGTACATAATTGTTTTCAGCAGTAAGCCTATGCTTAAGTCCATCTTTGTAATCAGTGAAACTTTAAAAGTACTGTGTTTAACTTCGGCTGGATTGAGAGCTGCATTACTACTACAGAACAGCTTGGTTGAAAGGTTGTTTCTTCCCCACCCCAAGTTGGGAACGACAGTGCTGCAATTATAGATCTCTGTTGTGAATTAACTGTTCCCAGTTTGACATCTGGAACAGCTTGCTCAGAAACACACACACACACACAGTCTGAGTCATGCTTCCTTTCCAAAACAAGAAAAATTCAAAATAGATGCACTTCTTCAATTTGGAAGTTTTGCAAATATCACCTAAGTAATCATCGTGAAAAGAAATCAACTGACATTTAAAAAAACAGTTTCTATATGATATAGTTGTTCATTTTTAATTAAAAGGGTGGCATATACCGGGGGAGCATATATCCAATATCCAATATTGACTGTAGAGGTCAATATTTTGTAACCACTAATGCATTATTAGTAAAACATCTTTGCTTATTGCATCTCCTGGCATCTTGTACATTTACAATCTAATCTTTCTGTCTGGCAGATTCATATGTATTTTCCTTCACACCACAGCATCGCTTGCACATTTTAGTTTGTCGACACATGTTGGCTGCTATGGCAGGCATAACTAAATAGGGCTTATATTTTGGGTTATTAGGTGTCACTAGAAGGGGTAGAAGAGAGGGATATTATGTCCTGTATAGCAATGTTTCGGCTCTGTGGCTTCCTTGGAGACTTCTGCACTATCCTTCTGGGAATTTTTGGAAAATGTCCCACACACTCCTTCTGGTCAACTGCGAAAGCATGTCTCACAGCTGATTCGCAAACCTCCATATGCATACAATGCTCACTTGCAATTGCCCATCTGCCAATTGTCCATCTTTGTCTTACATCATCTAAGGAGGCCTATTCAACATGTCTGACGTGAGCAATTCAACCAGTGATAGGATTCAAATTAACAACCGGTTCTATTTCCATCTGGCAGTCACTTTTAAATGGCTATTTTTAAACTGTCCTATCTCTCGTTAACAACCGGTTCTATAGAGCAGATGCAAACCTGCTGGAGCCCACCACTGAATTCAACAGATATGAATCATCCACAAATATCATCCTATATATAATAGCGTGGAATGTAAAGCTATACAGCTGGCTGTGCTAGAATCTAAAATAAAGTTGTGGATTTTAGAAAATCTAATTTAGAAGGTGTCAGACGGACTGGGATACATACCAGTGGTTCAACCTCGAGCCGATGGGGGTGTATACGGGGGAGAGCCTCCGAGTCTGGAGGAGACCGAATTACCCCCCCCCTTGGACATAAAGGACTTCCCTGATGCGGTGGAGGTCTGGACAATGAAAGACATGGTGGAGATGTGGCGTACGGGCGGACGTGGCGGGCCTAGGAGAAGGGGGATAACAGTGGGACCTTCTACCCGCTGGTACGATCACGAGGGGGTGTCTTCATTGGTAGGGATTTGGCAGGAGGAGATGGGCGGGGGAGTAGAAGATATAAGGGAGCGAGAGGGGGAGGTGGAGGAGGTTCTTTGGCGGGAGGAGGTGCCGTGGAGGGAGAGGAGCACCTACAAAGCTTGAAGGGAGAACCCCTCAAATTTATCCTTGGAGACCCTATCCCTTGAGGCTCAAGAACTGGTGGTCCTGATGGAAGGTCAGAAGCCCCATCCCCTGCTGAGACCAAGCCGACCTGTCAAAGAAGACAAAAGGAAAGATGGCGGGGAGAGAGCCACCTGCGGAGAGAAGAAAAGTGAGGCGTGAGTTGCGTTCCATTGGAAACAAACCGAGGGACAAAATATGGACACTTACCTGTTGCGGTGGTGGGGTTCTGTTATGGGACACTTGTTGATCATGTAACCTGTTAAAAGAAAAGAGTGTTAATAAGAGAAGAGCAGGAGAGAGAAAGAAAAGAGAAAGTAAAAGTGTTTGAACTTACCTTTTGAGTGGTTGTGTATCATGTATTCTCGGGAGGGAGATGAAGATGGGACACAGATCTCAGTCATCCTTGATGATCAGACCCCTGTTGGCAGACAGGGGGAAGCCAGGTGAAGGCAGACCCGTGACATTGGTGGCCCGTACGGGCAAAGTGAGGATGAGGATGACGAGAGACCCCCTCTGAGATGGGTGAAGTGGTGGCTACGGGAGCAGACGAAGATGATGCTGAGCTTAAACCAGCAAAGGACACCTAACCCCAGGAAAGAAGAAGATAAGAACAAGCCAGAACCCCATCACTTTAGAATGACTAAAATGAGTAAGGAAGATGACCCAGAGGCTTATATTAATGCCTTCGAGAGGATGGCGGTGACAGCACGTTGGCCGAAGGAACAATGGAGTGCGATTCTGACCCCTTACTTGTCAGGACCAGCACAATTAGCCGTAGATGCTTTACCTGTGTACGAGGCCAGAGACTATGAAAAAGTCAGACAAGCCATACTCAGTACCTTGAAGGTCTCGGAGGAGTCTTATAGGAGAAGGATGAGGAATGCGGAATATTCTAAGGAGAAAGGGGGAAGGATGCTGGCCAACTCGATCTGAGCGCATGGCATGAGATGGCTTAAGCCAGTGGAAAGATCAATGGAAGAAATACTAGAGCTGATTTGGTTGGAACAGTTCTTGGAGGCTATACCCACAAGGGTGGAGAAGTGGGTCCGATCCCACAGCCCAAGGACTCTAGACGAAGCCGTTCATCTCGTAGAGGCGTTTGAAGGTGCTGAAGAGGCGGGGGATCAGAAGTCCATCAAGCTGAGCGACAAGACAAAAGGCAGGGTACAGGTGATGCAGAGGGGAGGAAGGTATGACGAACCCCGGACCTCCCCCATCAGGCGGGGCAGACCTTTGGGGAGAGACGCCAAGATGGCTGAGTGGGAAGCGCACCCCAAGCCTGGCCCCGTGGCAGAGGAGAGGAAAGAAGAGAGCGGAGGGGCCACCCGCAGAAGAGAGCGGCCCTGGTATCAGCCCGGGGGGCTAGTCTGTTTCCGGTGTGGTGTCCGGGGACAAGTCCGGCGTGAGTGCCCCTACGCGGAGGCCCCCCGAGAGACGGCCTACACCATGGAACAGGTACCCTGCCCAACCCCTCTAACCAGCATAGTCAAAGTTAATGGAAAAAGGGGAACAGCATAGATAGACTCAGGATGCTTGCAAACTCTAGTGAGAGAGGGATGGGCTCTGAGGAAGGCAAGAGGACCCGGGGTGCTGATCCGGTGCATCCATGGGGACGTAAAAAGTTATCCGGCGGGTGAAATCGCCCTGGAGGCCCATGGAAAAAGGCACGTTGTGAAAGTAGGCATAGCCAAGAAGCTACCCTATGATGCGATACTGGGAAGAGACTGGCCGTTTTTCGAGGAACTGGTGAGCCCTGAAGAAGGGGGGGAGGCATGCATAGGAGAAGGAAGCTCCAACGCCAACAACGGGGGCGGTATGGGACAAGAGCAAAAGGCCGACCCCACCTTAAGGAACGCCTGGGAACAAGCCTCGCAGCCAGGGGAGGATAAGAACCATGGGCCCAGATTTACCATAAGGGGAGGTGTTTTATACAGGGTCGGTCGGGATCCTCAGAGCGGAGAAGGAGTAGACCAACTAGTAGTACCCCAAGGGAAGAGACGGGAGGTACTCTCCTTAGCCCATGATTGTCCCATGGGAGGGCACATGGGAGAGGCATCCACTTTGGCACGTGTTCTACCAAGGTTTTATTGGCCAGGAATATACAGGGAGGTAAAGGATTATTGCCGTTCATGTAGACAATGCCAGTTAACCCAAGACAGGGGAAGACCAGGAGGAGAGATGCACCCCCTTCCCATAATTAAGGTACCCTTCGAGAGGATAGGTCTTGACTTGGTAGGCCCTTTGCCCAAAGGGAGGGGCAGATTTCAATACGTAATGGTTGTGCTTGACTATGCTACTCGGTACCCCGAGGCAGTCCCCCTAAGGTCTACCAAGGCCTCGGTACTAGCTAAAGAGCTTCTCAAAATATTTGCCAGGGTAGGGATACCGAAGGAGGTGCTGACGGACCAGGGAACCAATCTGATGGGGGAAGTTATGGGCGAGCTTTGGAAACAGTTGGGGGTGCGGCACATTCACACCAGTGTGTATCACCCCCAGTGTAACAGGCTCGTGGAAAGGTTCAACCAGACCCTCAAGAGAATGCTAAGGAAATTTGCTGTGGATGATCCTACAGGATGGCCACAGATCATAGACCTGTTATTGTTTGCAGTCAGGGAAGTCCCTCAGGCATCAACGGGATACTCTTCTTTCGAGTTGTTATTCGGGCGCCGCCCTAGGGGTATACTAGATTTGACCAGGGAAGAGTGGGAAGGAAAAACCCCCACCCTAAAACGACCAAAGACAATGAGTTTAGAGGGACTAAGAGACAGACTGAGAAGTTTAGTGACGTGGGCCAGGGACAATGTGCGGGCTTCCCAGATAGCTCAAGAGTCATGATATAACAGTAAAGTATCACCTAGGGAGTTCCAGAGTGGGGACAAGGTGTTACTGTTGCTTCCTTCCTCAGACACCAAGCTATTAGCCAGATGGCAAGGCCCCTATAAAGTTAAAAGGAGAGTGGGGCCTGTCAATTATGAAATAGAAACCCCTGACAGGACACAAACGTCCAAGATATACCATGTAAACCTCTTAAAGAGGTGGAGAGAAAGGGAGTCTGATGCCCTGATGGGGGTAGAGGAATTCGGTCCCCTCTTACCAACTCCCCAAAACCAGACTCAACAAGTGAGGGTAGGAGAAAACCTCACCGAAACCCAACGGCGAGATATTACTGAACTCCAAAAGGAGTTTGAATCAGTTTTCTTGGATAGGCCAGGAAAAACAGGGTTGGTGACTCACAAAATAACCCTGAGCGAAAATAAGGTGGTGAGATTAGCCCCCCGAAAATGGCCGAAGCATCTAGAAGAACAGCTAAGAAAGGAAGTAGAGGCTATGGAAAAGCTAGGAGTGATTGAGCCTTCTGTAAGTGAATGGCACAGTTACCCGGTGCTGGTACCTAAGCCGGACGGGGCAATTCGGGTATGCATTGATTTCCGTAAGGTGAATGAAGCCTCCCGGTTCGATGCATACCCCATGCCCCACATACAAGAGCTGCTAGAAAGGTTAGGGAAGGCTAAATATCTAACTACGTTAGATATGACCAAGGGGTATTGGCAAATACCCCTTGAGGCCAGCTCCAAAGAATATACAGCATTCTCCACTCCCCTTGGATTATATCACTTTACCCGTATGCCTTTCGGGTTACACGGGGCTGCCGCCACGTTTCAGCGGGTAGTAGACCGGCTATTACGGAAACACACAGACTATGCAGCAGCCTACATTGACAACGTGGTAATATATAGCTCGTCATGGGCTGAACACTTAGAACATCTCAAGGCAGTTCTGAGAGAGGTAGGGGAGGCAGGGTTAACCATCAACCCAGGAAAGTGCCAGGTAGGGAAGGAAGATATTCAGTTTCTAGGGTTCATAGTAGGAAAGGGAGAAGTGCGCCCAGTCCTGACTAAGGTACAAGCCATCTCAGATGTCCTGATCCCTCAGACAAGGAAAGACATTCAAAGATTTCTAGGTATGGTAGGGTACTATCGTGCCTTTATTCCACAGTTTTCTGAGTTAGCAGCCCCACTAACTGACCTGGTAAGAGGGAAGAGAACAGGAAAGTGGGAATGGGGACCAGAGTGCCAAAGGGCCTTTGAGCAATTGAAAGAAGCTCTTTGCACCAGCCCGGTTCTCCGAGCACCTGATTTTAAGAAACCATTTAAGGTGATTATGGATGCATCGGGGAGAGGGATGGGGGCTGTGTTAGTCCAAGACTTTGAAGGGAGGGAACATCCCATTTTTTACTTAAGTAAGAAGTTTACCCCATCAGAGACTCGGTATGCCACAATAGAAAGGGAGGCCTTAGCAGTGAAGTGGGCTCTCGAGACCCTCCGATACTACCTGTTGGGAGCCCCGTTCACATTGATTACAGATCACGCACCCCTCACCTGGCTGAACAGGATGAAGGACAGCAATGCACGCTTGACCCGCTGGTATTTGTCTCTACAACCTTTCAAGTTCGACGTCGTGCACAGGAAAGGGACTATGTTGACTAATGCAGACTTTCTGTCACGACAGACAACTGCAGGACCATCGGGTCAGGAGGACCCCGCTGCTCCCGTCTTATCGGGGGGGGGGGGTTGTCAGACGGACTGGGATGCATACCAGCGGTTCAACCTCGAGCCGATGGGGGTGTATATGGGGGAGAGCCTCCGAGTCTGGAGGAGACCGAATTACCCCCCCCCCTTGGACATAAAGGACTTCCCTGATGCGGTGGAGGTCTGGACAATGAAAGACATGGTGGAGATGTGGCGTACGGGCAGACGTGGCGGGCCTAGGAGAAGGGGGATAACAGTGAGACCTTCTACCCGCTGGTACGATCACGAGGGGGTCTCTTCATTGGTAGGGATTTGGCGGGAGGAGATGGGCGGGGAAGTAGAAGATATAAGGGAGCGAGAGGGGGAGGTGGAGGAGGTTCTTTGGCAGGAGGAGGTGCCGTGGAGGGAGAGGAGCACCTACAAAGCTTGGAGGGAGAACCCCTCAAATTTATCCTTGGAGACCCTATCCCTTGAGGCTCAAGAACAACGACTGGGGATCCAGATGGAAGGTCAGAAGCCCCATCCCCTGCTGAGACCAAGCTGACCTGTCAAAGAAGACAAAAGGAAAGATGGCGGGGAGAGAGCCACCTGCGGAGAGAAGAAAAGTGAGGCGTGAGTTGCGTTCCATTGGAAACAAACCGAGGGACAAAATATGGACACTTACCTGTTGCGGTGGTGGGGTTCTGTTATGGGACACTTGTTGATCATGTAACCTGTTAAAAGAAAAGAGTGTTAATAAGAGAAGAGCAGGAGAGAGAAAGAAAAGAGAAAGTAAAAGTGTTTGAACTTACCTTTTGAGTGGTTGTGTACCATGTATTCTCGGGAGGGAGATGAAGATGGGACACAGATCTCAGTCATCCTTGATGATCAGACCCCTGTTGGCAGACAGGTGGAAGCCAGGCGAAGGCAGACCCGTGACAGAAGGCTAAACAATAAAGCAGGGATATACATGGGAAACATACACTTCCAAATTAAGACATGAGCTTTAAAATAAGACATCCAACATTAATAGCAAGGAAAATGTTCAACCTTCAGCTGGTACTGATCACGCCTTGCAAGTACAGTGCTTTATAGTGATGTGAACCCCAAACATGCTGTGCAGACCCCCAAAACATAAGAAGCCATATTATGGGAGAAAAAGTTGCACTCTGTCTCTTATTTGCACTCTTATTTGCACTCTGTCTCCAAATCTTATTTTTATTCTATAGCAATAGGAAATTGAGAAGAAAAGTCAATACAGTTACAGTTTTTCACAGGAAAATGTGATTCATTAAAACAAGACAAGGAAATATTTAAATCCAATAGCAGAGAGGACTACTGCTTTATTATAACTTCCTAACGTTCACTTGGAACATTTCAATCAAGCAAACCTCAAACAATCCAGAAATAATCTTCCAGGAATTAACTATTACAGTGCTTCTTTCATACATCATGAAGCAATATATATACCATACATCATGTGCCAGTGCCACATGATGGGGGCATCTGCCTTTCACCCCTGGATGGTGCATTGAACATTGCACCACAACCACCAGTATTGAGAGTTCAAGGTCAGCCTTGGGCTGCAATCCTAAAGACATTTTCCCGGGAATAAGACCCATTGAACACACTGGAGTTTACTTCTGAGTAGACATGGTTAAGATGATGCCCCAATTCTGTTGGGCCTTGATATTAGCCCATCCAATGGCAGCAAGGTTGCCATATGTCCTGGAAAAATAGGGACAGCCCTGATTTTTAGTGATTGCGTTCACATACTGGCAAGTGTGACTAACAGCCCAATCCAGAGCAACTAATCTGTCCACATAAGAGCCCTTAGGTTGCCCTATCTAACACTAGGTTGGAGCAACTGCAAGATGCTCCAGCCCAGTTACTCTGAAGGAGGCTTAGGGCAGAGCAAGACAAGATAGGGTGCCCTAAGAGAGGTGGACCTGCTCTGCCCTAACTGGGGTAGCCTAAGCAGCTCAGGAGAGGCAAGTTGAGGGCATGTTTAGCATTGCCTAGGGCAGAGCAGTTACTCTGTATCCAAAGCCTGTTTCCAAGGCAGAAATGCCCTGTTCCAGCCCTCAGAGTTATACCACCTCAGGAGCAGGTATAGTAATGAGTAGACCCATCGGGGTCCATGATAAGGCCCGAGTAAGAATGGCAGTGCTGACCAAAAATCTGAGTTCTTGGCCAGCCTAGCTGCAACCCCTGCCTCTCAACCTCAGGATATGGAACAAACTACGGCTGCCCACAAACCTCAGGATACAGCAGGCCACTCCAAGAAGCCCCTTGTATTCACTGTAGAATGTACTGGCATCTCATCAGGGACTCCTTATAAGGCAGGCACCCAGTGGCGTCACCAGACTGGTGCGGCTGGTGTGGGCTGCATTGGGGATGCGCTCCGTATGGGGTGTGTGCCGGAGGAGTTTGACTGTCCTTTGGCAGGCCCCGGGTGTCAGCACCCCCATTCAGGCCTGCTCCAAGGCGGAGAATCAGCCAGAAGCTGACACTTGTCTGAGGAGCTGGTCTGAACGGCCATCTGAGATGCACTGCGCAGAAACACACTGAGCATGCCGAACAGCTTCAGAGGAGACTTCCTTAGAGCAGAAAAAGTCAGCGCCTCTGCACAGCCATTCGGCCTCACTCAGGAGGCGGAGCGGCAGCCGAATGGCTTCAGAAAGAGTACTGCACAGGCACCAACTCTGACGCCTGCACAGTCTCCCCCGAAGCCAAAAGGCTTCAGAAAAGTACTGCGCAGGTGTCAGAGATGGTGCCTGCGCAGTACTCTTTCTGAAGCCAGTTGGCTTCAGAAACAACTGCGCAGGCGCCAACTTTGGTGACTGTGTAGTCCAGGTGGGGGGGGGGGGGTGCACATCCCAGGGATGACGCACAGACTTCCGCACCAGGTGATGTGCAGAGTCATGTCACCACTGTAGGCACCACAGCTGTTCCTTGTTCAGTGTGATCTGAGGGGTGTCTCCTCAGGAGCAAGTCTTCCCCTTGTGTCAATTATTTAGCATGCTCTGGAGCAGTTAGGGCAGCCCAGGCTTCCTGACTCTCTGGATTCAGCATAACTTTCTGCTCTGGATACAGAATAGTTAGGAGAGTGCAGTTAGGTCAGAGCAGGCTCAATTTGCTCTGGATTGCAGCCAAAGGGTTCTGTCTTGATTGTGTGGAAGAGAATTATGGCAATCCTAAATGGCAGGCGTAGTCAATCCCTCATGCTACCTCTGAGTACACAAATCTTATCCCCAATGCAGCAAAAAGGAGTTGGGGCAAAAGACATTTCATTTCAGAAACATTCAGAAAGGCAAAACATTCAGAAAGATTCCCCCACGCATTCAGATAGATCTTCCCAAGCAGAATGCAGTCTCCATGACTTTAGTTTTCTTATATCCCTCACCTGAATTCATCATCACAAAGAATATGGCTCTTACTGGTCTTATTGGCTTGATCTCTAAATAGTAGCTTGTAACATGTTAATCACAGTTTCCCCCTGTTCTATGGCACAGGACCTTCTTCAGAACATAGCCATGGTTTCAACTCACATGGGAATTGCAACCATACATCCACTGCAATCCAAGGATTTATTTATGAAAAAGAAATTATCCAAGTTCTGGAGAATACAACACTGCGCATGCAGGTGCCTATTTAAAAGATTTTTTTCCTTAAGTAAAAATATTTATCATAAATTCATTTATTATAGAACTTCTCAGAACTACTCAGCAATTGTCTGTGTGTTTGTGTGTGTGTGTGTGTGTGAGAGAGAGAGTGAGAGAGAGAGAGAGAGAGTATATGCACAAACATTTTAAGGAAAATAAAATTGTTTTAAAGCGTGAAATTTGAAGAGGTTGTTCCTTTTGTGACTGAGACTCCCACTAAGAACTTATTTTCAGAAATTCAAACAGGAAGAGGGTGAAACAAGGTGCAATATATTTTGTCCCTATACTTTACATCAGGGCCTCCAAAGTTTTTGGCAGGAGGGCCGTCTATCTGACATAGTGTCGGCGGCCAGAAAACTAATTTGTATTTCAAATTTGAATAATTTACATAAATTTACATATAAGAATGTATTAGAGTAGATTACAAGGCTTGCCCAAAGGCCAGATTGGAGAGTCTCTTGTTCTCTGAACAAAATCAGGCTGTGCACCAAGATGACCAACTGCTACATTTTTCACAGAGAAGTAAGACAACCAGCACTTTCATGATATGTTTTGGAGATATGATGTGGCTAAATAATGGAAAATACCTGCTAATTTAAAGCATACAAATATCTGAGTGCTCTCCATGAAACTCCCTCTGAGAACGGAAAGAGCATTACTATCATGAAAAAGGCTTTCCTTTCGCTTGTGCCAGAGGCCTTTGTGCAAACAAAATGCTTTCATTCTCAGAGGGAGCTTCTGTTCACAGAGTGTGTTTCCGTTCATGAAAGCGTTTGTAACAGTGAATATGACCCATTAGTATCCAAACTTGCAAAGCAAATCTGAGTGCGATGTAATTTAGGGAGACACAGAAAATGTGTAAAGTGTCTAGTGAATGTGCCTTTGCCAACTATTGTCATCCTAAAGTAAACAAATAGTCCTTACACTTTGTAAAGGAAGTTAACAGCTGAGATTTTGAAAATTTACTTCATAGAAATTCACAGCAATGCTGACATTTTAAGGCATTTTCCCCATTGCATAGGAGTTTCCCTATTGCATATCCCCCCCCCCCATGTATAGGAGTTAAATTTCCATACATCACAACAATATTCATTGTGAACCAGCACTACCCACTTGAAGGCTTTCAGTTTATATTTTTCTTATCATACCCATACCCTAACCCTAACCCTAACAAGGTTAATAAAATCATAAAATTTACCAACCCGAGGATGATTTTGTTACCAGCAGTTATTTCTGTTGTTACATGGCACCATGCTTATACTATATACATTTAACCTTTACAGAGAAATGCCATCATGACATACAATATTTTGTGACTATTTGGCTCCACAATTCAAATCTTTTAATTTATATTTGTGTGAATGATACAGATTGGCTAAAAGTATTCCCCATCTAGTGAATGCTAAGTATTCTGCTGAAATGGTGACAGACCTTCTAAAAACACAGATTTACAGCCAAACCTAACCAATGCTTTTACAGCACACAGTGCTGTATCCGGAAGGGGAAAAGGAACAGCCTGTAGGGGCGCAATCCAGAACAAGTTCAGCCTGCTCTGCGCTAACTGCTCTCTCCTAACTATTCTGTATCCAGAACATAAAGTTATGCTGCATCCAGAGAGTCAGGAAGCCTGGGCTGCCCTAACTGCTCCAGAGCATGCTAAGTAATTGACACATGGGGAGGACTTGCTCCTGAGGAGACCCCCCTCAGATCACACTGAACAAGGAACAGCTGTGGTGTCTGCCTTATAAGAAAGCCCAGAAGTTCCTGACAACCAGTTACAGCTGCAGTTCCTCTAGTGGAGGGTGGATGTTTGGAGTGGCCTGCTGTATCCCCAGGTTAGTGGGCAGCCGTAGTTGTTCCATATCCTGAGGTTGAGAGGCAGGGGTTGCAGCTAGGCTGGCCAAGAACTCAGATTTTTGGTCAGCATTGCCATTCTTACTCAGGCCTTATCATGGACCCCTATGGGTCTACTCATTACTATACCTGCTCCTGAGGTGGTATAACTCTGAGGGCTGGAAGAGGGCATTTCTGCCTTGGAAACAGGCTCTGGATACAGAGTAACTGCTCTGCCCTAGGCAATGCTAATCATGCCCTCAACATGCTCTCCTGAACTGCTTAGGGCAGAGCAGTTAGGGCAGAGCAGGTCCACCTCTCTTAGGGCACCCTATGTTGCCTTGCTCTGCCCTAAGCCTCTTCCAGAGTAACTGGGCTGGAGCATCTTGCAGTTGCTCCACCCTAGTGATAGATAGGGCACCCTAAGGCCTCTTATGTGCAAGGAATAGTTGCTCTGGATTGGGCTGTAGGTTTCAATACAAGTGTGCCCCCCATATCAACAGGAGTTCTGTTTGGAACCACCATATTGAAGGAAAACTGTGGCTACAAGGAGATACCCCTACTCTTTGGAGGAAAAGGGATCTGGGCTCCCTTTGACGTCAGAGGGTTTTCTGAGACCCACACAGGGACCATGTAAGGAGGCCTCAGAATGGCTGAAAAGGCAAAAGAGGTGACTTCCACTTTTCAGTCAATAATCAGAAGTGATTTATTGGGAGGCCAAGTAAAAATCAGGTTTTTTCTGACTTTTTGGCCGTTCTGAAGCCCACAGTAGTTATGGTGGTTGAATGCAGACTCTGCAGGCCTCAGAAGACTCTGTGCCAAGACTCTGTGCCTAGACAGAGAGCCTAGATCCCCTCACCTCCAAAGGAGGTAATGTGGGGGTGTGCAAAGTAATATGGGGAGTGTGCAATTTATCCAATCCATGGATATGTGAAACAGCATATACTGGATCCATGTCTTACTTACGGAAAACAAACACCTCTAGATACTCTACAAACGAATCCTTACAAACACCTCTACAAACGAATCCTTCCCCACAGCCTCCTTCCTCCAAATTAAACAGCCCCCTTCCTCAGCCCCCTATGTCAGCCCATCTTTATAACTTCTTCCTTCCCATCCACAAAACAGAACCACACCTTGTTCTATCATTTCTGTCTTCATTGCTCTGCATGTCAGGTTGCTTTTAATCTTCCGAGCGATGAGGTAGAAGCCGGTGTAGAGACATCACTTTATCAGTGATCTGAGGTTTGGTTGTTCCAAGCATTCTTTCAGTGACTTGCACACAATGCCTGGTTGTCTCTCAGCTAACCTACAGAAAGAAAGGAATAAAAGAACAACGATAAGATAGAAAGCAGAGCGAGGGATAGGAAGGAGGGAGATAACAGAATAAAGGAAAGTCCTTAGTGCACTTCAACTTCTTTCAGATCTGCTGCACAAGATACTATTACAACTGTGCACCCACACAGTTAATAGGGAACAGTGGGAGAAGGTCACCCTAGTTAGTAGTCCCAGTCACCATAGGACTGGTCTTTCTAAGGGTATTCCAATGTTCTGCATTGTGCCAGGTTGACAGAAAAAGGAGAAAGAAATCCCTCTGCTCATCCACACACCATGCTGCTTCCACTAGGTCTCCAAACCTTTTAACCAGAGGGTCAAATCAAATATCTAAAACTTTTTCAAGGGTAGAGAAAAATAAATTTTAAACATAAAATTTAAAGAAATCTGTTAGATATGGAATATAAAAATGAATGAACTGACCCATATTTCCAGGTTTTGTCCAGGTACTAACACTAACCATAGAAATAAAGCACATGTCTAAGTGGACTACTTCTCCTCCACCCCACAAGCAGCTTATTTAAATGTACAGGAGTAACTATCCCAGAACCATCACATCACTGGAAGAAACTAGAACATCATCTGAGGACCAGAGTATCCTTCCTAACTCACAGAAAGCCTTCTGAGATCTTCATAGGTCACAAATATTACTTCAGGGTTTACAGGAAAACTAAAAAAAATAATGGTTTTATGCTTTAGAAGGCTGTCTGGGAACAGGGGTGGTAGGATTCAGTTCCCAGGCCCTCAGAAACCCTATGGAGGTGACCAGAACACAATGTCACTCATGTTCAATCAGGTTTGCCAGAGGCTGGTCAAGGGACCAGAGGCTAGCCTTGGGCCAGATAAAGGCTTGCTACGGGCCACTTCTGGCTCCTAGGTTGAGGTTTGGAGACCCTTGCATTAGAAAAGCACTTTGAGGTTGTGTACACCTGGCACCCCTTGACACCCCTTCCCCAGCAGCAAAACCAAGCAGCAACATGTAGCAAACAACAGTTGGAGGTTCAGTGGCGTGTGGTTTGCGTCCACTTGAAAAAGCCCTCCCGTCCACTCTGAACCTCTTATCGTCGTGTGTTGCATTGCGGCAGGCCTACCAACCTGGATGTGACTTACTATAAACAAACAAACACAGATGTAAAAAACAAATACACCTTACTAGTTCAAACCTATTTTATTCTTTTTATGGGAAGTGAGGCTACCTCCTAGAACAATTTAATCAGATCGGGAACATTTTGATGGCCTTGCATTCCTCTTTGCCATATCTAAACACAAGCCAAGGCATGTTTGCTTACTTGCAAGTAAATGCAAATAGCTAGTATAGAGCACAATCCTAACCATGTCTACTGAAAAGTAAGCTCCGTTGTGTTCAATGGTCTTAAGCCCAGGAAAATGTCTATAGGATTGCCGCCTTACCCTACAATCCAGAGTAACTACAGGAGCACGTAAGAGACATTACGTGTACCTGTAGTTATTGCACCACCTAGTGAAAACCTATGGGAAACTCATATTGCAATCCAGAGCAAATTGTTCTTACACCAGTGCAAGGATTCCCCATAGTTACTCTGGATTGCGCCCATAGTTTCACTTTTCATATGGTTCACTTGCTAGCTTATATAGAGACTTCTTTCTTGGGTGTTTTTGAGGAGCTACGTTAATCTAATCAGCCATTGGAGTTGGATTAGTCTCAGTCTGCCCTTTGCAATGGATTATGGCAAGTTTTCCTACTTATGAGTAAACATGTGATATGGCTCACTTTCCATAGGGTTCCATGCATTTTGTTTCTATTGCATTTTTGTTTTTCACTTTTTTGGCTGTAGATTGTGACAGATATTTTACTTCAGTTCCTTTCATTGCATTCTGATATAAATTACACGTTCAATCTTATATAGCACAATGAGGATATTATTTCTGAGAATTACAATTTTGGTCATTAGTGATGTCACATCACCCCACTGGGCACATCATCCAGTACAGGCTACACCCCCAACTCCTGCACATCCTAGTGAAGCCACTGCTCTTCAAAGGTCTTTTCCAAGCTTGAGTTTGAAATACTAGAATATTTATATATATTCTATGAATATAATAATACTAGAATATTAATGACAGATGGACTCTTCTTTAACACCACCTAAATGAACCTTTTAAAAATCTAATGTTGTTAGGAACGCTGTATCTCATTCTGGTATAAACCAGTGGAGTTTTAAAATCCTATGCCTTATTTGGCCCAGGTATGTTGATCTTCTTTTGCCCTGAGACACATGTGACTATGCAGTGAGAGGAATGGGAACAAGAGCACAATCCTAACCAAAGCAAGCAACATTGTGTTCAGTGGGTCTTACTCTTAGGAAAGTGTCTTTAGAATTGCAGCACAAGTGCTCATAATTCAGCAACCCCCAATTGCTTCCTACTCTTTATTTGGATACAAGAGTAGCAAGTGGGTGAGTATACACTATCTTCACCGCACAAGTGGGCTGATGCCGGTTCTGACCGGTTCTGTAGAGGTGGTTGTTAATTAGGGGCTGACGTTAGCAAACCGGTTGTTAATTGGGGGCCATCATCTTTAAATTGCATGCAAGTGTGTTTGCATTTCTCTTAAAGGGCCTCTGGAAGCTCTCCTCCCTCCTCCCCTTCTGAGCCTCCCTCCCCTTCTCTCCCCCCACCTTTCCTCCCTAAGGTTATTTTTAATTTTAAAATACAAGCAGTCTGTTCCTTTTACCATTGCAGCACATTCAGACTCTGGGGGGTGTTTGGATCACAGAACTGGGGGGTGTTTGGATCAGTGTTAGTTCCATGCTTTAAAGTCAGGGTTAGTAAATTCTTAATGCCCCAAACCTTTGAATGAGGCTATTCAGGAATCCTGACTTTGCTAAATACCTTATTTTGATTAAAAACCTTATTTCTAGCAAGTTTTCAGAAGTTATTTCGTGGTGCAGTTTGCAAAGCATGCTGGGTACTCACATGCAAATGAGCAGCCTCTCTGCAGATGCTTTTTTTTGAATCAGGCATTTGATGGGCAGCTTTACTAAGAGGTCCTTGGGAGGGAATAGAGAGGCCGGCATACAAACCTCTGGGAGGCTGAGGTGAGTAATTAGCAACAAGCCTTCCTGCCTGCCTCCCTCCTTCCCTGGTTGCCTTTGCAGCCCAGTACTAGGCATGGAGAACTACTTAGTACTACCCAGTTCTACTCAGGAGTAAGCCACACTGTATAGTAGAGGACTACAGCCTGTGGCCACAATCCTAGCCACACTTTCCTGGGAGCAATTCCCATTGACTATCATGGGATTTCCTTCTGAGTACCATAGGATTTGAGGCTACTTTCCCATCCAGACTTTCCTGAGAGTAAGCCCACTGACTATAATGGGACTTACTTCTGAGGAGATTGGCAGAGGATTGGATCTCTCCCTCCAGCCCAGTCTACTTTCCTGAGAGAAAGCTCACTGTCTATAATGGGATTTTCTACTGAGTAGACATGATTAGGACTGAGCTCTGAGGCTGCAATCATATCCACACTTACATGGGAGTAAGCCCCACTGACTAGAATGAGAGTTACTTCTAAGTAAGCCTGCATAGGATTGGACTGTAAGGCTAAAATCCTGACCACACAGTTTTGGGAGTAAGTCCCATTGACTTGAATGGTACTTACTTCTGAGTAGACACTGTTAGGATTGGGCTCAGGCTGCAATCCTATCCACACTGTAGACCTTTTGCTCCCCCCAAGAGATCTCCCCACCTCATCCTGCCCCTCTGAGAAATCTCTCCACCTGAGATTGAGGGCAGGAAGTATGGGGGGTACCTGAAGAAATAGCCCCAGTTCCCATCCTGCCCCCCAGGAGCCCACTCCACTGCCTACTCTGAAGTAAATCCTATCCTAGCCCCATCCTAGTCAATGGAGCTTACTCCCAGGTAGGTGTGGAAAGGATGGCAGCATCAGAGCCCAATTTTTTGCATGCCTCCTCAGAAGCAAGTACTGAGTGACCATATGTCCTCCTTTCCCAGGACAGGTCCTCTTTTTACTCCTCCTTTTCCTTATGAGCAGGCAACATAGAGTCTTCTTATTATCCATACTTTTTTCCAGGACCACAATAAATCTTCATTGTCCTCCTTTTCCTTATAAGCAGGCAGCATGCAGTGCCCATCCTGCACCTCCAGGAGCCCAGCCCACTGCCTACTCTGAAGTAAATCCTATTAAAGTCAGTAGGTTTTACTCCCCTGTGAGCATAGGAGTGTAGCCTCAAAGCCCAATCACTGTCTACTCAGAAGTAAGTTCCATTATAATAGTGAAGTTTACTCCCTGGAAAGAAGCTGGTTTCTAAGAGCTTGTAATCCTATGCCTGACTACTCAAAAGTTAATCCCATTTCAATCTATGAAGCTTACTCCCAGGAAAGTGTGCAGAGGAGTGCAGCATTAGAGCCCAATCCTATTCTTGGCTACTCAGAAGTAAGTCCCATTAGAGTCTGTGGAGCTTACTCTCAGAAAAGTGAATAGGATTGCAGCCAGAGGCTGGTTACTAAGAGCTCAGTCCTTTGCTTGACTACTCAGAAGTCCTATTATATTCAATGAAGCTTACTTACAGGAAAGTGTGGACAGGATTGTAGCCTTAAGTAGTGGCTTAGAGGCAAACCTCAGCCTGTAGAGGGGACACCACAGACTCTGGTCCTAAACTGTAGATCAGTGTTTCTCAACCAGTGGTATGAGTACCACCAGTGGAACTTGTGGTAGTGTCTGCTGTATTAGGCACCTGGATGCAAGTGTCACATGTGCTCCCTGAGGCAGCTGGTGGGCTGCTGTGTGATTCAGGAGCTGGACTAGATGGGTCTTTGGTGTGATCCAGTGGAGGCTTTTCTTATGCTTTTATGTTCTTAATTGTGGCACACATTCCCCCTGAGAGCATAACAAAGTGTAATGCATAGGAATAAATTACACAGAACCCAGGAGCTTAGTACTGATTGATGCCGTCACAAGTGATACAATTTTTTCGGTAAACTAAGGGTTAAGGTGGCATGTCCTCCCCCGCCCCGCCCCCTGACCCTGGCCCTGCCCCCTGACCCAGCCTGGCCCCGCCCACTTCTGGAGAACCGGTTGTTAGGGCAGGCTGGGCCCACCACTGTCTTCACCCTATGTTCATCCAAAGCTGGTGTTAGTACATCTTTGTGTCTATGAATAATCACTGTCATCTCTCTATAATATGTCATCCTTTATTAAAATACAGATACAGTGGCGCCTCATGTAACAAGTGCCTCACATAAAGTATGTTCCACATAACAAACAAAAAATTCTCTAGGATTCTGCTTCATGTAACAAACTGTGCATCATGTAACAAACACACTCATTGGCCCCATTGTGTTATATGGGTCTTACTCCCAGGAAAGTGTCTTGGATTGCAGCCTCCTAACCATGTCTACCCAGAAGTGAGCCCCATTGTGTTACATGGGTCTTACTCCCAGGAAAGTGTCTTTAGGATTGCAGCCTAAGTAGACTTCATAGGATCATACACATTGAATGTATGTTTTGAATTCAATTCCAGTGTTTTGTCATCATTTTTACATCCCGTTAATATTTTTATATGAATTTTTTTTGGGTTCCGCAATGTGGAACCAATTATCTGAGTTTCCATTATTTCCTATGAGAAAATCCACTTCACGTAAAGAACATTTCACATAACAAACATGTCTGGAACAAATTAAATTTGTTATGTGAGGCGCCACTGTATTTTAAACTGATCCATCCTATGACTCTCTAGGGCATTTTAGAGGAATAGCTGTGTATCTATTTATTCGTATAGCAAAATGTAGCAGCATTACATAAAATTTAAACATATAAAGGATATGAAAAATTACTAAGTGACTGGACCTATGGCCAAATATCATTTAACCATTGGACAGCAGTACCCTTAAGTTGGTGTAATACCTGCAGGAAACCAAAGTACCTTCAAAGAAGCCGTTCTATTGCAATATGATGTAAGGTTTGTGGCACATTCATGCTGTAATAATTAGGATTATCAATCAGCCTCCACTTGCATTTCCAGTGTTGGCACCAACCATGGTTAGTGCAAATCCGATTAAGTGCTATCCAGTTCTTCCTTGGAAGATCAAAGACCAAACTATAGGGACGCTATACTGGACACAATGTGTTGGAAGTTGCCCATACTTGGTGCCATGCTGCCTCAATATCAAAATATCAAAACGTCCCAATTTCCACAATGGATTCTAAGTCTAAATGTTTTGTTATGAATACAGCTGGTTTGCCTCACATATCTGTCAATCCCTTTTTAAGGCAAGTGGTCTTCTACGATGTGTAAGTGATAAAGAGCACAATCCTAACCATGTCTACTCAGATGTAAGCCCCATTGTATTCAGTGGGTCTTACTCCCAGGTAAGTGTCTTTAGGATTGCAGCCATAGACTGGAAACCATTTGGCTGGTGATTAAAATGGCCCCAGATATTAAGCAGAGTGTGATGTAAACTAGCCTCCTTATAGTGCACTCCGAGCTACGTGACTTTTTACAACTTGTTATGGCCAAATAGTCTACAGATGTTGGCTGCTGGACCTCAGAAGGATCTCCCAGAAAGAGGAAGCGGCATGAATATAGGAAATAAAAACATTTTTAAAATGTCTTTTCAGCTCTTTTCAGAGCCAACTAACAAAGGACATGGGAGATACCCTGAACATTGTATAACTGGCTGCAATCCTAAACACACTTTCCTGGGAGTAATACCCATTGAACACAATAGGCTTTTGAGTAGACATGATTAGGATTGGGGTCTAAATGTGGAAAGTGTGAACAGGTCTAAAGTTGACTATTTACCAGAATCAGGCTAATAGCTATAAGTAACAGAAAGGACCTTAAATAAATTTATTTCCATATAAATATTTCATGACTACAGTTTATTAAAACCATCAGGAGGCAGATACATAGGAAAAAAACCTGAAAAGAGCACAGTGAATTTGCAACAGGAAATGGAACAAGCTGATTTCCTAATGAACCTAAAAGCATGTGAGATAAGCATTACTGACACATCACATTTAGTGACCACAAGCGATTCCATAGTAATACTAATTAACTACATAGGAGGATAAGAAACCCGTGTCAGAATCCAAACACTGTGATATTAACAGCCAATGCTAAGCATCACTT
This sequence comes from Cryptoblepharus egeriae, assembly GCA_030015325.1. Taxonomy (NCBI): domain Eukaryota; kingdom Metazoa; phylum Chordata; class Lepidosauria; order Squamata; family Scincidae; genus Cryptoblepharus; species Cryptoblepharus egeriae. The sequence continues at coordinate 84,256,802 of JAREYC010000001.1, read as the reverse complement.
TTGCGAACTAAACCACACTGAAATAAATGAGACCTATTCCCGCATAAGAATGTATTGTATATGATTACAGTTTTATTCAAAACGCTAACTCTCGAGTTTTCTCAGTCTAGTATCCACTGAAGTATTTTTGATGGAGGATTGTTATATTAAGGTCTGCAAGAGGCTTAGAAAATTGGCCTGAAAATTCTAGAAATGCAACTGTCCACTTTAAATAGTATGGAGCATACACTTTATAGGCTCTCCACAGATATGTGATAAATATTAGCCTCCATCATCATAGGGCACAATCCAGAGTAACTACAAGGAGTCCTTGCTCCGACATAAGAATAATTTACTCTGGATTGCAATATGAATTTCCCATAGGTTTTCACTAGGTGGTGCCATAACTACGTCAACGTAAATATCTCTTACATGCTCCAGTAGTTACTCTGGATTGGATAGTCTGCTGTCCTTCATTTTTTTTCATAGTTAGATTTGCAAAGATCTTTGGCACATGCATATTTATCAATTACGCCTCTGAAAATTTGGGTGCATGACTCTAAGTTTTAAAGATGCATTAGATCATGTTTGACCAATTTTGGCTTTTTTTTCTACTCCTGGGAAACCTTCTTAAAGTGTTTACACATGCCTTTCCTATCAGGCACATAACCTTGGGGCAAGGAGAAATAATCAGCCCAGTGTCAGACTTGAATTTAAAAAATGGCTGAGTTAAAAGAAGACATCCTGAACTTGCAGAAAGATTTCCTGTGGTTGAAGCAGCCAACTATGGTTCCTGTTGATGCTTATAATTAAGTCAGATGAATAGAAAGCATTGAACTGAAACCATTTTGCAGTTGGTTGCAATAAATTACTGTCAAACAGATAAGAGTTACCTGAGAGTTAACCGTCAAACAGGTTACTGTCAAACAGGAACAAGGAAAAAGGTGTCACCTCAGACCGTTTATCTATCATCTCTGCATAAGGTGTTGCCCAAGAATCTATGACAGCTATGAGATAAGTGTGCAAAACAGTATGAACCTTATTGTAGTCTCTCAATATTGGGCATTCATTTGCAGTCCTTGCACAAGTACCTTCAGACAATTACAAAAGGCCACCTTTCTCGGAACAGCGTGCACACCATGGCAATATTTGTAGAGACAACATACATACAAATAATAAGGAAGTCCTCAATAATAAGTGAATTTATACAAAATTCAGTCAAAAATAACGTGAATGAGTGAAAATAGATACTACTGTTAATAAAGTACTTTTTCTTTAACGTGTTTGATGTAGTCCTTTTTCAGTGAGAGACCTTGTCATCTCTAGTTATGAAGGCATCCATAGTGTTACCCTGAACTGATCTGCTCGCGCTGGTGAATTGACTTGAACTTTCAGGGTAAGAATAACCAAGTGGATCTCCAAACCAAAACTAATCTGGTCTATGATCCCCAGGACATTCTCAATCCACAAATTCTTTAGCTGCTTTCATCCAAGCTGAGACATTGGAAAATATTCTTTAAACTCCTGTCCTACCGTGTCAAGTGAGACTTTGGCAGAGCTCCTGTCCTTGCAATCTACCCCCCTTCTCCACGTACTCAGGGAAAAAAGGTAGTAAGTAGCCTAAAAGAAGGGCTCCTCCAAAACCACGCTGGGGCAGAAAGGGAGCAAAAAAATTTATGTTTGTTCTTCAGTCTTGGCTGATGTAGGAATGAGTCAGTAGGTGGATACCTACAGTCAGTAGGTAGATACAGCTGAAAGCTGTCTTTCCTGAAAATCTGGCCACTGTAAAAATGAATTTCTCATATTAAGATCACATGGAACATAGCTCAGTATAATGACTACTGGGATCTGGGTAAAGTTGTGTTGCCATAGGTTTTCTTTTTTAAAACCAGGATGTCGGAAAGTAGCCTTGATCAAGGAAAATGTTGACCACAAGTACTACTTGCCCTACAATCCAGAGTAACTATGGGAAGATGTAAGAGGCACTTACTCTGGATTGCTCTATGCATTGCCCATAGATGGCACCATAACTACGTCGGTGTAAAAAGTCCTGTAGTTACTCTGGATTGTAGCTTTTCTTATATAGAGCTCTACTGCATATAGCCCTTAGGACATACTTGCCTTTAATGTCCTGTGGGTGCAAGAGTAGGAGTTAAATGCAGATTCTATTCTACAACAACAATTAGGACTACAGGACCAGACCATGTCTGGATTAACAAAATATGGAATGTAAATGATGTTTTATAGTTTTCTGAAAAAGGTCTTCCTTACAAATAGAAGAACATAAGGCAGGTCAGTAAGATTTTTCTCAATTATTTAACATTTTAGAGTTCCATTTTAGTTTCCATGAATTAACATTTTCCCCTGGCATCTCAGATCCCCCTGATTCTGACTTGTGGATCACACTCTTGCACATACATCCCAAATAAGGAACAATTTACTCAGTTCCAAACAACGAAAATTCAAGACCCAAAACAATTTTTTTCAGCGCATGACACAAAAAACATGTGTTTTTTTCTCTTCTAAAAATGAAATTGAAATCCAGTGTGGGAACATGGATTTGGAAACATGGAAACAATGTTTTCCTTAACATGAGAAACATTTTATGGCCTTGGCATAAGAACAAAAGAACTGTCTTTCTGAATGTGAACAAGGTATTATTATTATTATTATTATTATTATTATTATTATTATTATTATTATTATTATTATTATTATTATTGAAAATCAAACATAAATGCACAGCAAACAATTTCATGCTGGTTTCATTCACTTCACCATTCAGACCCTTCCCAAGAGTCTACGACTGTGTGATGTAGCGGCGTATAATTCATGCTGATCCAGAAGAGCGGCTTTCTGCAGTTGGCAGAGTGATATTTTGTCAATGCCAATAGTTTTCAGGTGTCTGCAAAGGTCTTTGGGCACTGCACCCAGTGTGCCAATTACCACTGGAACCACCTGCACTGGTTTACACCAGATACGCTGTAATTCAATTCTTAGATCTTGGTAGTGCGAGATCTTTTCCAGTTGTTTCTCCTCAATTCTGCTGTCACCTAGTATGGTGATGATGATGATGATGATGATGATGATGATGATGATGATGATAGCACTTTTCAAGCAAAATTCACACAGTGGTTTACAGAGAAAATAAAATAACCAAATGGTTCCCTGTCCAAAAATCACTCACAACTAAAAAACAAAATTAGCAGCTGCTAGGAAAAAAAAATACACAGTACTAGTGTTTATCTAGTGGAGGATTCAAATGCCAGCAGTGATCGGGTGCTGGAAATCTGTCAAGCAGAAAACATAAAGGCAACATATTCTTTCCTATCTTTGAACTCAGTCTGCAATATTCAGATAAAAGCTACCTATGAACCATGGTCTAATATAGGGAGCATTTTGGCAGCACAATCCAGAGCAACTAATCTGTCCACATAAGTTCCCTTGGGTTGCCCTATCTATCACTAGAGTGGAGCAAATGGAGGATGCTCCACCCTAGTTACTCTGGAAAAGGCTTAGGGCAGAGCAAGGCAACATAGGGTGCCCTAAGAGAGGTGGACCTGCTCTGCCCTTTCTGCTCTGCCCTAGGCAGTTCAGGAGAGGCATGTTGAGGGCATGTTTAGCATTGCCTAGGGCAGAGCAGTTACTCTGTATCCAAAGCCTGTTTCCAAGGCAGAAATGCCCTCTTCCAGTTCCTCAGAGATCTACCACCTCAGGAGCAGGTATAGTAATGAGTAGACCCATAGGGGTCCATGATAAGGCCCAAGTAAGAATGGCAGCGTTGACCAAAAATCTCAATTCTTGGCCAGCCTAGCTCCAACCCCTGCCTCTCAACCTCAGGATATGGAACAAATTACGGCAGCCCACAAACCTCAGGATACAGCAGGCCACTCCATGAAGCCCCTTCTATTCACTGTAGAATGTGCTGGCATCTCATCAGGGACTCCTTATAAGGCAGGCACCCAGTGGTGTCACCAGACTGGTGCGGCCGGTGTGGGCTGCGTTGGTTGATGCGCTCCGTATGGGATGATGCATTGGAGGAGTTTGACTGTCCTTTGGCAGGCCCCAGGCATCAGCACATCCATTCAGGCCTGCTCCAAGGTGGAGGAGCAGCCAGAAGCTGCCACTTGTCCTCGGAGCTGGCCCAAACGGCCAGCTGAGATGCACTGTGCAGAAACCCATTGAGCATGCCGAACAACTTCAGAGGAGACTTCCTTAGAGTGGAGGAAGCCCCTCTGCACGGCCATTCGGCTTCACTCAGGAAGCGGAGCGGCAGCCGAATGACTTCAGAAAGAGTACTGCACAGGCACCAACTCTGACGCCTGCAGAGTCTCCTCTGAAGCCGAAAGGCTTCAGAAAAGTACTGCCTTTTGGCTTCAGAAATAAAAGTACTGCCACTTGGCCTCGGAAACAGTTGTTGCGCCGTCCAGGTGGGGGGGGGGTGCGTGCATTCCAGGGGTGACACACAGACTTCTGCACCAGGTGATGCACAGAGTTGTGTCACCACTGTAGGCACCACAGCTGTTCCTTGTTCAGTGTGATCTGAGGGGTGTCTCCTAAGGAGCAAGTCCTCCTCATGTGTCAATTACTTAGCATGCTCTGGAGCAGTTAGGGCAGCCCAGGCTTCCTGACTCTCTGGATGCAGCATAACTTTCTGCTCTGGATACAGAATAATTAGGAGACAGCAGTTAGGGCAGAGCAGGCTGAACTTGCTCTGGATTGTGCCCTTAATTTCTCTGTTTGACACAGTGGTAGGAAGCTTGCATTTTTAGAGGTGAAAAAAATAGAGGTGAAAGAGTGATTGGACACAATGTTCCTTCCTACCTGGTATGTTCATGGACCAATCTATTTATCATGATCTGTGGACTGGCTGAACCTAGTTACTATTATAGTCACTTTTTTATTTTAAAACCTGGTCACTATTAAATATTAAAACATCACTAAGAATTTATTTATAAAACAACATTAGGAATCTTGTTTTATTTCCACTCCTCATTTCACTTTCTCTTAATATACAATCAGTGCTCTTTTTTTTTGGGGGGGGGGGGAAGGTGCCAATACCCATCATAGGTCATCCCCATATAACTAATTATTAATTACCTGCTGTGGATGGGGCAGATGAAGAAAGGTGCCAGGACCAAGTAACCAGAAAAAGCCCTGTATATAATTACTGTGAAAAGCAGATCCAATGCTTTCACTTCAGTAAGACTATCATTCTTACCCACTACTTCAAAATCCCCTTCCTGATGAGTCATAATGGCCATTGCCTCCTGTTCTCAAAGAATAAACCACATCCTCTACTACAGACCTTCTATATGACCTTTTAGGGTTGCCATAAGTCCCCCAAAACAGGGACAATCCCGAGTTTGGGGACTGTGTTCGCATACTGGCAAATGGGACTTACGGTCCTGTCCTGTTTTTGTGGATGAGAATTATGGCAACCCTAATTGTTAGACTCTAACATTAGATCCTTGAAGGAGGCCTAAAATTATAGGAAAGTGCTAAACAGCAGAGAAATTGTCAGCCCAATTCTAATCCTGTCTACTGAGAAGTCCCACTGTAGTGAATGAGGCTTACTCTCAGGAAGGTAGGTATTGGATTGCAATTTAAGAATGGCAAGTCCTTCTTGTGCCTGGTGGAAGAAAAAAAAAGTGGTTCAGAATATGTGCAGTGTAGAATTTACTATTACACTGTACCTATCCCTATATCTAGGTTGTGGTGGGCAGATTTTGGCACTGATCCCAGAGCAATTTGCAGTAGATTGGCAAGGGTTTCTGATTCCTTCTTGTTTCACAAGAACAACAAAAAGGTATCCAGGTCCATGGATAAGATGGAACAGTTCCTTGGTTTTGAAGTAGTACTTCAAGATTAAGTGAAATGGAACAGAGAAAATCAGGAGTGGACTTGAACTTTTATGTGCAGATATCCCAAAGGAAGCATGCAGTACAGTGCTTACGATCCCTTGATCAGTACTTCTGACTTTCCCCTTTCCATCCTGATCCTGCCCACTATTTTTTCATGGCTCCAAAAACTGGATCTTGGGGCTCTGGTAAAATCTAATCATACAAGGCTGCAATCCTATGCATGCTTTGAACTCAGTAGGACTGAGTAGGGCTGTAAGGTTGAACTAAATGGGACTTCTCTTGCATAGGATTGTTCTGTGTATATGGTTTATTCCCTCCTTTTTGTCCTCACAACAACCCTATGAGGTAGGTGAGGCTGAGAGAGTGAGTCAGGTCACACCAGAAACTTCATCCCTCAGTGGGACAATTACATCTCCATCTTCCAGGTCTAAGGCTGCAATCCTAAAGACACTTTCCTGGGAGTAAGGTCCATTGAACCCAATGAGGCTTACTTTTGCGTAGACACAGTTACAATTGTGCTCAAAAACCACTAATATACTGTATATTGCTTTCAAGTAGGTGATTTAAACTTTAGGATGACATTTAAGGCTGCAATCCTAAAGGCACTTTCCTAGGAGTAAGACCCATTGAACACAATGGGGCTTACTTTTGAGTAGACATGATTAGGACTGTGCTCTAAGACTCTCCCCAGCTTCTACTTCATCAGTCATCTTCATTGTTCTCCTTTTTCTTGAGAGCAAGCAGCCTGTAGTCTTCTTGTAATTAATAAATTACGTATATTAAATTATATGCAGTAGTTTTTAATTTAAAAATAAGTGTTTTTAAGTGATTTAATTTTAAGTGTTTAAATAAGTGATTATATTTTTTAAAAAATAAGTGATGCAGCCTATAAGTGATAGGCTGCAATCCTCACCATGTTTACTCAAAGGTGAGTCCCATTGTGTTCAGTGGATCTTATTCCCAGGAAAGTGTATCCTGGGAGTAAGTGCTATTGAACACAATGGTACTTACCTCTGAGTAGATATGCTTAGGATCGCACTGTTGGTGTTTAACTTAACCACATAAAAGGGGGACCAGATGTCATAACAGCAAAAGAGGACAAGTCCTCTCCAAAATGTAGGACATGTGAGAATATAAACTGAAAACATTCATATATTGCTTTGTGTGGTCAATTTAAACACTTTATTATTACTAAAATAAAAACTAATCAATACGATTTATGAGTTACAATAAGGCTGCATACTGCCTGCTCACAAGGAAAAGGAGGACAAGGAAGACTTTTTCCAGGTCACAAGGCTGAAAAAGTGGACGTGTCCCAGAAAAAGGGACTTGGTGCTTCTCTTGCATACTATAGTACTTATTATTAAAATTAAAGCTATGACTGTATATTTAATAAAATACATAAATTTATTAATTGCAAGAATGCTAAATCAGGTTGCCTGTTCACCAAGAAAAGGAGGACTGTGAAGATTTTTTTGTCGGGCACAAGGCTAAAAAGGAGGACGTGTCCTGAAAAAAAGAGGACAGATGGTCACAAGGAAAAGGAGGACAGTGAAGATTTTTTGTTGGACACAAGGCTAAAAAGGAGGTCTTGTCCTGGAAAAAGAGGACAGATGGTCACAAGGAAAAGGAGGACAGTGAAATTTTTTTTTTTTCCAGGACAGAAGGTTAAGAAAGAGGACGTGTCCTGGAAAAAGGGACTTGGTGCTGCTCTTGCATAATCCTGCCTTCCCCTCCTGGGCTGTGCCCATTGCCACTCCTCCTGCTGCTGGTGGTGGTGCTGGTGCCAGAGGCTCTTCCCTTTGGACCCCCAGCCTGGAGGGCGGCTTTTGCCCCGCAGCCTGCTAATGTTTAACCGGGAGGAGCTGCAGGCGGAGGGGCGGGCAGGGGGAGCCTCTCCAGGGCAGGGGCTGCGCCTGCCACTCCTCTCCCGCCAGCGCTCCCTGCAAGCCTCAGGGGCTCTCCAGATCCCCAGGATGAAGGTCAGTGCAGGGGGCTGCAGGGGCACCACATGTCCTCTTTTCCCACCACATGTCCTCTTTTTCAGCCATCTGTCCTGGAAAAAGTTCTTCCTTGTCAGTGTCAGTCCTCTTTTTTCCAGGACATGTCATCTTTCTTAGCTTTCTGTCCTGGAAAAAAGTCTTCATTTTCCTCCTTTTCCTTGTGACCATCTGTCCTGTTTTACCAGGACAAGTCCCCTTTTTTTAGTCTTGTGTCCTACAAAAAAATCTTCACTGTCCTCCTTTCCCTTGTGACCATCTGTCCTCTTTTTCCAGGACAAGAACTCCCTTTTAGCCTTGTCTCCTACAAAAAATCTTCACTGCCCTCCTTTCCCTTGTGACCATCTGTCCTCTTTTTCCAGGACAAGAACTCCCTTTTAGCCTTGTCTCCTACAAAAATCTTCACTGCCCTCCTTTCCCTTGTGACCATCTGTCCTCTTTTTCCAGGGCAAGTCCTCCTTTTTAGCCTTGTCTCCTACAAAAAATCTTCACTGCCCTCCTTTCCCTTGTGACCATCTGTCCTCTTTTTCCAGGACAAGAACTCCCTTTTAGCCTTGTCTCCTACAAAAAATCTTCACTGCCCTCCTTTCCCTTGTGACCATCTGTCCTCTTTTTCCAGGACAAGAACTCCCTTTTAGCCTTGTCTCCTACAAAAAATCTTCACTGCCCTCCTTTCCCTTGTGACCATCTGTCCTCTTTTTCCAGGACAAGAACTCCCTTTTAGCCTTGTCTCCTACAAAAAATCTTCACTGCCCTCCTTTCCCTTGTGACCATCTGTCCTCTTTTTCCAGGACAAGTCCTCCTTTTTAGCCTTATTTCCTACAAAAAAATCTTCACTGCCCTCCTTTCCCTTGTGACCATCTGTCCTCTTTTTCCAGGACAAGTCCTCCTTTTTAGCCTTGTCTCCTACAAAAAATCTTCACTGTCCTCCTTTCCCTTGGGACCATCTGTCCTCTTTTTCCAGGACAAGTCCTCCTTTTAAAAAATCTTCACTGTCCTGCTTTTCCTTGTGAACAGGCAGCATGCCTTAGCATTCTTGCAAGTAATAAATTTATGTATTAAATTATATATACAGTGATAGCTTTAATTAAATTGTATATACAGATATAGCTTTAATTTTAATAATAAGTACTATAGTACTTAAATTAACCTCATGAAAACGAGAGAGAGAGAGAGCATATATATAGCATATATACTCCTTTAGCGTATATATAGAGGATAATACAAACACACCACCCATGGAGGGTGAGAAAATAAATTATATATATAAAGGTGCAATCCTAACAATATCTACTCAAAATAAGCCCCATTTTATGTTCAATTGATCTTACTCCCAGGAAAGTGACTTTAGGATTGCAGCCTTAGAATCCTAACCATGTCTACTCAAAAATAAGCCCCATTGTGTTCAGTGGATCTTACTCCCAGGAAAGTTTCTTTAGGATTGCAGCCAAAATTTAATAGAAATGTTTGCTTGTCTTACAAAACGCTCTCAGTGCAAATTATTCAAACTCTTGATCTGACCAAAGATTTGAATTGCAGGAGCAGATTTAGAGCCTGAGCCTAACCAGGTCTACTTGGGAGTCAGCCCAAGTAATAGTTAATGGGGCTAAGGCTGCAATCCTAAAGACACTTCCCTGGGAGTAAGACCCACTGAACACAGTGGGCGTTACTTTTGAGTAAACATGGTTAAGATTGTGCTCTTCCAGGAATGTGTGGATCTGAACAACTGAGCATGATGCTGGTCGCTCTCACAGTAGCCATGAGCATGAGGCCGTCTCTTCCATACACCTCCTATGTGTATATATTTTTCTCTGGAGTGCTTCCAGAGGGCATGGTCATCTTTGTTGATGCCAAAGAAAACATCCTGTATTCCATGAGCTAGAAGTCAATCCTGCCTTCCACCAACCTGAATAATGGAAAAGAAGTGGCTCTGAGCCTGTGCATAGCACATCTTTTATCTTTGAAGGGTAACTCTATGCATGCGTCTGTGCTCAGGGGGGCTGATTTGAGCCCAGTTAATTCCTTAACAAATAGCCATGCGTTGCAAAGATTTTTGTATATTTTCATAGAAATTGGTACATTACATGCTCAAATCATTTTCATGCAAGCCCACTGCAAATGACAAAATAGAGGCTGGAGCTTGTATGCGCATTGGCCTAACTCTCCCAGGAGTGGTGCATTAGTGCCTTAGGCACTTTTGCAACACCTCCAGGACTTGTGCCAGGACTTGGGCTGGCCTAACCAAGGGTTCGAATTACACTGTGGGTCTTTCATTGTATGGGCTGTGGGTGTTCCTATTCATTGCAATTTGAAAGACAGATGTACATACTGTCAGTCTTTCTCCCTGTCCTTTGTCACCTCTTCAAGTGATAGTCTAATCTTTACTTTTTGACATTTTTGTTTATGTGTTGAGCACTTCATTTAGCATCTTGTTAATTAAAAACAGGAAAAACTGGTTTAATTTGATCTGGAGCCTAGGTGGAGATGCTTTTTTTGGCTGCCTCACAATCACTGTTGCCCACAGCCAGCTATTGCAGTACACTGCAGAATGATAGTTTTTGATTATCTATCTATCTATCTATCTATCTATCTATCTATCTATCTATCTATCTATCTATCTATCTATCTATCTATCTATCTATCTATCTATCTATCTATCTAAGAGAAAAGTCACTGACTGACTGACTGACTCACTCATCAACATCCAGCCAAAACCTCTGAGCCTAGAAGTGTGAAATTTGGGGAGGTTGTTCTTAGGATGCACTAAGAACTGGTTTTCAGAAATTCCAGCCGGAAGGGGGTGAAATGGGGTGCAATGCGTTTTCCTCCCTATACTTTGCATTTAAGAATTGGTGAGTGAGGGATGCTCCGCCCCAACCCCCCCCCCCAAGCATGAAATTTGGGGACATGAACACCCTTCTGTCACATGGACACCCACCAAGAACAGATATGGAGAAATTTAACCCTTAAGGGGCTGAAAAGGGGTGCAATATGTTTTTGTCCTATACTTAACATGGAAGACTGACCAGCCTCCAGTCAATTTGGTGCTCGGTGCCTGGTGCACGGGGGGGGGGGGGGAGATGTTGTTTGGAGGGAAGGGTTGCACAGGGGAGGATACTGTGCATGGGGGGGTTGCACACCGGGGGTGTTGTGCATAGGGGATGTTGCACATAGGGGGTTGATGCACATTGCAGGGTTGATGCGCATGGGAAGATGATGCTCATGGGGATGTTGCGCATAGGGGACTTATGAGCATGGGGGATGTTGCGCATGGGGTGACTGATGTGCATGGGGGACTGATGAGCATGGGAATATTGCGTATAGGAGATGTTGCACATGGGGGTTTGATACGCATGGGGGGTTGTTGCACAAGGGGGGATGTTGCGCAAGGGGGGTTGTTGTACATGGGGATTGTTGCACATGGGTTTGTTGCACATGGGGCAACATGCACATGGGGGACTGATGTACATGGGGGAGTAATGCGAATGGGGGGATGTTGTGCATGGGGGGTTGATGTGTGTGAGGGATTGATGCTTTTCACTAGTTACTATAATAAGAAAAGAGAAGGGAAAGAAGGGAAAAGTTATTTAACAGTCATATATGTATCACTGTGTATACAAATGTTGCATATGTGTTATATCTATGTCTTCTATGTGCTTTTAAGTTGTTCCTTTGTATCTTTCCAGTCTTTAACAAAATGGCTTTTGGGACTTCTTGGCGTTGCAGTTCTCATCACAGTTATAGCTGTTCCTGTAGCTTTATTGACAAATCAAAGTAAGTTGATTGTATGAATTGATGCTAATAAGTTTGCTTCTTGGGCTGTCGTACGTAGTTTGTGAAACAATGGCTGTAATCCTAAACATACTTTCTAGGAGTAAGTACCGTATTTCCCAGTTTATTACACGCACCGGATCATGAGACGCACCAAGGTTTAGAGGAGCAACACAAGAAAAAAAATATTCTGAACCAAATGGTGTACTAATATATTTAATAAAATATAGCAGAATAGTATTTCAACCACGTAAAGTCAACAGTGGTATTAAGAACCATTATCAATGTCATTAACAAATGAGGAAAGACTTTAAGCTTCAAGTACTCTTCTAATTTTCTGGTAACCCCAAAAACTCATCATCTCTAGTGTCATTGATTTGCAACTTTGCAAATGACTTTGCAAATCTCATTGCAAATGATCAGACAACAATATTTTGTGCAAATCTCATTGCAAATGGTCCAGGAAGGCAGGTAAGTTGGGGGGTTCTTTTGGGGGTTAGGTAGGGAAACAGGAGGGACAAGGTCTTGTGCATGTCTACTTTGGAGCAAGTCTCCAAGCCAGGGAAGGCTGCTTAGGATTGCAACTGTGCCAGGTTGACCAGATGCCAAACCAGATGGCATTCATGGTACCTGCAGAGGGCTTAAAGTGACATCATTAAGCAGGAAGTAGTCATTAAGCAGGTGATGGCCAGAAACATTCACACTATTCTTACTCATTAATTGTAAAGGACAGTTTACATGTTTACAGTTTACATGTGCTCCTAGAGCACATGAGCTGTGAACTGATATCTCAGCAGAAGCAGCACCAGTGATGGGCTTCAAAGAAATTAAGAACCGGTTCTCTGTCCATCTGGCAGCCACTTTTAAATGGCTATTTTTAAACTTTATATGTACTATCTCTTGTTAAGAACCGGTTCTATAGAGTAGGTGTGAACCTGCTGGCACTGCTGAAAAGGAAATCCATCTGACAATTGGGATCACCTATATTTTTGAAAATATGATAACAATTTGCACATTTTCTTTACAGATGTCCTGTAAAGTTACATGTCCTGTCAGTTCACAGATGAAAAGTTCACAAAGCGGTTTACAAGAAAATAAAAAAATTAATAGCTAATTAGTAGTTAATGGGTCCCTGTTCCAAAAGGGCTCACAATCTAAAGTGCAAAAAGAACACCAGCAGAAGCCACTTGAACAGACACTGCTGGGGTGTGAAGGGCCAATTACTCTCCCCCTGCTAAATAAATAAATAATAATAATCTAGCAGCAGTGCAGAATGATCTCCCCCTAATGCAAATCCCCTAACAAATTAATGTTGATTAACTGTGCTTATGAGTAACTACAGGGAGTCCTTGCTCTGGTGTAAGAACAACTTACTCTGGATTCCAATATGAATTTCCCATAGGTTTTCAGTAGGTGGTGTAGTAACTACGGGTACACGTAAAGTCTCTTACTTGCTCCCATAGTTACTTTGGATTTGAGGGTAAGAGTATAATTGTATGAACCAGGGGTTCCCAAACTGGGTCTTCCCAACACTGCATCATGGAAGCCCTGACTTTAACTCGTTGGTTAAGATTTCCCAGTCCCCTCTAACCTCTAAATTACAACTCTGCAATCTTAAGGAGTGTGATGATGGCAAACATAGTGCTGTGATTGCTGCAACCACACCATTGCTGGGGTACAAAAGAACTTTTTAAAACTTAACCCTGGCAGCACCAGCCCTTTGGGGAGGATGTGGGTAGCTGACAGATTTTCAAATCTCAAAGCAGCTTTTAAAAAATCAGTTCCGTCCCATTTTTGGTTTGCGATAATGAAAGGTTTGGAAAGCTCTACAAAAGGATCTGAAGGCTCCCCACATCCTCTGGAAGGCATGTGTTGCCACTGTGTAGGCACTCAGTATTTTAATTTTGGAGTAACATGAGTAAAATCTTTGAACACTGGGGGAAAGAAGGCTGAAATGCTGTAGCAAACATATGACTAAGTGGGAACAAAGTCCTCTCTGATAATAGGTATGTTTGAGATTATGACTTTTCTTTAACCTTTACTTGTTTAAGAATATTGGATCAACGTTCAGGAAGCAGGAAAGAAGTTTCCTGGGATCACCTTATGGCAATAATTCTTAGATATAATATTGGCAACTAAAAGCCCAATCTTATGCTTGTCTGTTCAGAAACAAGTACCATTTAAAGTCAGTGGTGCTTACTCCCAAGTAAGTGTGGATAGGATTGCAGCTGAAATATCTGGAATGCTCTTACACAGCAGTTCTGTGTATGTTCACTTAGATTATGGCTACAATCCAGAGTAACTACTGGACCTTTTACACCAAAGTACTTACGGTGCCACCTATGGGAAACCTATGGAAAATGCATAAAGCAATCCAGACTAAGTGCCTCGTACGTCTTCTCATACTTTCTCTTGATTGTAGGGTATGGCACACTGAATTCCATGGAAATTATAGTGCAATCCTAAGCATGCCTACTCAGAAGTAAGTCAGATTGTGTTCAGTAGTACTCTCAGAAAAGTGTGGTTAAGATTGCAGTCTTAATCTCATGTAAATGTGAATAGGATTGCAGCCCTAATTCCTAATAAGTTTTATTCCTAATAAGTTTTCCCCCATAGAATCCTTTCTTTATGTTGCCTTCATGTTTCTTACAGTGCAATTCTATTTGTGTCTACTCAGAAGTAAGTTCCATAGATTTTTTAAAATGCAAATTATGATTTCAGTATTGGAGCACAAGGCAGAACTGTTTTTGAAGTGAAATCCAACATTAGTGGTCTTACCATTTTCTGTCTTCTGACAGGTCATCCAGACACACGCCAGACTTTTACTCTCCAGGATTATCTGAGTGGTGAATTTCAATACAAATCCTACAACTTGAAGTGGATTTCAGGTAACCAATACACTGTGTGATACAAACAGGAACCATATATAAAATCATATGAAACCATATGAATAGCTTAAAGTAGCATGTTTGCAAGTATATGGGAATCATATACCTTGGTGAATCCCAGCTCCTAGATAGGAGTTTATCCTGTGCTCAGAAACTCACAACTCTTAGCATTGCATTGTCCATCTTAGGAATATGTAGTGTAGATGGAAGCCAAGTTAGTTAGTGGCTTTGCTGGATGACCAAAAGGTTATTCTGAATTAAGATTTTTTTCAGGCTAACTTGTCCTTTTGTCTCCCACTTTTACAAAAGCTTTATAATGACTGCAAACAGTAAAATAGGACATTGTCAATGAAATCCCAACCCACAGTTAAGCTGGTACAAGTCCATGTCAAAAGTGCTGTAAGGTACTCTGCACCATTCCCTGGGAGGGGTTTTTACATTGGCACACAAATGTGCACTGGCCTCCCCACACCAACATGGGAATGGACAGAGAGGTGAATTGTGCTGACTTAAATTGGTTTTGCTTATATCTTGAAAGCATCATATTATGCATGTTTACTCAGAAGTGAATCATACCCTACAATCCAGAGTAACTATGGGAGCACATAAGAGATATTTATGTTATGGCACCACCTAGTGAAAACCTATGGGAAATTCATATTGCAATCCAAAGTAAATTGTTCTTACATTGGAGCAAGGACTCCCCATAGTTACTCTGGATCGCATGCTAAGGCTACAATCCAGAGTACTTATGGGACCTTTTATACAGATGTAGTTATGGTGCCACCTATGGAAAACCTATGGGAAATGCATAGAGCAATCCAGAGTTGGTACCTCTTGCATTTTCCAGTAGTTACTCTGGATTGTAGCATAAGGCTGCAATCCTAAACACACTTCCCTGTGAGTAAAACCCATTAAACACAATGGGGCTTACTTCTGAGTAGACATGGATAGGATTGTGCTCTAATTGATTTTTGTTGTACTTGCTCCCAAATACATTGGACTGGTTCTCAAATATAACGTCATCTTTTGCAGGTCCCTACCCATGGGTTATTCCTTGGAATAGTTAAAGGATGGCCAGTTTAAATTATAAGTTAACTCTGTTGGATTGCTAACGAGTTATCTACTGTATGGTATGAAGCAAAAATACTACCGTATTTGCTTGAATTGAATGCTTACCCATTTCAGCTTAATCTCCAAAATTGGGGTGCACATTAGATTTGATGGTGCATTATATTTGAGTAAATATTTTTATTTTGATTATAAGTATAGGTCAGTATTTAAACAGTTTACTCTATTGTAATAAAAATGTAACAAAACCATTGTTGTATAAAGTAGTGCAATTAGGTAAAAATCATCCCATAAATCTATTGTCATATTATTGTCCTATAACTCATTATTTAATGCTGTAAAATTAAATTTTGCAGCTGCTTTGCAGCTGCGCATCACAATCACCAGTAAACTTAAAAAATATATATTTCAAGCCTTGTAATCCTTAGAATCCGGATGGATTCCACCCGCATTTGTAATTTATTCAAATAGGGCTATTTTTAGATGGTATTCTAAAAATTAGGATGCATATTAGATTTGAGTCAATATAGGTAATTACAGGATATATTTTGCTGGTTGTTGCTAGTTGTTGCTAATTAACAACTTCCGTCTTTTTCCCTTAGGAAATCAGTATCTCCAGACAAGACAGGGCAATATCTTTCGCGCCAATGTTGATGAAGGAAAAGATGTGAGAATCTTCTCAAATGACACTCTAGTACGTATTCATAAATGCTGCATTCTTCAACCTCTCAAGAGAGCTGTAGGATACATTATTTCCACACAAAGCTGATCCCACACAAAGCTGATTAACTTTTTCTTTCTTTTCCTCCTATCAACAGGCAGATACTAATACTTCTGAAGCAATACTGTCGGCTGACCAGAAATTTGCTCTCCTGCGATACAATTATCAGAAGGTAACAGTGAGATTCTGCTTTCTCTTGTAACATTGTTTTTTATCCACTGAAAGAAGTTCAGGTGTTTTGCACTCAATGTTTCTCAAATGATGCTCTTTGTCGTCTGGGACTCCCTGAGAGCATAGTCCTATGCTTATTAGAATTAAATTCCACTATACTCAATGGCCTAGGTAAGTACGGATAGATTTTCAGTCTGAGGCTACACTTATATCCATCTTTCCTGGGAGTAAGCCTCTTCACCATTGGATTTGCTTCTGAGTAGAAATTCACAGACTCCTTCACGAGTCTGTGCATTTCTACTCAGAAGCAAATCCAATGGCCTTGGATAGATTGGGGTGTGGAAAATGTCTTTATGTAGGTATGTTCCAGCTTTTTGCCATTTACTATGTAAAGGTGCCCACAAAACACCACCCATTGTGCCACATAAGCAGAGGTGCTACAGGTTTGGTGTCTGACTTGTTATGCTTTTTGAAGCTAAGGGAAAAAGCAGTATTTTTCTGGGTTATTTTGGAAAAAAAACTTGGGAGAAAACTGATCTGTATGCAAAGTATCTATTGCATACAATGCAGTTCTCCCCCAAATATTCATTTTATCCAAAATATCCTGGAAAGTACTGCTTTTTCCCATGGCTTCAAAATTTCCAGAAATTTTACATTTCCAACCAACACCTTCCTTACTTGCTCTGACCTAGGCTAAATAGAAGGGAGAGGATTGTCCCTGTCATGCAATAGTTTTAAATTTAATAATAATATAGTGTTTAAATTAACCACATGAAAGCATTATATATGAGTGTTTTTTTAAGCTTTGATTTTGTAATGTCCTATAATTTTTTTGAATGTCCTGCGTTTGGAAATGGGGATGTCTTGTGGTTATGACATATGGTCATCCTTCTGTTAATTATGTTTTGAAAAGTCCAATTAGCCTTTGCATGATAAGAGGTCAAGTGTACAGCTTTCGGCGGGTGGATTACACAGCACTAAAGTAAGAATTGTGTCTAGTATGCATCAAATAAACTTAGGCTGCAATCCTAACCACACTTTCCTGGGAGTAAGTACTATTAAACAGAATGGTATTAACTTCTGAGTAGACATGTTTAGGATTGCACTCATAACTATAGGAAAACCAACCAGAACAAATCATTAAATTTATAAGCACAGTAGCAGCAGCCATATGAGCCCATGTGCTTGGCTCTGAAGCTATAGAGAATGTGAACAAGCACATTGGGAGGACAAAAAATGTTCCAATGAAAAGTGAAACAAAGGGCAAAATCCATAGCAGTTACGGGTTCATGCAGTTACGTCACCCTCTAGTGTTATCTTATGGAAAGTCACCTTAACTGCTCCGGAGCAAGGGGCTTCACTTCACTTTAGGATATAGGCCCAAACTGTACAAAGCACTTAACATTGCTGTTTACTGAATAATATTGCCGTTTCCTGCCCTTCTTGAATCTTTTGCTGTGGAGTACATCTACGGAAGTTAGCACAACTTCCCCCGAGTAAGAATTGTGGTACAAAAATTTCACAAAATATAAGCAGACCATATGGTAAAATCATAGTGATAGTGATTTTTGATTTAGTAAAATCAAAAATTCAGTGGCTGCTTTGGAGGATTAAAAAATGAGTTGCGTGGACAGGTTGAGATGGAGCTCTGTTTTGGATTGTCTTTTTCTGCTAGTCTCAGTATGAGCAATAGAAACACTTGCCTTTTTTAAGGGCAGTCCCTCCCAAACCTTGTAGCACTGACACTGAAATTGCCTTCATCATCTTCATCATTGCCTTCATCATCTTCGTCATCAATACATTATTAGTCAATAATAATTGAGGTCTTCTACTCCTGAAGGCTTCATAGAGACCTTAAACATACTGTACTATATACTAGTACAATATACAGTATACTATATACTGTACTTTCTATATTTTCCCCTTGGCATAGAGTTCAACGACTGTTCCCCCAAACTTTTACAGGCAGTTCATAGTACCCAGAAGGCTGAACAGGAGAGCAGGATGTGCAGTTAGGAAAATCCAGGCCAGATAAAAGGCTGAGACTGTGATCTATAACACACTAAAATCAGAAAATGTGATATTATAATTTGGGGTATTGTCTTGGGCAGTCATGCTGTGAACCTGAGTGACTCCATCTTGAAAGTATTAACGCTGTAGTAGAGCCATCTAGGAGGTGCCACTGATCTCTGGAGCTGGCTGGGAGGAATGGCCAGATGTGAATAGCCTCCTCTGAAGTAAGATAAAATCCAGAGTGTTTGGCTGGATCTCGAAGGTTGGCCAATAAAGCTTTCGTGCCTTCAATTGCAAATTGAGGCCAGCTGGGTTACCTCACCCCAGGGACAAAGGCAATTTGGGGACCACCAGAATGTTTGGGTAGGACGCACAGCTGGGCCCAATAGCGTGGGTGCATCAGAGGTCCTTGCATCCTGATTGGATCCAAAATTCAAACTGGCATTCAAGTATCTCCAACTATTATAAAATACCTGAGGATTAAACCAGAGGGGGGATTCCTTTGTGTGGAGCTGCAAGAGCCATGCGCTCCAAAGCAATGAGATGGAGCCTATGGGACTGCCCACTTCTGAGAAGGACTTTGATGTAAGGTTGCTTTACCAATACCCTTTGAGCATTAATAACCGGATAGAAACTAACCCCCAAATCCAGAGTAACTACAGGAGCACATAAGAGACTTTACGCGCACCCGTAGTTACTGCACCACCTAGCGATAACCTATGGGAAATTTATATTGGAATCCAGAGTAAGTTGTTCTTACACTGGAGCAAGGACTCCCCATAGTTACTCTGGATTTTGCCCTAAGTAATAGAGCAGGAGGTAAGCTTTGTTGTTTTAAATTCTGAGTTTTTAATGTGCATTTGACCTTATTTGTGTGGTGATTTGTTCTAAAATAACCTTGACCTTTATTTCAGAAATCCTGTAGTCATGTCACTACTTAAAAGTAGCTCAAACAATGGACCCTCTAGGGAAGCAAGTGTGGAGTCTGACCGGGTGGATCCAGGAAGTGGTCTAAAGTCAGCTCCAACTTGCATCTCAGTGCTTCTGAGCAAGTGCAGAGTGTGAAATCTCTGGCACTTGGCTAGCAAAGAGGCTTTTCAGGGACTTCTAATTCATTGAATTGAGCCCAGAAGCACCCAGTTCTGAACTGAAAGCCAATCAGAACAGGTATTAAGATTATATCATATCACAAGGTATGCATAACAATTCCGACAATGTGGGTGTGGACCCACATTTTGGGAAACACTGTTCCAAGGTGCATAGTACAGTCAGGAGATTTGAGAAGAAGGCATTTGGAAGAAGAAATGATGGGACTTGGCCCAGAAGCAGGAGATTTGAGAAAAATCCATCTTCAGATGATCCCACCCAAAGCAATAAGGCTGAGGGTTGTATTTCATGTAAATCAATGACCGAAGCTTGCCAGCCAAAGCCCAGCTTCTGGAAAAGGAATTACCTATTCCAACACGCAACAACTCTCTATTGAATCCAAAGATAGGTTTAGGTTTGAGATGGGGAAGGGCAAATTCCTGGGACCTAGTTTTTGGTCTTTCCTCTCCTTCCTTTCTGGCTATCCTCCCACATCCATCTGCCCCCTTGAAGCCTGTAATCCATTTTGCATAAGAATTCTCTTGTCTTTGCAAAGAACATCTAGAGATAAATTGTCACAGTGCCAGTTCATATCCCATCTGACACTTCTTGGTGCTTCTGTCTGACCTCCCTTATGGCAGATGTATTGGGCCAGAACAGGTTTCCTAGGTGCTATCTTACTTCCCAGGATAAAATCTGCATGTGTGATAATAAATTGGTTTCTCTCAGGAATGAATTCCACTGCGCACCCCGGAAGAGAAATCACAAACCCACAAGATTTAAAACATTTTGGTAAAGGAAAAATCAATCTGATGGAAATACCCATATTTACTTGAATCTACTGCACCATGGAATTGAATGCAACCCCTACTTTAAAAGACTTGAGTTTTTAAAAACTGTTTTCTGGCAATTGTAGTGTGCTGTAAAGTGTACTGCAAAATTTAATTTTACTCTTTATAGCAATGAGATATATGATAATAATAATATGGCAATGGGTGGAATCCTATGCCTTTCTACTCAAGTAAGTTCCATTATTATCCCCAGGAAAATGTTTTTAGGATTGCAGCCAATGGGTTTGTGTTATGATTTTTACTTAATTGCACTACTTTATAAAACAGTGAGTTTGTTACATTTTTATTACAATATAGTAAACTGTTAAAATAAATACTTATAATCAAAGTACCGTATTTACTCAAATGTCCACCCATATTTACTAATGTCCACCCTGATTTTGGAGACTAAGAGCACAATCCTAACCATGTATACTCGAAAGTAAGCCACATTTTGTTTAATGGTTCTTACTCCCAGGAAAGTGTCTTTAGGATTGCACCCTAAATTCAGCTGAAAAAGGTGAGTACTGCTTTCGAGTAAATAGGGTAATCTGGGCAGCACAATCCTATCCCTAGCTCTGCAGAAACAGCCTCTGCTGTCTCTTGTGCAGGAAACACAAGAAACTGGAAACACCTAGAAATAAGGGAATATTTATTCCCTTGCCATGGGTAAGTTCTTGCACCTGCAATGGAGATGTTTAGGCTAGTGCCAGCAAAATAGCTGGTGCCAATCAGAACAGCTCTTTGTCAGGATATCTGGGCTGGGAAGGAGCACAGGGTACTGCAGCAAACCTGTCCTCTTTCTAGGACTGATCGACCCGCTCTTTGCCTTACCCCATCCTATCCTGTTTCACTCCCTCCACTCCACCACCAGTAGCCCCCCTCCCCACTGACCTCTGAAGACATTGCCTTCTCCTGTGGGTAGAGAATGTCAGCTGGCACCAGCAGGCTGGTATAGTAAGCCTTAGCCCTATTATAATCAGGGCTCACTCCTGTGTAAGGAGGAGGATTGCAGCCTGCGAGACCCGAGAGACTAACCCTACAATCCAGAGTAACTACGGGAGCACGTAAGAGACATTACGTGCACCCGTAGTTACTGCACCACCTAATGAAAACCTATGGGAAATTCATATTGTAATCCAGAGCAAATTGTTCTTACACCGGAGCAAGGACTCCCTGTAGTTACTCTGGATTGCGCCCTTAGGCTGCAATCCTAAACTCACTTTCCTGGGAGTAAGACCTATTGAACACAATGGGGCTTACTTTTGAGTAGACACGGTTAGGCATGTGCCCAATGTGTGGATTAATTTGTTTTATTTTTCTTTATATTTTGTATTTTTTAATTATTTTGTATTATGTTACAGTATTTTAATCATTTTTATGTGAATATTTTTGGGTTGCGGAATGAATCATCTGAGTTTCCGTTATTTCTTATAGGAAAATTCACTTTGATATACAACTGTTTTGGATTAGCTTTCTTTTGGAACAAATTGTGCTTGTAAACCAAGATATCCCTGTATTGTGAGATTTTTAAAAATGTGGTTTTTTAAAATTATTTTGAAATATCACCAACTGCAACTTTTTGGCTCAAGTTGATGAGATGTTTCTCTCATATAGAAATATTTCTCCTGCAGGTTTGGAGGCACTCTTTTACCGCATCATATAAGTTATATAATCTGGAAAACAGGTCAGTAGTATATAACAATGATATTAAACATTAAAATGAGAACATAAATCACATCATGCTGACTTTTTTTCTTTCCTTCTTAGTTCTGAAGTAAATGTCAATAAACTTCATCCTGATATCCAGTACATATCCTGGTCACCCGTTGGTCACAAACTGGTTAGTGAAGACATGAAGCCTATTGACATTATTTCTATAATTCCTATCGCAAAATTATTATTATTATTATTATTATTATTATTATTATTATTATTATTATTATTATTATTATTAAATGGCTCTGGATAGCAGCTTTTGGTCATTATATGTTTTCTGTAAGATTGTTTTTTAAAAGAGCTGAATCCTAACCCTTCATTCTTGTTGAATCATATTCATGGATAAAATACCCACTGTTAAAAAGGGCCCACCGTTAGATGTACTCAGGTGCTGGATTGCAAATTACATACATTATTACCAAAAATCTTCAGCAACTGCCTAAGAGAAGGAATCTGTGCACATAAGCATAGGTAATTCTGAAAGGAAGAAAAAACTCAGGACACCCACATGGTGCTTTGGAACTCCATGCATATTGTCAAACCTATGCCGGAGTGACCGAGTCCTGTGTTCAGGCCCTCTTCTTTCTCTGATCTAACCAGATTATCAACATTAATGCTTCTGAATGGCAGAGAATGGGGATAGGTGGTATAAGGTTGAAAAATCTTTGCAGGAGGCAGTCAACATACTGAAAATCTTGACTTTTGGATCAGTGTGTCTATAAATTTGTCCAAATAAAAGTACTATCACTTGGACAATAAAATGTAAAAGGCTATATAACTTGCCTTATTAATAATACTTCTTTATGGCAGGCCTATGTATGGAACAACAATGTTTATGTGAAACAAACACCATATGACCCTGTGGTAGCGATCACCCAAAATGGAGAAGAGAACAAAGTTCTTAATGGACTGGCCGACTGGGTTTATGAAGGTAATGGCAAACAAAAAAAAATCACATTTATTTAAATATATTTAAATCCTGTTACGACTCAGTATAGAGTTAGCTATTTCCTATAGCCTTCTTAGAGGCAGTTTTATGCAATGTTCTGTACATCTTCCTGAGAGTGAACTAAATAAATAAGACTTAGGCTGCAATCCAGAGCAAATTCAGCCTGCTCTGACCTAACTGCACTCTCCTAACTATTCTGTATCCAGAGCAGAAAGTTATGCTGAATCCAGAGAGTCAGGAAGCCTGGGCTGCCCAACTGCTCCAGAGCATGCTAAGTAATTGACACAAGGGGAAGACTTGCTCCTGAGGAGACACCCCTCAGATCACACTGAACAAGGAACAGCTGTGGTGCCTACAGTGGTGACATGACTCTGCACATCACCTGGTGCGGAAGTCTGTGCGTCATCCCTGGGATGCGCCCCCCCCCCCCACCTGGACTGCACAGTCACCAAAGTTGGCGCCTGCGCAGTTGTTTCTGAAGCCAACTGGCTTCAGAAAGAGTACTGCGCAGGAACCATCTCTGACACCTGCGCAGTACTTTTCTGAAGCCTTTTGGCTTCGGGGGAGACTGTGCAGGCGTCAGAGTTGGTGCCTGTGCAGTACTCTTTCTGAAGCCATTCGGCTGCCGTTCCGCCTCCTGAGTGAGGCCGAATGGCTGTGCAGAGGTGCGGACTTTCTCTGCTCTAAGGAAGTCTCCTCTGAAGCTGTTCGCCATGCTCAGTGTGTTTCTGCGCAGTGCACCTAAGATGGCCGTTCAGGCCAGCTCCTCAGACAAGTGGCAGCTTCCGGCTGCTGCTCCGCCTTGGAGCAGGCCTGAATGGGTGTGCTGACGCCCGGGGCCTGCCAAAGGACAGTCAAACTCCTCCGGCACACACCCCATACGGAGCGCATCCCCAATGCAGCCCACACCAGCCGCACCAGTCTGGTGACGCCACTGGGTGCCTGCCTTATAAGGAGTCCCTGATGAGATGCCAGTACATTCTACAGTGAATAGAAGGGGCTTCTTGGAGTGGCCTGCTGTATCCTGAGGTTTGTGGGCAGCCGTAGTTTGTTCCATATCCTGAGGTTGAGAGGCAGGGGTTGCAGCTAGGCTGGCCAAGAACTCAGATTTTTGGTCAGCACTGCCATTCTTACTCAGGCCTTATCATGGACCCCTATGGGTCTACTCATTACTATACCTGCTCCTGAGGTGGTATAACTCTGAGGGCTGGAAGAGGGCATTTCTGCCTTGGAAACAAGCTCTGGATACAGAGTAACTGCTCTGCCCTAGGCAATGCTAAACATGCCCTCAACTTGCCTCTCCTGAGCTGCTTAGGCTGCCCCAGTTAGGGCAGAGCAGGTCCACCTCTCTTAGGGCACCCTATCTTGCCTTGCTCTGCCCTAAGCCTCCTTCAGAGTAACTGGGCTGGAGCATCTTGCAGTTGCTCCAACCTAGTGTTAGATAGGGCAACCTAAGGGCTCTTATGTGGACAGATTAGTTGCTCTGGATTGGGCTGTTAGGCTGCAATTCTGTTTCACTCCCTTCCTCCGTTCCACCACCAGTATCCCCCACTGACCTGTGAATTCATTACCTTCTCCAGTGGGTACAGAACATCAGCTGGCACCAGCAAGCTTGTATAGTAAGCCTTGTTGTTATTATTAAGCTTTATTATTACTCTAAAGTAAACCCTATATAATCAGTGGGGCTCACTCCTGTATAAGGGGGCAGATTGCAGCCTGAGAGACCTAAGGGACATTAGGCACAATCTATACTAACTATGGGACCTCTTGCGTCAACGCAAAAAAAATGTAGTCTAGATTGCAATACGAATTTTCCATAGGTTTGCACTAGATTGCGCCGTAACTCCATCAATGCAAATGGACCTTGTTCTGACGGATCTCTTCACATAACTGGTTTGGATTGTGCCTTAAAGCTGCAATCCTAAATACACTTTCCTGAGAGTGAGACCCATAGAAGACAATGGGGCTTACTTTTGAGTAGACATGGTTAGGATTGTGCTCTTTCTCATAAACAGCATAGGATTGTGCCACAGATATCTTCTTCCACATAGTGACTGTTATCTATTAGTAGTGCTTCATATACCAAGTTTGGTGCACAAAGGGAATACTCGCCTTCAAACTTCAGAAAGAAATAATAGTCGGTCATTACAGTCCTGGTATACTGTCTGGATTTAAGTGTGAAATGTGTGATAAATTAATTTAGAATTTGAATTCGGTTTTAGATAGAGGATTTTTAAAAACTCATTTGTTTTTAGGTTTTTGTTACGGTGTTGCTGTTATTGCAAATATTGTTTCTGTTTTCTCGAAAAATGCTAATCTATAAAATAATGCTTTCTGTTAAAAAAAGTATTTATCCCAAGGTTGGGCAGGGTTGGACATCTGAACGTTCATAGTTGAACTCCAATCTGATACCATATACAGATTAATAAGAACAATGTTTCAAATGAAATAGCCAATTTAGCAACTATTGCTTCAAAAGAACACATTTGCATCTCTTTCAGAGGAAATGTTTGGCACCCCTGCTGCTCTGTGGTGGTCTCCAAATGGCAATTTTTTAGCATATGCAGAGATTAATGATACCGAAGTCCCTCTTATTGAGTATTCCTTCTATTCCGAAGATACACAGCAGTATCCAAAGACCATTAAAATCCCATATCCTAAGGTCTGTGCTATTTATTAAACATAGTTGTTGATTAAGAGAATAGTTACATTTAATCAGTTGCTGCTAATGAAAATATTGTCTGTCTCTTCTCAACAGCTTGCTGTGATTACTGTGACTTAAGTCAATAGCATCTGGCAGCATTCAAGTATTCTATTATCTCGAGGGAAGCAGAAAATAAGTGCAATTTTAAGGCTTTGGTGTTTTTAAGTATCTGAAATGTGTGTCTATAAAGAAAGAAGCGAAAAATAATCGTTAGGATCAGCTCTGTGTGGCTAGTAGGGCTTTGGCAAATGAATTTGTGCGACCACTGCAATAAGGAAACGGTCTTCTTCATCTTAGAAAAGTGCTGAGAGTAATTAGATAATACAGTTTGCAATTGCGGAGTGACTAGGTTCATGTGAATTTGGATCCATATTGCATTGCCCAGCGTAGGAGAGCTGAAAATGCTTGACACAACACAGTGTTACTCTGAGGCCTCAGGTGATCCCCGAAATTGACAGTTACAGTTTCTGTAGGATGAAAATTTTCAGATACTGTTGGGTCCTGATGATCAACACGAGCACCAGGTAAGTGTTGAGCTGATGGCGGATTGGGCCTTAAGAATTGGGCCTTAAGTAAATAGAAAAAAATATTTCTGAGTTAATACATCCTACGTGGATCAAAATTACTCCAGAAATAATACCCTGCCAAGATAAATAATTATAAGCATCTTTCCTTCTTCAAGTTATTATTTGAAAATATCATTATTTTAATATTATTTTAATAAACCCTTTTTTGGACAACAGTGTCACACGTGAAAGATCTCCTTGACTGCCTCAGCATGAAAGTCGAATCCAAGAGCACAATCCTAACCATGGCTACTCAAATGTAAGTGGCATTGTGTTCAATGGGTCTTACTCCCAGGAAAGTGTCTTTAGGATTGCAGCCTATGACTCTGTACCCCGGCCAAGTTCAAAAATGTGGATACACTAAAACACTTTTGAGTGTTATACATTAAGTACATTTTATGTACTGTACTATAGTTCACTGTGGCTGCAATCCTAAAGACACTTTCCTGGGAGTAAGACCCTTTGAACACAGTGGGGCTTACTTTTGAGTAGACACGGTTAGGATTATGCTCAAAATGTTAAAACATATGAGATTTTTCCTAAATGGATTATTTTGGTGTAAGAAAAATTGGGCATTTAAATCCTAATGGGCAGCTCACTCTTAAAGTGCTTTGGATGCCAGGACTCCCGCAGTGCCGAAATGGCTGCCACGATATCCTGAATGCTGCGGGCTTTGTTGGTGGCTACTCGGGGAGATGGAGTTCCCTTGAGTAAGTGGAGTATCCCTTCAATGGGGCTCTTGATTCTGTGGCAGCTCTAGAATCAAGGATGTCTGTGTAATGTAGGAAGGCACAATAGGTGGATCAGGATCAGGTGGATCAGCAATATGTGTCCATACTTGACATGCATACAATGGCTGACTTCATCACTTCCCTCCAATCTTTCTGGAAAAAATCAACTGAGGGAAAGAAAAGAGGGCAAAGAAGCTAATGTTTTTTACATTATTTATCTCAATTCTTTCCTTGTTCAAACTGCCTGACATTTTCCCTTTTCCCTTTTTATTTCTAGATGTGGTCAGATTTGACCATACAACCCCGGAAATGATTTTGAGAGACTTTTTTCCTCAGGAAAAAACAACCTGCAAAAACTACTCGTATCTTCCCGCATATCTTTGCAGTTTAAAAAATTGTATAATGCTCCGAAATGAAAAATGTTCATTTCTGGATTCAGCTGAATGTGTGATGCTGACTCTCTCTAAGTTGTTGCCAAAGGATTTGTACTTTATTTTTTAAATAAACCATCAGTTTTTAATGTACTTTACATTATTTTCCTTTTTTATAATTTGTATTCACTTTTGAAGACCAGTAATTACACGAAAGTGTATTTTGGTGCAATACTGAGTGATACAGTACACAGAGACTTCAGCATGCTATAAAATAATTTCATTTACTCCAGGCAGGGGCTACAAATCCAACAATAAGACTATTTGTTGTGGATACCCAATCTCTTTCCAGTATCAGTTCCAGTGAAATTGTTGCACCATCAAAGATTATATCAGGGTAAGTGCAAATATATTTTGTTTCAAGAATGTTCTGATCAAACTTAGGGAGTCTTAAGGCTTTGCATTTTAGCTCTTTTGTACAACTCCTAAATCCACCAGCTTGAACCCAGTGCAAATTTCTGTCCAGTCGTGGAGCCAGTTGGAAAAAGTGTGCTTCAGGAGTAGAGCCAATAACATTCCATGAGCTGCCCACCAACATGTCCTTAATATGCACATATAAATCTATATCTGAGTTTCTGTAGATCACGGATTCCTAATGGGTTTATTTAGAGGAGAGGCTTGTTTTAATTGGAAATTAAAAGCTTGCTCTCTCAGTAGATCCAGATTTACTTCTGCAATGTACTTCTTTCTGTCCATCAATTGCATTTTCAGAAAGCTAAGTATATTGTGGCTTTAAGTATATTGTGGTTTTAAAAGTCCTGTGGAATGTTCTGTATACTACAGATTATTGTCTGGAGAATTTTAAATTCACTTATTTAACTATGTAGATGAATGCCTACCACGCATTTTTTTTATTTATTTCCAGGGACCATTACCTGAGTGTTGTTACATGGGTAACCGATGAGAGAATATGTATTCAATGGCTCAAAAGGATCCAGAATGTTTCGGTTCTTGCAATCTGTGATTATACAAGAGAAAACCAAACATGGCAATGTCCCCAGGTATTAAAAAGCATTTACGTTTAACTGGCAAGATCTTGACAAAGAACATTCTGCAAATATTTGTATGAAAGCGAGAAAGGGAAATTATTAAAAGAAGCCTTAATAACAATGAGGAATCTTTTCTCCTTCTTCCTCTCTTCAGGAAAAAGAGTATATGCAGCAAAGTAGTACTGGATGGATTGGCAGAGTGAGTATTGCTTTTATTAGGGCCAAGATATCAGCCGTGTGTAAAGTTAGCCTCACAGTCCCAGATAAGACTTTATGATTTTTCTGTTGGCTGTTTCCCTCTTTTAACTTTATCAAGGTGCTCTTATGGCATGTTGGATTTATAATGTGCTGATATTAAACACCAGTAGGGTTAGCAGCATCGCTCTCTCTCTCTCTCTCTTTCTCTCTCTCTCTCTCTCGTATTTTTAAAGAATAAAAAGACGGAAGTGGCAGGGATAAAATCTACCACCCCCCCATGGAACTTAATCCCACCTGCTGTCAAAAATGATAGGGATGAGTAGATCTTTCTGTTAGCACTTTTTGCTTCTGCACCATACAGTACCAAAAAAGCAATGTGATAAGCAGGCTGTTTATGTTGTGAAAAAAAATATGCAAAAATCTATTAAATAAGCATGTGTTTGTATGAGAAGCAAGAAAAGATAAAATGATTCTGTGTAAATATGTTTTAGACTCACGAGATGACTTAGTAGAGAGTTTCAATTAAGGAGAGATCAGATTATGAATGTCAGGCTGATCATTTAAAATGTTAGTCCTAGATATATAAAAACTGTTGGTTCTAGTTAGTAAAAGTTATAAGATGCCTCTTCAGGAAATTGAAGCTGATTTTTGTGAGGTTGCATTTTCATGAGAATCTTGGCACAAGTCATCCTACAGCAGTTCTTTCTATTATAAAGTTGAATGTTCAGCCCATTGCCAAAGCTTTCAGTCATCATTATCGACTGTAATAAACATTTGTTGGTTTATTTTTTCCAGTTCCAACCTTCTACGCCTTATTTTGCACCTGACAATATTAGCTATTACAAAATTATCAGTGACGCAGAGGGCTATAAGCACATTCACTATATTAATGGCACACAAGTAAGTAATAGTTGAAGACCACCTTTGCATATTTATGTTCTTAGGTAGTGCAGATTTACATAATAACTTCTATTTATTCTGACTGTATTTTAGGCACCAAAGCCGATTACAAGTGGAAAATGGGAAGTAATCAGCATAGATGCTCTGACAAATGACTTTCTGTAAGTATGCTCTAGTTGTTCAATATTAGCCTGTATAGGCTATTAGGGTTTGAATAAGAGGCAACAAAATATAAATTTCTACTAAGACTTGATCAAGAGGTAATTCAGCCCTTTACCTCTATGCCATTTTCCCACTGAAGACTGTTCTTTGAAAGAGGCTTTTTAACCCTGAATGTGCCATTTGTCACAATGGCACCTTCATGTTTATATAGCCGTTTCAGAACATTATTTCTTTCAGGGAAAATGACCATGTGGTAAAGAATTATATACTATCATACATCAACAATGTGATACTTATCTAACTGTGATCATATATGGCTTCTATACAGAAGTCAAAAGTAAGATTTTATCTACACAGTGATGGGCCATACTGCATTGTTAAGGCTCCTCCACTAGTGACCCATGCATTACAAGTGGGATTGGAAAGGAGGCAGTGGAGATAGTGGATGGTACCACAGTCAACACCATGGAAATTATGTGATTGCTGGGTGAATAGTTCATGCTAACTGTGGGCATTTGCCAAAGCAAGTTAGTTGTCTCTTATTTTCTTGTGTGCTTCCTGAGATACCTGGTGGGCCTGTGAGAGAAACAAGAAGCTGGACTAGGGGCGCAGTCCTGAGTAACTATGGGAAGTCCTTGCTCCGACATAAGAACAATTTACTCTGGATTGCAATATGAATTTCCCATAGGTTTTCACTAGGTGGTGGTGTAACTACCTACATTTATCAATGTAAATATCACTTATGTGCTCCCATAGTTACTCTGGATTGTAGGGTAGATGAGCCTTTGGCATGATCCATTGAGGCAATTCTTATGTTCTTATGGTAGCACGCCATCACCTCCATTTCCTCCACCATTGCCCTCCATCCACTTAAAAGATGGAAAGACACTCAAATTGTAACCAAAATTACCAGCATGTTGGAAATTCATGCAGTTTTGGTGTAAGTTGCTAACAACAGTGTTTTTATAGAATTGCCAGGATATAGTACTTGTATCATAGCCATTCCCCTACTTCTTGTGTAGTTGAATAACTCTTACCTAGTGTATGTTACCTTCCTCAGTGGCGTGGAGAGGGGGGATTTGCTGCTTGGGTAACAGCCTATCCTCTATAACAATCCAACCCAGGCTCTCGTGTTTCGCATGCAGCGTATGCAGCACCGAGCAGGATACCATAGTCTTTCAAGACTGACGGAGGCCTGCTTTTTTTTTTTACCTTCAGCAGTTTTTAGTTAAAAAGATGGCTACTTTGTTTAATAAATAAATAACTTATTTGTTTGCTTCTCAGATATTTTATCAGTAATGAATTTGAGAGTAAACCAGGAGGAAGAAATCTTTATAAGTAAGATAATTTTACTAAACATATCTGGGCTATATATAGGGTGTCCACAAGATAAGAAAATTGTGACCAGTAAAGTAGCTCTCTCTCTCTCTCTCTCTCTCTCTCTCTCTCTCTCTCTCTCTCTCTGTGTGTGTGTGTGTGTGTTGATATTAAGTCAAAATGATACTTTTGTATAAATTGGGAATTAACAACAAAATTCTGAAAACTTACTGCAATTTGTTTTGTGTGAATGGGACAATATAAGGTGCTAGATTTTGAAAAATTTTGCTTAATGAGAAATTAAATGGCTATATTTTTCACATTTGATTCAACTGAACAAGGTGTGACAGAATTTTCCTAGAGATGTGTACACTAGAATGATAAAAAGAAAAATATCCTGTATACGCAGAAAAATACCCTAAAGTGAACAACTGCTGCAAAAGTGCATAACTAGTTTAAAAAACTATATACTCAAATCATTGGATGACATCCAGTAGAAAGATCTATTGAAGTATTGTTTTCTAGTGTTTTATCCTATTAAGGGACTAGAGATGACACAAGAGAGCATGGAATGTGAGAGCATTTCAGATACTATGGAAGATAAATTTTGAATTAAAAACATTTTTTCAAAAATGGTTAGAATGGATCTAGAATCAGCACAAGAAAACATTTGTTTGGATACTTGATAAAGCTGTGATTTAATGAAGCTGTAAAACTTCTTTTGAGGTCCAACTGAATCATTTTATCATTTTGCAGGCTGAATCTTAGGAATTTCACAAAAACATGCATTAGTTGTGTTTTAGACAAAGATAGATGCCAGTATTATTCTTCATCCTTCAGCACAGATGCAAAATATTATAAGCTGAATTGCCATGGTGAGTACAAGCAAAGCTATTTTATAGAATTATAACTTGCTTTTTGTATACCTTGATATTTAGGTCCCTGATATGCCAACCTGGCCAGTCTCATACTACCTTCCAATCGGAGTCTGATGTTGCATAATTCCTAGTTCGTTCTGTGCCCAGAAAGGACTGTGGTGCACAGGGGCACAATCCTAACCAGGCCTACTCAAAAATAAGTCCTATTGTGTTCAATGGTTCTTACTCCCAGGAAAATGTTTTTAGGATTGCAGCCATAGTCCTTTACCAGTCACAGCAAGAAACACTGCTATTTATTGAATGAGGGCTTTGGGTGTCTTCACATGTCCTTAATTAAAAGGAAATGTAAAGACATATAAAGTTTCTAGTTCCTGGACATAATTAACAAAAACGTAAGCAAACTTGCATTACATAATTTATAATTTGGGCATGTTACTAATTATGATTCTATATTATCTCTTGTGCTTATACAGTAATAAACTTCACTGCTCTAGGCACTCAAACAACAAATTAGAACAAACATAATTTAAAATAGTGTTTGCCCTGAACAGCTGGAGGAAATCACTAATCCAAACATACAGTTCCGTTTCCTAATCAATCTGCTGACAAGATTAATGCCAATTTATTTAAGCAGCTGCAACATTTCTGCTTGATCAGGCACACTTTTATGTGTGGAATAAGTACTGATTGATAGTGTGCAGGTCTCACACCTTTCTTGGGTTTCTTCTATGGGGTCTTTTCATTATTCCAGGTTCCAACCATAATGTATCTCATTGACTAAGGCCACAATCCAGAGTAACTACAGGACCTTTTACACCGACATAGTTATAGTGCCACCTTTGGGAAACCTATGGGAAATGCGTAGAGCAATCCAAAGTAAGTGCTTCTTATTACTCTGGATTGTAGGGTATGGCCGCAATCCTAAAGACATTTTCCTGCGAGTAAAACTCATTGAACACAATGGGCTTACTTCTGTGTAGACGTGGTTAGGACTGTGCTGTTTAAATCATTGTTGTTCCTATTGCTGTACCTTCTGCTGTAACCTCCAAACCCTGGACATCTTTTAGTTATAATTTGGGGTATATGTGGTAGTGAGCACTGAGAAAAGGACTGTTTAGAAAAATGCTAGCAGGAGACTATCACAGTCATTGGAAAGTCCATCAAATGGGAGTGCTGAGAAGCAGGAAAGGACTGCAGTAAAACTATTATCATGAAACTCTAGGCTGTGTTCCTGAATAAAACCTCAAGACAATTTTTCTTCTACCGTTATTTTGCCCTCCATATTGAGCACCCTACATAAGCTCATTGCCAGGGACATATTCATTCTTTCCCCAGCGTTGGGACCTTGGTAATTGGCTCAGGTAAAAGAAAGTGTTTGAGTCAATAATATTGGGCCCTACACTTTAAAAGTTAATTTAAAAGGAAGGAAAATCATCTGAATTTTTAACATTCTGTTAATTACAGGTCCTGGCCTGCCTTATTTCACCTTGCTGAACAGCAGTACGGATAAAGGTGCTTTTATTTCATTTTCTTGTTTCAAGAAAGAGAGTTTGTGGATGTATATCATTTAGAAAATCTTCTGCCAACAGATTCAGGCTATAATGTTATTCATGTCAACCTGTAGGTAATTCCAAATGAGCAGCATTCTTATTTTTCAGTAATACATAAGAATATTTCAGTAATACATAAGAATCTTCCTGACTAATCTATTTGATGGATTCTTACTTGAGAAAAACAAGCATTATTTTATTTTTCAGCTTGTTGAGGGGACTGATGCCTAGGCAGAGTTGTTCGAAATCATGCGCTGGGCTCTCTCACAGAACTGCTTGGAAATAAAAAAACAAGTTGTGCATGGTTTCAGAAAAGGACAGTGGAAACAAAAATATATCTCAGGACACAATCCTAACCAATTCAGGCCAGCACTACACACGCATTTCCCCTTTCCCACAGTGGTGTGGTGAGCCTGGCACATGTCTGTGCACTGGCCTAACCCACTCCCCCCCTGCCCCCGGAAGTGCCCTATGACACAGAAGTGCCATGCTGGTCCGAGATCTTGGGATTTGTGCTGGCTTAACTGAAGGTTGGGATTGCATATCAGCTGCTGTTGGCAATAAGGGTTTAGACTTGGGACAAGAGTTTGCAAAAATTCCACTACACATGAAGCAAGGCTGTGACAAGCTGGGATCAGTGCCAGTTGGGTTCATATTTGCGAGCTGCTACTTAAATATTGAATGAAGATCACCACTAGCTCATGATCAAACTCGTTGGCCAGAAAAATGTTTTTTTTAATGTAAATTGCAGTTGCAGTTGTCTTTGATCCAGATTGGGACCATAGCATGGAAAACGGTTTATATGTATTAGACACTTATTGCTTCAAACATGCCGGGGGAAGAAAGAGCAAATAATAGCCAATACCCTTCAGGGCCCCTGACCTAGACTGGGACTATGATGATAGCAAGAGTGAAGTTCCCCATTCCCCAGTCCCGATCCAGATTGGGCCCAGTATAGCTGCAGTATGCATTTTTTAAAATACAACAAAAGCAGGCCTTGAGCACAGAAACTGTATATCAGGTTGGTTGGCTTAAAGATAATACAACAATGGATAATTGGTCATAACTGCCTTAGGGAATCTCCTTGTGAAAATTCCTGATGCATGTGTGGGGAGCTCTGCAAGTGCCGGGAGATCCATGGAGGCCTCCACAGGCGTTTCTAAGCCACAGAGAATGAAAAAATATCATGGCCCACTTGTGGTTTGACTGCAAAACTTAAAAGTGGGTCACAGTTATTATTTTGATATTCTCTGCAGCTTGGAAAACCCTGCAGAGGCTTCCGCAGGGTTTGCCTACACCCTGTAAGGCTTCTGCAGATTCCTGTAAGATAAAGAAAGCCCTGCCCCTGCTCCAGCATGGCATGATCCTCACTGCATTTTCCCCTTCCCCTGCCAAAATGTATCTCAAGTGTGTTACTCATAAGAAGTCTGAGAACATTTTGAGTATGTTACAATTTTTATAGGTGGGTCTATTTTGCTTGTGATCAACTTTGGCATAGACAGTATACTCTCCAAACTGTAGATCTTTGGGTTTCAAATTACACACTACCATGGACTAACTGATTATAAGTAACCAAACTGCTATGTGTCTATGTTTTTTTTTAGTTATTCAAGTCCTAGAAGATAATATAGATTTTGAGAACTTGTTAAAGGATATCCAGATGCCTTCCAAAACAGTTAAAAGCCTTTCAATGAATGGAGGAAGTAAGTTATCAACAGATTGCAACTTTAAAATTTATTTCCGGGAAATAATATGCACTGTCCTTATTTCAGACCTTTGGGAAGCCCTAATGTTGAAATGTTCTCTGTCTTCATGCTCATCTAATTCCTGGCTGCATCAGTGGTGGAGCGCCAAATGCCACTGCATGCTCACCTGGCAGCAAGGCATGGTCTGAAGAAGACCTACTTCTGCTGTCCTCTATTGTTACCACAATCGCCATCCTTATTCTCTCCTATAAAAAGGGATTAGGAAATGAAGGTAGAAGGGGAAGGAGTGGGCTAGATTGTCACCACTTTTTTCTTCTCCACTCTTCCTCTCTGGTCCTCTTTTCCTTTCTAAATTCCAGAAGAAACGGAGGAGGACAATGACAAGGAGGAGAGGCGAGCATGCAGGCAAGTGGATGGATGTTGGCAGCCAGTCAGCTGAAGGCTGACACAGATCAAGGTGGAAACAGCAGCCACTAATCAGTTGCCTGAAGTGAAAGGAAGGGCAGGCCTTGTCAGTCATTTAATTGAAAAGGACTATGTTTTAACACTGGTGATGAGATGCCTGTAGTATGGACTTACCCAACTGGAGGCTTTTTCAGGTGTCAACTGTGCTACTCTAGTATATATATGACACCTGTGAACCAGTAAGACTCTGTTGATCATCTTACTCATTCCTGTTAGTTTCCTGTTGGCTTGGACTAACAAAGTCATTGAGGTTGGCACAGTGCAAAAGAACCATCATTACATTGAAATCTTTATGCTAAATTGGCATCTCTTTGCTTTAGTACTTACTCACTCAAGCAGATTTCCTGTCTAAATAGGAAACCGTGCTACACAAGCTGAGGCAGAAACTGCCACTTAAATTTGCATGAATCTATTCTTATGTTCCGTAACAATATTCTATTCAACATTCTCCAGAAAATTGTGTTTTTTATTTTTTTTGTGTGAAAAAGCAGGTTGTCACTTCCCTGATCAAGTCAAATGAAGAACAGCTGTCCCTAGATGAAAAAAATGTAGTACCTATTCTCCCCATTCAAATGCCATTCTTTAGTAGAAATGCTTCTGCCCTGATAGGAGTAGCCAGTAATGGCAGATAGTTTCTGTTTCTGTGGAAAAGTAATAATTGTGGACTTGCCCTACAATCCTGAGTAACTACGGAAGCACATAAGAGACATTACGTGCACCCGTAGTTACTGCACTATCTAGTAAAAACCTATGGGAAATTCATATTGCAGTGCAGAGTA
Source organism: Cryptoblepharus egeriae (assembly GCA_030015325.1). Classification (NCBI taxonomy): domain Eukaryota; kingdom Metazoa; phylum Chordata; class Lepidosauria; order Squamata; family Scincidae; genus Cryptoblepharus; species Cryptoblepharus egeriae. The sequence goes on along the minus strand of JAREYC010000001.1, from coordinate 84,220,364 downwards.
AATTGTTCTTACACCGGAGCAAGGACTCCTTGTAGTTATTCTGGATTGCGCCCATAAATTCCCATAGGAATACTCCATTGAACTCTGTTGTAATTCCCCCAAAATGTGCATAGAATCTGCATTCATGGTCCCTTTTCAGCAAAATGCTGAAGGGAAACTATTTCTTTGTACTCAGACTTCCTTTCCTGCAAAGTCGGTTTCCAGTCCATGTACAATCTATGTCCCTCTCTTCTTTATATTATAGAGTTGCTCTACCTTTGTGCCTCTTTCTTCTCTCTTTAGCAGCATTTTTACTAGGTCAAAAGCTGAGGATGAAAAACTGAAATGGCCTGCTTGTTCCTTCTGTGTCCATCTTTATCACTCCCTTCTCTTTCTTGCTGCTTCACCTTTCCAGGGTAGGAATTAATGGGTAAGATAAATTCTTTTGTTTTGCTGGACAGGGTTGCACATTTAAGCTTAGTGTATGTCTTTTAAGCACAGTAACTTGCTGCTACTATCACTTGTATGCTACTCTCACAGAATGTTTCCCTCTTCTCCTGAGTTTCAGGTAACAGTAAAGATTGCAGCCCTCCAGGAGGCTCAAGAGCTTTCCCTTTCCATTTATTCTCACAAGCACCCTTTGAGGTAGTCTAGGCTGAGAGAGAATCCCATGATCGCCCAGTATATGTCATGACTGAGCTGGTGTTTGAATCCAAATCTCCCCAGTTCAAGATTGACTATTACATCACTTTGAGCACAATCCTAAGCAGGTCTACTCAAAAGTTAGCCCTATTGTGTCCAATGGTTCTTACTTCCCAGAAAGTGTCTATAGGATTGCAGCATTTGGCTCTCATCTAAAGGACACTTGTATTTCCAACCAACATAATAAATGACTATTTTTATTGTCTTTGCTTTTTTAAAAAAAAGATTGTTTGACCAATGTTTATTTTCATTGCTGATTATGAGGTATGAGATCATAATTATTCTAAAATCACTCTTGTCTTGAATATATCATATATCTAAGAAACTTCCTTGCTGAACTTCCTTGTTTCACTGAAATATAAAATCCTGGTATTCCAGTAGCAAAGGCAACCTTGTTAGAAAAACCATTGTTAGCAAAGTATATTCATGACCTTTCTCAAGGAACAGTCCAGGTCAGGTTGTCATAATTTTGTTTGTTCTTTTTGTTTGCATAATAGTTTTCATCACACGCATGTTTGAAAGGCACTTCAGATCCTACTCGCATTCTGCTAGTCTGTACATTAGGTCTTTTTACTATCCCTCTCACCTGGCCTTCTCGCTTTCTTTTAAACCAGTAGTAATTGTTTTTTGAAACACTAATGTACTGAACATTTTCTTGGTCTACCCTTCATCAATTAGCACTGTATATGTTTTGTTTGCAACTGAGGAAATATTGTTTGAAATTGACCAAAGTGTCCTAGTGCTAACGCCTCTTAGATTCATACAGTGTCTTGAACAATGTAGTCCTGGGGTGACTGAAAAGTAGTCCACTGAGGGCGTGATCCTAACCACTTTAGGCCAGCATAATGTACCTGTCTCCCTGTTCTCCCAGTATAGGGAGGCTGGTGCATCTCTGTACATTGGCCTAAGTCCCCCAGCAGTGGCACAGAAGTGCCTGATGACACTTTTGTGACACCCCAAAGTCAGATTACTGCCAGGATATATGCCAGCCTAACAAGTGGACAGATTCTTGTGTACAATTCTAGTTGTACACAACTAGTTACTGTGGCTGCTGGGCTGTGGATGGCGCAAGCGGTAAAGACACTGTGCCTATTAACCAGCAGGCCAGGGGTCGATTCCCAGGTCAGCCCTACAAGACAGGGTGAGCTCCTGTCCTTAGCCCAGCTCTGCGACACCAGCTGGATCCAATCGTATTGGCTCTGCCTTTCCATTGGACTAATTCAGTGGCATGGAGAGGGGGGGCTTGCTGCTTGGGTAACAGCCTATCCTCCATAACAATCCAACCCAGGCTTTCATGCTTCGCATGCAGCGTATGCAGTGCCAAGCACAATACCATCGTCTTTCAAGACTGACGGAAGCCTGCTTTGTAGTTACTGTGGCCATTCCAGAGAGTGCAGAACAGATCAGGTTGCTCTGCTGTCCCTACAATAAGAAGGAAAATGGTTGTAACCATTAAGTCCAAGCCATAGTGATTTGCTTTGAACATTTAAAATTGCTTTGAGCATTTAAAATTTAACTTCTATCAGTGCACTACAGGAATTCTGAGTTTAAAAGAAAAGATGTGGTAGGGTTGTGTTGCATATCAATGGTGCAACCTCATATTGCTTCTGTCTCCTGGGCTTGTGGATTGTTGAGTCTGTCTACATAGACCTTTGTCTACAGGCAGCAAGGAAAGTTGCCTGTATCCCTGTGAAGTCCTCCACAGCACCAACCAGCAGGTGAATGTCCTACATTTTATGGGCAGAGGCTTTTAGCCTAAAGGTCATGCTGTCAAGGCAATTGGTGCTGTCCTCCGCAACAACACATCCCTGTCACGGAGGTGATCCAAGCTGTCTGTGACCTTCTCAGTCATCACAGAATAATAGTGCTGCCCATCTGGCCAGTTCCTCAGAGTCACATTTGCCCTACTGCTGTCATTTGGGGCCTTGATTGTTCAGAAAGCAATGATTTTGAGTAGCCAGTTGATCAATCCCTGTCAGATTCCTGCTGGACCCGTGCTGTGACCTGAGAACTCTGCAGGTCTTCCTGCTCCGACCAACCTCCCTCTCCTGGAAGCACAAGGCATTGGTTTTCAATCCTCCATCACAGTTCCCCCACACTTCCCCACTCAGGTAGAAACTATGTGTAGCTGTGCTTGCTAATGGTTATTCCTTGCCCCTCTACTGTGAATTGTATTGCACATTCCCTGTTACATGTTAAATATTTTATGTCATATGTAGAGCTTTTGGCTTTCCATTCCAGATGCATTAAAAAAGTACATGTACTGTGGATAGTGTTTACTGAAAAATTGTAGACCTCAAAATTTGAAAAGTCAATGAATAAAAAAGTATCTTTTACTATATTTTTAATACATTAGAGACTGTATAGTTCTTTGGTAACAATTACTAGTAGATATTTCCAGGATCTGTCATCCATGAAAATTCCATGATTTTTGGCTCAATACCAGGCCTCTTCTTATCTATGAGACTGACTTATCCTTGAATGTATATGGTGTATCCTGCCTTTCACATGCTGAATCAAATGCCCATAGTGGCCCTCACAATTCCGTAATAAAATAATAAGTAAACAAATAAGTATATTTATAGAATAAAACCAGTGGTGGGGGCAACCATTTGGTCTGGAGTGGCCGTGAATGGCAACCTGATATTTGGATATTCCATGGCATGGAATCTATGGGTTAAGGAAACCCATGTGAGTAGTGTATTACCACATAGATTTATGCATGTGTTATTTGGACCTAAGATAACAAAAGCCTTGTTTAAGAACTCCAAATAATGTGACAGGAAGCCATGTGCTTCCTCTTGCCACATTCTGTTGAGCTGTCCCCATTGTATTTCCATTGACTTTGCTGGAAAGAGTAGTGGGAGAGCGACATAGCATGGTCAGCTGAGGCAGATAGTTACAGTGTTCTTACATTGCACCCCTCCACTATGCTTTCCTCCTCCATGAAAAGAGAAAATACAAAAAAGTCTAAATGCACTGCAAAAATTCTGAAGTTTCTGATTATCCTCATTTTAAACAACAATTTCATGGTACTTTCTGTTAATAAAAATAAATTGGGATTTTGTAGCCAAATGTACAGTCTGTTGAATCTGAAGCATTTGATAAAACCAGATTTTGTCCTATTGAGGCTGGCATTTTTTAATCTAAAAACCTAACAGGTTTTTGCTTCAAGCTTGAAATTCTGGTCAACTTGAAATAATGTGAGAGTATCTTTTCATCTATTAGTTATTTGGTTGCATCAATGAGATGGTTTCATGTTTGTTTTCAGCATTCTGGTATCAGATGATCTTCCCTCCTCATTTTGATTCTTCAAAGAAGTATCCTCTGCTTATTGAAGTGTAAGTATACAAATAGTCATATTATTCTTATATCTTTTGAAAGACTTTTGATGGTTTCAATACCATCAGATGTCCTGCTTTTAATGATTGTTATGACATTTTCACACAGTCAGATAGACGTTATTGGCTGGTTGTTGTTTTCATAAGTCATCAAGAACTTCTGAAGGACCTAGGATACCTGGTTTTTATTTTTTTCCTGTTATTGTGCTTATTTTGTTTTATCTTGCTTATTTTGCTGTTATAAATACCTTCACAAAAGGTAAGCTGTTCCCAGTAAAGCTGCTTTTTATAGTTGGCGGATGCTAATTTCTGTGGCCCCAAACTATTTAGGTGCTCTTCAGTGTGTTTTGGAATAGCACTGAGGGCATCAATCACCGTTGGGATCACCATGGTCTTTTTCTGCCACAGCCTTTCAATTACTAATTGTCTTAGGTCTATATCCTAAAGTGAAATTAAGCTCCTTGCTCTGGAGCAGTTAAGATGACTTTCCATAAGATAACATTAGAGGGTGACGTAACTGTGTGGACCCATAACTACTATGGATTTTGCCCTTAGTATTTTGTTATTTTTTCTGGTTCTTTTTCTTCTACTCTATTATGACAATATTTATAAGATCAAAAGAAAATAAAAACCAGGTACTCTAGGGTCTTGGAAAGGACTCGATATCTGGATAAAACAAACAAGTCAAAGTACATTGACTGTTCAAAAATCTATAACATATAATTCTATAATATAGAAAATTCTATAATATACAAATATATAATATATGTAAAAAATCTACAATAATATAAACTATCTCTCGAGTGTGTGTGTGTGTGTTTTCACGGCTTTAAGTTCACAAAGTGGATTACAGAGGGAAAAAAATGAATTTGAAAAACGAAAGAACTAATATAAAGTAAATTATTTATAAACTAATATAAACGAAAGATTTATAATCTGCTTTTCCAAAGCTGAAAGTGGTGCACATTTAATAAAATAAACATAGAATAAATAAATAATAAAATAAAACAATTAACAATAGTACAAGGATTACTGTATTTACTCGAATATAATGCTCACCTTTTGCAGCCAAACTTAGCATCCGAAATCAGAGTGCATAGTAGATTCGATGATTAATTATATTAGAGTAAATACGGTAGATAAGAAATATCTAATACAATAAAAATAAAACTATAAAAGCAGCATACAGTTGTCAAATTCTGAACACAGTTCATTCTTAGAAGCCAATTAAAAGCACAGTTTATGCCACAGTGCAAGCTGATGGCACTGGCCTGCTGGTGCTCCATCCACATAACCAGCTACCACTGGAGATACCCCCACAATTTAGGGCGGGTGACGATGAGGAAAGGGTAGGTTTGACAGAGGAGGTTTGCCATTTCTTAATCCACTTCCTGGGCCTTGTGGTGTTACTTCCCAGTGCTTCCCAGTATTGTGCAGCTTTATATCTTATTCAAATTGCTGGGCTGCACTGGCTGCACTGGACTGCACCCAACACAGCCAGCTGGGGCTTTAGTCATCGTAAGGGAAAAAATATCTCCTTTTTCCAAAGAAAGAGACTTCAAACCTCTTCCTAACCAGTGCTGGTAGTGCATGCCATGTGGCCTGGCTGAACTGGTGAAGACTGGGGTATCAGGTTCACAGGCTGTCAGTCTGCAAGCTTGGTGTAAAGAGTGAAAACAAAACCATTTTCATATGTGAGTGTGAGATTGACTTTGAGTTTCTGTTGCACTCTTTACTTTAACATATAATAAGGCCAAAAAGAAAGTTGGAGAGCATTTGTAATGTGAAAGAGCATTTTTCTTTCACCAGCATAGGTTTTGTAAAATGTAGGTCAATTTAGCATTTCAAAGCCCTAGCTGCCACTGTGGAAAAATACTCTAGGAACTGAAGGAGTGTTTTGTTTGTTTTATTGTTGTTTGTTTGTTTTTGTTAATAATCTAGAATCTATGAATAGCAAAGGAAAATAGCCACAACTAACTTCTTCAGTGTGTCTTCCTAGAAAGTGTAAATTTTCTAGTTACACTCACTGGTGTCATTAGGAAAGGAGGGCTTATTATCTAGGAGGGATTATCAGGATTTCCATTAGAAAACAGGAGGTGCTTATTAGCTTGGACAATATAAAAAAAATCAGAAATCTTCCTAAAACAGCTGGTTGGTTAATTCCCCTGTGATGAAGTCCAGAGACTATGAAAGTCAATTGAAAGACTACTACTGACATGGAAATATGATCTCCGGATCAAGTCCATAGCACAATATGGAAACAACTCACTGGATAACAATGTTCAACTAGCATGTATTGTAAAATCAAAGAATCTCTACTTTCATCTATATGCTTTGAACAATCAATTTAAAAGTACCAATACGCCTCTTGTACCTGAAAAGACAAATCAGAAACATAACAAAGAAACACATTTACTGGATCCTGAACATATGCTCTTGATTTCTTCTTTACACATCTCTGCACATATTAATGCATTTGCATTAATTATCTTTCTTCTAGTTGCAAATAACCAGAAAATTTCTGTTCACAATAAATAAAAAGCAAATATTCTATATTTGCTGAAAATTATGTCTCTAAGGAATATAGATCATATGTTAGTTGTAACTGTTTGGGCTTTCTGTGAACCTATTAATTTGTATTTTTAAAGCTTATTATCTCTTGAATTATTAATTATTTGCCTACTTAAAATTTCACAGAGCAGTAATGAACTAGGATTTTGCTAATTTTAATTCTAAACAACACAGGTAACTTGTCATTTTTTGTTAAATCTATTATAGTTGATGAGTAACATTTAGGATGATATGTGCAAAGGTTGACAGTGGCTATGATTTTATGTGGCAAGTATATTATAGCAACACAAATCTGTAAATAGTATCTAAAAGTAAATTCATAAATATTTTAGTACTGCTCCAATCCTAGCATGGATAGTTATTTTCTTAAGAACTTGCTATCTTACTGGATTTCACAAATGTCAGGAATTTTATCTACTGGCCTTGAGAATTGCCATTTTGGTGTTAGGTTTGACATGGACTGATAAGGTGATGAGCTGTTTAGTAGGTAAGGTTCCCAAGCCATTAAAACATTTGGGATTTAAAAAAAAACAAATACAGAGCATATGTTTCTGGAACAACCCTTCGCCCTAAGCCTGTGGCATGTAGTTATGTGTCCTCCAAATGTGATAAGAGCTCTGCATCAGTTGCACATAGTGGGTCTTCTGAAGGCCAAATAGCACAACGTCCCATATTTGGCTGAAAATCACCCTCTAGATGGGACCAGAGCAGAGCACTGGTTATATTCAGAGGACCATAGGTGGCCCATCCTGCACGTTCGAAACCAGCATATATTCAAATCTGCAAATTTGAATTCATGGATACATGGGTCTCTTGTAATTTGTTGAGCATCCCTGGGTTTAGTTTCAGTTTGGGGAAAAAATGGGATGAAAGCTGGTAAAATACTTTGGGGGGATTGTATTCTAATAGTAGCGTGCATGGGAGAAGGGAAGTTCCTGCTTGGGAATTTCTCTGTCCTCCAAAATCCAATTGGGGGTCCCTCTGGAGCAATCAATCTTTACTACAGAAGTTGCTTGCTGAGAACTGGCAAAAATTACCCCGGCCATTTTGCAAACATGGCAATTCCTTCCTTTTGCACAAATTGGAGCTAGAATACAAATCCTTGGTTTTTAAATAATGAAGATAATTTACTGTTTGCAATAACCCAATAATTAATTAATATGTGGCAATTGATCAGTAAGCAAGAAGACAGGAGGAGTGATACAATAACCACTCGTGTTTAGTGAGCAAGAAGGGGCTCCCCGAATCCAATGCTCTTTATGCTCTCTATTCTCATATCATGTTGCTTTATGGCTGGGTCATCCATGTTTTTGAAAAGTAAACTGATATAAAATGAATAATGTTTCTAGAAGCCTCAAGAAACTCATAATAGGTAGTTCTTGAACACATTCATTTGTTTTGTATTTTTGATTACTTGAAATTAAATGTGCTGATTTGTTTTGGTCAGTTACCCAGGAACTTGGTAATTATTCAATGAATAGGGAAATAACATGCATCAATGACTTTCGACTCTTTTCCTAGGTACGCAGGACCCTGTAGTCAGAAAGTTGATACTGTCTTCCGAATCAATTGGGCTACATATCTTGCAAGTGTAGAGGAGATCATTGTGGCTAGTTTTGATGGCCGAGGAAGTTGCTATCAGGGTGACAAAATCTTGCATGCAGTATATCGAAAGCTGGGGACCTATGAAGTAGAAGATCAGATTGCGGCAGCTAAGTAAGTTCATACCTGACTCTCCAATCCTATCATCTGCCACCAGTGCCAATGCAGCCACACCAAAAAGGCCCGAGCTGTATCTTGTAATAGGAGAGGAAGATCTTGGAGGTAAAAATAATTCTGTGTATGTAATTAGGCTGCCTATAGGTTTCCTTGAGCAGATGCCACCTATTTTGGTGGTGTATGTCCAAGGAGGGAAGAGGAACAGGATTTCCATAGAAGGGGATAAGATCCCCATGTGTCATTGCTGTAGGATCCACCCCCTCTCATATCCTCCTTGCCCTCCAGTCCTCACTCCATCCCCTTCTGCCCCTTCCATATCTGCCCTCAATGCCTACTAATGGGTACCTTCAGATGGTTGCCTCTCTGCCAGCCTGTGTCCACAAGTTTAAAGCCATTACATTGGTGGTCTCACTGTTCCTGTTGGTGGAATATCAGTTCTGCTGATATCTTTTCACTTCTGTAAGAAGGTAGGATTTGGCCATAAGTGTCTTAGGTTGCAATCCTAAAGACACTTTCCTGGGAGTAAGACCCATTGAACACAATGGGGCATACATTTGTGTAGGCATGGTTAGGATTGTTCTCCCAATCAAGGTTGTCCAAACCCCAGTCGAGGTCCAGATGCAGTCCATGGCAAGCCCCCTCCATCCAGTCCTTGGGCAAACCCTGTAATCTTCTAGAGGTGAAGGACACTCTGCTCTCTGAACCACCAGAGGGTATTTGGAGAGTGAGGGAGGCTGCATGCACCTCCTCTCAATGTGTAGGAAAGTACTTATGAACTGGTTTGAAGATCACTGCTCCCTGTGTATTAGAAAGTATTTATAAACTGATTCTTCCTTGAGGCTTGGCCATTTTATGGTGGATTTTGTTTTCTCCTTAGGCAATTTTCTGAAATGAGCTTCATTGACAAGAAGAGAATAGCTATTTGGGGCTGGGTAAGTATTACAGTTAAGCATCTTGGTAAAGGCAAAGATAATTTATTAAAGAAAATATTCTGCCATGAACAACCCAAACCACTGCAACTCTCTGTGCAAAGGTGTGGTAGGTCCAGCACTAGCTCTGTGGATCCCCATGAGGAGAAGGTTCACTCTTAGTTTCACTCACCGTTTGTTCCCTTGTTCTGAGTAAAGCCCCTGCAGGCCTGATAGGTCAACTCAGACCTGTTAAAGCTCTGTAGCTGATGCAAGTTTGCATAGATCCAAGAAGGTGGATCAGGGCAGAGAAGGGCATCAGGATTCAATGTGTGCTGCCATTGTCAGACCTGACCCCTCCTAGTGGAACCAGTCACAGCCTTTTCCCACCACCTGCATATTCCAGCAACTCTTCAGCCATCTGGTGGCATGTCAGAAGTCACTCCAGGATCCCCAGCAGTGGCCTGACAGTGCACACTGGCAGAGGCTGCTTGGTCTTCAAAGCTGGCTGGCAATTGGTATAAATGCTTTTGCCAACATAATGCCGGTTGCATCAGCATCTAACCAGTATAGGATTGGGCTATAAGAAACCTATTACCTTAATGGAAACAAACTACATCGCAGGAGCTAAGGAGCTAATTGTGGAACCCAAGGCTCAGTAAAGCACCAGGCTAAGATCAGCCAAGATCAATCTGTGGCTTTTTAGTTAAGGCTGGGAATGATCCCTCAACAGCTGCCCAGTCAGTGGCCCTGGCCACGGGTGATATGGCAATGGCAAGCCTCCATTTGGCCCACAGGTGAACCCTAAAATCCTCTGGAGGTGAGAAAACTCTGGTTCCCTTGATTTCAGAAGATGTTCTGAAGGCCAGGGAGATATACCTCCCACCCCCCCTCCCTCTCTCTCTCCCTCTCTCTCTCTCTCTCTCTCTCACACACACACACACACACACACACACACACACACACACAAAAACCTCCTTTCTCTGTGTATGAAAATACTTATGAACTTGTTATGATCACCCCCTTTCTCTGTTAGAAAGCTTATGATCACCCCCTCTCTGTGTGTTAGAAAGTATTTATGAACTGACTTTCATTCATTCATAAGTTCTGTCTCTAATATGTAAATGCATAAAAATTTATTCAAACTTGAAATATAAATTCTTTTTTATTTCTTTTCTTCCCCTCCCTTCAGAGCGAGAACAAGATTCTCAATTTCTTTTAAACAGAAATTTTTCTTTCTTGCTAGTCATATGGTGGTTATGTGACCTCTATGGTGCTAGGATCAGGAAGTGGCGTGTTCAAGTGTGGCATAGCTGTTGCTCCTGTGTCAAGCTGGCATTATTATGGTATGTGATTATAAATAAATTGAATTCCTCTTTATGGTATTAAAAAAAAAACCATAGGTGCGAATGCATACATTTGCAGGGTGTATGTATAAGTCTTGAGATATGCAGGATTTTTGTATTGACTGCACACTCCTCCCACATAAAGTGCCATTTGGTCTGCCTTTGTGAACTCATGGGAGGTATTACACAGTGTCCCTGGATCATATTTTTTCCAATGAAAAACTTGGATGTGAAAAGGAAAATAATCTGCTTAACCTTTAAAAGGCACAAAATTACTTAATATTTGAAATTTTACTATAATGCAAATGTCTGCATTTGCATTCCTCAAGAGTGCCATGTGTTCCGCAGTGCTGAGGGATCATCGTTTCTGAATGCCATAAAATTCATTAGTTCTGCTACTGACTTTCTTTCCATACAATGATATCAGAAAAGGTGGGTCACATCTTTCATCCTTTGCTGGAATATTATCATTTAAATCAATATTACTTAGGTATTTGAATTTAATTACGAAGCTAGTTAATGTTTATTAATATCCTTCCTTGTTCTTAATTATTGCTCTGTCAATATTATAGGAGTGCTTTAATATTATGAAAAAATCTAGGGTTACACAAATTTTTATAGAATACAATACAGTGCAATTGAGTTGCAGTATAAGTGCCTAAACCAAATGCTGTCAAGGACAGTGTCACAGAAAGTATGGATTAGAAGGGGGCACAGCTGGTGTACCCACATTGAGTGACTTTAAGAACAAGGTGATCCCACACTGTTCAAGCCTCTCTTGAGCTATCTTAGGCCTACTTCTGGCCCAATACCTGGCATGTTTGCTGGCAATTATGTTTTTTACCTTTTGGTGGCAAGCACATGAAGTGTCTGGGCCCAGAAAGGGCTAAAAATTCCCAAATGAAGGTGGTTTGGAGATGGGCTGTTTTGCGTTTAAGACAGTGCAACAGCCTGGAAGGTTATGGGTGACATGGTTATGTTATGTCACACCCCCCCCCCCAAACTTCTGCAATCATGAGCTGTTTAAAGTGGGCATTTTACCAGGTAAAACACTGGTACACTGTTGGGACACCTCTGTGTGAAATGTTAGGCTGGAGACAGGCAATAGTCTTCTATATATAAAAAACTGAAAAGTCACATACTGTCTCACTGACTCATCAGCACCCAGCCAAAACCTCTGGACCTGGAAGTGTGAAATTTGGGAGGGTGTTCCTTTCGTGATGGAGGCATCCATTAAGAATTGGTTTTTGGAAATTTCAGCTGTAAGGGGGTGAAAGGGGGTTTAATGTATTTTCCTTCCTATACTTCACATTGAAGAATCACTGACTGATCAATGCCCTGCCCCAACCCCTGGACCTAAAAGCAGTAAATTTGGGGAGGATGTTCCTTGACGTGAGACCTACTAAGAAACAATTTTGAGAAATTTAACCCTTGAGGGGATGAAAAGGGGTGCAATGTGTTTTCTTCCTATACTGTAATTAACATTGAAGACTAACTGATCAACATCCAGTTAATTTGGTGCCTGGTGCACTGAGGTGGTGGTGTGCATGAGGGGTAGTGGGGAGGGATGCTGTGCGTGGGTGGGAATGGTGCATGGGGGATGATGTGTATGGGAGTTGGTGCATGTGGAGGTGTGTGTTGCACAGGGTTGGGTGTTGCAGGGGTTAGGGGACCAGCATTGCATGGGGGGTGTTGCGTGAGGGGTATGTGTTGTATGTGTGTGTGAAGGTGTTGCACGGGGGTTACGTTCGAAATATTCTTGAAAAACTTTCAGTTATCATTCTGTGACTCTCATCCCTTTTCATCTCATAACCCATTCTAAATTGTCCTGTCTTTAGTGCAATCCTGAGCATAAGAATTTCTAACTCAGTAAAAATCTCTGTTTAATACATAGTATTCTGTACTAATAAATATATAGTATTCCATAGAAGGATGTAGGTACAACTTTTAAAAATTGTGTTCAGCCATTTATTTTCAGAAGAATCTGCTTATGGCAAAACTTGCCTCAAACCCATTCCAAGTTGTATATTAGTTTTCCAATAAAAAATTACAATTAACCCTCCCCCCAAAAAAGAAATTTTACTCCCACATTGCAGGTACTTTTCACTAGTTTTTAAGAAAGTTGAAAGTGGTCTGAGAAAAGCTTTCTACCCTGCAATGGATGCCCTCATTTCATGTGTTCCACTGTTATCTCTGGCCCCAAAGGATTTTGTAGGTTTTTCAAAACAGTAGAAAAACCGATGGACAAAGAGCAAAGATAGCATTATGTTAATGGAGGGCAATAACTAACAGCTCTGTGACCATAGGATACTTGAATACAATAAAACAAAGGTATTCCACAATCAGGTATCGGTAAGGAGCATCCAACAAATGTAGTTGTAGGAAATTAAGTAACTGGTTTCATTGCTCTGAGCCTATTTTTACACTACAAGAGATGACAGGTAGACCGGAACGTTAGATCCAAAGTACTGGGACTTTGTAATGGTAATGAGAGCAGAGCAGATCTGACAGATAAATGACCTCCATCTGTAACGGTGGAATATGATTGTGTGATTTAACATGATGAGAGGACGCCAACCTTGCCCCAAATGAAATACACACGCTACGTGGAAGAAGATCTGTGATACTAAATTGCAGTGAAATTACCTTTTGGGAGGAACGTCCTTTCGGTATTGAATTGCATTATTATAATTCAGTCACCATCGCAGTCGTCAGCCAGCGGCATAGGAAAGCTACCAGTTTCCTTACAGTAACGGAGGGAATAATAATAGTGTAACTTTGGCATAAGGTAGCTGGAAAGGCATACTTAACAATTCTGTTGCCATGGACGACTGCATGTTGAATATTAATAAACAAATGTAGTTAGTTACCTACAATGCTTATTTGCGGAAAAATTGTCTCTTGTTTTTCCTAGTATGGTAAAGAGTTCCTTACATTGGCGAAGAACAGGCTTCATGGTCTTTCTCATTCTGATCTGGCTTGCCCTTCAGACAAAAACCTTTTCAGTCATGCTTTGTCCGTCTTCAATTTCACAGATTCAATCTACACCGAGCGCTACATGAGTTTACCTCGGGCAGATGATAACCTGCATAACTATCAGGTAAGAAACGATCTTTAAAACCTAATCTTCGGCTATACTATGTTTTTTGAAAGACTCTGTGATAGAGGTTGCATGTCCAGTTTATAGAGACTGCATGTCCAATTCAGACTAATGAAGGTCGGTGATAAATTCCAGATACTTTCTGAATAAATTGCTCATGTTTGTATCTCCTGTTTGAAAAGCGCTACAGAATACATGTTTTTCCAGGGGCAGTGATTTTCAACCTTTTTCATCTCAGGGCACACTTAACCAGGCACTGAAATTGTCAAGGCACACCATCAATTGTTTTTACTATTGACAAGGCACACCAGTCTGTTCAAATCCCCCAATTTTCCTATTAAAGAATGTCAGTCCCCAAATTCCTGCGTCACACCTGAGGACTATCCATGGCACACCAGTGAAAATCTGTGGCACACTGGTTGAAAATCACTGCTCTAGGGGTTTGGCATTTGGATTGCTTATGTGCCATGTCTGGTATAAACCTTTGGTATCTCTAGAGTGTTAGAATACATTTTGCAGTGTAACCTTTGAGAAGTGGACAAGAGTGTTGCTATTCAAATCTATCTACTTAATTGGAGGTCCAAAGGAACACTAAACTCAATTCATGCACGTGAGATAGGCTAGGCTTAATTCACGCTCGTGAGCAGAGTCTCAGGCTACATTTGAAATGCAAGAGCATGGACAAATTTTGAGCTGGTGTGGTAAAAGCAGCTTGAACTATGAAGTAGTTTCATACAAATCATTTGCCATCTGAAATGGTCTCTTGGAGGTTGTCTCAAGGACTAACAAATCTATTTGTACATGATGTTTGTTGGGCCTTCGAGGCTAAGAGCCAATTGACCTGGGGCAGTAAATCAATCCAATATTGTCTTATTGTCTTATCCGGTTTGTTCAGTATGTGTTCACTTGCAATATGCTAAATCTATATCATAGAATCATAGAGTTGGAAGGGACCCAGTGGATCATTTAGTCCAACCCCTGGCTATAGCAGGAAATCCTCATCTTGTGGGGACCAGAGTCCTGAACCTGGTTAACAGGCACAGTGTCTCAACCACTTGTGCCATCAGAGGACATAAAATATAACTTCTGGTTACTAGAATGTTTTCAACCACAAAGTGACCATCTTAAGATATGTGCAGATTCATTCATTCATTCATTCATTCATTCTTTCTTTCTTTCTTTCTTTCTTTCTTTCTTTCTTTCTTTCTTTCTTTCTTTCTTTCTTTCTTTCTTTCTTTCCTGGGATATTTTTAAAGGACTTTTGCATAGTAGAAATTCAGGAAGCAAGTGTGCATTTTACTCTGATCCATATAGCTGAGGCAGTGGCGTGTTATGCCAGCTGACAGAGGCAGCGTCAGTGTAAGACTCTTTCCAGATAAATGCTGCAAAGTGTTTGAGGCAAAAAAAAATTGAGCAAGGATTTCAGGCTTCTAACCTGAGCAGGTCGAGCAAGTCCTGCACAGTGGAATAAATAAATCCTCATCTGGAACTGCTCCAGATTCTGACATGCTAGAACTAATAGAAAATCTTGCATAAACTTTGAAGCATTCACATTTGGCATGAGATTGTTCATGCCATATTATTACTAAATAAATCGTATCTCCTGTGCTCATCAGTGCAGGATCTACTGGCAAAAGCCAGTACAGGCATGCTTCTTTTTTAAAGCCTTGTAGAAGCTTTGTAAAACAAGTAAGCTTTGTGTGTTCATTGTTACTTTTATATTTATATATCAAAAATTATATTTAGACTACATACAAATTAGTGGCTTCCTCTTTCAGATCCTTCACATTTTTTTCATGGTGTATTGTTCCTTTCTTCCGTATTCTGTAGTAAATACCTTTCACATGCATACTGCCATTCCATGGGAACTGGACTTTTTCCCATTCGTGTATTTTTGAGGTGTAGCAAGAGACACATCCCATTTATACAACTGAGCATTGAGGTTTGCAAAATCTGCAGCAAGGAGACAAGCTCCTTGTTTTTTCAGTAAGAATCTGTAATATAGTTTCTTTCTAAAATAGTTTTTTTCTAAAATAGATGCATGCGAAAGGGGATTTTTGTTCTCTTCTTTGCCATTTGTTAAGACAGATTTGTTGTGAATATTTCTAAATACGGCTGAAGAAGATTGAGGGCTCCTATTGAGACTGGGCCAGCGCACAGAGCCCTTTGACAGTAGAAGGCACTTCCACTGTTGCAAAATGGTTGCCGAAGCAGTGCACAGCGCTTGTTGGTGGCTATTTTAGGAGTGCTACTGCAGGAGAAAGCACTGCTACAGGACCATTGACGGAGCTGGAGAGGTACCCACAGGAGAAGAAAAAGCAATGGCAGGGCTAGGAAAGGGGATCAACAGGGTGAGGAGGGTCAAGATGGTATCAGTACGTTGCAGGATCATCAGATTGGTACATTTCAACTTTTTCTTTAAGTTGGGGATAAGAGGTGAAGTGGCCAGGTTTGTAGATGACATTAAACCCTTTTAGGTGGTGAAGAGCAAAAGGGATTATGAAGAACTCCAGAAGGATCTCTCCAAACTGGGAAAATTTGTGCCATTTGTTGCACGTTGGGGCAGAAAAAACCAAAACTTTATATATAAGCTTATGGGTTCTGATCATGAAAGAGTTTTTGACATGATGGTGCACAGCTTGATGAATGTGTCAGCCCAGTATGTGGCAGTGGTAACTCCATGCTTGGGATCATTAAAAAAGGAACTGAGAATAAAACAGCCAATGTTATAGTGCCATTGCACATATTAACGGTAAGACCTTTAATGTGTAGTTGCCACATTGTAAAAAAGATATAGTGGAAACAGAAAAGATGCTGAAGAGGGTGACCCTCTAATGGGAAAAGGAGGGCACACTGGGGGCAAACAGTCTAGAACAGGCGTTTCCAGACCCCAGACCTCAGTGATTCTCCATGCAGGAAGCCCCTTCTGTCTGGCCCTTGGGGAAGCCCTGAAATCCTTTGGAGATGAGGGAAGCTCTGCTCCCAAAGCTGAAAAGGCTTTTACCTTTTTATGTATGAAAGTGCTTATGAACTTCTTTGAGGATCCCTCCCTCTCTGTATGTTAGAAAGTGTTTATGAACTGATTTGAATTCATTCATTCATAAGTTCTACCTTTAATATATTCATTTATGTAAATTTATTCAAATTTGAAATGTAAATCAATTCTTTTTTTCTTCTGCCTCCCAAAAACAGCGCGAGACAGATGATGTGGCCCCTCCTGCCATAATGTTTAGACACCCCTGGTCTAGAAAAATAACCATGGGATATCCACTAAAATTGTGTGTTGGAAGAAAATATTTATTTATCCAATGTGTAATTAGTTTGTAGAACTCCTTGCTACTGGATATAGTGATGGCATCCTACATGTATCCTACATGCGTTTCAATGGGGCTTGGACAGATTTCTGGAGGAAAAGTGTATTGTAGGTTACAAGCCATGATGAGCATGTGCAACCTTTGGGTTTTAGTAGTAAGCTGCCTCACAATGCCAGGTGCAAGTTTGCAGTACCAGGATGCAGGTCTTTTGTTATCTTCTGTGCTAGTTAATGAGATGGGTCTTTGGTCTGATCAAGTAGGACTTTTATTTACACCTATACCTACACACACACATGCACACACACACACACACACACACCATGCTATTAGATCACATCTTCACAAGAATATACTCTTGTGACCTCAGTTTTATAGACATCGCAATCTTTGTGGTTTTTCTGTTATGCTCATAAAATTACTCAACGGAAGTGGTGACAATCTTGGGAAAAAACCCTTGATATAAGAAAATGAGTGTTGGGCCTCTGCTTCATTTATTCTCCTTCTGACAAATGCCTTTGCAATTTCTAGTTCCCCTGAAACATATATGATCTGACCAGATTTTATTCCCTACGCAGTCTTAGTTATCCTTACTTTCAGCTGGGTTTTTTGTTTGCTAAATAGTTGGGAGTTCTACAGATCAGCAAGGCACTTATGTAAATGGAAGTCTCTTTATGTGCTACAGATTGAAATGTTAGTGCTCTGGGTGCAGAAAGTCACTCTGCAGCTTTACGGCACAGATGGCACCAGAGGACTGTGTAATCTTTTTGTGCCAAGAGTCGAATTTTCTTGGCGCAGCTTCCGTTGCTGGCAGTGTCCACGTTGAAAGTGCCAGTACCAAAGAGCTAAAGGTTTCCAATGTGTTACTCAGAGGATTAAATTGGAGAGGTTGCAAGCTAGGAGGAGGAGGGGGTAGAGATTCTGATCTGACTGTTGACAGTGCATGACATCCCCTAAAGGTGGATAAGTGAACACCATGTTCAGTTTGTATTGTGAGAATAGAGGGGGGAGAGATCCTTTCCATCATGATGCATATCAGAAGAAATTCAATCAGGATGGGTTTCTTTCCCCTCATGTTCCCAACATCATGATTCTCACTTTCTACCTACCTCCTTTTCTCTTGAGTTCATTTTCAAAGGTCAGACATCAACATCCCCCTTTGTTTTCACAAGGCATTAAAAATCATCTCAGTGATAAAGGCTGCAATCCTGACCACATTTTCTTGGAAGTACTATTGAATTACTTCTGAATAGACATGTTTAGGAGTGCACTGAAAGTCCTATAAAATTCACCTTAGCTGTAACAACACATAAATAACATTTGCCATTATAGAAAACCAAGATCCTATGCAAGGCAAACTAAAAATTAATAAACTACCTTGTCTGCTAGACCATCTCCCTGGACTTATCTTTTCAAAGGGACAAAGGATTTAGAGCACAATCCTGACCACATCTACTCTAAAATAAGCACCATTGTGTTCAATGGGTTTTACTCCCAGGAATTGCAGCCTACGTAGGATTGCAGCCTACGTGGAACAAATAGTGTGGCAATGCCAAGATATGGGGGATGAAAATAGGAACTGATTGTAGCACATTCAGAGTTGAGGCTGTTATTGTGATAAGTTTGCAGAATATGAGCATAAAGAATAGGGCCAATAATGACACAGTGCCAGCATAGTGGACATTTCCATTCCACTACATCAGCCAATGCTCATTGCCATGTGCACAAAAAAGCACATTGGAGCATAAAACTTAAACACAGTTCTTCAAAGCTGATGATAACAATTCAGTCATCCTACATAGAAATATGAGTGTAACTTGTATCATTTTCCTTTCTCCACTCCATCATGCCTAGTCTTTCTTCTGTTCCCAAACATCACCGAACACCATTTCAGCAGGTACTCATAATACACCAGGAATAGATGAGACACCAGCCAAGGCAATGGATTCTGTCCACCTTCTTATGGGTGTCTTTGATTTGATGTCTATAAACAAATTTTAAAGCCAGGCTTGGGGGTGGCTGGGTTACTGTAAATGAATACTGTACTGCAGTGGTTTTCAAACATTTCAGCCCAGGATCCCAGTCACTATCCGTGACTCCCTGGAAGTGATGTCATGGCTAAAAGTGACATCAAACAGGAAGAGACATCAATGTGGTTTCAGAACTCCTCCATGTCTACTTGGAAGTCAGTCCCACTATGTTCAATGAGAATTATTCCCAGGAAAATAGCCTGAGTACTGTTCCAAGATGGTGATACCCAGTGCCACCAAGATGGCGACAGCAAGCTTTTTGCAATCCCCCTGAAATGAAGTCACAACCCTCCAAGGGGGTCCCTACCCCACTTTGAGAGTCACTGCTATACTGGTTAAGAGTTATGTCATATAACTCATAGAATCCTAGAGCTGAAAGGGACCTAGTAGGTCATCTAGTCCAACCCCCTGCCTGCAGCAGGAAATCCTCCTACATCATCCCTGATGTCAAGCCTCTGCTTGAAGATCCCCAGTGAGGGAGAGTCCACCACCTCCCTTGGCAATCTGTTCCACTGCCGAACCGCCCTCACCGTCAGGAATTTTTTCCGGATATCCAACTGGAATCTCCTCTCTTGCAGTTTGTACCCATTGGTTCTAGTTCTGCTTTCAGAAGAAGCTATGAACAAATGAGTCCCTTCCTCCCTATGACAGTCCTTCAGGTATCTGAAAAGGGCAATCATGTCTCCCCTCAGCCTCCTCTTCTCCAGGCTGAACATCCCAAGTTCCCCCAACCGTTCCTCGTAGGGCTTCCCTTCCATCCCACTGATCATTCTTGTCGCCCTCCTCTGGACTTGCTCCAGTTTGGCTGCATCTTTCTTAAAGTGAGGTGCCCAGAACTGAACACAGTACTCAAGGTGAGGTCTTACCAATGCAGAGTAAAGAGGAACTATAACTTCTCGTGAGTTGGAAACTACAGTTCCTCTTTACTCTGCATTTATAAGACTGTTCCTCTTTACTCTGCACTGGTAAGACTGGTAAGTCCAGTACGTAGGTTGTAATACCTCTTCTAATTTAACCTTTTCTAATCTAACCTCATCTAATTTAAAAAGGTTTATCAATAGCAGTGGCATGAAGTTGGGACAAACAATCTAGCGTTCTTCTAAATTTGTTTTCTGCTAGTATGAATGCTCTGTTTATTTTAAGCAGATTAAGACCATATGTGTTTCATAATAATAAGCAGTGAGCCAATTCGGAAATGTGAGGTGTACTGTTATTGCTCCACATAGAGTCCTCTTTAAATCAACCCACAAGATGGCTTCTTCATGGCAAGCAATTTATATTCAGTGGCTCATCTTGGCAGATGGAGGAACTTCAACATGTATGCTTGAATTTAATCTAAAAATAATGAGACACACTTTTTACGGAAGGGTAGAATCATAGAATCATAGAATCATAGAGTTGGAAGGGACCTAGTAGGTCATCTAGTCCAACCCCCTGCCTGCAGCAGGAATTCCCCCTAGAGCATCTCCAACAGGTGCTCATCGAGCCTCTGCTTGAAGATCCCCAGTGAGGGAGAGTCCACCACCTCCCTTGGCAATTTGTTCCACTGCCGAACCGCCCTCACAGTCAGGAATTTTTTCCGGATTTCCAGCCGGAATCTCCTCTCTTGCAGTTTGTACCCATTGGTTCTAGTTCTGCTTTCAGAAGCAGCTATGAACAAATTGGCCCCTTCCTCCCTATGACAGCCCTTCAGGTATCTGAAGAGGGCAATCATGTCTCCCCTCAGCCTCCTCTTCTCCAGGCTGAACATCCCAAGTTCCCCCAACCTTTCCTCGTAGGGCTTCCCTTCCATCCCACTGATCATTCTTGTCGCTCTCCTCTGGACTTGCTCCAGTTTGGCTGCATCCTTCTTAAAGTGAGGTGCCCAGAACTGAACACAGTACTCAAGGTGAGGTCTCACCAATGCAGAATAAAGAGGAACTATAACTTCTCGTGACTTGGAAGCTACAGTCCTCTTAATGCAACATAAAATGGCATTTGCCTTCTTTGCAGACACATCACACTGCTGACTCATGTTCAGCTTGTTATCCACGGCGACTCCAAGATCCCGCTCACATGTTGTGCTGCCAAGCCAAGTATCCCCCATTTTATACCTATGTTTTTGGTTTTTATTGCCTAAGTGCAGAACCTTGCACTTCTCCCTGTTGAAATTCATTCTGTTTGTTACAGCCCAGGATTCCAGTTTATCCAGATCCTCCTGGAGGTTTCTCCTATCTTCTGATGTGTTTGCTACTCCTCCCAGTTTGGTGTCATCTGCAAATTTGATCAGGCTCCCCCGTATCCCTTCCTCCAAGTCATTGATGAAAATGTTAAAGAGAACCGGTCCCAAGACAGAGCCTTGGGGTACCCCACTAGAAACAGACCTCCAGGTTGACACAGAACCATTTACTAAAACCCTTTGAGTGCGGCCATCGAGCCAGTTGCAGATCCACCTAACAATTGCCCTGTCTAGCCCATATTTTTCCAACTTCCTAATTAAAATGTCATGTGGGACTTTGTCAAATGCTTTGCTGAAGTCAAGATAAATGACATCCACAGCATTGCCACTGTCCAGTAAGCTCGTAACCCGATCAAAAAAGGAGATCAGATTTGTCTGGCAAGATTTATTCTTGGTAAATCCATGCTGGGTTGTTTTGATCACGGAGTACTTGTCTAGATGTGCACAAATTGTGTGTTTTATGATTTGCTCTAATATCTTGCCCGGGATTGAAGTCAAACTGACTGGTCTATAATTTCCCGGGTCTTCTTTTTCCCGGGTACTTTATGGCCTGGGTCACATGTGTGTATCACCTGCTTTTTCCACACTCGATAAGAACATCCTTGATGCCTGGAGACTGACTATATCAATTGACTTCACTGGAAAACATTTGATTTTGAGATGGGGTGATATGAAAATTCTGCCAGTGATGGTTCATTCACACATGCAGGTCATCATTAAATCTGGCAATTTCTGATCGATGAGCATGTGTGAACCTGCTCCTGGTGATGGATTTTTATGGAAATCATGAATACATGATACAAAGAATGATACACATGAATACACATGAATCATGATACACATGAATGTATGTGTACATGATACAATCATGATACACAGAATGTATATCCATTATGAACTCCAAAAACTGCAAGCTTCACTTGGACTAGATGACCTATTAGGTCCCTTCCAAAAGAGTTGAGGCATGTACTGTATTGTAGTTTGTAGCTTGATCATGAGAGAGCATCTTTTGAATGTATGCAGAGGTCGATGCATGCACAGCAAGGGTGTTGCTAAACATCAGCTTCTCCCACAGTGTCGTAAGAGGCTTTGTAAAAGTGGAAGATGAAAAAGCCACTTGCTTCACAGTTTAGAAGGCCGGTGTTTTGGTGTGGACCTCACAATGGCAAGAGTCTCTGGGAGGGCAGATCAGAAGGAAAACCCAAGAGGTGAGAAGGAAACATGGTAACACCCATAGAAGGCCTGGGGATATCTGGATTGACACATGCAAGAGAGAGCAGAAAAAAAAGACTAAGCTGATGGCTTCTGGAGAAAGGAAGGATTGGTGGTGCAGATCCCCGTCATTGAGAGCTGCCAGGAGAGCGTGCTCTAAGGGGGACTGTTAAACTTGTGAAAGAGGCTGTTTTGCAGCTCTCTCCGAATTTGATATGCTGTTGGCAAGTCTTTGAAGCAGTCATAGATTTGGCAATCTTCTGCTAGCAGATTTGAAATGTTCAGTCCTCAAGAACTGCTGCATCATTAGGTTATGCAAAACAGGGTACAATTTTGTAAATATGCCATCTTGTACTGATATGACATTTGTTCTATTATCCAAGAAATATGCTGAGGGGGGAGAGACCTTCAGATCCCAGCCAAACTTCAACTTGTTTGTTGCGTGCCGATAACATGTTGACTGCTGTGTGATCTTTTCACAAAGCCAGTTCTCCTTGCCCTGGCCTTAGTGCTCACAGAGGGCAGGCAAGGAAACAAGGGTTGTACTTCTGTACGTTTGATTGCCCTGATGGGCATTTGATTTTCCAAAGATTCAAAGGTGGATTTAGGTCATCATTTGTAACTCTTGGATGGAAATGGGGAGTTCAGTTCCTTCCTTGTACATTTTCATCATAAGCAACATAGTGCTCAACTCAGTGCATTTTTCTTAATGAACAACACATGGGGATGGTGGATGTGGTTTGGCTGTTCCTTAATTCATGCGAGCTGTTTACAGGCAAGCTCGCTGACTTTGAAACAACTGGGAGATAATGAAGTATAGAGACAGAAAGCTTGATAAAGCTTTCATGGCTGGTATGGCTGTTGTTGAAATTAAAATTGTCTGAGATTAAGGATCTATACATTTAATTTGCAGAGATTCAGTGCTCTAATTTAGTGTTTGGACCCCAATTAAGTACAATACAATACAGTACAAGCACACTGAACTTCAGTTAGGTTTTCGCTACTCTATATAGGTGACAAGACAGAATGGTCCATCCATGCGGCAGAAGATAGTGGGAGGGTGAGGTGGCAGCAGATTCAGTGTGTCCGTCACCCTGAGTCTGCCATCACATGCTTCCAACAACAGCAACATAGATCCTGCTAGCATAACATGAGTGAAAAGCAGAACATTTCTTCCTTACCATGCTCTGCCACGTGGTTTTTGTAAACCAGGAAGTGTGGTACTCCTGATTTTATGTAATTTATTTTTAAGGACCACGAACATGAAGGAGCTCCTATATTTATGCAGTCCTTTTAACTAAGACTCGAAGACTGCAATCCTAAGAGCACTTTCCCGGGAGTAATACCCATTGAACTCAATGAAACTTCCTTCTGAGTAGACACGACTAGGATTGCACTGTATATCCTGCACTTCCTCTTTTGCAAAGCTACATAACAAAGCACATAGTATTCAATTTCAAGAACCTTTATTGGCATATAATAAGTTAAAACAAACCAAAATGTTACAAATACAGCCACAAAAGGACAAAACAAAAGACGAGTACTTAGAACAGGATATATACTAAACAGCTATTACAGATTAAAAGAGGGGGTAAGAACCCTTACTAAAAACTCAGCAACAAGGGCTGTTGTTCCGTGTGCAAAATTGTTTAAAAGGAATCCTACTAAAAGGTGGGGAGGACCACAGTAATTAGAGAGGGTGGGTCCTAGGAGGAGACAGCGGATTTTGCTGAGTGCAGGGCAAGAGCAAAGGATATGGGCAATAGAATCGGGCTCAGTACTGCAGCGAGTACAGATCCTTTGATGAAATGGTGTCCTAGAATACCGACCTTTCAGTACTTCGGATGGGAAGATATTTAGTCTGGCAAGCATAAAAGCTCTTCTTGCTATAGGGTTGATTAAAGACTGAAAATAAGAATAATCATTTCTAAAAGAAGGAAAGATACCAAAATAGCTTGGAGAGCATATTTTATTTAAGTTGGAAACTACCCCGTGGTATTCAGCTTCATACAGTTTCTCAACAACGAGTGTTGACGCTTGGTTGAGAGTGCAATTAAAAAGGGAATCTAAGGGAATGCCAACAGAGGCTAGTTTAGATTCACATAGCAAAAACCAAGAAGAATGGAAGGGGTCTTTAAGAAGCTGTATAAGAAGGGTATCCTGATCAGTAATGAAGAAAAGACGCAGCCAGAATTTAAACGTTAATTTCCAAGCTACAGTAGATGGAAGGTGTATACCTAATTCAAGGGACAGAGTAGTCAGTTTAATATAGTTGGGAATCCCTAGAATCCTTCTAAAAAAAGAGGCAGCTACTTGATCAATCTTATTGGATACTGAATTTATCCAGATTGAGACTCCATATAGTAAGCGATTAATTAATTTGGTTTTAAAAACATGAAGAGCAGCCGGGACATACTGGTTCCCTGTTGTATGATGGAATTTAGAGATCGCGCTAACTAGAGGGGAGGAGGAGGATATCACGGAGTCCCTGTGGGCAAACCACTTAAGTTGATGATGGAATAGAATACCAAGATATTTAAAGGTTTTGACTTGAGCAATAGGATGGTTATTAATTGTCCAATGGAGGGGTTTCCAAGATTTAGAAAAGACTAAGATTTTAGATTTATCCTCATTTATGGACAAATTATTGCTCAAACAATAAGATTGAAATAAAGCAAGGAGGTGTCTAAGGCCAGAGCTAGAAATTGAGATTAGGGCAGCATCGTCGGCGTACAACAAAACAGGTACTGGTATAGTATTTAGAAGGGGGGCGGATTTCTCAGCTGGAGACAAATAGGCTCGCAAATCTGCTAAGAAAAGGTTAAATAAAAAAGAGGCTAAGATACAGCCCTGTCTGACCCCTTTGGAAATTAAAATTTTCTCTGGCAGCAAACCTGGCAAGTATTGGATAAGTGCAGTTTACGAATGAGAAATAATAAGCGAGGGGGGATATCCCAGAAAGCTAATAGCAAAGCACATAGTAAGGGCTTTTTTGAGCATGTTGCACAGATGTAGAGGAATGTCATGCATAAACTTGTAAGCAAGGGGGGACATCTTTGTGGCACAGATTCTCATTGCTCCATGTGAGAATCTGCACTCCTTTCTCCATTCAAACCAGGGATGCACAAACTTATTGGAAGAAGAGCCATGTCATCTCTCTGATACCATGTCAGGGGCTGGAAAAAAGAATTAATTTACATTACAAATTTGAATAAGTGTACATATGTGAATATATTAGAGATGGAACATTTATGAATGAATGAATTCATATCCATTGATACATAGCACAGAGGGAAGAGGTGGTCTTCAAACCAGTTCATAAGCACTTTTACATAGAGAGGAGGTGCATGCAGCCTCTTCAACCCACAAGAACACCCTCTGGAGGTGAGGATGTTGGAGCTTCATTTGGCTCCTGATGATTCCAGTCATACAATGGACTCAGTGGTGGGCTTCAGGGGGTTCTCACAGATTCTATAGAACCCTGTGCTAATGAGCGCCTGTTTCTGAGAACCAGTTACTAATGGGACATAGAACTTGTTGTTAATTTAGGTTATTAGGACATAGAGCATGTTGTTAATTTATTTGAATCCCACCACTGCATGGACTGCATTGGAGTCTCATTGTGGATTGCATCTGTCCTCTGGGCTGGTAAATACCGGTAACTGATAGTGAAAAATCATGTGTCATAATCAAAAGAGAGTGTCTTTCAAATTGAAAAGCAGGAGTGTCAAAGTAGACATAGTGATAATCTGTTTAATAGAAGAATGTTCATTATTCCTGCACTAGGACCGGTACCTGATTAATGAATGCAGGGTGTAACCCCAGATTCACATATATCTTATGCATTTGTCTGCATTATGTTTATGTCCAGTCCATCAGAGACTGCAAGTATTGCCTTCACTGGATCTGCCTGCCTGCCTGTCTGAGAGTGTCTAGGCTGCCAACTGAGAATGGAACACTTGCCAATAGATGTGTTGCCCAAATATTTCTTTCTTACCTTCGTAGTTGGCATGAAAACAGGGTGACCATATAGAATGGAGGACAGAGTGCCATTGTATTGGAGAGAGAATTCAGGCAGATGCTTCTTTTTAAACCCTTCTATATAGAGCCAAACCTACCTAAATTCCCTCTTCTATACAACAGTTAAAGGTACAGGCACTTTGTCCTCCATTCTGTATGGTCACTCCGCATGAAAAACAACTGCCTCAATAATAGTACAGATAAAACGACACTATTTACAGAGCCTTCAGTGTGGTAGTATCTGTGTTACTGTGGAGTGGGAGGAAAGAATACTGAAATGTTTATAGTCCTATCCATTCTCTATTAATGATTTGGTCTGTGATTGATGGTCTGTATAATTGACATACAAGTATAAGCAAGAAGCAGGGCCTGAAGGACACTTATGTGACTTTTTTAGTTAAGGAACAATTTATTGTCTTGACTAGTGTGTTAGAACCATCTGATGGCAATTGGAATGATGGCTTTTAAAAAAACTTATATATTTTAGAATTCAACAGTTATGGCCAGAGCAAAAAACTTCAAAGAAGTTGAGTATCTCCTGATCCATGGAACAGCAGATGGTGAGTTCTTCTTAACTGGAGGTCATCATATACGTATAACACTGTATATTGTTGATATTCCGTTACTGACAAAACAGAAGCAAGACAGCTTTCACAATCTTGAGAGACCATTTCTGATGTGGACTAGTATCCAATAAGTTAAACAGGAGATCTGTGGTCCAGATCATTTTTCCCCCTTCCCTCTTAACATTTGCTATTTATTACTGTGGTTTTTTAATTAGATCCCTGTGTTTATTTACAGATAACGTTCACTTTCAGCAAGCAGCCCAAATCTCAAAAGCTCTGGTCGATGCAGAAGTAGATTTTCAGGCAATGGTAAGTCTTGTCATTCACAAGAATCAAAGAAGCAGACAGTATGTGCAGACAAACAGGGCACGTACTCACAGAGGAGAAAGATGCAGATGTACAAACAGGGGCTATTCTAAGTGTGTCCTCCAAATTGAATCCTCATTGTTGCAAAAGCACCAGAGCTATGTGTATATACTTACCCTTTGATCTGACTGTTCAGCAATAAGCTATTACACATATACAGCACTCATGTGTGGAAGTTTTCTTATGTGGGACCAGGGTGCCTTTGTGCTCCTCTTTTTCCTCTCTCCCAGAAAATTTTCATAACATATTATAGATGTATAAAATAACAGCCTGAGCAAAAATAAACTGCACCCAGGGTGGTTTTGAAACTTTAGCTAAATCTGTCACTCCAAATAGGCCTAACTATACCTTGGTTAGAGACAGTCTTTTAGGAGTTGATATTGTATTCTGTTAGTCTGAAAGGAAGACCAAAAATAGAACCACTTTTAGTACTTGTGATTCTTAATATATAATTTTAATCTCCACTCATTAATATCCTTGAAGATGTAACACTCTTGTTGGAAGCAGTTGGGGCATAAATTTTTGAGTTTATGTATACATGTATTCTGCATCCATGAAAGTCAAGCTGCCCCACATTTAATAGATGATCACTGTGTCCTTTTAAGGCACAATTTCAAAAGTTCAATCAGATTAGATGTAGCTAAGACTGACCCTACAATCCAGAGTAACTACGGGAACACGTAAGAGACATTATGTGCACCCATAATTACTGCACCACCTAGTGAAAACCAATGGGAAATTCATATTGTAATCCAGAGTAAATTGTTCTTACGGGACTCCCCGTAGTTACTCTGGATTGCGCCTAAGGCTGCAAACCTAACCGCACTTTCTTGGGAGTAAATACTATTAAACACAATGGGATTTACTTCTGAGTAGACATGTTTAGGATGGCACTCTAAATGTGTTCAAAGCTAGCTAGGGTGAGTTTAAAACATGTTCAGCCCAGAGATATGTCAGGTATTAAACCTGTTTTCAAACTGAAGTATCATTGGCTTCTTCATTACAACTTTGCTTCAGCAGAATACAGGTATCACTTCTGTTTATCCTTTCCAGAAGTATAAACTGGCAAAATATTTTGATATTTTAAAATATATTTCCACTTTGCACAGCACAGCTAGAAAAATCTTGTATGGTATTCATGCTTGCTTAAACTGATATTATCTGATGATACCTTCTCTCTTTGTTTATCCACCAGTGGTATACAGATAAAGATCACGCAATTGGAGGCCTTGCACACAACCACATCTACACTCATATGAGCCACTTTATCAAGCAGTGTTTTGCATTGTCATAATATTGAGAAGACAGTGTGCATTTCACATTGGTAATTGGTCTTGGGAAGGTCTGAAAAAGAGTTCTTTCCCCGGTAATCATCTCATTTTACATTGCACTGAGGCAGAAAAAATTGATTTTCTATGGACACTTGAATGAAGGGTAAAAAAATGAGCGATCTCATTAATTTCTCAATGATCCACCAAGCACAAACCAAAGATCTGTAGAGATCCATTATGCATTCCAGAGCTGCTCCATTCTCTTCACTGCATGGAGGATATTTTATATCTCTTGCGGAGAGTGGGACAGTGTTCCTCCTTGACGTCTTCCAATGAAAGCTGTAGACATGCAGTGGTGCACAGGCATATCCGAGGGACAACAGAGTGCAAAAAAATAAAATAAAAATAAAACCAACATAATCATTGCTCTTTTGAAACAAAGCTTACATCAGGTTTACAGTTTCTTTGTCCCATGTTGGGAATTGCTACTTGGTTTGGATGCATAGTGATTTTAGCATAAAAACAATTGGTTCGGCATGTATGATTCATGTTTCTATGGAAAATTCTGGAAGTGAAAACATCTGGCTGAACCTGAACTCCAGAACTGTCCTGTGGACTGTAGCCAAATTAGGCAATAGCAAACTGAGCCAGTAACAGTGCAAGCTTAAGAATGTGTGCAGTGACAGCGCACAATCCTAACCAACTTTTGAGCTCTGGCATAGCTGTGCCAGTGGGGCATATGCTGCATCCTGCATTGGGGGGATCATTGTCCTCCTCAAAGTAAGGCAATGTTTATTCCTTAACTTTGAAGTTGCATTTGCCTTACCCTAGAGTTGGAGAATTGGTTAGGATTTCCTGCAGACTTTCTCAAAAATGTGTAAGATTGCACTGTTAGGGTGCAACTACACACAATACAACTGGAATCAGGATGTACGTCTGGAATCAGGATCTGGAATCTGAAAAACTTCAATTTTTTTTTTTAAAAAGTGGGAAGGGAACCAAATCAAGTTCAAAGTGCTGAGAAAAGGAAATTAACTTTTTGCTCCTGCAGTGTCCTATTCTGAACCCTCCCTCCACCTCAAGTTATTTCTACATGAGAAAATATATAACCATTTGAATACCAAGTGGTTAAATCACTGTGCCTGTTAACCAGCAGGCCAGGGTTCGAGACCTGCGTCGGCCCCACAAGACAGGGTGAGCTCCTGTCCTTAGCCCAGCTCTGCGACGCCAGCTGGATCCAATCGTATTGGCTCTGCCTTTCCATTGGAGTAATTCAGTGGCGTGGAGAGGGGGGATTTGCTGCTTGGGTAACAGCCTATCCTCTATAACAATCCAGCCTAGGCTTTCATGCTTCGCATGCAGCGTATGCAGCGCTGAGCACGATACCATAGTCTTTCAAGACTGACGGAGGCCTGCTTTTTTTTTTGTCTCCTGCCATTGAGCAAAGAACAGCTTTATTTGGGATGAGTTTAACTGAGAAAATGCTGAGGATGTCAGCCACCCAGCACTAGGTTTGTACATTTTCCCCCAGTTGCCTGAAACTAAGTTAAGCATGATTCTGGCTTCCATCTAGCATGGTCTTAAATTATTCCAAGCAGTAATGTCAAGTTTCTGTCTGTAATACTGGAAGTCAGGAGGATTCCTCAGCACATGTGGAAATATCTTTTTACAAACTTCACTCAAGTTGACAATTCTAGTTATGTTCCTATGACAATTGACACAAGGCTGCCTTGTGTTAGTTGTTTTGGGAAAAGCTGAAGTATTTTAGGAATATAATAGAATTCATCTCTAGCACCTTTTATGCATTTCTTTTTGAAATATGGGGATAAAATCCAGCAGCACTTTGAATTATAATCTCAAACCAACAACACATGCTTCCAGAAATGGAGTTGGGAATAGGCTTCCCAGGCTACAGCCAAATTATGTGGGCAGCTTGGCAAAGCAGAGTATTTTGAGCACCAACGACCAGTGCTGAAATTATATTTTTGATTTTTGTATCAAAATAAATATCAACCATTTCACAAAGAACCAAACTACTACAGCAGAAATGTGAATGATTTACACCTGTGTGCCTTAAGATAAAAAAAATTAATGCTAGAAAACAAATTTTTTAAAATTTTTATTTGCAGAAAAATTCTGGGTAGCTCAATTTTAGATATCATTGGATGACTAGTTCAGGAATTTTGTGAGCACTGCAATCCTAATCGCGAGTTAGGCCAGCCTACGGCCCAGCACAAGCCCATGGTGGCCTGAGTGTATGACAAAAGTGCTGTAAGGCACTTCTGCACCACTCCTGGGGAAGGGTTAGGCCAGTGCAGAGACATGCGCTTTCCTCCTTACATCACTGTGGGAATTGGAAAACCAATGTGTTGTGCCAGCCTATGTCAGGATTGCATCCTTAGTGTGTCAGACAGTCAAATATTCTTCAATAAGAATAGTTTATATGTTCCTCTAGGAGTGTACATGGTAATTCTATGGAATGGGCTGAGCATATGAGACATAACCATTTCAGGCAAACCTCTGCACTTTCCAGGCATTATCAACATGTAACTTCAACAGAAAGCCACCCACAGGCCCACCTTTTTTTAACGTACTATTCCAATAGTATCCCTGCAGCACATTCAGGATTGCTTATTTTTCCATATAGTGTACCACACATATGACATGTGTTGTACACAACTAGTGTATCACAAAGCAATGAGATACAATGTACTTCAACTATTGTAATAGAATTTATGCAAATATGCTGCAGGTTATGGCTTCAGTTTTCACCTATCCACAAATGATGTTTGTTTTAAAGGATTGACACATGGAATTCCATGTACTTATCAACCAAAGATGCCTTAGAATATATTCAATATTTTCTTAAGAGTTAAATTTCCTCCAAGAGAAAAGATGTCAGCACAATCCTGTGCATGTTTATATGTAAGTATACATAGGATAGCACTCGTATGGAAACAGAAAAATATTTTGTCCTACCAATGTTGCTGTCTTGAATGTAATGTAATAAAACCCTTTTGTGGTACCAAAAAGGCCTGTTTAAGGTGCATTTTTTATTAAAAATGAGTCATCATCTACTTTATCCACCGCTTTACTGGTTAGCAATATTTTGAGCAGCTAGAGATTGTTATAAAAAAATTTATATTAACAATGGGTGCAAAGTTAATCTAGTGAATATTAGTATCTTTTCATACTGTTCAATTGCTAACAGAATCTTGTAGCAGTGTTTTGACATGAATAGTAATGATTTACATTCAGACAAACTTATGCTACCTGTGGCTGCTTTACTGGCATAGTGACATTAGGCATGATTTTTTTAAGATAAGAAAGGAGGGGCTGGCAGAGGAAATAAACATCAAAAGTCTAGTGGTGCATGTCACAGACATGGAGAGAATTTAGTGATGGAATAAATGTTTCCTGATTTCACAAACAGTACTTATGTTGTATAGAGAGCTTCATAAAACTGTACAATGCCCCAATGTGAAGTGAATTTAAAACTCACTGGTGTTCAGGAAATAGCTCAGTTCTGGAATTTTTTTTTCAGACACCCTTACATGCTTTCATCCATTTTTTTTAAAGTTCAGGCTAGTTTATCAAAAAGGCAAATATAATCAACTTTCTAAAATAAAAATTTTTACTTTGATAAAAAGACTATCTTGTTCACAGGGTTACTCTGGATTGTAGGGCTAGTATTATCTACACAGCATGGCAGCAGCTTTAGGGTTTTCCACCAGCAGCTCAGTGCATTGCATTTTCAGTTTTGTATTTTCAGTGATGGACGAACTACATGCTATGTGACCTGCCTACTTCTCAACCCACAGTTTGAGAAATACTTGTGTAGTGAGTATGTATGTAGGAGCCCCACAGTTGGGATGATGGACCTTATATGCAGACATATGCAGACATAACAAAAATTCCACACATAAAAAATTCCACTAATAGCAACGCCTGCTGGATCAAAGGACTTTTCCGTCAGATGAATGGACAGCATTTACAGCCATGGTTAGAAAAAAGAAAGAACCAAGCATAGTTAAGATAAATATTTTATTTCCACTTAACATCTTTTTAGATGTGAAAAAACACAATATTCTATTCACATGTACACATTACTTAATCTGTTGTAATAAATTACATCCAAGAAATTCTGCAATTGTGACCAGGAAATATGAAATTAAAAGTAAATATAACACTACCGTTTGCATTTTACGTTTTTTTTCCTGCAATTTCAAAATGTTGGGATTTAACACTGGAGTAGTACTGAAATTCACACAAAAATAATAACTGTTAAAAAAAATACTGAACAGAAATGCAAAATATAATTGTATACACTGATTCCATCATGTCCAGAAAACTAGACAGGCGAGTTCCAATCCTCTTACAGCGACCAAAATATCAGCAACCAAAAAAACCAGCAGCCGTTCTCCAGGAACAAATCCTCCCTGCGCTGCTAGGCTTGTTTCCTCTTCAAACAACTGGCACATTACAAGTGATCGACACCTATACCGGTATCTCTGAGTGTTTGTCTCATGCTATATCACTTTGAATGGTTCACCTCTTGGAAGTGCCACCAGTAATAACTGGTGATGACATCATCACCAGTAGCTTCCGGGAGGCAGATGTAGCATGATAAACATTGGTAAGCAGTTCAGAGCAGATGGGAGGGTTCAAGTTCTGCCCACTGAGCTGACCCTTTTACCACTATTTGTTGTGTTGCATTGGTCATCTAGAGATATGCTGACCTACACCATACTAAACAGTGTAATCTTAATGCAGCTGTATGTTTTAATCTAAATGTATAATTAAAAAAATAATTAACTGTAAAGCTTTTCTATGTCTATTTGGTAAAATCTGCATAGTGGGAATGGTAAGGTTTGGATGAGACTAAGAAGGTTCTCCTACGAGAAGAATGAATTCTGAGTATTATGTCTTTCTGATGCACAAAGCAATCCTAGATAGGTCTACTCAGAAACATGTCGGTGAGACCTGCTCCCAAACAAGTGTGCATCAGCCTCGTGTGCATCAGCTGGTAGGATCTCCTGTGTGAAATACAAGGCATAAGGAACGGGGACTGCCTGGGCACCCAATCTGCTAGTCAGAGCAGCTGCAATCCAGTGCATTTCTCAATCTCCATACTGAAGACAGCCCTCCATAGCTACTGCTGGCACTATGATTATGAGCCACTTATGGTGGACTATGACTCTCTCAAGCTACCCACCTCTGAGTAGCTGCAACCTTGCATGAGCTTCAACCATCCACTCTTATGGCAGCCAGGACATGCAGTGAACATTTGAACAAGGGTGCAACTGTGCACCATTCACCTTAGTTTTGCTTCTGCTGTGTTGGAGTAAACACGATGTGCAACTGTCTTTGTAGATTCATTCATATTTCACAAGCAAATGGGGAAATGTATCTGGAATGATAATGCACGGCTTGAAGAAATAAGAGAGCATCTAAGTGAAAGGGCAAGTGGTCATAGTCTGTCATCTGCTGAATCTGCAGGGTCCAAACTGGGCTGAAACATCCAAGATGCCAAACGGGATTGATCAAACGTGCCAAAATGGTTCAAATGAGTGTCCTTTTTCAAAGCTTCCATAAAGAAACCAAGGCTAATGTCCTGGGCAATCCCTCCTCTTTGTCGCATGTTCTTGCATAACATATACACACACACCAAGGCCATGAAATTCACCACACACTACTCTAAAAATAACCTAATAAAAAGGTGAACACACAAGGCTCTTGTGCACATGGACTGCTTTATTCACATTAACTGAGAGCTCAAACACCCACATGTGGAAGAACTTCATGTGCACACAGACATAAACGAGCTAGCCAGCTGGTTGACTCTCATTTGGCACTGATGGTACACCAATGTTTCCTATCGTTCTGTGGCTGCAAGTACTATGCACGGATGTGGAACTGGGGGAAAGAACATTACACAACATTGGGCAATTCTGAAAGAAAATGGCAGCTTTTTCAAGAACAGTTGTAAAGCCCTGAAATTTGAAATGGGGCAGGTATTTGTTCCTGGTAGTCAAAAGCACTGGCACACTTCAAACATGGACTTTGGGGTGATATATTGTTCTCCATAAGAGTTAAAGAAGAATGTTCTCCATAAAAGTTAAAAAAATAAAGATATCAAAAAAATCTGTAAAATTTGATATTGTCTCACTTCTATTTTAATCACAGCGATTTACAATCTACCATCTTGCATATGCCCCCCTTTCCTTCCTGACAAGGGATACATCATCTACTTAATGCTCTCGTCTCAATTTTAGTGAATC
Source organism: Cryptoblepharus egeriae (assembly GCA_030015325.1). Taxonomy (NCBI): domain Eukaryota; kingdom Metazoa; phylum Chordata; class Lepidosauria; order Squamata; family Scincidae; genus Cryptoblepharus; species Cryptoblepharus egeriae. The sequence goes on along the minus strand of JAREYC010000001.1, from coordinate 84,185,423 downwards.
CTGCCCTACCCTATAAAGATTTAGTATTCATATCCCTCTTCAGGGCAGGAGTAATCTAGGCAGATGACCATGGAGAGAAGCAGTGTGAGTGGAAGTTAGGCTTGAAGGTAATGCTTGGATACCATGCAGCATGCCTGGCACTATATATATTCCCAGGAGAAGAAATGAATTTTCTGGGAGTCCCTTACAGTACGGGCAATTTCATGTGGTAGAAAATGTATCCTGCACCAGAACTGATTGGTCTAGTCTCATTCATTCTAAACTAAATCTTGACTAAATAATTTAGATTTCATAACAGAAATCTGTATGGCACACACAAAAAGAGTCTGAATTACGAATATATAAGAAATGCTTGCCTTGGACATAGAGTTAAAACTATTACTAACAAAGGACAACCATGAAAAATGGGATTCATGGCAAAATTTGGGCAATGCAAATGAAAGCTGAGTCTGCCAATCAGTTCAGTGGGTTCATGCCCATAATTTGAAAGGTGGCTTAAATCAAACCTGAATTAAGCACATTTCCATTGCCATTTCTATCAGTGGCTGATAAAAGCACATAATCCACTTTTCCCCCTTTAATCAGTGCATACATGTGGCAGGCGAGTGCCCCAGAGTTCACTAGCAAGTTGCAAATGTATTGTTTTAAAACCAGTAGGTTTTTTTTCATGACATTATGAAAAGAGTCCTCTAGAAAAAATATATGTAGGATTTCTATCTGGATAAAATCACTCCTTGTCTGCAACTGGACAAGTGGCACAAGTAGGAATTTATGGACATCTGGGGTTAGGTAGATGGTAGGGGTTAGGTAGACTGGACATTGGTCCAGCTTCCAGGCCAATCAAAGAGCCTAACTGGTCAGGCTGACCCCTGAAATCTGTTTCAGTGGCTATGATAGTGCACAATGTGCCGTAGGGGCACCAGTCAAAGTTTGCCTGAGGCACCATAGAAGTGACACTGGACAGCACTTGGAAGTTCCAGCAGTGGTCCCATTGATCACCCTTTTTTGGGTGTAAACATCTTACTGCACACATCTCTAAAGGGTTATAATCCAGAAAGCTAGAAAAAATGTGATTTACCACCACAATGCAGCTGTTGGACTCACCACTGCAACATTTAGTACAGTACAGTATAAGATATTGTAATAACAGCTTGCATTCACAACAAGTACTGCATGAATATTGCACATCAATGGATGTGACTTTTCTCCAGACAAGATGAGAGAATGTTAACTATATCCTATATATCTTTATATATTATAGTACTTTATTTTCCAGTTACATATAAATTTAAATATTAAATATCCAGTATTAAATCAAGGAAAAATTGCACAAATATAGGGGCTGATCCTGTAAATCACACACTCACACACGCGCACACATGCACGCACGCACACATACACACAGATGTAAAAGCATGATTTTCAAATGGAAACTCGTACTTATGTGGTTAAGAATTTGCAGGATTGAGCTGCTCCACATTTAAAAAATAGCTTTAAAACTCTCATCAGCTTAGTGACTGTCGGTCTTCTGAAACAGCAGGCTGAAAGCCTCAACTATAAAAAGAACGGGGGGTTGCCTCAAGTTGGCTTTTTGTTAACTGAGATGGAGACACTACGAAAAATAAAATGCACAGGCAAAGAAGGAAAAATACAGTCCAAACCTCTACAGAGAAGTCTGAAAGGAAACTTTGTTCGCTTCTTAAATGGACGACGTGGGCCCCAATGGTGAGAAGCCAGCCAGGAAAGTGCAAGGCGCTTTCGTTGGCTAGAGTCAATTTCAGCATGGATTATGGCCAGAGCGGATAAAACAGACAGTGAACTGAAGCACAGATCGCACTTATTATTTTACCAGTGCTACTCAGGCACGGAGGACAGGTTACACCATGGAATGATCAAACGGCATTGTTACGATTGTGGCACTCCTCACATTGGCTTGTAAAAATAAACTGAAGAGCAAGTCATAGACAAGTCTCGCGGTCCACACCTTTCCCTGAGTCAGCTTTCTTCTCTCTTCGGCTTTCATTGCTAGATTGGGGTTGGGAGGAAAGAAGAAAAACTAGGCTATTACATCAGACGACCAGTAGATCTGTAAACAGAAAAAGGAGGGTCTATCTGCCAGGCAACACCATTTACATTTGCTTTTCATGCTGCAATGTACAGTCTGGAAAGCCAGAGCGAAAATGCCACTGCCAGGTTGGACAGACTGTCATGAGAAACACCAGCCAACACCGCAGAGGACGAGGTAAGCAAAGTACACTGAAATCAAAGAACGGTTGATGTAAAACTGACCGACAGATGAATCTGCAAGCATGCAAGCCAAGAGAGGTCACTGCGGGGGTTTCAACGGCAAATACGTCCTTTGCAAACAACCACCGGCCAGGTCTTTTACGACTGGCATTTTAAGTTGCACAAACAAGAAGCCGGACAATTGAAGGGTTACAATATGCATGTCAGCCCCTACCCATCCAAGTCACTACAAACCTGCACCATTTGTTGAACTGAACTGCAAATGACATTTTAAAGACATGGTTTTTACACCACATGGTGGACACTGGGTGAGTTGTGGTTGTCCACAAGAATGCAGAGATTTTGCTTTTGTTTTTAGAAGCACTCCTTACAAACTTGAAGCTAGATCCACACCATCCCACTGTCTCCGTACTGTCTCTTTACTGCACTTCATGGTTTTTCAGACCTCATCACCTCATAGCACATGGGAATTACTAGTTGATGTTCCTCACACGGCTGGTCAGGATAGCTCCAGCTTTGTCATTGTATATACCAGGTTGGAACCCTTCTGGCAAACAGGTAGTCTACTCGGGATTTCCTCCCACAGATGTCTACATCTGTGAAATAGATCACAAATCCAATCACAGAAATAGCTTCCTGTCATGGAACTCCTTGCTTCTGAGGTCTGTATGTGAGTCTGGATTATAACCAGTGGAGGGATTCAAATAAATTAACAACAGGTTTTATGTCCCATTAATAACTGGTTCTCAGAACCAGGCGCTCATTAGCAAAGGGTTCTATAGAACTTGTGAGAACCTCCTGAAGCACACCACTGATTATAACCATATGGGACACAAACTACATGGGAAGCAATTAAGACTGGGAAGAAAGAAGCTGATGGTCTACATTTTTAGCTTGGCAAGATGGTTGCTTCTTTCATATACATGATACCAACACATGGAATTGCATGATTGGGAAGCAGTTCCCATGGAGGCATTTGCATGTAGATACGAAGAGCCCTGCTGGGTTTGGCTAAAGGCCAATCTAGAGCAGCATCCTGTTTTTCAATGTGATAAACCAAGTGCCTTTGGGAAGCCCATGAGCATGAAATGGTCATGCTCCTTTCCCACAACTGTTCCCCTGAGTGATGAGTATTTCAGGAGACACCTTTTTGAGACAGCTCCCCCTACTAAAAGAGAAAAGTCCGAACAGTAGTGGGGGTCTCTATAAACTAAAACGATTAATTTAAGATGATCTTTTCTTTTGTTTGAGCTTTCCATGATTTCTTTAGTGAATGAACAATTCTTTTATCTACTAAGTACTTCTGACTAGTTTTATTGTTCCATCTGGCATTTTATTATTTTTATTGATGATGTTATTCTTGCCCTTCTGAAACACAAATTTGATTTTAATTGTGTGTATGTTTTTTTAAATGGCATCTTGCTCTTATGAGATTTATTGATAGCTGCTTTGGAATTGCACTTTCACATTTTAAAGTGGAATGAATATTTCATGATAAATAAGCTGATGTTGCTCTCAAAGATAGAACTGCAACATAAATAGGTAAAAGCAGTGCTTTTTTCTAGAAATAAAGATGGGGAACTCACCATTATGATCAGTGGTAGGCCCCACCTTGCCCAAGATCCGGTTTGCCAGAAGTTGGGGGTCGTGGGTCGGGGTTGGGGCCAGGTCTGGGGGTGGGGCCGGGGGCAGACCCCAACTCCAGTGCACTGCGCATGCGCCAACCCCCGACACATGCGCAGTGCATCTCCTCCAACTGGAGGAGACACACTACACACAGGCCAACCCCAGTGGGAGGAGACGCACATCGCGCACGCCGACTCCGGTGCACATGCTGTGCGTCTCCCCTTGCTGGAGGAGACGTACTGCGCAAGCGCCAACCTCAGCACTTACGCAGTGTGTCTCCTTGTCTCCTCCTGCTGGAGGAGATGCAGGGCAGTCACTGTGCAAGCGCCAATGTTGGCGCTTGCGCAGTGTGCATTAGGGAAAAGATGGCAGCCGGCACGAACTGGTCCGCTGTCTTCTTGACTTTCCCTGCCGCTGGCAAAATGGGAAGATCCAGTTCGGGCAAGTAGGCCTGAACCGGCATCTGCCACCCCTGATTATGATGTTATACGGGGGTACCATGAAGATGTTGTTTGTAATCATAGGCATGTCTACCGGGGGGCTGGGGCAGTAGTACTGCTATTCACCATGGATGAGCCAGTATTCAGTACTGGTGAGTACCCCCTTAAAAAGACCCCTGGGTAAAAATATATCATGATCCTTCTCTCCTCCTCTGCTCTCCCCCTCTCAAAAGGCCCAATTAGCAGCAACACAAATGTGGGCAGAATACCCACAAAAATATATTTCTTGTCTCTCTTTAATTTGATTAATGGCCTGACACTTCTTGGGCATTGCCCCCCATGACATGAACAATACAATTTGTGTTGTTGAGTAGCCTAATATGGGTGTCCGATCACCCCAAGTGATGGTGATGATACTGATACTGATTCTTTTAAGTCTGATGTCAGTCATACTGAAATCAGTAGTCCGATACTGATTCTTGTAAACCTGCCATGGTCAGAGCCATATCAATCCGCTTTTCTAACTTTTCTTCCTTCCCTTTTAAACTTAGAGGGACCATGCAAGGAAAGAGAAAGGTGAGGGATAGGGAATCAGATAGCCTTTGCTTGCAGTTTTTTTTCTTCAGATTGGGGCAGTGATGATCCACTTCTCTCCCTTCTCCCTTCTCTTGCTTCTTCCTTGTAGTCCTTTAAATAAAACAGGAACTGTAGGACATCCTAGGAGTTCCTGCACTTTTTGTTTTGTTTGAAAGGATTGTACAGGATGGAGCACAGGATATGTTTGTTTTCCTTTCCTGTTTCTTTTTTGGGTGGGGGGGGGGGGTCGGGAGGTGCATGGCAGTGGGTCAGGGGTGGCATCTCATAAACATTGAGAGTGCCCTCCTTCTACCTTGACAAGATTTATGGTCAAAAAATTGAGGAAACATTGACCTATGTTTCTTCCTAACTGTGAATTCCATGAATTAAAAATGGGCATGCTGCACTCTTTAAAAATGTGAAAAGACAAAATAAAATATGTCATTTTGTCAAATACATCATTCAGTTTGGATAGCACTTTATTATTTAATATGGGACCTCTTTAGGATGCTACCATCAGATCTTTGAAATGTATTCATGTCTACATTCGGCTTGGAGCAGGGCTGACATGGGGAAGGGGGAAGATGGCAAACCTCCTCCCTCTGTGCCATACAGTGATTCTTCATCTGTACTCTCACTAGGAGGCATTTGTGCTCATTGAATTGTTCTCACTCAAAGTTTCTTATACTGAGTCAGTTTATTGGCCCATCCAATATTGGTTGGGTTGTGGATTTTGGGGGATTTCAGGGGGGGCCTTTCCCAGCCCTACCAGGAGGTACCAATGGTTGAACTTGGAACCGATGCTCCACCCTCTGGAAGAGACCCTCTTCCATTACAGAATCTATTTCAGAATCACTTCATGTGAATGTATGGACCAGCCTAATCTCTCACCGATCACAGACTGATGGTCTTGTTTATGCTGCTTAAGGAGACGAAGAACACTGCAGAAGCAACATGCTATTTTGGGGTGACAAAATGCCAAGAACTAAGCAGGGTGACTTCATTTCAGTTCATGTATTGACATAAATACTGTGACTAAAACTACCATATTTTCCTGGTGCATTTGACATCTCTCTGTTATTGCTTTGTTCTCAATTTTGGCTGAATTACAATTTTACAATGTTTCAGAAATGATTGTGTTCATTTGTTTCATGAGCTCTCCAGAGAACCAGTCTGTATGTATTCCAGCAGCCCCTTCCGATGTGTTTTTCAAGCCATTCTGTTACTATTTTGTCTCCCCAAAATTTACACATAATAAGTTAGCTGGGTTTCCAAAAGACACCATTTAGTACTGGGAACAGCAATCAAGGCAGAGGTTTTGGGGCTGGGTCTTACCTTTGGGGAATCAGCTTCTAGAGAAATTAGGAAGGGGAGCTTATGACAGAAATATGATAATGGAATAATTAAGTAGAAAATAATGTTAATTCAGAAAGAATGGCAATTGGGGAAAATAGCTGTTAAACACAATATTGCATATATACACAATGAAATCAGCAGCTGTATCCCAATATAATACCGGTCCTCCATTTTTTCAGTTCCATAATTGTACATTATCTTTTCCCACATGGATGCCATTGCCTACACATGGAAGGAGTGGCTGAGGGCTCAACATAAATCTGATCACCTTGGTGTGCACTGCAATATTTCCAACCATCACTGGAGACAGAAGAACCCAGAATATGTACCCATCCAGGCTTTCCCACCTAGACTCACTTGAAACCATCTTATCATAGGAAGGAAACCATCTTATCATTTCATCTTATCATCTTCATCTGCTCAGGCATAGGGTGAAACATACCAGGTTAGAATTAGCACAATCCTAACCTGAGCTGGAACAGTGATGCCAGCATGCCTGAAGTGTATCCAATATGTTTGGGGATGCTGCTGAGTGACCCTGGGGCAAAGGAAAATGTTTCCCTTACTTTGGGTAATGAAGAACAGCATCAGCTTTAGTGGCACAGATCTGAATAGCCCAGGACCAGAACAAGATGCCTGGAAATGGGGCTTGAATCCAGCAAAAGTACTGGGTTCCATGCTTCCATCCCCATTTCCTGCTCTCTGGCTGCCAACCTCCTGCTGCCCATCTCCTCCCTGTTCTCCCACCACACAACTTATTGCATTTTGGGTCCTGCAGCAGTGCAGGGAGGTTGATGGAAATTCATGCACTGGCCTCCTCTCCTTTCTGGTTGACAAATGTGCTTTAATGCACCTTTGCAATCCCTGTGGACAAGCACAAGGGAGTTGCACCAGCCCATCACCTCCTCTGTGTCATTAATGTTTGTTTGGTACTTCTAAATATTACTTCCAAGCACTCAGACAATTATACAGGTTTTATTTGGAAAAGTATGTGACTGGTGGCAATGGAGAGACGAGTGTAGTGCTGTCTGACAACCTTATGATACATGCATCTACTGCAGGCCACTCATATATAATGGCTAATTCAAGAATCTATGCATTAGCAATAATGATACTAAGAATGCTAACACAAAATAGTAATATCAATATCATTAATAATAATAATATAAAAACACTTGAAATATATGTCTACTTCCCTGGCTGTTCTACCTTTTTGATTGTTTTGCTTTGTTTTAAAAAGACAAAAAGCAGGAAAACCTAGTAAAATTGTTTTCATATGGAGCCTTTTGGAAGTAACAGGCAGAAGTTCCACCCATGGACTGTACATATTTCCATAACCATTCCTACTTGTCTAAAATTGGATTACCAGATTCTACTTGTGCCCCCATGGTTTGTCTCTGCTTTCAGAACTGACTTAGGATGTTGATTCATTACCAAATACCAGTAACTGAGTTCTAATAATAAATCAATTTCAGTTTTTTTCACATAGTGTAAAGTTTCTTTTGCATTAATTAGTAAAATATATGGGATTAATAACAAAAATTAAAACCTTTTAGAAGGAAAGCTGGACTCCTTTTCCTTGGTATTTTCTGATCCTATCAATAACGTCTTCCAGACAGCTGTTTTTGACATTTCATCAGAGATATTTATTACAGATGGGTCATCTCTAGAAAAAAAATGAACAGACAGTAAGGCAGAGTGAGATGAATTGCCTCTCCATTTTATCTACCATAACCTCAGGTTGTGGGAGGGAAGGAAAATTTTTGGCAATTTCTTGGAAAAATTAAAAGATTAAAAATTTTCAGCCACCATTCTTTCCTAAAGAATAACACTATGGAACACCTGAAACTGTTTTATATTAAGCCTGCCCTGATTAAAAGCAGCTCTTCAAGAGAGGTCTCGCCGATCACCTGCTACCTGATAGTTTTCAATTGAACAAACCAGGGACAATGAATCTGAGATAGCCAGCACAGAAGACATCTGCACTGCCTTTAAGTCACAGCTGTACACTGGCAAAAAGATACATACATGCATGACCTTTGAGTTTTGACATTAGGGGTTAGGAGTTTACCTGTCATGCCCTTCAAGTGGTAACTGGACAGTACCTTCCTCTTCCATTGCTAACATACTTTGCTCTTCCTAGAAGAAAAAGATTGGTATATGAGCAAAATGTTCTGGCTGTTACCCATTGCAGATTCATATTCCAGTCCTAGTGGGGCAGAGCCGGAGCAGTTACCAGAGCGGACCCCAAAGCAACAACCAGAGATTTCCTAGGCAACTTTTGTCTCTTTCTCCAGGGGAAAGCCCCAAGACTGGCAATGAAGCTTCTCAAATCAGCTTCTCAAATCAGCTACTTTGCTGGCTTTTAGGATCCAGCAATGCAGATCTCTGCACACTGCCCACCTCTCCTGATACTACTTACCACTGGCCAGCATTCCTGGATTATGGGCATGTCCTCCTGAGAAGCACTGAGTTCAGACATGCCTTACACTACAGTGCATTTGTGACATCCAGCACTAGTGGTACATTTGTACTCCTGATGCTAAAGAGCTCAGAATTGGGCTCTCAGTCAACAAACAGAGAGAAAATAATTAGCACCATTGTGTTGCTTCTTTTCCAAAATGGCTTGTGGCAGTTTTTTAAATAACATTTCATCACAGTGGCCTTTCCTGTTAATTGCTCCTTTAAAAAATGAAACAACAGGTGCCCAAAATTAGGAAACTATTTAAAGCGCCATTCTCTAGTGAACAATAAACCCAACCATCAACTGGAGTACTGTGCACTCGTACAGACGTTTCTGTGGGGCTCGCCCAGGAAGAAAACTTCCTAAAAGATTGAAGTCCTGCAGCAGAGGTGAGAAGGTTTTCATAAGTGGTTATAACTGAAAGAAGCTAATGCTCATTCATGATTAAATGCACAAGAAAGGCTGAGCACAATGCAATTTAGACTACAGGGTGAAGGCAGGCACAGGATGTTAAGAGTAGCATCAATAGGTGCCTCACCCGAAGTGTGTACTTGGGTTGGCAATTGGCCTGGAGTTATACAGGCCAATCCTTGGTCTACTTCTTGCTTCAGGAAGTATCTGCTTCTTTTTGTTTATTTTATTAAAAACTGTATTTAGCCCTTGCTAACTGGTTAAGAGACACCATTCAAAGTGGTGTCCTCATATGTTTAGTGAGGAGAGAGCAACTGTCACTCCTCACTCCAGCAGGAATTCATTTCCAGTGTTTGTTGTTAGTGTCTCATCTCTATTTTTTTAGACTGTAAGCGCTCTGGGGATATGGAACCATTTATTATTTAGTATGTAAACCACTTTGTGAACCAGTCTTGTTGAAAAGCAATATCAAAATATTATTCATGATGATGACGATAAAATACATTATAACAAAATACATTCTATTTGTAATTTACAAATTGAAATGGAAAGGCTGTGGCAGAAGAAAACCAAAATGATCCCAGTGGTTGTTGGTACCTCACTGCTATTCCAAAATACCTTGAACAGAATCAGAAATTATCATCCACCAATCCCAAAAAGCAACTTTACTAGAAACAGCTTATATCTTGTGACAATAACAGCAAAAAATGATTAAAAACCAGGTATCCCAGATCCTTGGGAAGGACTTGATATCTGGATAAAATAAACCAGTCAATAATATCTGACTGTGTGGAAAAAATAAGAATAATAATTTAAACCTTTAAACAAATATTACATGAGACTGTACTAGATGACTATTTTACTGTCTTCTCTGGCTTGCAGAGGTCACTAAGTTTTTGTGGAGGTCTCTCCCATCAGCTGCTACTTGATCCTTTTGGGGCTAGAGATGCCAATGATTGAGCCTGAGACCTTCGGCTTGCACACCTATCCCCCTGGGGGAGGTGAAGGCTACATACAATATAATCAGCCTCAAAACCTAAAAGGTGATTGACAGCTGGAGAAATTGTCACCTTAATTTTCAACAGCTCCGCTATGGCAAGGATATAGCAGCTCTAGTTTACTAATGACAATTACATTATCAACTAATGACAGACCTGGGATTTAACATGGTTTCTGACATTTAATGCCCACTCCAGAGGGTGAACTTATCCATATGCTGAACACTTGGAGACAGAAATCTTGATTCAATCAAATAAGTATTTTTGAAATGTATATCCAGCTTCATATCGGTTTGTATGCAGAGCCTTATTTCTATTTTTAAAGTCAGCTTAACGGTGCCTTTCCAATTAAATTCCAGTAGCTCCATGTCAGAATTTTTTATTTCACAGTTAATTTTGCCATTTTCAGGCTTCACAGCTTTCCAGGATTTTGACAGTTGAACAGGTTTAATAATAGCCTCAAATATTTAGCAGTGCCACAACATGTAAAAACAGACCCTCAAAAAGACAACAGCCAAAAATAAAAGTAAAATGCAAAGAAAGTGCAGATTCTTAATTTTGCCTTATGTCAGATCTCGAAAAGAAAACCAAGTGACGTAAAAGGGAAAGGTAGTTAAAAACCAAAAGGAGCCCTGTAATGATCATAAAGAATATCTAGCATTCTTCTGGGCTATGATGAATTAAAAACTAGTCATGAACAATATCTAGCCAGCTATTTTAAAACTGAAAATGCTTGATTCAGGTAGAGGAAATGAAAGCACACCAGCTAATTTCCTTTACCAACCTTAGCTGTGACCCCAACTTGCTCTCCACAAGTTCAACGTCTGTCTGAGGATGACAGCACTGAACAAACAAGTCAGTGCTGATGACAGTCACATATAAGTTAGGAATGCAAATGTGCCCAATGTATGTGCAGTTTATCTAATGTATTTGATTCATGCCACTTTCAAAGAAAAGTGGAAAGGAAAGGCAAATCATACAACATCTGGTAATCACTTCCATTCATGTCCAATATTCATGCCTGCACACTAGTTTGCACAGGAGATGACTCGAGTGAGAGTGCTCCTAACCAATATAGGCCAGTGCAACTCACCCATCTCCTTACAGCAATTTTGTGACACTCCCAGGCCAACATGTAGTAACAAAAGAATGTAGTAACAAAAAAATCAGATCATTGTTGAAAATTATTTTGCACCAAAAATATTCAGCTGTCAATTTTGCTGTGCATAATAAAACCAAAAAATGTGGTGATAAAGAACCAACACCCAGAGTTACCTCTTTTTCAGCATCTTCCAGTTTCTTCTTCTTGCTCTCTGGCATCAAATCATCCAACCAACTTAGCTCACGTTTGGTGAAAAATAAATCCATGAGTTTTCTTACAAATACCAGAGCTAAGACCTAGTTAAAACATTTAGAAGGTGTGGTAAAGTTACTGTTGGCAGATGTTAATCATATACTTTATTTGCTCTTAATACAGCAAATCCTAAGTATGCAGATATAATCCTAGTACTGAGTGAGTTTTGCAGAATTCATGGGTTAATACTTGGTAACAGAGGTATCAAGTGAATGTGGATGCAATCCTAATCAACTTTCCAACACTGTACCAGTGGAGCATGTGCTACATTCACAGTTGGGGAGGCAGGCAGTCACAGAGACCTCCTCCAAGTAAGGTAATGTTTGTTCCCTTACTTTTGGGTTGCATTGCCCTTGTCCCAAAGCTGTCCTTATTCATGTCAGAAGCACGTACATGAGTAAAAATTATACAAAGTATCCTGGTGCTGGAAAATTGGTAAATTTATATCCACAGTGTACCTGTGTGTGTGCGTGTGCGTGTGTGAGTGTAAAACAGAAAATTGATTTGACATGATACAGAAAAGTTAGGAATGTGAAAGAAAAATTGTTGATAGGGGACACAGCCCTCAAACTCCTTGCAGATTCTTGTGCATGGTGGTCAATTGTATGGCTGGTACGTGGAAGTCTCCCTGGAGAAAGGTGGTACTAGCGCCACATGAAAACTCAATATGATCATATTCCAGTATAATATTAATAACTACAGTATTTTGTAAATTTGCTGATTCATAACAATTACAATCTTTGAAGCTACAGAGAATATGTCCATACCATCATAGGAAACACAATGGCAGCCCTTGAAGCCTTGATAACCCATAGCAGCACAAGACAGCTCAGCTGGATTACGGTGAAGAGATGGACTTTTCGGAGAGGAACGTGCCGCAGATAGATGAAATCTGGCTGGTGTTTAGCAGGCATGCAGAATAATTTGATTCTGTCAAAAAGCTGCCCAAGAAAAAGCAGGAACAGTTCATTTTCCAGCATTAAAATGGTTATATGATCATTGCTCTACCAATTGCTAAGCAAAGTATGGTACCACAAAGGGCAAGGAAGATGGGCCTAAGAAAGGGTATTCAAAGACAAGGATAAAATTCAACTAGAAGTACTATCGCCTAGTGAGGTGGTGAATAGCCATGATTTCCCATTCCCCATGGAAAAGTTATGTGTTCTCTGTTTTAAGTAAGCATCCAGAATTGGTAGCAGGTTTGATAATACTATTTATTGTCAGATCCAAGGAGAACACTGTAAGATGATAAGCAATTAAGCCAACCTGATGTGCAACGACAATTCATTTCTGCATTACAGCTCCATCTTTTACAAAACTGTACCAGTGCCACAACTGAAGTAAAAAAGATGGCACAACTTTGTGCCAGAGGCATAGCTTCGTCATGTTTTACAGTACTTATGACTAAAATCCTATTGGACCTTTACAATGTCAGATCTTATGAGCTGCTGTCGTAAATGCCTGTGTAAATGGAAGGCACTGCTGACATGCACATTGGAGCCACAAATACAATGGTTGGTGGTTAGACATAAGGTGATAAATGAGTTGTGGGCAGGATGAGGGGGGAGGTTGAGTCCAGCAACAGCAGCACATGCCAAAAACTAATCCCATTTCTCTGGCCTGACATACACCCCAAGTCTCCTTGGACCTATGTCAGAAAAACAGCTGTCATAGGTCCAAGAAGACCACTTATAGCAAAGTGGCCTAATGAAAGGTAAGTAAAAATTTTTACTTATCCCTCCTTGGTTATCTGGTCACATCCAACCCACCCCCATTATATGCAGCACGGCTCCATTAATGCAGCTGAATGGAAGACGATAGAGGGGAAAGAATTGGGCTCTTTACTACAGAGCTGGGAAATGCGGCATAAAGTGGTGAAGAAGCAAGCAGTTCATGAAGCAACTTCTGTCAAGTTTGCTACAAATTCCTGCTGTCAATGCTGCAGGTAGGTTGGTCCTTACAGTAAACAAGTGTCTAGTATGATTATAGCGTCTAGTATGATTATTGTGTCTTTTAAAACATACATAACTTATAAAAATACAGAAAGACTAGCAAAAATAAGATGCAAGGGTTAAAACAGAGACAGCAAAATAAAGTTCTCACATAATTCATCTCACCTGAATTCCTTTGAGAGAAGAGGCACCCATATAAAGAAATACACCATAAAGCACTGGCATGGGAATAAACTGTATGGAGAACGGAAAGGTAGAATTCAGTCATATTTTATGGATAAGAGGAGGCAGAAAAATTAACTGATAAAGGTTACAAACTGACAAGAAAATATCAAATACCGTATATATTGTTTTTAATTACTGTTGGGAACAAGTATAAGGTTGCCTTCCTTTTGAGAAGCCTGTCCAAACCGTGGGAGCGACCTTTTGTGCTTGGTGTGAAGGAAAGTGATGCATGTGTTGTTCTATGAGATAGTTGGGCTCAATGACTGCAACTTGGCGGGTGCAGAGCAGGGCTTTTGTTTGGTGACTCTGTAGTATTATGGCAGATGTAGTGATACCTCATCATCCTGTTCAGGTCACAGGGATGGTAGAGACAAATTTTATACTAATTGGTTGGAGTCATTAAATTACTTTGGGTTTCTTCTGGTGTGTTGATAATCTCCTGGTGACTGAACATCAAGTCCACTCTAATACATTTTGGATTTACTTTTGGGGTGGTTGGTGTGGCCTGCTGGCCAGCTGAGTGGGTTGAGACTGGCATAATGGTAAATATTACCTTTGCTCTTTGAGTGTTTTCCCCATTATTGCCACAGTATTCTTTGGAGGGCATCATATTAAGAGTTCAACCATGGCCTGCAGAAGAAAGTGTGATCAGTCTTGGATCACTTTTCTGCTGCCTGACATGGTTTTAAATGATGCATATTAAACCTCAGCATTGCCAGATGGACCAAAAGAGGCAAAGGTATGCCATGCATCTAGTGACCGACTGGCACTTCAGGGTGAGTCCATGGGCTTCCTGTTACTCATATTCATGGTTCCCTGTTGTTTCAGCTTCATTTTTGGTCGTAAATAAGAATTTTATGCTCAGTGATGGGCTATGTAGTGATGACTTGTATATCTTTCACACTGGAACTGTTGTTGTGGCAGTAAGACTGAGCTAGTCTTGCATTAAGCAGATTGGGAGATAGAAACCTCTTTCTTTTTGGAACTAAATGTCTCCAAGCTTGGAGATTCTGATACAGTGTGCCATTCTGATGTGCAGCATCAAAGATATGGCTCATGGAAAAGGACAGGATCAATTGGTTTGATGACAGATGGACCTATGCATAAAACATTTAATTTTTTGGGTATCCATTTGTTTGGTTTTTTCCCTGGGATCTACAACAGGACCTGTGCAACTTTTGGGGAGTAGGTGGGACTAGGCCGAGGCTGCTCCCCACATGGACTGTGTTGGCCAGGTATGGAGCTTAACCCAAAGATTGGTCTGCACCTTAAGATTAGCATATTGGTTTCATGGAGCCTCAAGACCAGTCTCAGAGGTCTTCACAGCTCAAGACGCTGGATGAGATTCATTTGAGCAATGATTGCAGAGTTATCACTAAGGGCTTGTAGTTTAAAGAGGGCAATGCAATCCAGAAATTCCTACAGTCCCCTCCATATTTGTTGTGGGAGAAAATAGACATTGAGAAAATATTTGTTGTGGGAGAAAATAGACATTGAGAAGCTTAGGCTTTCACTATGTGATCAAGGTGAATCAATACTGTCCCAAACCTACCTGAACATACCAGGGATTTAATTTGTTATGTGCAAAGCAGGTTTTCTGCTACTAAGCTATATCTCATTCCTCTCTTGGATACTTCTTCCTATAACTGGAGATCTCATGCAGAATTCTCCTCTTTCTAATTTTAGATACCAGGATCTGTGATCTTTAGCATGCAAACCATGTGCTCTATCAACATGCTATATCCAACCCTAAACAAATGTGAAAAATAAAATCTACCTAACAATACCGTTCATTTTCCAGCGTCACCTACCTTAAGAACGCTGGTCAGAAAAACAGATGAGCCCATAAGCATGAAGATCATGAGTCCTGTGACTCTTTGCTCCCGGATGCCAAGAAATTTGGGCTGCTCCCCTGGAGCAGAACATTCTGACTCCAACTTTAAACTGTTCACATGAGAAATAGAGAGGACAGTGGCAGCAACAAACCATGGCAGGCCCATGATAGAACACACTCCAAGCATGAGAGCCACCATCAGCAAGTCCAGGTGGTATCCACAGCCTTTCTGTGAAAATAAAAATGACAACAAACAACTTTATAGGGACAGAAATTGACACCTGCCTTGGCTGTGCATGTCAGCAGCAAGAACCCCAAATTAGCAGCTCATATAACAATGCGTTTGATGTGAGAACTAAAGGAACCGTCAGGTATTGCTTGCACAGCAAGCTACCTTGGCTTTTATTTCTCTTGTGGCATAACTTAGAGGTTCGGATTTGATCCTTGTTTGTAGGGCTCATGTCTGAAAAACATCCTTTTCATGATCTCCTAATAGATAAGGCTGTTTTCATTCATTTGGAGGCCTTACACTAATCTTACCATATCTCTTGATGGATTTTGAAGGATTTCTGGCCTTATCAGTAGGAGTTCCAGCTAGATGGAACATCCTCGTACTCCAAGAATCACACAGCAAGGCATAGCCTGAAGGCAAATAACACAGACACAGTGATGAAGCTAAATAAGTATGGTCAGTGATTGCATGGGGAAAAATCACTGAAAGTCGTGAGCTGAGGGGCAGCATTACATGGAATGCCACCAAATGGTACCCTGGTCTGCCACTCATACAAACAAAGCCTTTCTCCTAGGTTTTTCAAATGCAGAATTTCAGGACCTCAAGTTTGAATTACAGTGACCATGGAATAAAGGTCTGTTTCACCTGCATGGTCCCTGTACAGCAAATTGAAAATCTCATACTTTTGCATTTGAACAACCAAAAGCAAAAGTGAGGAGATAATCTACTTTCTGCTCACTTTTAGCCAGTGAAAAATGATCAGTGTGGATGGCATCTGTAGCAGGTTGAAGGGAGGTGGCAGTGGTGGGAGACCAGGAACGAAGGGCACAACAAATTTGTCACCATCACCCCCCGCCCCAAATCCTCTGCTGATGCGACATGTATCAGCCACTCATTCTTGAGCTACATTATGAGAGAAAGGTGAAACAAAATGCCTTTAAAAGTTCATTTATATAGTTCCGAGAATAGTGTGAAATACATATGAAGTGAACTATACATCTTCATGTATCTGAAAACTGCATTGCTCAGTGCTACTTTCATTTGGAAGGTAAGAACAAGTAAGAACTTCTTTATGATCCATTTGCTTAAATTCAAACACCATTTCCACTACAGAAACTGTTTTTGAGGATGGAGATGTGAGGTTAGGGAATGATAGAGATATAAAATACATTGTGGTAGATGAAGCAAGACTTTTTGAATCTTTGTGGCACCTTAAAGACTAACAAATTTGTTTCAGCATAAGTTTTTGCAGACTGCACTTCAGATAAATAGCACACACAGACTTAGATATTTTATTTCCTCTGGCAGTTTTATCTGATGTTTCCCTTTCTTTTTCTGTCAACATTTGGTGGCCCAGCCGTGAGTCAATAGGGGAGCACCTCTTTGTATGCAGAAAGTTCCAGAATCAATTGGCACCCACAAAGAAGCTGACAAAAATTCCTGCCTGAAATTCTGGAATGCTGTTCCTTGTCTGTGTTGCCATCTATTGACCTAGAGAGGGACTGATGGTCTTAACTCACATTCGGTAAATACGTTTCCTATGGTTGAAACTCTGTCTACCTGCGATCTTGCTTCATGTATCAGGCTTCATGTATCGGGCAAGTGTTTAAGTAGTCTCCAGGAAAAACCAGAGTGTATTCCACAAAAGCACATGAGGAAATAAATTTGTTAGTTTTTAAGATCCACAAAACTCTGTTTTTGTTTGTTTTTTAACTGATGGGGGAGGGAACAGACTGATGGGGAGGGAACAGATGCTGCCTCCAGTGCAATACTGGTGCAGTCATAGAGAAATCCCAGCCTGACCACACGCTTACGCACACAAGATTCCTATATATTTAAGAGATATTCAGAAGAAGACATTTTGGTGGGTGCAAGTTGTCATTCAGGAATTAAAATGCTTCATCTGCATCCTTTTCTTCCTTCATTTTCTTCCTGTGACTAACTGAAGGCATCCATATACTGGTACTTTAGCAGTATAACAACAAGCTGGAAGAATAACAGCAAATTGGAAGAATGGGGTATGAGATGTGCCTTACAACAAGAGACATGTGAACAAAGGGATAGAGCTTGTGCTCACAGCCATTCCAAAGTTATGATGCCAAACAAAATGTGCAACCCATGTTCCTTGTAAACATCTCCCTTTAAGTCTGCTTAATTCTCTGAAGTCAAAAGGGATGACATTGCTCAAAGTGCATGCATGTCACTTGAAATAGTGAATGGATTGAAGCCAGAGACACCTTTTTACCTCTTGATACATTTTGGAGGAATCAGTTCATGAATATATTTATCTATAAGGAGTCAAGGAGTTTTCCTTGCATTTGCACAGAAGCCTGAGGAAACCGACATATGGGAGGAAAAGGAAGCATGGCAACAGGTGATGATGCTACACCAGACCCCGGCAAAAATAAATATGCAGGAGGCAAGAGGGCAGCCAGGAAGACCATCTGACTCCCACATGCCACTGCTGAAACACACACACACTCCAAAGCTTGGCAGTAACTCCCTGCATCTGTCAAGTTAAACCACGTGAAATGCTATGGATTGACACAAGGAGCCAGACTGATAAAGAGGGCAAAAAAAAAAAAAACCCTCCAGAAAAAAATGTACAAAGCAATCCAAAAGTTGCAGTGTGAAGTGAAGGCTATGAATGAATTTTAATGTGTCTTACAGACTACGTTATTTTTCTCTGAAGACTCAAAAACGCTTAAAAATCTGTCCATGCATGCAGACAAGTGTGGCCCTGGCACGTAGCTCCCATAAAAGCTGCATCATACATTCCATCTGAGGTTGTTATACTAAAAACATGTAATTGTTGTATCAAATTGATTCCATCTGATAACCAGATTTGACAGTTTTCCAATAAGTTGTAGGAGAATCACAGGATGGAAGAGCATTTGACACTAACTATGCAATCCTAACCCCCAGTTAGGATAAGCCAAAGCACAAGTGTCATGCTGGCCTGGGAGTGTACCAAAAGCCTTTTCCAGAGAAACCAGGGTGGCACATCTTATAGTTGGGTCAGCCCAGTGATAGATAGGGTAACCCAAGTCAGGGTGACAATATGCTGGCACCCAAAAAGTAGGACAGGGTCCCCTAAAAGTCTGGATTTTCCACTGAAAATCCGGATTTAAAATTTTTTGGGGAGGACCCTGTCCTTCTTTTTGGGTGCCAGCATATCTACTCAGGAGTAAGCCCACTGATTTAATGGGCTTACTTCTGAGTGGACATGGTGAGAACTGGGGGGCTTACCTTGTCGGGGGGTGCTGGTCCCTTGTCCAGCCTTCTGGGGCGCTGCTTGGGGGCTCTGGGGCGACGTTAGAACCAGCCACGTGCTTGGCGCGGCATAGGGCATAATCCAGAGTAACTACAGGAGCATGTAAGAGACATTACATGCACCCATAGTTACTGCACCATCTAGTGAAAACCTATGGGAAATTCATATTGCGATCCAGAGTAAATTGCTCTTACACCAAAGCAAGGACTCCCCGTAGTTACTCTGGATTGTAGGGATAGTCTGGCAAGCCGCGGCTGAAATTACAGAAAGGCTGGTGACAGAAATTGGCTAGAGAGACACGTGCCAGATACTCTGCCCACACATGCACTCTAAGAACCTCTTTCCAATGTTCTCTATGCTCACTAAGAAGGCTGCACGCAAGCACAGAACATTTTTCCTTTAATTTCAGCCGTGGCTTGCCAGACTTAGCCGTGCCAAGCACCTAGCTGGTTCTAATATCCCCCAAGTGCCCCTAAGCACCCCTCGCCCCCCAGAAGGCTGGACAAGGGCCTATTGGACTGGACAGTCCAGTCCAAAGGCCAAAAGCGGGACAAGTCCAGCCAGTTCCGGCTTTCTGGGAGGCCTGAACTAAGTGCACTTCTGGATTGTGCCTTGGGTCAGCTAGGACCTCTGGAAAACTTTGGTCACCATGCAGAGTAGACAGGAAAACAGCCATAAAACAGCCAAGAGTCTTGTGGTACCCTGAAAAGGGTTAACACACTTGTGGATGAATCCTATGCTTTACAGCAGTCACAAAGAAGCTTCCATTAATGCATGGCATTAATGCATGGCACAGGTAAGGCTGTGCAGGAGTGGGGCAAGAAAGGTAAGGATGTGCAGGGTCAAATGGGGTGGTGACAGGAGGCAAGAGAGCTGGCCCAGGAAGGGCCTGGTTTGGTGCTGGTGTCAACCAAAACATGATCTCCTTTCTAAGCCTTGTCCAGCTAAATGGACCAACTTGGACTTACATCAGTGATCAAGCTGGTGCAGTCTGCATTGATTCATAGCAGCTGCCAGAACTTAACCCCAGGCAAATTTCCCTTAGGAAACCTCCAGCAGTCAAAAATCCAGCAGAACCCATGCTGGAACCACTGCATTGCCAATTTAATTGCATTAAATTACCTTTCCAATGATATATAACATGATCATATTGTCTATCTATCTATATATCAATATATCTCTATATCTATATATAAATCTATATATCTATATATATATATATATATATATATATAGAGAGAGAGAGAGAGAGAGAGAGAGAGAGAGAGAGAGAGAGAGAGAGCTATATATATAAAACTGAAGAGTCACTGACTACTCACTCATTCACTGACTGATTGATAGACTCACACACTCATCAACACCCCGCCAAAATCACCAGGCCTAGAAGCATGAAATTTCGGGAGGGTGTTCCTTCCATAAAGGAGGCACCCACTAAGAACCACTTTTCAGAAATTCCAGCCAGAAGAGGGTGAAAAGGGGTGCAACACATTTTTCTCCCTATACTTTCCATTTATGAATCCCTGACTGATCGAAGCCCTGCCCCAAGCCTGAGCCAAGGAAACATGAAATTTGGGGAGTGTGTTCCTTCTGTCACATCAATACCCACCAAGAACCAATGCTGAGAAATTTAACCCTCGGGGGGTGAAAAGGGGCACAATGAGTTTTTGTCCTATACTTAACATTGAAGACTGATTGATCAACATCTAGCCAATTTGGTGTGCATGATAGTTGTTGCGTGGGGGGGAGAGTTGATGCACAAAGGGGGCGGATGTTGCGCATGGGGGGTTGTTGATCTGCACAGGGGGTGGTTGATATGCATGCAGGGCAGATGGTGCGCATTGGGCGTGGATGATGTGCATGGAGTGATGTTGCACTTGGGGGGTTGGTGTGCATGGAGTGAGGTTGCACATGGAGGGTTGAGGCGCACGGGGCAGATAGTGCGCACAGGGGTTGATGTACATGGAGTAGTGTTGCTCATGAAGATAGTGCACATGGGGGCAGATGGTGTGCACTGGACGGGGATGGTGCTCATGGAGTGATGTTGCTCATGGAGGCTTGTTGTGCATGGGAGGGTTGACATGCAATGGGAGGTGTTGGGGGGTATTATACTCCAGGAACGCAGGTGCATTTTGCTAATTATTTATACATACTCCGTTTTTCACAATTTTAGCCACTAGTGTCAAGCTCTGCTTGTTGCCCCTAATTCCTGCTGCCCAGTGCAACTGCTACCTCTGAAACCTCCTTAGCTATGTCACTGGTATTGCCTCAGTTGTAGACTGTGTTTTGCACTGATGAATGTATGGCATGAACAAATTCTCCATTCACGTCAGGGAAGAGTCAATTCCTTACATCATCAAATCCTCCTCCACCTACTGCGGATCTGATACTTGTCAACATCTGATTGGGGTAGGGTTGCCATAATTCTCTTCCACAAAATTGGAACACGACCCTCTGTCCCATTTACCAGTATGTGAACACAATCCCCCAAAACTGGGCTTATCCCTGTTTTTCAATGCATACTGCAACCCTAGATTGAGGAAACATGTAAACAGGTATATATCAAGTGCTTTTGGAACAAATGCTTTCATTTTTTGAACAACAGATAGCAAAATCATATTAGCAATTTTATTGGCCTACCTTTAGTTTATGTTCTTTTCTATTTATAATAACAGCTGTAATCTGCTGATCCATAAATATCAGGATTGTACAAAGCAAAGCTGGAATTACAGCAGCAAGCACTGTCCACCAAGGATTGGGACCCAAAGGTGAGATAAACCAACCACGATCATCTCTGGTGGGCTAAAAGAATGAGAACATTGAACTAATTAAACTAAGAGCCCAAGCCCATGCACGTTGACTCCAAAGTAAATCCGATTACAGTCAATGGAGCTTACTCCCAGGTAAATGTGGATAGGATTGTGGCCTCATTAGACCAGTCTATGCAGCATGAAAGCAACATCTTGTGACATTTCCTTTTTGGTTCTTTGAAAGGAAACAAAACCCATATGATCAGCAGTTCCAAATATCATGATCCACTGATATTTAAAATACATTTGTCTCAGCCAACAATATCAGCAAAGTCTTAGATGAATGAGTATAAGGAATTACCTTAAAAGCATTTGGAACTTGAAGCTTTGGTGAAGGAATCCCAAGGGCATAATCAATTAAAACCATGGAAAGGATGGTGAGAAAGACAGCAAAGTCACTCACCACAGACCGCACCTGGAAATATTAAGCTCACTGTCAGTGACAATAAATTGATATTTACATGTTGATATCAGGGTGAGCAGTGAAAGGAGTCTGCATGCATAGTTTTTCTATGAGATTAAGGAACTACACTTAGGAACCCAGTCCTAAGATACCTTAGTGCTGGTGCTGAACTCCAATATTGGTGCTTAGTTCCACCACAGGCCCTGAATATCACAAATATGCTGTAAGGCTTGTTCACTACACTCTATGAAGAGTCAGCACAGGAGTTGGTCCAGTATCAGTTGGTGCACAGCTCAGTGCTGGATGGATGCCTCCTACAGCATTGTGGGAGCTCTGGATGGCAGTGATGACTGTAGGATGGGGAGATGTTTAGGGGCAGGGGAGAAGCTGGAGAGGCATGAGACTACCAAAGCTTTGCTGGATCCTATGCTCCACATCTGGCTGAAGTGCTGGACATGGAGCTCCTCCAGTCTGCATTGGCAAAAATACCTGTTGCAGCCTTTGAGCCCCTACTTGGAAAAGGGGATAAAAGTCATAAGGAGGCCTCTGGCAGTCCCAATGGTGCCGCTGGATGCAGTGGTAGACATTTCCATGCTACTACACCTGGTGAAGCCATCAGGGATAGGATTTTGCTGCCTGTCTTAGGAATGCTGCTATAACATAACCCAGGAATCAGTATGCCCTCTCAATGTGTTGTGTGACTCCCACTGAGGAAGAAGGAATGTGCTTTGCTGGTTATTTCTTTTGAATGGAGAGAAATCTGAAGCTATATTTTGAACTGAATAAAGCTGGATGTCTGTTTTATATGGATACCCTTGAAAGCCAATGGTCTGATCACCCACCATCGGTGATCACCCACCAGCAACTAAGTTCAGCCAGCTATTTCTTAACAGGAACAGCAGATAATACAACTTGCAGGAATAGCCTCACTTTTTTAAAAAATGCTGTAAAACAATTTAGACACAATTCTGATTCTAGAGAAGCCATAGATGTTGACTTTCATAGAGTTAGACTTCTATCCAGTTTTTATAAATAAAGTGTACATTTTTTTAAAAAAGAGTTATTCAGGTTACCTTGGTTGGAAAATATCGACTGGTCTTGAATTGCTTCAGTGTGGATGACAGTGTAACTGTAGAAAAGAATAAGATGACTGACCAGAAGAGAACATCTGGGACGTAAGGACCATGATGTCCACAGGCTCGTCCTACAAAGTTCCCTTTAAACGTCTTACAATCCTAACATGGAAAGTAAAGGCACATTTTATATTCTTGCAACTGATCATATTTATATATAAACAGTTCTTAAGGCACACATTTGTAGAGGGCTAATGTGTCCAAAAAATGAAGCATACAAATGTGACACATATATCTTCAGATTTACCATATATGGGCACACTTCTCAGGAATTTAGGACTGGCCTCTTTTCTATACGTTTATCGGCACGCCCAAATTTGCTTGCACCATAATAGACAAAAGAGTTTCAATTCTATTATGTTAACCAGTGCGCCTTTGTGATCATCAAGTCTGGAAGTGCCAACAAGAAATAAAGCCAACATCTACTTCAGCCATTTTGACCTACTATACTATGCACAGTGGTGTGCTGTGAGTAGACCACAGGTGTGTCACAGGAATTTGGGAAAAAGTTATTTGGGAGAAGGTCAATTAGTAGGACCAATGGGGGATGTGAGCTGCCCACTTGCAGCATAGTGTGCCTTCTCAATTGTCAGAAACCTGATGGTCTTGTCATTGTGCCATGAGAGGAAAAGATCGAAAACAACTGCTCTACCTAGTGGATGACTTTTAGGGGGCCAGAAGGAACATAGCACTCTTTCCTCTTATGATGCCACCCTGGCCACTGTTTTCGGACAGCAGTGGTATATCTATTGTTATTTATGTATCTCTTGCCCTTATTTCATTCTGCAGACATGCTGACAAAATCATTGAAAAGCTACACAAAACTTCTGAATGCCAATATGCAATGCAAGAAGCTTTCCCACAGAGTTCTTCAATGACGTTCTCGTGGTGCACATGTAATCTTGATCCTAAATATACATAAATACAAACCAGGTCAGCAAAAATAAAAGGAATCTGGAATGTGAAATTCACAGTTAAAATCCTGAAACTATTTTCTCTGGACTGCTGCCAAGAAAGTAGTTAGAAGTTCATTCTCAAAATCCTGTATTATGTAAAATGCTAGAGAAAGGAATCTAAATAATCCCTTCTCGTTCTCTGGAATGGAAAAATAGCTTCCTTGGCCACAAGGTGGCAATATATGCCACAAAATAGTTGGCATATAGGTTAAAACTAGATTTAACTGTAATGAGAGAATTTAGTACACAATTCCAAAGAGCTATGCAATGTGATACGCATATAAAATGGGACTTTTGGGGTTCCTCTTTCTACTACATTTCTGAGGTAAGGATATTTTGCAAAGAAGGAGTCAAAGAGGAAATGATCAGCCTCCTTTTAAAGGCACAAGAACACTTCACACTTATGCTCATGCACATTTGCGAACCACTTTGAATGAATCAACATACCTACCTTCACATCAAAGCTTATTTTAACACAACATGTTTATCTCAATAAATGCTAAAAATGATCATTTTAAAAGATATAATGTGACTCAAAAACGTTTTTCTGGGAATCTGTGTGATTATTGCACAGGATACTTTGAAAAGATACTTTGATGACCGGATGAATTGATACTTTGGTTACATTGATATTTTTGCAACAAAATCCTAACTATACTGGAACAGGAACATTGGAACACCTGCACTAAATAAAGCACAACTGATGCTGCCGCACTATTGAAGGGAACTGGAGCTTCATTCCCTTCCCCATGGTATGCCTACAAATGGATAGTCTACTCATAGTTCTACTCATTGGATCTACTCAAACTTAGGCCACCTCTAGAGGCCTAGGTCTGAGCAGGCGGGAGCCTGCTCCCAGAAGCTGGTCCCAGCTGTCTGAGACATGAAGCTAGGGTCTGGCATAACTGACAGATCCATGACCCACCTCCCACTGCATGCCCTCTTGCCAGTGGACCCACCCTCCACCCTCCAACCACCTTCCAGTGTTCCTGTTCTAGCCCAAATGCCCTCTACCCCTGATTCTAAGACAGCAAAACCCAGCAGTGGCCATTTTTCAATGAACAAGTTAGTGCCTGCTAATTGCTAGGACTCTTTTACAGAATGCTTTTTTACAGAAAACGATAATGGTGCAATCCTAACCTAGGTGGCACAACTCATTGGTCTTCCTGTTCCAGTAGTGATGGAGGGAGGCAAGTGCATGTTTGTGCACTGACCACTCTCCCCTCCCCAGATTGGTGCAGGAGTGGTGCTAGAATTTTGGTCGGCCTAACAGAAGGTTAGGATTGCAGCCTTAAGGAGCAATCCTGAAGTGCACTTGGGCCAGCCTATCTAGTGTAAATTGAGATATGCCAGCCTAGCAGCACCAGAAAAGGCCTGGGCCAGCGTAAGTCAACTTAGGCCAGCAAAAATCAGCCTATGCCAGGGCAAGGCAGATGGACCTGGGCCGGCCTACCAAGGCTTGCCTAGGCAGCTCAGCAGGGTTGGGCATGGCTTGGAACAGTGCAGTTAGGCTGTATCTAGAGCCAGTTTTCAAGGCAGAAGTAACCTTACCCAACTCCTCAGAGTTAGAGCACTTCAGGAGCAGGAATAAATCTGAGTAGACCCATAGGAGTCCATGATTAGCCAGAGTAAGAATGGCAGTGTTGACAAAAAATCTGAGTCTTGGCCAGCCTAACTGCAACCCCATCCTCTCAACCTCAGGATACGGCACAACTACGACAGTCCACCAAACTCAGGATATAGCACAACTCCAGGAGGGCACTCCAACAATCCTTTTTAATGCACCCTCCACTATAGGTACTGCTGTACCACAGTCTCATGATGCAGCTGTTATCAGAGACTCCTGGGTTTCCTTATAAGACAGGCACCACTGCCATTCCTTTTTCAGTGTGACCTGAGGCAGGTCTTCTTAGGAGCAAGCCCTTCCCAAGTGCTACTTACTTGGTACTCAACAGCCTGTGGGTTTGACCCAACTTTTCTGCTCTGGATGTAACCTACTTGGGGCAGTCCAGCTGGGCTATTTTCACTGGTCTCACTTCAGGATTGCTCCCTTAGTTTGGACCAGCAAAGAGGTTACTATATTCCTAAAGATGTTTGGCTACTCTGGATCACTTAAAACAGCATATCTTGTTAAAAGATTCTTCATATACACATTTCTTCTGTTAAGTGGAAACATGTAAAGAAAATACAGTGGAAAAAGAGACCACACAAGTCTGAAGTTTGATTTCTCTACACCATAATTTCTGTCCACTCCAATGCAATTGACATTGCTGACAATAAAGGAATAGGAAGTTACCCTCTTCAAAGGTAGACCATAGGGTCACATAACTTGGAATTGTCTAAACCAGAGTGTCAAACATATGGCCCTTGGGCCAGTTGCAGCCCCTACAATCAATTTATCTGGCTCTCAATATAACTGAGCTCTCTCAGACTGATACTTAGTCTTTCCCATATCTTGAAAATATGATCAGAATTGTCACATTTTGTCTTCTGTGATTGGCAGCTAATGAGTTTTATGTGAAAACAAAGTGCATCATTCTGTCCGTCATCTGCTTAATAATGTCACTTCCTGCAAGACCCCTCTATCTGGCCTTGAGCAAGCCTTATAATCCACTCCAATACATTCTTATATGTAAATTCAAATTTATTCAAATTTGAAATGTAAATTTAGTTTTCTGTAAATTAGTTTTCTGGTCGACACAGTGTCAGAGAGATGATGTAGTCCTCCTGTCAAAAGATTTGGAGACACCTGATCTAAAGATTATCAGTATTGAGGGAATGCATGCAAACCTTCCATTAACTCTTGACTATAGCCTGAACATCTGGAAGTGTATTTTTAGGGGAAAATATGGGCTTACATGTTTCTTTTATCACAAGGCAGCTTCGCATTCACCATCTGGCAGAATTTAGGTCAAATCTGCTGCTATTTGATGAATATAGGCTTAATCTCGGTAATGTTCCCTGCCGGTATACAAAGAAGTTTCCAGAGCAATGTACACTGGTTGCAGGAGTTTGTCTTAATTCCCAATGTCCATTTCTGGATCCCATTTTTCAGCTTACTGGTCACATGGATGCATACATAAAACTCTATTTAAACTCTCTTACATATAACCCTATTTAAACTTTCCAATGAAGAAAAGTCCTATCACTGAGATCCTGTCCCCTCAAAATATGTTCAATGAACAGACATTTCATAAGAAGAACCCTGTTATATCAGGCCAAAGGCCATTAGTTCAGCTTCCTGTATCTCACAGTGGCCCACCAGATGCCTCGGGAAGAATGAATCTGAAGAACCCTAAAGGGTTTGCTTATGATGGGTTTCAGTGGTACACTTACTGTCCAGGTTAGGTTTCCCCACGGTATTTCAGAAGAGGTGATGTTATGTGACTGCCAGTATTGCAAAGTGTTATTGCTGGGGTTGTCAGGCTCCACACAACTGCACCTGAAAGGCAAATAAATGCTTGCTTTTATACTTTGAAAATGGATGTTACATAATCAATATATCTTAGTTGGCAAAATCTCAGTCTTTGCAACTGCACTTGTATTAAGAATTGCATAAAACCTAGAAAGACACCATTCAGTGGAATTTTCCCCCCATCTTGACACAGTTTAGGAGAAGCCACAATATGTGGAATTTATCTTTATGAAAAATTCTCATTGGTGGAGGAACCTTTTCAAGAGCTCTGATTTTGCAATCTTGGTCTTAAATTGGCTTCCTAATTTAAACCATTCCAAAAAAAGATCCTTGGAAAATTACCTTTCTCAATCGCTGCTGTTCTGTAAAGGAAGAAGTTATACATTTGGAACGTCTATTTTCCTCCAATTCTAGAATGGAGAGATGCTCTGACCTTCTTAGGATACTATCACTTTAAACATAAGCAATGCACATTTCAAACATTGAGAAGAAGAGTCATAGTTAAAGATTTCTCAGACTCAAAAAGTTCAAATTTGTTATAAACAATATATGCAGAGCATAATTTGCAGTGAATCATCATTTATTTAACACAACAATAAATATTCTCACATGACATTAACATCAGTGGGTGACAGCATCTAAACAAAGCTATAGTTATAAACTGAAGACAGCAAATGTGGCGGGAACATGCCAGCTAGCCTCACTCCCACAGCAATGTGTGGACCAGCCACAGAATATTTAATACCACTCCTTCTTCTCCTCCTTTGAATATTTGTATGCTGCTTTACAACAAAAAAAAGTTCACAAAGAAGTTTACAGACCTGGATGAAGGAATGAATGGTTCCCAGTCCCAAAAAGGCTTGCAATCCCACAATTTGGGACAGCCAACCATTCATTCATTCATTCATTCATTCATTCATTCATTCATTCATTCATTCATTCATTCATATATTCATTCAAGCAAAAGCAACATCTATAATATCCTTTGTTTTGCATCAATTTTGCAATACTTTTTATCCATCTTACAATCCTTCTCCTGATAGCCCAATCCTAACCCCCTCCACTGTTGGAAATAGTATTCCTGTGGCTTGATGCACTTTATGGCTTTTGTAAATAGCCTTCCAAAAAGCACGTGAAGTTGCATGTTTCAAAAACACCTCCAGAGAACCTGAAGCAGCCCATAAACGGGAAACATACACCAGCGGGAAACATACACCCCACTGTATGTTTCTGTATGTTCCTCCCCACTGTATGTGGGAGAGGACACAGGGCATGAAAGAGATTGGATGGGGTGAAATTCAACACACACAGCTTGCATGGAATGCTTTTTTCTCTGTTAAAGCTAGTATGTTGTCTTTCACTTTAAACTTGCACCAGGTTAACCCTTAGATTAGATTAGATTAGATTAGAGCTGCTGCAGGGCCAAGGAGCTCTGTTGGCAAGTGGGAGACATAGGCGGTGGTAAGGGAAACTATTTTTCCTTATGTCTAGCAAGATTCCAAACTGTCCTCTCCCCATTATGGTGATGCAATGCTATCCTATCCCCCACCATACTATGGTGATGCAGGCAGTAACCTACATAATACACTGCACCCAGAGCAACCTTTTTGGCACAGCTATGTGATATGACGAGAGGAAAGGATAGGGTTTGCGATCTTTGAGATACAATTGCAACAAAATGTAATCAGCCTCTTACATGATCACTAAGGCTGCAATCCTAACCTAGGCTGGCACAACTCATAGGTTTCCCTGAACCCATGGTATGTCGGAAGGCAAGTGCATGTTATCGCACTGTCCTAACCCACCCCCAGGAGTAGCACAGACGTGTCTTATGGCACTTTTGTGACACCCCCAGGTCAGTACAGGACTTATTATGCCCAGGCTTAGGCCGGTCTAAATGGATTGCATCCTTAATATATTTTTTTTAACTGGATAAATATGACAAAGCGAGTGTAAGGCCCTATCGTTTTGTATTATTTAATTTTGTCCTCCAGTCATTTTCTCTCTTTTCAAAATTTACCCTTCCGCCCTTCCTTTTTTGATGTCTTTTTCCAGCTGTCTTTCTCATTATGCATCTTTCTGTCTGTCTTTGTTTTAAGTGCCTTCCTTATCATTAATTCTTCCTCCCTCTCTCAGCTTCTTCAGTTTTTCCTTTATTGTTCATTTTGAACAAAGATGCCCAAAATAAAAATCAAAACAATATAGGGCCTGACAAGAGACAGCTTTTGTTTCCTCTCTTTCTCAAGTGTTCCAGTTTCTTTTCAAATTCTTCCCCACATCCCCCAGACCCTAAATGAACCCTGTTAGGTTTGGAAATAGCCCCACTTCCCAGGCAGGGGCGTGATCTGGGGGTTACGGCAGTGCTGTAGCATCTTTCCTGCAATAACATACTTAGGGAATAAAGTTCCCTCAATATTTGAGAACCTCTGATAAATGGGATATATGGCCACGGAACATATGGAGATCAAAAGAAAAACACATACCCTACAATCCAAAGTATCTACGGGAGCACGTAAGAGACATTACGTGCACCCGTAGTTATTACACCACCTAGTGAAAACCTATGGGAAATCCATATTTCCAGAGTAAACTGTTCTTACACTGGAGCAAGGACTCCCCGTAGTTACTCTGGATTGCACCCATAGTGTAAGATTCTAGAGCAACCAGGCCGGTCAAATACATTTTGCTCCTGAGGCAGAAAATCAAAATAGTGTCCACCCACAAATTACAGGAAACAATAAACTGATAACCACCACCGTCTTAAGATACCCAGAATCTCCTCTTGAGGCAGTCACTCTACTCTGTAGTGTAAGAAAACATTACGTATATCAAAATATCACCACTTTAGGCCATTTAATCCTGCATGACATGACTTTTTTTTTCTTTTCGTGCCTCACAGCTGCTTTTAAAGCTCTGAAGCATGAGCTTTTTAAAGCTTATTTTAAACTGCATAGCAAAATTAGGAATTCTAGAAGAGCCTACGTGGGTGTATAAAGTTCCAATCAGGCAATTTAAAAATAAAAACTAAAGCTTCAGAAGCAAGTGTGGGAGATTTATTATTTCACAAAGTCCTACGAAAGGCGCCTATTATTTGGCATGTTGTTCGGAAGCAAGTGGATGTTTTTCAGAAAGTTACTATATCATGAAATGAAAGAACAGTGCAAAATGTGATGCTCTCTCAGCAACAGAAAACACAACCAGCTAACAGCCAACCCTACCTAAATCTCTTCCACTATGGATTATATAGGAGCCAAGCAAACTCAGTTGTTACAAGTCTGTGTTGACTCAGAAAGACAGAACAGGCTTGGGAAAGATATTGGGATTCGGTATGTGCTGCCATCAACCACCTACCTCCTCCTGGACCTAATCTGCCCTCCTCCCTACCTATCATTACTCCTTCTGCCCATCCTTACCCTGTTCATTCTCTTCCTCACTTCACTCCAACACCATGAACTCATTGGCTGCAGTGGGTCTCTGTGGATTCACCAGTGAATAAGAAGCTGCTCTAGCCTCCTGAACAGGAGGTCTGCTATGCACGTTGGCTGCTTTGTGATTGTGGTAAAGCAGCTTCCATTGGCACAGTGCTACTGACACCACACCAATCCCGCTCCTTCATACCATCCATTCATTTTGATGGTTCTCGAGACAGACCTTCACAAAAGCCCAACTGGAGGGGAAAATGGAGGGTAAGCAACGGCATCACTTGCCTGCCTGAAGCTATTGCCATGTTTAGCCTGAATGACATGTCAGTATGACATGAACTTGGCACCTGAAATACCTCCCAAGAGTGGAGTGTTAAATTCCTAATTCTTAAATACATGTCATGGACAGATTGTAATATGCATATTACTATGCCAAAAGTGCTTAAAATTATTCACTATAATCTGTTAATAATTGCATGACTTCTGGTAAAGATTTTTGTCTGTTTTGTTAAAGAACACAAATTTAACATTTTGAGAGTAAAAAAATATGCAGGTCAAAAGAAATAACAAAGAGGACAAGAGGCTGACCTCTGATTTAAAAAAAAAACAATCAAGGACTGTTTTGGTTATGTCCATATGAAGTTAGCAGCAATAGAAATCATTTCAGACCTCACTTTAAATAGTAAATTGTCACATTTCATACAGTTTCACATTTGCCCCCAGACCCTGGATGTGAATATAAGAAGACAGACAATTTACTTCAGCCAAGATAAAATATTGGACAGTTCAATATCTAAAATGCAAAGCCTCACTGGAATTTACTATATTCCGCAACTAATTTCACAACCACTTCAAAAAATACAATGAACAAAGAAGAAAAAGATCTCAGAAGAGGAGTAGGGCTGCCACAGAAACCTGTTAATTGACAAGGACAAGTAGAAGGGAAAAGGTCATTGTCAAGAGATAGTAAGTCAAAAAACAGGTTTTCCTTACTTGTCAAACAGAATAAATGTTTGTGTAACCAACTGGCCTAGGAAACTGTCAATGCATTCATCGTGCTTTTAAAAAATGTTTCACCATTATAGCACAGTTAACACAATGAAAATTATTTCTGCACTGGCTTTCAGAGAAAAATTCTGCATCTGAAATGATCAAAGTTGCTTGTTTCATTGCATTTTCCTGTAAAGTACACATCGAGTGGTATATACCATGATGGTATTATTCCTAAAATAACATTTTTAGTAATTTTGTTCACTAGTGGTATCACACAAGCCCCCAGGTATCATCTTACTAACACCTTACTAACACCTTAGTGGTTCCATGTTGTGTCCATGTCGGACCTAACACCTTAGTGGTTCCATGTTGTGAATAATATCTCATTCACTCTTTGAACAGTCTCATTGGACCATTTTGAAATAAGAAATAATGTTGGAGTGAAGAGTTAGTGAATATTCATGGAAAAAAGACCTAAGAATTCTGAAATGGAAAGGGGAAATGGGCAGGGTGGCTAAGAATTGTAATAAGAATATATAGCTGTGTATTCATGCTGAGGTTTTGACAAATTTGAAGAGTTCATTTGAAGAATTGTTGTTGGAAGCCTAATGTTTAGCCATACATATTCGATGGTATCCTCAGAAGAAATAACAGCCAAACAGGAACTTGTAGAGAGCTACCGGGCAGTCATCATCTTAAATAGTGTCTATAACGAAGTTTCTTCCCCTTATTTGCGATGTGCTTCACTTTGCTACATCTGCTTTTTAATGAATGTTCTTTGAAACTGTTGTGCAACAACTGTTCAAAGTCACAGACTCTTCTTTCTGGTTGATGCCTTTAAGTTTATAAATTTAAATCACTTCTAGTTGGGGTCTCTTGTGGTAATGTACAGGATGAGACTCCCCATTCATGAGGTGTGGTTCTGGGAATTCCTGTGAATAGCTATTTTCATGTTATACAAAAGGAATTATTTACCATGATCACTAAATAATCAGTATGTTAGGATTCATTAGTCAGAGAGATAATGAATCAGTCTCCTTTCCCCTGGTTTAAAACTACTCCTTTTCATGCTATTCATTTATTAACATGCAAATGGGAGGTGATTATTACTCTCAGCTGAATCCCTGGGGAGGAAGGGGTCTGCAACCTGAGATCCTTACTGCACCAGCAGAGTGGAAAATTTATTGCCTGCCACATTACCATGACAAGCAGGCTATTTCTAAGCCATTAACTGCTATAGAGACATTATTTAAAGAGCCATTCTCTTTCGCTTTGAGAAAAAATTGCATATAGATTACACCTGTACAGTAGTAGACAGAACATCTGCAAATTCAAACATCATTTTATGTCCCATATTCATTAAAGACAGCAGACCCAAGGAGCTGCTCATTGGTTCCACAAGCAGCTGGGGCTATTTAAGATAATGTAGGTCTCTACAAATTCCTTTTTGACTTTTGTTATTCCTTCTGCCTTTTGCCTCTGAATGTTTGGCGAAACATTAGGCTTCCAACAACAAATCTTCAAATGGCCAGAAAACCCAGGAATTAATATACAGCGGTGGATTAAAGCTGGCTTGAAAAATCTTAAATCTTGAAATAAGAATAGCTTGAATAATAGCTTGAATAATAAGAATAGCTTGAATATATGATGTTGAATCCATCCACCACATATTAAGAAGCCCTGAACTAGTACGTATTTTGTTCTGGTTCTGTATTATAAAAAATTTGTATTTTGCTTCAATGTCTGCTTCAATGTCTGCTGTTTACAACTGTATCTATTCTAGGGATGGTTTTGAAGATCTTAAATTTGGAACCAGACCCATACAATACCAGAATATTGCTGCCAGTGCACCTTCTCCCAGGGTGACCAAATGCCAAACCCAAAATTCCTGTACCCCAAGGCCAAAATTCCAACCCGCTTAAAAAATTTGCCAAATAATGTATTTTTTTGTTTTTATTTTGTTTTTCAGTTTTTTGGCCATAACCTTGAGATATCTCAAAACTTATTTTTGCATTGGATTCTGCTCTTGAATATGAATCCAATGACATATGGCACGATGGGGTACTGTGCACTATTGCGATGTTTCAAAACAAAGCAAAATGTAGGCCAATGAAGCCAAAATGTAGGACACCTGGACAGGAGGCTAAAAATCTGGACAAATCTGGGTTTTTCAGTCATATGGTCACCCTGCCTTCTCCCTCTCCTTGCTTCTTCATACTCATACTGTGCAGTGTTCATCTGAACCTGCTTTTAGAGCAGGTTTAGCATTTGCACATAAATG
This sequence comes from Cryptoblepharus egeriae, assembly GCA_030015325.1. Lineage (NCBI taxonomy): Eukaryota > Metazoa > Chordata > Lepidosauria > Squamata > Scincidae > Cryptoblepharus > Cryptoblepharus egeriae. The sequence goes on along the minus strand of JAREYC010000001.1, from coordinate 84,151,024 downwards.
CATTTGCACATTTGCTCATGTGAATAAATAGCATTTGCACATAAATAGCATTTGCACATTTGCTCATGTGAGTAAGAAAATTGTGCAAGAATGGAAATCATGTAAGCATGCACACCTGTTCTTACATGAGCTTAGTCCAAATGTAAAGCAGCAAGCTGGGTAATCATAAAAACATAGTTCCTTGACTCTGATCTTCCAGCTAATTACCTTTATGTAAACATAAATGAATCTAGTTGTGGGGCATTCAATAACTCATTTACACTGAAAAAAAATGTTATATTACTTCCATAACAAACAAAAAGCTGAAATGTGCTATGTATGTAGTCCAAGACATCCTGGCCAGAAGCCAAAGAACTGCACAACTAAATGCATCCAAGGAGATTTTAGACTTCTTTTTCTAGCCTTCTATTGCATGTGGAAAAATCATTTGCTAAACTTTTTTTTAAAACCAGTTTGCAATATAGCATAGAGGTCAGCTCTTCACAAATCAGAGTCAAGAAATTCCACTGGGCACATGTAAGCCTAATGTAGATCTTTGGGGCCTGATTCTCAGGCAGAAATACTTCATAATGAACATTTTAACCCTTGTCCATTAAGACCCTGTACAGAAGATGGTCTCATAACAAGCATCAGCACATAAGATTAGCTTTCCCCAGCTTTTTCTTGTTTTTTTTTTTTGTAAAGGGGCCCAAAAAGAAACTTTGTACCCCTCATAAAATTTCTCTCAGAGGTCCTGATCCCAGTTTGTTCAGCTTATTCACTGTTACCAGCTCAGGAAGCTGGTGGCAGTGGATTTATTCTCCTGCTGCTATTTCAAGATTCGACTCTCCCTATGTCACAAGTTCATATGAGTTGAATACAGCCATTACAAAATATACCTGGAGGGCTCTCTAGCCAGAGAATGCTTCTGTGACCTGCCTATCCATTTCTGAAGAGATGCTGACAAACATGTGCCTAAGGCTGGAACTGAATCTTGTCTTTGCCCAGGAGAATATTTGGATTTTTTTTGCATAACACAAATGACTCTGTAAGAGCTTACTTTTTTGACTGCTCATCTCACTTCAGCCAGCTGTGACTTCCTGAATTTAATTGTAAAGCACAATCCCATCAGAGTGTTTTTAATGCCTACTGGTTTCATCTGTCAGGTTGCAAATTATTTCAATTGGTATTACATGTAATACTTCAGTTGGTAATATCAAGTGATAACTGCACTAACTCTTGATTTCTCCTCTCATGAACCAAACAAAAGAGGGAATTTGGAAACAGAAACCAATCTGGGCCAAGAGTTTGAGAAGTTCAACTAAAAGTGTGTGATAGCTGCATTGAAAGCTTAGAGTATCTCATTAACTTCATTCCGTATTTTAAATATCAAATAATCCTCTTATTGCAGAGTAGTGTTATGGCATTCCATTGTATTGATACCAAATTAACAGTTGTCAGGAAGCCCAATCCTGACTACTCCAGGAAGTCAGGAACTACTTCAGTCGTCTTGACTCTACTTACTACTCCAATAGTGAAGAAGCCCAATCCTGACTACCCCTCCAATCCTAATGGAGCTATTGTTGTATTTAGCTCATTCTAAATTGTATGTACATATTGTTGTATGTACCCAAAGCAGCTATTGTTGTATTTAGCTGATTCTGGAAAGCAACCGTAAGTCTCCTTGAGGGAAGGGGACCTTTGTCTCATGGAGATCTAAGCCCCAAGTTCTGCTATGGGGTTTCTCAAGTCTGTGCACCATTTTTTTCGCTGGTGCAGACTTGAGAGACTGTTTAGCCTTTCAGCCCAACACAGAGTTCAGGATCTGGAGAAGTGGAGCTCTACCAGTCCTTTCCAACTCCCCACCCCCAGTTCCTTTCCCTATTCAACTCCAGTTCTGCCCTCCCCTTCTCCAGAGGCTGCACTAACACCCAGTGACTTAACTTACACGAGGCAGAATCACATCCTCCTCTGGCTGGTAGTGGGCCTAGCACTTGAAAGGTGTGGGTCCACCATCATCAGTGCTCCCTACTCAACAGATGCAATGAACATGCTTTATGGCACAATTATGGCACTCAGCACTGGAGGTTCCCCATCTCAGTTATTTATTGAGAAACAGTCTCAGTTTCTTTACTGCGGTAGTAGCACAAAGAGATAGAAGACCACAAACTTATCCTTTTCTGTCACCTGGGTGGACCAGCTAAGTGCAGTATAGGCTTCATTTTTTAAAACCATATTTACTAGAATCTAATACACAATCGAATCTAATGAGCATCTCTATTTTAAAAGGCTTGAGAGTAAAAAAATGTTTACTGTTTAAGGCTTGAAATTAAAAAATGTTTACTGGTGATTGTAATGTGCAGCTGTAAAGCAGGTACAAAATTTAATTTTACTGTATATAATGATGAGTTATATGATAAAAAATGGCAATGGTTATGATTTTTACCTAATTACACTACTTTCTACAACAATGGGTTTATGTTACATTTTAATCACAATGTAGTAAACTGTTAAAATACTGACCTATACTTATCATGAAACTACATGTATTTATGTGAATCTAATGTGCTATCAAATCTAATGCGCACCTCAATTTTGGAGACTCGGGGCACAATCCAGAGTACTACGGGAGCACGTAAAAGACATTACGTGCACCCGTAGTTACTGCACCACCTAGTGAAAACCTATGAGAAATTCATATTGCAATCCAGAGTAACTTGTTCTTACTCCAGAGCAAGGACTCCCCGTAGTTACTCTGGATTTCACCCTAAATTTGTAAAAGGTAAAGCTGAAAAAAGTGAGAATTATATTTAAGCAAATAGGGTAATTATGTTTAAGCAACGGCTTAAAATTTTGAAACTAATTCCAGAACTGCTCTAATTATTTTTTCAAACCTCCTGTGTATAAGTAGCTGGAACAAGCCTACTGTGTATAAGTAGCTGTACAAGCTATTGAAGATCACCAAGAAAACATGTAAACACCATACTACCAGGTGCCACCTTCTGTTCTTCACAGTGGAAACACTGCCCATGACAAAGAAAACCCTCATGATTACGAATCACACTTACGAATATTGTGTCAGCAGTTCCAAGCTATTATGCATGTTGATTGGATATGTCTCGCTGAGATGATAGAGCTTCTCTAAGGCCTCGTAAATGAAAATGATGCAGATAAGGGACGCAAACGCTTCTTCTGTAAACCGAGTGATGTAGCACACGAGGGAACTTGCATCAGTCGCAACAAGAATGAGACACAGAGTTGCAGTCCATAAACCAATGCTAGCTCTCAAAGAAAGGTAAGACAAGTCATATTCCCTATAAAGACATGAGAATAGTATTGTTAAGTTCAAAAGCAAAGACATACACTGCAATCTTAACCATGTATACTCAAAAGTATGCCCCATTGTGATTAATGGGTCTTACTCTCAGGAAAGTGTCTTTAGGATTGCAGCCATAATCACTTTAAGTTCACTGATATCTTCAGAATCTAACCAATCCTTTGAACGATGAAGCGAAGAAGTGAACTACATAGTTTACCATGCAATAAAGTGTGCTTCAGAACTACTGTTAAAAAGCATTGTGGGAAACATTTAGGAAATAGGTTCAGCTGCTTCTCATACTGATTCTAAATTATTTTGAAAACATAAATTAGCAACCTGGTTGCAGAACTGCTTGTAAACATGGAAGCTCTGATGTAAACCTCTGGCTGCCAGGGATTTTTTGTTCAATGTCATGTGGCTACATGTGGCTACTTTTTTGTTCAATGTCTTGTGGCTACTAGGATGTAAACACAAACCATCCCTCACTTAAATAAATGGAAAATCTGCTTTAAACTTGATAGCTTTTTAAAGTCATGCTGAGAAAGGTGCCTCTAATGCAGTTTTTGTGAATCTCCTCCTCCCAGATTTCATATCCATCCCACTGTATTTCACACAATTCCTGAGATTTCCTCAAGAACCTTGAGTAACTTCTGAGAGTGGCTCAGAGAGCAGCCCTCAAAAAAGGGGATGGAGAAAATCACACATGCAGGTGTAGATGCCCTGATGGTACTTGGGCTATAAACCAATGGGTGTACTACAGGGCATGTTGAACTCTGGATTTAGGGCTGAGAGTTGCAACTTTTCTCAGAAAACTATATAATTAATCAAATAAATCAAATACTTGTCAAAGAAAATAGTTGCACATCTCAGTTCCCTTTCCTAATGCACATCTCAGTTCCCCTTCCCCCTTTGTTATATGAAGTAACGGAGGACCCAATACTATCCTGCTTTCCAGTTTGAAAAGAAAGTTCCCTTACCACGAGGAGGCCTTCCCGCAGTGCAGAATGCAGCTAATGTACCACTGGCATGGCTGCACAAGCACTGCAAAACTGGATACAATTTGGCCCTGAAACAATTACATTTGTCCCCCATTGCCTTATTCCTTACCTCCCATATTCCTTATCTCCCATATTCCATACCTCCCATATTCCATACCTTTCCCATTGTCTCATTTGCGACATTATTTTATTATACCTATGTTTTTACAGTACTTTATGAAAGAGTAATATACCTATATGGCACTAAACAAACAACCAAACAAATAAATGGATTTCTGGTACATTTGATAGATTTGAGAATGTCCTGGGGAAATGACTGGGTCTGTTGTTCCTTGTCAATAATTACCTCCATTTGTTTTGCCCCTATTTGTCACATGAATGCCACTTTGAACAGAAAATTATTGTTAAATCTGGAGCAGTAGCTGACCATCCTTTTCTACCTGACCTACAGGTATATACACATTTGGTCTTTGTTGTACATATGTAACCTATGGCAGAAATGAGTTAAACTAGTTATATCTTTGGAGGCTAAACAGGAAAACAGGCCAAACATTTTATATAATGCTATTTCAAGATTTATCATTGTATTTAAGTTTCAGTCATCCTCAAATAAGCTGGTGGGACATCATGAAATATTCAACAGAGAAAATGAGATACTTACTTGCAAAATTTGAATAATATCTTTTCAAACACCAAAACTGGCCCCGTGCTACCTAATATGGTAAGAGGTTGCCCACCAAAGAGTGAGTAGGCTATTCCAGTCATAGATGCACCAAACAAAGATTCTATTGCACTCTGCATATGAAAAAAATGGACAAGTTATAGATTCTGTTTCAATCTCAACATAAGGGATGTACAGCAGGGATATTGTTTCTTAATAGTAGTGGAACGTTTCAAACACTATATTTTTATGAGTCATTCATGCAATACTTAGCAAACACCAACCATAACATCTAAGAAAAGTAAAGATTCAGATTAAAGTATAACACATACTATACGACCTTCAGTTGCTTCACCCAGTAGACCACCAAATGTGATAACAGGAGACATACAAGCACAGTAGAGAAAAAGAAATGATGCCAGACATTGCAAGCTGAATGCATCTGTGAAGTCGCTTAAAAAGAATGGTGCTTTCCTCTTAATATCTAAAATCAGGCCTCCAAAAATCCTACAAAAATATGAGAGAGAGAGAGAGAGAGAGACCTTGAAATCTTTTTGAAGTTCAAAGCTATAAAATGCCCATATTACCCAATTAAACTTTAAAATAATTTTAAAATGTGTTAATTTCATTCATTTTTAAACATAATGTGAAATACTCAAATCTATTTACTCAAATCTAATGCGCACCCTATACTCATAATCAAAACACGATATTCACTCAAAACTAATTAACCATCGAATCTAATGTGCAGCCTATTTTTGGAGACTAAATTCAGCTGGAAAAGGTAAAGGTGTGCATTAGATTTGAGTAAATATAGTAGATAAAATACCACTAAAATATCTTTATACCCTTCTACACAGAAAGCTTCAGATATCGTTATGAATATTATATTGTGCTCTATAGCAAAAAAAAAACAAAACAACACCTTAAAGTGGTTTGTAGAGAAAAACCATATAACTCAGCCGTTCACCGTCCCAAGAGAGCTCAGAATCTCAAATGATGCAAAAGAAACACCAGCAAACAGCCACTATTAAAAACACTGTGTTGGGGTGAATAGTTACAGTTACTCCCCCCTCATATAAGAGGAGCAAAATTGAAATAGTGTCCCAGTTTTTGCCCAGTTAGCACAGTATTAATGCCTCTGTCTGTTCATACCGACAGACCAGACTGAACGACTACAGTAAACTATTGATACTGTTTTGGTATCAAGTGTTAGATGCCCTGAATAGTTCACACTGACCTATTGCAGCACACTGCCACAGAACATCCACACGGAACATGTGCACAAGGCTGTTAGGAGACAGGCATTCCAACTCACTGATCACTTGCAGACAAAGGAAGTACTTTAGATCTTCATGTGTATTTTTTTTTAAATGAATGAAGCTTGACCAGTGTATGGGTGCCTGTGTACATGCATGCTCACATGTGGACATGGCTGTATGGAGACAGGCATCAAAACTCATTGATTACTCTGATTATATTGAGTATGCAAGAGCTCAGTGATACTTGCCTATCACACACCATACTTAATTAATTCTACAGAGGAAGCAGATCTTCATGTTTATTTTTAAAAAAAAAATAAACAAGGCAGCAGAAAACTCTATGTCTACATAGTGTACATAATGCATTACCTCGTATAATGTGTATATATCACATATAGCATTATGTGCACATATAGCACAAGCTATATAGCACAATCTTTTCTGACAACTAGTATAATCAAAACTAGCTTTGGTTACACTAGGTGATAATACTTTTAGAGAAAATCTACAATTAAAATATGATTATGCAATCATATTTATAATTTATACATTTTAAATAATTTATTAAAATTACAAACCTTCCCGTCCGTTGTAGTTCTGGTCCTGAGTGTCCTCCAAGTGGTTCTGCATCTCCATGAGCTGCAGTTCCATTTGGCACAGCTGGAACCTTGCGCTTTTCCTATGTGGAAGTAAAAAAAAAAGTAATGTTTTTTTCCCTCACCTCAAATTGGAGACTGGGAAAGCCAGGTGATTTAGCCGGTAGAATAAGTTTCCAGTATCCTTTGTGGGTTCATCCACCACTGATATAAATCATATGCTATAGTGTCTAACCTGCAAGTGTCTAACCTATAAAAATACAGATATCCCAGACCAGGGTGACCAGATGCCACACCTCAAAATGTAGGACAAGGGTCCCCAAAAGTCCAGATTTTCAGTTTAAAATCCAGAATTTAGAGGGCCCTTGTCCTACATTTAAAAAAAAAATTTAAATGTACATTTTTAAAAATGTAGGACAAAATGTAGGATGTCCTACATTTTGTCCTACATTTTTATAAAACATTACTCCCGGGGGCTTACCTTGTCCGGGGATGGGGTGTATGTGCTGCTTTGCGACCACAAAATTAGATGCTCGGACTGGTGCGCGCGGACTGGAGCAGCCATGTTGGGAGAGAGACGCTGTGCGCATGCGCACAGCGTCTCTATCCCTGCCCGAACTGTTTTTTTCATCAAGCAAAGGCTGTGTGCATGCGCACAACCTCTGCCTCTCCGAGATCGCCCGGTCTCTTCTCAGACCGAGCGTGGTCTGCGGCGGCGAAGCATCCCACCGCAGACCGCTTGCAGCAAGCAACAGTGGAGCCAGGCCTTTGCTTGATGAAAAAAAGAAGTGCAGGCACAGCGTCTCTCTCCCAATATGGGTGCTCGGATGGCCGCAGTAGGCTCGCGCCAGTCCGAGCATCTAATTTTGTGGTCGCAAAGCAGCACATACACCCCATCCCCAGACAAGCCCCCCTCCTGCCCGGACAGGCCGGACATGTCCTCCAATTTCGGACCTGTCCGGGCAATTCCAGGCGTCTGGATGCCCTGTCCCATACAGAAAGAAATAGAGCCTGCTTATCAATTACCGGTAATTACAGCCCTCTATGCTTTTGCCCTGCCACAGTAAAAGCATAATTTGTAGTAGATTCTTCTGAGTATCACCAAAAATATGGGCAGAAGACACAAAAATACATTCCAGTCAGCAGGTTTACCCCACTGGTGCCTATGAGTTCATTGCCCAAGGCACCCTATCTACTCAAGAGTGAGCAGCAGCTTGGAAGACTGTTATGATTAAGATGATGTCCAAGTAGGAACAGAGGTAGAGACATGATCTGTGACCCCTGACTTGCCTACTGAGGCTCAGTAGGGTAAACTCACTGCATGGCTGCCCACACACACCCACATCTCCAACTTTCACATCTCTCTTGTGATAAGTTAAAGAACGATGGCTTGACCTCATCGTGTTCGGTGTTTCTCTGACCTACCATAAGCAGCAGCCAATGAAGCTGATGAGGCAGAGAATCACTAAGGGCAAAATCCAGAGTAACTACAGGGGGTCCTTGCTCCAGTGTAAGAACAACTTCCTCTGGATTCCAATATGAATTTCCCATAGGTTTTCACTAGGTGGTACAGTAACTATGGGTGCACGTAATGTCTCTTATGTGCTCCCGTAGTTACTCTGGATTTGGGGGCAAGCGCTATGACTTTACACTGTGCACACTCTTCAGATAAAGCTGGACAGAGAAATGAAGAGAGACAGGAGCCACAAATTTATGGCAATGTGGTGACAATATAGAGCTTGAGGAATCAGTGGGCTGTAGTATAAGGCAAACCTCAAAGCTCAAAGACCCCCGGGACATGTGGAATAAGATAAGGCTCAGGCAGTTCTTTGCACCCTACATTCATCATTCAGAAAATACAGAAAGAAAAATGTTCTGCAGAAGATACACTGCAGTGTGTGGGAGAACTGAAGAAGGAGAGGTTCAAAGTAATTATCAGCATATGGTCAATAATACGCCACAAATACAAATAATTCAGTTTGATATTGTATTTAATAACTTTAATTGCTGCCATAGATGAGCAGGAAAGGTTATGGAGCTGTCACTTGTCCAACCTAAAATACCAATCAACTCTTTGCAAAGATTAGGATCTGATAGGAAGGAATATTTATTTATTTATTTATTTATTTATTTATTTATTTATTTCTATCCCATCTTTCTCTCTAAAGGGACCCAGAAGAGACCTAAATAAAAAAATTTGTGCTAAATATAACTAGCAAGACTCTGTTTCAGGAAAGTTAAACAATGTAGAAACACATAGAAGCAAAATGCTAAGCATGTCTACTCAGAAGGAAATTCCATTGAGTTCAATTGGACTTACAGCCCAAACCTGAGCGCTGTGAACAAGCTTACTACTGGTGCACATTGTTGTAAGTGTGCCATAAGGCATGTTGTGGGGCTTAGCAATGGTAATCCCCTATATTCGTAGGAAACTGTGAATTATAGGATTGTAACAGGTGGGCCACGAAAAAGTAGCCCACCTCCAATACTGGTGCCATACTGAGGCAGGCTATTATTTTGTGGCCCACCTAGTAGAATAACATCCTTGTTATTAGCAGTACTACTGCTCAATCAACATATATGCTGATTTAAGACTGTGTAAGAACAGGTCTCTGCCCTAAGGGGCTTAACATCTCAACCAGTGTTTCATAAATCAGTCCATGATACCACTTCACATGCAGCAGCAGCAGCAGCAGGCCTCCATCAGTCTTGAAAGACTATAGTATCATGCTTGGCATTGCATACGCTGCATGCGAAGCAAGAAAGCCTGGGTTGGATTGTTATGGAGGATAGGCTGTTACCCAAGCATCAAATCCCCCCTCTCCACGCCACTGAAGTAGTCCAATGGAAAGGCAGAGCCGATACCACAGGTGGGCTGATGCCGGTTCTGACCGGTTGTTAATTGGGGGCTGGTTATTAATTGGGGGCCATCATCTTTGAATTGCATGCAAGTGTGTTTGAATTTCTCTTAAAGGGCCTCTTGGTCTGTTTTCCCATAGGTTCATGTCCACTCCCTCCCCTTCTGAGCAGGGCTCCCTCCCCTTCTGAGCAGGGCTCCCTTCTCTCTCCCTCCCCCCTTCTCTCTCCCTCCCCCCAGGTTATCTTTTAATTTTAAAATACAAACAGTCTGTTCCCATTAACCTCATTCAGACAAAGCATTGCAGTCATTCCAGAGCATATCAGACACTCACAGCTAAAATGGGAGGGGTCTGCAGCACTATATATGTCTCTTCAAATATAATATTTTTAAGTTAGAGTGAAAAAATTCTTCATGCCCCAAACCTTTATCTGAAGGTATTCAGGAATCCTGTCTTTGCTAAACATCTTATTTTGATTATAAACCTTATTTTCAGCAAGTTTTCAGTAGCAATATTTTCAGAAGTTACTTCCTTGTGCAGTTTGCAAAGAATTATGGGTTTCTCATATGCAAATGAGGCAGCCTCTCTGGAGATGGGGAGCTTAACAAAGGGCTCCTTAGATGGAGAAAGAGATGCTCCTTCAGCAGCTGGAGGCAGTTAAAGAGTTAAAGAGGCTGGTCGGGCACTTTTAAGTTTGCTCCGATTGCAGCCGGTAAGCCCCAGAAGCCAGGGGAAAGAAACGGTGGCTGCTGCAAACCTATTCACACTTTCCTTGTAGTAAGCCCCATTGGCTATAATAGGGCTTACTTCTGAGTAGACCTGCACAGGTCTGGGCTCTGGGATGCTGAAATCCTATCCAAACTTTCCTTGTAGTAAGCCCCATTGGCTATAATAGGGCTTACTTCTGAGTAGACCTGCACAGGTCTGGGCTCTGAGGATGCTGAAACCCATGATAGTCAATGGGACTTACTCCCAGGAAAGAAGCTGGAACTGCAGCCTGAGAGCCCAACCTGACTACTCAGAAGTAAGTCCCATGATAGTCAATGGGGCTTACTTCCAGGGTGGAGTGGAAAGGACAGCAGCCAGAGAGCACATCCTATGCAGGTCTGCTCAGAAGTAAGCCTCATGCCAGTCAATGGGGCTTACTCCCAGGACAGTGTGGAAAGGACAGTAGCCTCAGAGCAACATCCTATGCAGGTCTACTCAGAAGTAAGCCTCATGCCAGTCAATGGGGCTTACTCCCAGGACAGTGTGGAAAGGACAGCAGCCTCAGAGCAACATCCTATGCAGGTCTACTCAGAAGTAAGCCACATGCCAGACAATGGGGCTTACTCCCAGGACAGTGTGGAAAGGACAGCAGCCTCAGAGCAACATCCTCTGCAGGTCTACTCAGAGGTAAGCCTCATGCTTAATTTTTTTTGAATATTTTTAATTTTAAAAAAATTCTTGCTGGCCCTGCCCCTGGCCCTGCCCCCTGACCTCAGACCCGCCCCGGCCCCGCCCACTTCCAGAGAACCAGTTGTTAGGGCCAGGCCTGCCCATCACTGGCCGATATGATTGGATCCAGCTGGCATCGCAGGGCTGGGCTAAGGACAGGAGCTCACTTGTGACCCGGGAATCGAACCCTGGACTGCTGGTTAACAGGCACAGCATCTTTACTGCTTGTGCCACCCACAGCCTTCACATGATTCATCTGTTTAAAGTACCATCTGAGTAGGTGTTAGCATAACCAGTTGAGGGCCAGATATAACACCAGTAAGACGTTCAGGATGAATGGGTGGGCTTTTTCAATCATGAAAAAGCATGATCTGAAGCTCTGCCAAGCAAACTGAGCCTCCTTACCACTTTTTGTTGTGTTACATTTGAGATATTGCTACCAAATGGCAGGTGTCCAGGGGTTCCACAAGTACTACCAGATGCCAACTCAAATACCACTGGTGGTACTCATTCCACCGGTTAAACACTGATTTAAACACTGACACAAGAAAGTCTGCAGAGGAAGGGAAAGGGGTGGGTGGCGCCAACATACTTTATGGCATGTTTGTGACACCCTGAACTATGAAAGTGACTTGTGTCCATCCAGAGCATATTTAGGAATGTGCCCTTAGATCAGGTGTCTCCAAACCCCAATCTGGGGCCAGATGCAGCCCTTGTCAAGCCTCAAGACCCCTCTACCTGGCCCCTGGGTAAGCTGTGTAATTCACTCCAATACATTCTTAAATGTAGATTTATTCAAATTTGAAATGTAAATTAGTTATTTTGGGCCCCCCAACGCAGTGTCAGAGAGATGAGGTGGCCCTTCTGCCAAAACGTTTGGAGATCTCCCCCTTAGAGTAATTTAAAAAATTCTACTGTTTTAATTCTTTTACTTTTCAAAATAGACACTTAATAATATGAAATGTTTACATACCTGAGATGGAACATTTTTGGGAGGCTCTATACGGATTGTTGGGTCCCATTCTCCAGGAGGAAGAACGGTTACCTGATCTAGAAACTCATCAATCCCAGCAACCAAATCATTGCGATCTTTTGCTTTATATGCGACATCATGAAACACCTGCCAGAGAAACAGTGAACCTCATAAAATTTAGCTCCTAAGGAGGATGTAACTTGTTCCATATACAGAGTTGCTTCTCAAAAGGCATACTATTTTCCTGCCCATTATTGATATATTTCCCTTTGGGACATACCCTTCAGTATGAAGAATTTCTCTTTCTGTCTTTTTTTTTAATTGGTTTTGAAGTGTGTTTTAAGCTGAATGTACAAACTTGTTTTCAAATTGAATCAAAGTATTTTAGGTATAGTTGGGAGTAAAATAAAGCTCAATACATAAGACACCTTTTTAAAATAAATAAAATAAAAACACCTTTATAAAATAAATTGTTGTTAATAGACAAATACCTCATCTGTCATCAGTGTTCCAATTGACCTTCCAATCTCATGGTATTGTGTGCCTTTTCCGAGTGGTCCCAGAAGAATAAATAAAAATCTACAAAGGAATGGAAAACAAAGTTTCAGAGAGCATTCTTTCAATACAAAGAGCACAATTCTAATCATGTCTACTCAAAAGTAAGCCCCATTGTGTTCTATGAGTCTTACTCTCAGGAAAGTGTCTTTAGGATTGCAGCCTAAACATTGTAGCTAAAAGCAAATCTGAAAATTAACTTCTGCAGTGTTTGACCATCCCACACTATATAGTTACAAAAGTAGTGAAAAAATTAGGAAAACAACATCTTTTGATAATAGAAATACAGAATTTGTTAATGTAGAAAGGTATGCATCAACCCAAAATTAAAATGTGTTTTTACAAAAAAGTAACAGTATAATCCTGTTCTCTTCTGCCAGCACAGAAGTCTCTGCATTGGCCTAGAGCAGGGGTTCTCGGGAATAAATACTGAGATAAGTGTTTACATGGGAAGGAGTATATAGCAACATGATCCCCAGAATCATGCCTCTATGGGGAGAGGCTGTTATTAACTTCCTTTACCTTCTGCCAGGATGCAGGGAGCCCCACAGAGTGTTCTGAAGGACTCTCTGCAGCTTATAGAAAGTGAAAGGAGCAATCATGACCTACTTTTAGTTTCACAATTGAACCCAGAAGTGGGTCATGATCCAACTTTCATTTTCTACAAACCATGGAGAGCCTTGCAGAGGTTTTTGACCCAGTCAGACATATGTTAAAAACAGTTTGTCATCCCTTGGAGCAGTGCAGTCCTGGAGATTACGTTGCTGTCTTTGCCCATCCGCTGTCCCTGAAGGGGCCAGCAGTTTGAGAACCCCAAGTCTAGAGTGTCATATGCAATAAAGCTCTGACACCACTCAAAAGGAAAGGCCAGCCCAATGGCACTACATCTAGATTTTTGGCTGCCAGCAGAAGTACTCTTCCAGCAGCACAGGGGAAGGGGAGGATAGTGGCAGAGTGGTACACAGTGGGCAGGGGTGGAATGGGGTGAGGAAGGTGAAGCAAGAGTAGTACTGGCATGGGACAGGGCAGGATAGGTGGAGGAGGTCTCTATCATTCCTAACATCTGGCAGCTTTATATGGAGCTGTTTGGATTTACAACAGCAATTTAGCCACCACAGATCTGAGTAGCTTCATTGGGCAAGTTGAGGCATTACATGGGGTAAAAGTAAAAATACAAACCAAGGAGATTTCCAACCTGCTCCCAACCTGTGCTGGATATAGTGTAGGCCTCTTGGCCATCAGTGTCAGTGCAGGTTAGGCCTGCAGATTAGGATTGCCCAAAACCTTCCCTATTATTGAAATAATTTGGCTTAAAGCTACACATTTGGCTGAAGCTACACTCCCCACCCCCCCCCCCCCCCACACACATCCCTATGTCTGTCAAGAGTGGGAGCAAGCATCTGATTTATCTCTTCGCTTCCCTCACCACATGTAGAAAGCAATGCCTTAATCTGGAGATCATCTGTCTTCCCTTTCCAAGCTCCACGGAGAAGAGAGCACTGGAGCTGTGTGAGTTGGTGGAAGTGAGTGCACCTCACGAATCTTCTAGACATGGCATTCACAGATATCAAAGTGGCAAGTGTTTTAAAGAGGATTAAGTGGCATAGGTAATGTACAACACTGGCTCAGATTTCTTTTTTTAATGATTTGCACAATCCCAACCAGGGTAGTTAATTGGAATATTTGTCCTCCTTCCTTAGACCCTTATATGAAAATACCTTGTTGGGAGTGGAACTTCTGCTAGTCCTGAGAGTATAACTGCAGGAGACAATCTAACAAAAGCAACTACAGCACGATCCAAGAATTCAAGCTCTCCAACCAAAATGTTTGAGGCCTCAGCTCCAGGAGGAATCTTTTTCATGAAATGCAAGTCGACCTGAATAATTTTTTAAAAAGAAAATAAAATGGGAAAAAAATGCAAGGGAAAGAATAAGAGCATAATACATGCAAAGACTTTCTTAACTGCATGTCATTTACAACATATTTTTACTTCATAAATTACCAACTAGAAGAATACAAAGATTTATATTAGTATAGGTGCAAGCACAAATAAATTAATCAAAGTAAACTTTTAATTGCAGATTGAAAAGATGCATCAGTTAATCAAGCAAGTCATTAGGTTTTGAAACAGACTCAATTATGTGCTCTAAAAGTATCTTTGCTGAAGCCAAGAAAAATGGAGCAAGAAACGCTTTTGTGTATCCCAGCCACATTGGTGCCTTTAAAAGGGCTTTTTCAGGCTGCTTGTATTGTTAATATACTATTCCTATTTTATACTATTTCTTATTTTCTAGTGCTTGCCAGTGTTAATATGAGGCTGTGCTAAGGAGAAGTTATGGGCCCCAGTCCAGAGACAGTTAAGTGTACCACATTGAAATTAATATGACAAGTTAATCATGAAATGAACACGTCCCATTCATTTCAGTGGGGCCCACGTTCAACTGTCTGTCTTAGCATTGGGATCAGAGTCGAAGGCATTCACTAATTGGGTGGAAACATACACACAGCACACCAGACAATTCATTTTACTTGCTCCAGGGAAACACAGAATTGTAAGAAAGTTGGATCTTTTCTTGCTGTGCATAGTTGATGAAAAAGATGGATTATTTATTTGTAATATTTGTTTGTGCTTATTTGTAAAGAATCAGTAAGTTGGCCTTTTGGATATTGAACTACCTTATCAACAAAGGTGGTTCCACCATCACTTAGATCCAAAATGGCTGTTGAAGAAGCTTAACTTTTCTACTTAGAAAAAACAATAATAGGAAACCATCCACCCATGGCTATGTAGATGTTTCGATACTGACAGATACATAAGGAAGGTAGGCGCTACACCTAGCTTTCTTCCCCAGACTCTCTCCTCACTGCAATTACTTACAACTATGGTGGGATACATATGTCCAGTCAAAATACTATCTTGATATTTCAGAATAATTCATAATTAAATGGTAAAGACTCTATTCAAGAACCAATCTTAAAGCCATAATGGAATATGTACTGGCAAAAGTGTTGATCTAATATCTACCAACTGTCCCATTATCTCCAGGCCACAGTAAACAGCTATCCATATAAACTTTTTCCCTCTAAAACAGCTCTCTCTCTCCTTTGTCATTCTCAGGCACAGTCCTAACCAATTTAAGCATAGCATAACTCACTGTTATGGCCCCGTTTTTGTGGTAGTGTGGAGAGGTCAGTGCATGTCTTCCAGGAGAGGGGCAGAAGTGTCTTACAGCTCTTTTGTGACACCACCAAGCCAGGACTTGTGCCAGGATTTATGACAGCCTAACTGGGGAATGGATTGCAGTCTCAATGTGAAAAAACTCAGTGAAATTATTGAGCCTCAACATAGAAGTCAATCTTACTTAATAAAGTAAGACTTACACCCTGGTAGATGTTTGTAGGATAGGACTCTTAGGACCCTTTACTTCTCAATTAAAAGGAACACACCCAATGTGTGACTCCTTATAAAAGCAAAATCAGGTCTTAAGAGAAGTGAATAGCTTAGGGCGCAATCCAGAGTAACTATGGGGAGTCCTTGCTCCGGTGTAAGAACAATTTGCTCTGGATTGCAATATGAATTTCCCATAGGTTTTCTCTAGGTGGTGCAGTAACTACGGGTACACGTAATGTCTCTTACGTGCTCCCGTAGTTACTCTGGATTGTAGGGTTAGTCTCAAAATAGGACCACCTGCAAAGAAGGTGGAAGTTTTGATTTGCAGAAATAAGGAACTTGCAAAAACAAAACCTCCTAAGAAAGCACACACAAAAAAGAGCCACCAAATCCTCTGCTTCTTGGGTAGGCTAAAGATTAAAGAAAAAGTTTTAATTCCTATGCATTACAGCACTTGGAAGATTAATTTTTGCCTGAAAATGTGGAGGAGCCGAGCAAGAGAAGAACTTTTATTTTAATGAGTAACACAATGCATTTGGAATATACCGAAAAACTGATTGAGGAAACAGAAGTGGGAACAGTAGTGAGACAGAAGATTGGAAATAATAAGTGCATTAAGTTAACAGTTTGATCTGGGACATGTTTACTATGAAATAAGCCCCAATGAGTCCTATGGGATTTACCAGTACTCTGTGGAAAATAGAAAACGTTTTGGGAAAATGGGCCAAATGAGGTCAGCATAACTCACCTATCACCCTGTTCCCACAGTGGCACGGAGAAGCTAACACATGTCTGTGCACAGGCCTAATCTTCCCGAGGAGTGGTGCAGAAATACCTTACAGCACTTTTGCAACACCCTTAGGCCAGCATGGGACTTGTATCATTCTAGCCAGGGGTTTGGATTGCACTGTGATAGTTTTTTTATCTGTATCACATGTACTATGAAGTAAGCTCCATGAAATCTAGTGGGATTTTCAGTATGATGTAGAAAGAAGGTGACATGATTCCTTCACTGTGATTCAGGGCAGGTTTACTCTAAAGCAGTGATTTGTAGTCTTTTTCATCTCACAACACCCTGACAAGCTATTAAAAATTGTCAGCACATCAACAGTTTTTTTTACCACTGGCAAAGCACACCATGATTCAACTGAACAACAACAAAGTCCCATGGCATATCTGCACACCACCCATGGCACCACAATGGTTGAAAATGGCTGCTCTAAGGGAAGCCTGACGGAATCCCCTAAAATTTACTACAGGGGAGATGTACACACTGCAACATCTTGTAGGGGGAATCCTCTTGTCAACACATTCTGCCCATTTTGTTGTGGTCTCTAGTTTTTAAAATAAGTGCCACAACACAAGTAGTAAAAATATTGAAATGATTTTATTTATTTATGGTTTTCCTCTCACTTTGCCATTCATCAAACAATGGCAACAGTTAATTGTCTGGCATTCATACCCATACTTTATTTGCATTTTCTCCACACTACTGTCCTGAACGTTATGGAGGAAAATACAGCAATTCACATGACAACATGTTCAAATTGATATCACAGTTTCCTGTTCTGAGAATTTCAAATTACAGCACTTTTCCCCATTTGCTTTCCTATTACCAATCTAAACACAAAAACAGTGACCAAATCCAATATAAACTGTTAGTGACCATTTTAATGTCTATCTTACAGCCATCTGTCAGCACCAGTGTGCTGGTGTCTTTGATAGTGTTTACAAAGTTGTTTTCTTGCAAATGGCTCTGGCACATAGACAGAATTTAAGCATAATGGGAGTTGTCAGGAAATATAACGCAAAATTTAAATGTCTCCAAAAATTAAGCCTAACAAAGTCTTTATTCACTGTTTTGCCATCTTACATACATGTTCCTTATGGAAAAATAACTTAAGTTTACATATTGATCCAGTACCAAGGTATTATCTCTGATAGCTTGAGTCAGTATTTCTCAGGAAGGGATACACCACAGATGGAGTAAAGCATATGTACATGTTTGGAAAGGATTTAGAGTGACTTTTGATTGAAACACAGTGTAATCATGGCTTCATATACTGGAAACACATCCATGTTGGTGTCTTTTTTTTTGTGGAGAACGTTCACACTTAATGCTGCTGTTTGGCACCTAGCTATTCCTCCTCGCCATCAATCAAAATAATGGCCAATTCAAGTCACAAGTAATAGGAAGGGACTAATTCTATCCAAAGGATGCAGCTATGCCAACAGGGCATGCATGGTATCCTGTACAGTCCCAGAGACTTTCTCAAGGTAAGGGAATGTTTCTTTACTCACCTTGGAACAGCACTGCAGCTGCATCAGCACTGGAAGGTTGGATGGGATTGGGCCCTAAGAAAACCAGCACCTGGTAAAATACTGCCATCCACTGTATCTACAACCCTTGTGCTATGCATAGGTATCTATCCGTAATGTTGCTCTGTGTAAGCCAACGGCATAGCTAGGGAGGGTGTTAGGGGTGCAGTTGCACCGGGCACAACAAGCTTTCTGGGGGCAACAAGCTGAGCTTGATATTAGTGCTAAAATTATGAAAAATGGGGTATGTATGAATGAAAATACCATCATGTTATATATCATTGGAAAGGTAATTTAATGCAGAATGCAATGGAACAAACTGCACTGGAACATCTATATTCTATCAAATGTAATGGCCAGTTAACCAGAAAATGAAAACACAAAAGCCTATGGAACAAAAAGTGGATTTTTTTAAACTCAGAACTTTCCCATGATATTGCTCTGAGAGCCAATGAAATGTAATTCTGATACTGTATGGAACAAATAAGGTGCTAATATGAATTCATTTCCATATGCATATATCATAATATGCATAATATGCATAATATACCATGCTAACTAGGTATACAGGCACTTCTTAGTGGTACTCCTCTTATATTTAACAGGGAAAGAATAACCGTTTCTCTTTGCCCCAGCATAATTTCCCTAAGCAATAAGGGCCACGATTTTCAAGTTTTTATTGAATTAAATTTGATTTTTGTTCCAGGATGGGGAGGAGACACAAAATCTTCTTTAACTCCAGATAGCAAATAGGTGCTTTAGCTATGCCACTAGCAGAAGATATAGGCAGAGGATGAGGAGGCAGGTTTTTTCCAATTTTCTTTTTAAAAATATCTGCAGATGCCATCACTTTCAGGGCAACATTTTGAGCTTTGCACCGGGATATATGACCACTAGCTATATCATTGGCATAAGCCCTCCAACCTGCGTCCTATCTGTGCCTGCTTGTTAGCGCTTGCCTGCCAAACTGTTCCCTCTTTGTGTTTCGAGGGCAAGTGCTAATCTATGCTAATACACAGGAGAGAAGAGATTGATCCACACAATCCCTCCAAACTGATTTCTCTTTGTTAACTGCTTGTTAACTCCTCAAACTGAGAGGAAGGACTCCCAAAAGAGGCATAGGATAACCAAAGTGGGAAGCAATAATGTTGTTGTTGTTGTTTTTTTTGGTGACAAAGGGAAAATTTTTGGGTGACATGGCAGGAAAACATTTTGTTCCCTGCCAGCTGATATTTAGTACTGTGCCCATCCAAGAATTGTAGCACAGCAGCTACCATCTATGTATATTATTGACTTTATGTACAACTATGACATTGTTTATTATGACATTAAACAGGATTTGCTGCCCTTTTTTTCTTTTCTTTTTTGAGGAAGCAGAGAGAAAGCCCAATTTTGTTCATTTTGCTGGAATCATTATTGATATATGAATCATTTGTTCATTATTCCTTGCTGGAATCAATGTTGGTAACACAGGAATTTTAACGAAAGGGCTCTCTGTGTGTCTATTTCATAATGCACATGAGCACATAGCGCATATCCACCTAAGACAAGTCAGTTTCAGAGGGTTTCTATTTTATTACTGAGGAGAAAGCAACAGCCCTTATGCCTGATTGTTCCATTGCCAATATACACAATTCAGAGTATCCCCCCTAAGCCTAAATAGAAGTATCTTTAAGAGATGCCATGAAACCTTCCTGATGGGATTTGCTGATTGTGATAGCCCCTTAGGTTCTATTGAAGAGTCTATTGGGGAGTTTAAAATTTTGTGGCACTTCTATATGTCATGTTTACCATTTTAAATTCAGTTTTATGTGGATGTTTCAAAGGTGTGGTAATTTGTCTTTTGCCTTCAGAACAGGATAGCGCTTTTTAATAGTTGAAGAAGACATCGGTTTTTCATAAGCATTCATCTGAGCTTTTGCTTACTAAACTGACAAAAACATGCTTTAAACTGGTACCAACATTTTGAAATTGACTCTGCTTGCAACCCTAAGAGAAAGATAGCCAGAGTGTGTCCTCACCTCTCTCTCTTTCTCTTCCTGATGCAGGTGTCCTTTTTCATGTCTCTGTTTCATTCCAAATAGACTACTGTTATGCCCTTTCTGTTGGTCTCCTAGTCCCTGCGCGCACAATTAACAGACTTCAGCTGGTACAAAATGCTGCTTCTCGTATTCGGTCTGGCACCAGATGGAGCAAGCACACAACTAGTTCTGGCTCAATTACCGTACACTGATTGCATGACACATTCAACAACAGATTCAAAGCATTGCTTGCATCTAGAAAAAAATCTTGGTTCAGAATATTTTGTTCAGTCCTCATTGGTCCAGCTGAGGTCAAAGACCATGGCTTCAGCTGTCAAATCTACATCTAATGCAAACATGCTTTGATGAGATGGCACTGTTATGATATATGTACAATCCAAAGATGTTGCAGATATTGTATTTTCAATAAATAAAATGGAGAATTTCATTTTCCCTCACTGAATTTTGTCAGCTATGCTGTTATGCAGACTTTGCAATGAAATATTGTGGCACAACACAAAAGGTAATATTAACTGCTTGGTTAAAATTTATACTTAATGTTATTTTGTAGTCAATCAGTATGCAGACAAGTATGATAAGGAAATCAGGTTAGACTTAGATGCAGAGCATTATTGGGAAGGGGGAGAGATACATTTCCCAATCCATTCACTCCGAAAAGGACAGATGAAAGAGGATGGGACTTCTTTAGAGGAAACATTACGGATTAGGACTATAGTAAAACTGCATGACAGAATCTGTGGGCTGTTATCTACTGAGTTAACAACATGGGACTACTTCCAAAAGTTTGGCCTGCCTTTAAAAATGCAACATGGGAACCTGAGTGTTTCTGACCAGAATTGAAGAAGAAATTGATGTGAGACAAAAGGAATGGAAACATTCTAAGAATAGATTATGGTTTTTGAGCAGCCTGGGAATGTAGTTATCTAATTATGGGGGAAGAAATCCTATTGTAGAAAAATCAAATTTTCTTTGATTAGCCAACAAGTCCTACAAAGATTAGGGACTAGCTGATGGAAAGTAGAAGCCATTTTGAAGGTTATGGTGCTGTCAGGTTATGTCAACTCCACCATATGGAGTTGAAGGTTATGGTGCTGTCAGTGGGGAAAAAGGCAAAAAATAAGTCATGGGTTCAAAGCAATGCTGAGGTAAGCCAGACTAGAAAAGGAAATGCATTTCCCTACTCTGAGAGCAGGCCTCCGTCAGTCTTGAAAGACTATGGTATTGTGCTCGGCGCTGCATACGCTGCATGCAAAGCACGAAAGCCTGGGTTGTATTGTTATGGAGGATAGGCTGTTACCCAAGCAGCAAATCCCCCCTCTCCAGGCCACTGAATTAGTCCAATGGAAAGGCAGAGCCCATACGATTGGATCCAGCTGGCGTCGCAGAGCTGGGCTAAGGACAGGAGTTCACCCTGTCTTGTGGGGCCGACCCGGGTCTCAAACCCTGGCCTGCTGGTTAACAAGCACAGTGTCTTAGCCGCCATATGTCCCGAAAAACATGGAGAATACTGACAGAGGACAAGTGGGACGAAGGGTCCTATCCCAGTATTATGGAAGAAAATTATGGGCAACCCTATCTGAGAGCTATTTCCACACTAATTTACTCTGGTGACTTCAGGTATGTATAGGAAAAGTGAAATCATGTATGGATTGAGTTATGGGACAGATACTCATGTCTTTCTCTGACCAAATACAAGCACTCATCTTTCCCATGTTCCATTTTCAAATGCAGTAATGCCTTTAGAGCACTCCCATGTCGCTGATCTGTCATATGACCAGTGGCTCTCAACTCACTTCCTGCTCAGAGATGAAACATTTCTGCAACCTCTCAAGTTCTATGATACTCTCACAATGGGATATAATGAAGAGAACTCAAATAAATTTTTTTCTGATGGTTTTTTAATAGTTTACTTTCTATTTGTAGAGATCTTTCTTCTCCCCCCCCCCCACTTTCATTTTAAATAAAATATATGAAATGTGAGGCAAAAATTTGCAACAATGAAATGAAACATGCTTTATTGCACAAATGCAAACAAATATTCATAGCATCCAAAATGTCATTGTTGGCGGTAGAAAAATCTCACCTTGCTAAAGTCAACCGTGCTGTTTTCTCTGCTCACGTCATTTTTTATTTCAATACTGGCTGGTGCAGACTGTGGGGAAACAAGCTGACCTGCTGAAAAAAATTGTTATCACAGAATACTAACAGTTATTTGTACTGCAGTTGAAACATTAAGTGATCAGGTGTTCAAGTTAAAAAAATCTTATATACTTCATATTCAATGTGCAAGAAGCATAGGCTGAAAAGCAAAAATTCTTCCGTATTATGGTCCATGAAGGGAAATAATTTACTCATAACTTGGAAGGACAAAACAATATATTTTGTCTATTCAAACTTTTTGAATAAAGAGGTAATTCATATAATAAAATTGGGGTGATAAGGTGTAAATTGGGGTGTAAGTTATGTGGGCCTATACAAGTAATGGTGCACCATAGTATATCTGAATGACATCTGAATACATCTGAACCTGTAAATCTGAATACATGGGGTTGGCAAAGCAATGGTTTTCTTTTTCACCAGCATTCCCAATTTTACTTGTGCTTTCCTCACCATCATAAAGCAACTTATCAGAAAGTTGGTCGAATGTGACTGCAATAAACATATGCCTTCCCATGTCATCTAGTCAGCCACTACCGCATGGCATATCTATACTACAGTCTTAAGCAATTTAATAGTCATTCCTTGTTCTCAGTGAATCTTGGGAAATGTAGTTTGGGAGTTGGCTATATAAGTGCATAATAAACTGTCTTCATCAAACTACAATTCCAGGAATATTTGTGGGCATTCATGTTAGCTAAACTGATATGAGTTTGTAACACAGATATAACCAGTGTTAGGCTAGTTGGAACTATGCTCTGAACCAGCCTTCTGGTTTTTATTTAAGACAAGATTAATTCATTTAAAATATGCTGTATAAGACAAATGGAAGAAAATAGGTCGGTGGGCACAATCCAGAGTAACTACAGGAGCACATAAGAGACATTACGTGCACCTGTAGTTACTGCACCACCTATGGGAAATTCATATTGCAATCCAGAGTAACTTGTTCTTACTCCGGAGCAAGGACTCCCTGTAATTACTCTGGATTTCACCCAAAACAATTAAATTTTCTACATTCATAATAGACATGTGTTTTGATTTCATTCCATGTGATACAAGTGTTGTAATCTCTATGTGTTGTTTTTTAAAAAGGCCAACTATCTTGGAATATCATTAATAAAATTTGGGAAAATTGTATTAGTAGCAAAATCACCTATAGATCCGGTGATTGTACTTGTTTAACAATGAGATATGCCATGCTGGAAGAAACTAACGTGAAAACATGAATGAAAATTCAAATTTGCCTAAAGCTCATGCAAGATAGGTTTTATACTACCTCTGGGCCTTCAAGGAGCTTACAGAACCCAAGGGTTAGAAGATGAGGGAGGTACAGAGATGAGATGAGCCTGTTAGAGACAGATACAACAAAGACAGAGCAAAATAAAGAAATATGAAGATGAACAACACAATAGCAGAGTTTAGATTACATACAGTTACTCAGGGGCATAATGACAATAGGAAGAAGGAAAGGTCTGCTCTGAGATAAAAACAAGAATTATGTGATCCTTATTTCAAGATTGTGGATCAACAGCAATTCATAAATAAAAGAAGTATAGTTGGGAACAAATGAATGTAAAACAAAAATCAGTATGTAAAGACTTGATTTATTAGTCACAAAGGGGGTGAAATGTCCCTCTTCGTCCAGAGCTGGAAAGATGAAGTAGCTTACTGTAATGTCCATTACTGGTAACCAACCCTCTATCCATAAGTCTCTGGCTTGTACCCGCTTTATCTGGCAATGCTCTCGCCGCACTTGAGATTCAACAGCACAAGGAGAACTGAAGGTGAGTTTTAATACATGCTTTAATTCTGTCAACCTTTTTACATTCATTGAGGCTCCAGATTCTTCACTTACATCACTGGTCTCTTCACTGATCTCTAAGCTTGCTACTTACCCTGCCTGACCTTGGCTGCCACCTCAGAAGTCCTGGTGGGTCCCTTCCCTGGTTGCTCCCAAATCTGGTTCTCTCTACCCAGGACCGGGGTCCCTAAGATTACTTTCAGGTAGAGGGCAAATGGGGGAAGCACAGGGCATGTGCCCTGGTCAGCTGCCTCTACGTCTGGCTGCCGGCACCCTAATGAGAGGGATGCCTGGCTGGACTGGCCCTACCGTTCCATATCTAGGGCAAACCTTGCCTCTTGCAATATCTCTGGATAGTGCATAAAAGTGTTAGGCAGTTTTGTGCGTGGCTGTGCTCTGGGGCTTCTCCCCCCGCCCAGTCCTGTGCCAGTATCCGGCAGTGCCACTGCCTTTTGCCAGCCCCTCACTTCCTCCTTCAGACTGGTGCACTCTGGTGGTGCAGGCTTCTTCAGGGAGGTAAGTAGCCCTCTGCTCTGACTCTGCAGCCTCCCTCCAGCTCCCTGTACTTAGTGGGGCAGTCAAGGGGCTATCCACATCCCCACTGCAGGGGTAGCCCCACTACACATATATGCAAAAAATGCAGGATATATATTTTAAGAGGCAAAGAATACCATTTGTCTTTGGTAGCATTCAACTATACCATCAAACCCAGGGCATACATTCTTAGACGTTGCTAGAGCTCAGTTTCCTGCCAAGTGCCAAAAGACTCCTGGATGCTAATTGTAAATGCATATGTTCACTGCCTAGTGTTCTTCACATGCTGAAAAAGCACTACTTATATTCCTGGACCAAGTGCTGTTACTAGAGAAGAAGTGTGATGGGAATAAATCTGATAAATCTTACATCCAGGTAAGCTTGGCCTGCTAGCAAAAATTCCATTTCTTTCAATAGGAAACTTTATCAACACTTCACATATTAGGCTATAAAGCCATCATTTATAGTAGCTATTTAAAAATTGATAAAATTTATAAATTTTAAGGTACTCCTAGAAAGAATTTCAGGCAGCTAAATATTTATGCCTATTACAATGGAAAATAAAACAAAAGAAATGAAGAATGAGAAAAAGAAAAGATTGTTTCTCAAACTGTGAAATTAAACAAAAGGCTTGATTGATGCCTTAACCTCTGCTAATGCTCATATGCAATACTGCATATTGATGGTCTATACTGATGGTCTATAGAAAACTTAATACTGGCTGTGAATGATGTCAAAATCAGGTATTATTGGTAAGCATGGTAAAATGACAGGTCCTTAAGGTCAGAGTTGAGCTTTTCAGAAAAAGCAAGTTTGAATCTAGAATCCTTTCACCTTAAAGAAGGTTTACCATGGAAGAGCACCTCTCTTGCTGCTACTTTTTGATATAATTTAAGAAGTGGTGCTGTTTGATTAGATTACTGGAGAAGTTTTAAAACAAATTCAAAGAAAAAAATGTTTCATTAGGCTTATGTCAACAGAATAGCCTATATAGGTATCCTCCGCTCCCTGATGGTTTGTTTTGATGATCTGCTCTTTCAACACCTTTCAGTTATAACCAGAAGTCATTCATTCAATGCATGTTCCATTCTTTCAACCTCTCTCTGCTGTTTCAAAGGCTAAAATTGTGCTCCCTCGTGTTGATTTGCTTTAGTGATTCAGACTGTTCTGGTATGTGTATGAGAGAGAGAGAGAGAGAGAGAGAGAGAGAGAGAGAGAGAGCAAACATAAACACTTTAGCTCCACATCTATTCCCATTCCTGAAGGAGTTAATGAGAATCAATTTGCAGATATCTTTGTGTGACAGCAGAAATATGCATTTGTAAGACCATTAGTAATTGGATAACTAAGAAAGCATCAGAAGCAGCATTTGTAAACTAAAAAAAGACCAGGTTCTGCTTTTCAACCAATTCTACATTTTACCACAGCTTTTCAGCCTTCATAAGCAGGGAATGCCTGTAGTTCACAGTATGTAATAGTGCTGGCTTGATTGACCCTACACAGGAATGCTTAACACTTCTTTCACCTTCTTAGTTTCCCAGTGAATTCCCAAAGAATTATCAAGGGACTGCACAAAATAATATCTCATTGTAAAACTAGAAATATTTCTCATCAACTGGTAAGGATCTGCAACATGAACAGAGATATCTGTTGTCTTGCCTGATGATCTGCAATTGCATTAAAGCCAATTGAGACACTTTATGATGCTAAAAAGATTTTGTTATATATTAATAGATTATGAATGTATCCGTTTGACTTTCCTAGATGCACTGTGATCACTGCATTGAGAATTTTTAAGTGCAGCATGTGGACCACCACAGCCTTTTAACCTACAATATCATACATTATGTATGACTGCTGTTTTCAGCTTGGCTGAGGACTTACTCAAGTGGCACAAAGACAGACAAATTTAGTTTCAAAATCTTTTTTATATGTCAGGATAATTAGGCTATTCCTGATTTTAAAATGTCACTTTTTCCCATCCCAATCCCAAAGTCTTGCTGTGCCCTGCCTTTAACGCCCTCAAAATTGTTATTACTGCAGCTCCACCAATGTAACATCAAATAATATGAATTTCTTAAAAAAATTTCTTTCTGGCTATGGCTACAATGCAAAGTAACTATGGGACCTTTTACACCGACGTAGTTATGATGCCACCTATGGGAAACCTATGGAACATGCATAGAGCAATCCAGAGTAAGTGCCTCTTACGTCTTCCCATTGTTACTCTGGATTGTAGGATATATCTCAAACGTTGTATGGCTTTTAAGTGACATAAATAAGGCCATAAGATTTACAGCTATCCACAAAATAAAAAATGTACAACTACTGTATAGCATATAACTCAAACTGCAGGAAAAAAGAAAATAATAAAACAGCAGATTTTATTAGAGCACATCCCTGAACAAAACAAGGCCTTCAACATACATGAATGCTTGTGAGGCTGCTCACTGCCATGCATCAGGAATTCTATTTCATAATTCCTGGGCCAAGGAACTTCTTACCCCCAGTCCCAGCCTGAAATGTCGAACTAGGTGGGAAGTTACTGTGCCTTTTAAAAGTAGCAGTCTGTGGGGTGTTTAGTTTTAAATCCAGATTAGGCCATGACAGGGAGACTCTAACTCTTCCCCTGCTATAGCAGATTCCAGTGAAGGCTACTGTTGCTGCTATGGGGAGTGGAAAGCTCCCACTGACATGGAAGGGGCAGAGGGTTAAATCCCCTTTTACAGGACCAAAATCCATCTCCCCCCAACCTTTGCAGTTATTTTCAAAAAGTAAAAAGACAGACAATACATCATGCAATCTGATCCTGACTTCTCCAGGTCTGTTTCCCCTCCTGCCCCAGCTGACTCCATTGATAATATGTAGTGTTATGCTGGTATTTGCAGTGACATCATCATGCTGGTGGCATGGGAGGGCACAGGCATGCTGAGTTTTAAAACTGAGATGATGATGGATTTTATAGATTTGATTTCAAGATGCAGAATCAGTGGCACAGGTTACAAATAACAAATCCTTTGTGAAACCTGCCCATAATCATTATGAAAGTAATATGACACTTTACCATTCTTGTCCATAGAATGAGGTTCAGACTGTTTCTTGCCAATATCAGCAAAGGACCTGACTATTGGGATCCGATTGCTTAGCTTCTTCTGATTCTGATGATGATGCTGTTTGAGCAATGCTTCATGCACTCTGTGACGCACATCTTCATTGAGCTGTCCTGAGCCTACTTGTTGATCAAGAATCATATCTGACAAGATAAAATGTAACAATTCCATCAGAGGCAGGATCATAATCGGAGGAACAGCTACAAAAGCTACAACTATTTTAGTTTATTAATTTACAAAATTTTTAAAAACCCACTTTCTCTTCTTGCTGGACTGACCAATAATACACAGCTAGCTAACCAGTTAACAAGCCTAGGGTCCATTTGGGATTTTGCCACTGTCTGACCATATAAGCCTCCTGAGATATCCATTTATAAATTATGTTGCAACAACTATGAAGTGACATCTTACAGCATTAAAATTACAAATAAAAACAGGCTGCTTGTGACACAAGCTTTCACATAGGTAATTTGTTAAGATCTGATGAATTAGATTTCAGCAATCAGCTGTCAACTAGTACATACAAATCCATTATTTTGTATCAACTAAACTCAATTCACGGCTTGAATATCACAGGTCAAAAGAAAATAAAAACTCTCCTTCCATACTGAAAAGATAATAAGGATGATGAGGAAAGCCTATGACCAACTTATACATTTCCATTTTTATGTGATAATAGTTATATTATCATATCCATAATAATATCTGTATTCAATGCCAGGAGAACCAGGTGTGAGGTTGCTGCAACCAGTGTTGTGATCATGTTAACTTTGGAAACCACAGCCAGGGCCCAATCCTGAATCCTCCCAGTGCTGATGCTGAGCCCTAACACTGATGCTGGGCATTGTAATAGTGCCATATAGCATATTTAAGGCAACAGGAGAGCAGGGAGATCTGGTCTGGACCCACACCAGTCACGCACTAGGCCTTGTGGTGGTTGGGGAAAGTTGTGCCACCACCAGGGTTAAGTTAAACCATGAGATGGTGGTATGGCCTATAGAGAGTGGGGAAGGTGGAGCAGGGGGAGGAACTGGGGTGGGAAAAGAGCTCCACCACATCCTGAACTTTTCAGCCCAGTCTCTCAAGTCTGCAAAATAGTGCATATTTGGAAAGCTCCATTGTGAGTCTTGGAGCATTCTCTAGGGTTTGGGGGTGAAAGTCCAGAGACTGCCAGTGGCTTCCCAGTGTCTGCTGGATACAGTAGTAGCTGCTTTGGTGATGGTACTCTGACATGCACTGGAAGGTTAGGATTACACTGTTAATTCCTTAGAGAACTGCTCCCCCATCCCAATAAATTGTAGAATTTGACAAATAATCCTATCATTTGTTCTCCAGCTGGTTGGTCATCATGGCTCCTCAGCCGGTCAGCACACCAGGCAGCAGTGAGATGGCAGGGGAAAAACTGAAGATGAAAGTCAGTAGACAGTATGAAGGATTTTATTCTTAAGGGGTTAGCCATTTGGAGGGAGGGGGAGTCAGAGGAATTTTCCTGATGTACCAGTTAGGCTTCAAAATAAAATGAAATTTTATTGCTGATGACTGCAAATGAATCAATTCTAATTGAGTAGCAAGGTTTATGCATTAGAAGATATGCCACACAGTTCCCATGACACAACGAGCACATGAGTCACGAACTCCTTTGTACCAAGTATTTCGATGGTTCATAAGCCTCTGTTCAAAATAATTCTACATCTTCTGGGAACTGCAGTCATGAAACAAAAATGGCATGTGCAAATAAACCAAACCATTATTAAGACATTAAAAGCTGACAGGATTAGTTAAGATTTTGATAACTATCAAGGATGAGGAGATAGGGAATGAAACTTAAAACAGAGGTATCTTGACTTTCATCCACTAGACTTTCATTTTTTGCTCTTTTCAATTACAAACCTATATTTCAAATTTTGTCCACATGCTTTGCTTTTTCATCTTGTTTCACCCAACCTCCCTTGACAGTTGTTGATTTAGATTTCACATGAATTTGCTCATGTTATAGTCATTCATGTTTAGTCACATATTGTCATATATAATCATTTACGTTTTCAAAGATCCCCCCAAAATTCCAAGCTCATCTTCATCCATTTCTGATTTTCGCCCATGCTCTGGTCCTTAACCATATGAAAGTGCAAGGTATTGTTATACATAGACTTGACAGGATTACAGTGGTACCTTGGTTTATGAGCATAATTCATTCCAGAAGTATGCTTGTAATCCAAAACACTTATATACCAAAGCAAACGTTCCCATAAGAAATAAACTCACACAATAATGGAAATCACACAAATTGAAACTCACAAAAATATTCATATAAAATGATTACAATACTGTAATATAATGCAAAATAATAAAGAAAATACAAAATATACAGAAAAATAAAAAGTTAACTTGCACTTAGTATCTCAGGTCTCTCAGGCTGCAATCTGCCCCCCTTACTCAAGTGCGAGCCCACTGATTATACTAGGGCTTACTTTATAGTAAACATGCAAGGCTAATTCTACAATCCAGAATAACTACAGGAGCACGTATAGTTACTGCACCACCGAGTGAAAACCTATGGGAAATTCATATTGCAATCCAGAGTAAATTGTTCTTACACCGAAACAAGGACTCCCCGTAGTTACTCTGGATTGTGCCGATATTCTCTCATTGACCTCTCCCCCTTACACAGGAGTGAACCCCACTGATTATAATAGGGCTGAATTTAGAGTAGACATGCAAGGCTAGGTCTCTCAGGCTCCTTCCCATTGCCCCCTTTACATAGGTATAAGCCCCAATGACTGTAATATGCTTACTTCACATGCATAGGCTGATCTCTTAGGAGAGGTTGAGCATGTGCTAGCACAGCACAAAAACTGGCCATATTCTGGCCAGGACTATTTTTCACTTGTTCCTCAAGACGTTGCTTGCATTGCAAGACAAAATTTATTAGAAATTTTTGCTTGTCTTGCAAAATGCTCTCAATCCAAGGTTTAACTGTATATTTTAAGACTTCCTTCTTCCAGTGCAAGGAGTCCTTTCTCTAAAGCAGTGATTCTTATAGTACCTGTTGCGGTGGACTAGCACATTTTTGGCCAGTGTGTGAGGGTTCAGCAAAGTAAATAAATATAAGCTCGTACATTGCTGCAACATAGTTTCTTCCAACACTTGGCACATGTTCAAGGGAATTTCAATAAGACTGTGTTGCTACATGAGGTAGAGGGCAATCCAAAGGTTGGGCTCAGCTGGCATGAGGTCCCAATCCTATCCAACATTCTGTAGCCACGTGGCCTGTGCCTCAAAACAGGCCTCCATCTAGCTTCCCTCTGTTAATTTACAACCATATAATAAACAAGAAAGGAAGGCCATAAACAGGTCAGGATAACCCACCAGGAAGGCCAGAACTCCTTGCCATTTCCCCAAGAATGTGAGCCTATTTCCGGCCAGGCCAGGATACTGTTTATACTGTTTTATGCTGTTTTAGAGTTCTGAAATTTGCCAGGATCAACCGTTTCTAATTACCCAATCCTTTGTCTCCCTGTTACACTCTGCAGGTGTTATAAAGGATCTGTGTGAACCTCCTCTTGCCTCTTGGCTGTTTCTCCAAGAACCATAGTCAGCCCCATTCGGGGCCAGTTTCAACCCCAATGTAGTTGCATTGTGATCCTGAGGTAATGGAACAAGTGTTCCCCTTTTACTGAGGTCTCCGTTACTGTCTCCCACTCACAAGATGCAGCACATACTAGCACATCAGTGCATGAATGTTAGATAGGACCAGGCCCTAAGTAACTTGGCCTGGACATGTCACAAACATGCGTTAAAGCACATTTTTGACTACTTACAAGTTGGGGGAGGCAGTGCAAAGATATACTCCAGGTTTTCTGCACCAGATCCAGGCAAGCAATGAGTGAGTAAGTGCTGCCATAAAGGTTGCATTTGGGGAAAGGTTGCATTAAACAAAAACAATTAAAAGACTAGGCAAGGTTTGGAGAAAGGTTGCATTAAACAAAAACAATTAAAAGACTAGGCAGCCCTACACCAGCCCTAGTCCATTATGTTAGACAGCTTACCAGGGTAATGTGGCAGGAAGGCAGACAGACTACCTTCCTCTCCCTCTCTGGGACTTAGAAGAGTTTCTAAGAGTTTCACCAGCCTTAAAAGTCTGGTTGGGGAGGGTGGCATGAGGGTGGAACAGGCGAGTTCTGGGGTGAGGGAAGGAAGACTAGGCCTTCCAGGGGGATCCTAATCCCCTTTGTCTGGATCCTAAACCCCTTCCTGAACAGCTGGACATTACACCAGGCTACTCTGATTTGTACCACCAATCTGGCATAGTTCCAAGTAGTTCCACTGGGGTGGCTGGTGCATTACTTGGGATAAGTGGATACCGATCCCCTTACTCTGGGTTCTGATCAATGCATTTCTAACCCAAATCAAAGATATGATCCAGGCTAGATGACATACCTATTCCAGAGAAGGACATAGTTTTCACAACATAGTTTTCTGTACTGTCATCTTAAAGAGACAAGTCAGAATGCCCCAGGGTGAGAAAGGCCATAGATAGAACTATGGGAACAGTTTCAATTTTTGAAAAATCCACTTATGCACTAGAGTTTTGCAGAAAGCAATAAAATATATATGTATTAACATTTATTCTGCTTTTCCTCCCAATTAAATAAGGCACCCGAGAAGCTCACAACAATGAAAAAAAATGTGTATGAAAATAAAACATACACATTGACAAAGAAAGAGCTAGCCCTAAGAACAGTCAACACAGCAGAAGCAGCAAAAGCAACAAAACACTATAAAAAACAGTAGCAGAGCACAGCATAATAAAAATTTATTCAACCACAATAATTATAACACAGGAGAAAACTGCTGAACAACTGAATGATTAGAAGAGATCTGCTGTGTGCTGTTGTTCCAAACCAATATTGCACAAAGAAAATGCAATAATAGATTTCCATAGGTTACTTTCAGCAACTATATAAAGCTGAATATGTTCAGCTGTGTGATGGGATTGGACATTTGCCTACAGCAAAAAGATAAAGCAAGGCCAGTGACTCAGGTCATATGCAGCTCATATTGGTATAGCTCTGGAAGCCAGACTGGGAAAAAATACTTTGGAAACAAGTTGGAAACATAGCATATGTTAGGTGCAAGAATCTAACAGAATCAATTTAATTCAAAGCCTTTATTGGTATATGACAAACAAATACAGAGGAGATGAAAAACCAGAGGAAAAAACAGCAACATAAAAAATCCTGACAACAGGTAGGTTGGGAAATTGGTCATTCTCATTCTTCTGTGCCTTCCTACCAACTTCAAAAAATGTGTCTCTAATATTTTGACATCCTCAATGAAAGGATGCAGCTTGATTATTATCTTGATTAGATCAATCACCAATCTTTGTCAATACTGAGTCTAGGTATTGAATGTGTACCTACTGGTACAATGGGAACATGTGTGCTAGGTTTTTAATACCCCCAAATTGGTTCAAACTGCATCTTTCAAGGAACCCTTAAACCTTCCATATAGGACTGGAATTGGCATCACACTGAGTCTTGCGAGTATAAATGCTCTGCAATCCTGTGGGCACTTTAAGAGGTTAAAAAGGGGGCTTGCTGCCCATATTTTGGGGGGAATAAATGAATTTAACAGGAAATATATCTTGTTAGCATCATCCTGAATTTATTGTTGTGCAAGGTCAAGAATCCTGTAGTTTATCACCAGGTAGGTTTCTGCTTGGTTTATGAGCATACAGTACTAACTCCCTGCCTATTGATCTAATTTTTCGGTGAAATGCACCAACTTGAACAAGGGCTCTATATTTTATCTATACAATGCAAGTAGAATTTCCATAATTGAGTGCGTATAATCAATTTTGTAGAAATCTGAGGTTGTGATTTGGCTGATACTGAGTGACAGCAACCTGGCAGCATCAACAAAGGCCAGGATCTTGATACAGTCTGACTCACTCCTACTGCTGGAAAAACTCCCTCAACCCTGGCAATCATACCAATGAATTTAAGATGAAGGTGACAGATCTCTGAGTATGTGAGCAAAAGGATCACTTCAGTCTAGCTACAAGAAACAAAAAACAGAAGCTGCTGGTTGGAACCAGGCTTAAACCAGCAAGTGGCCATTAGTTACTTCTTTCCTTCTAATTTGACGAATTCTAATTTTTCAGCCATCAAACCACATGGAATGATTCAGAGAGCAGTAGAATCTACCACCCCAAAGCAGAGCCTACACAGAATATGTTCTCCTGTGAAATCCAAACATCTTTATAATTAATTCTGTACCCCACTCTGGGCATTTGGGACATCTGTTTTTCAGATGGCTTTCATGCCAAATGGCATGATACTTTGAAAGAAGAGAGATGTTCAAGAGCAGCCTGTGACATGGCATGGAGGTGGGTGGGTTGTCGGCTATCCAAAGAACACATTTCCACTGGGTATGCCTAACAGATTTTGTTGAAGCCAGGAACCAAAGCCTAGTGTTGCAACCTCCAAAATCAGCCCAACTTCACTGTCTTTCAGTTGATTTTTCTTTAAAAACACCTGTTGTTTCATGGTAGACTTTTATTTAGAAAGATGAAATGTATCTAGCCATACATGCCCCACCTTTGCTAAGATATGTTTTTTCCCCAGTGAACTATATCTAACTTTTAAGAGCTCAGAACTAATTCAAAGATGACAGCCTCAGGTGTAGGCTTTCAAAAAACCATTCCAAGTAGTGCCGCCCAAAGCAAACAGTGAACTTACATTTTGTGGCAAGTTACATTTCATAATATTTAAACTAGCCTTCAGATGCAGTAAAGGAAAACAAACCTTCTGGCTCACTGGTCCCTTCACTCTCTCGCTCATTTTAAACCTGCTTTCTACAGCAGTTAGAAGAGAATGGTGGGACAGACGTGGAAAGCAACCCCTAATGCACATGCTCTCACCAATCAAAGTAACAGATAGAGGGTACATCCTAACCAATTTTCTTTAGGAAAAGAAAATTAGGAAATGCAACTTGGGGGCAAGGGAACAAATATTGCCTTGAGGAAGCCTCCCATTGCAGGATGCTGAACTGCAAGATATTTTCACTGGCACAGCTATGCCAGTGTTGGAAAGTTGCTTAGGATCACACCCAGAGACTCCAAGTTGGTTCAGAGATTAAACCTACTTACTGGGAAAACCTGGCCTGGAAATATCTTCTGGCTCTTCACTCATCTATTAACTTGATATATTAAAGATCCATACATCATTGGTTTTGAACATTGAACTTTCACTAATCCACTATTTTTCCACTTTGACTTTAGTAACTTCTGAACACACAGACACACACCCCTAACTCTGAATGTAACCTATCTTTATGTTTCTTTTCAATAACTCTTCTGGTTTATTACCCCCATCATTCTCTTCTCTTCAAAAAATAACCATACTCAACTTCTTCCCCCCCCCCTTAACCTATTCACAACTAGTAAAGCCAAGATGCTTCTTAGAATTTGAGATGTTTTTGTTTAGCTTTTAAGATTACTTCAGTGCTTCTCAAACTGGGAAGTCATGACCCACTTGGTGAATCATGACCAATACCAAACTATTTTAAAATCAAATTATTTTGATTATTATTTTGATTATTATTATATCAATTATTTTGATTTTAAAATATGGGCTCAAGTTTGTCACCTGTGCAAAGGTCACACTTACCAGCAATTTCTTCTAAGGAATTGGCTCTCATGTCTAGCAGCACAGTGCCATTGAGGATGCAACTTCTCACTTCGAACAAGCTGTGAAGTGACAAAGTAGCAACATATGGTTTACTCCACCTCTCTCCTCCGTCTTCAACATCTTCTTCAAATTTCAACCACCTAAGAAAGCAAACACATCGGCTCTGGTCATTTGGGAAATAAAAAGACCAAGTGTAATA
This sequence comes from Cryptoblepharus egeriae, assembly GCA_030015325.1. Lineage (NCBI taxonomy): Eukaryota > Metazoa > Chordata > Lepidosauria > Squamata > Scincidae > Cryptoblepharus > Cryptoblepharus egeriae. The sequence continues at coordinate 84,115,139 of JAREYC010000001.1, read as the reverse complement.
GTGAAGATACATAAGTAGGCACAACAAATGCTCTTTGGTTTGATACCTATAATGGTATCCAGAGTAGCTAACAAGATTTTTTTCCTGGAACTAGTGAACAAAATCATAACAAAATCATAACAATCAAAATACAATAACACATGAAAACAATTCAATCATAAGCACTCAACAGAACACTGTAAAACTATTAAACCCATTAAAATAAACTTGGTACAGTTCTTATAAAGGTAATTTCAATAAACAAAACAGTCTAATAAACATCACAATGTCATTTACAAAATGAACCAAAAACTTCAAAACTATTTTAAAATTCAATTATTTAACAAATAACACTGCAGTGATTCCCTCTAATAAAGTAAATATGGTAAGCAATGACATCTAAACAGCATACTACAGTACACTCTTGCTGTGAGTAGCCCAAGGTCAACAAGAAGCTTCATGGTTGTGCAGGGAATTGAGCATGATTGAGTTTAACTCTCAAAACACTACAGCATCCTGACTAGGTAACCACTACATCATCCACAAACTGTACCCAATCCGCAAAAAAAAAGTAATCTGACCCATGTTTCCAAATATACCATATATATTTCCAAAGATATAATTCCTTTGAGTATCATTCTCTGTCTAGGCATGTCTTTCTTTGCGTTATGCTCTGTGCTAACTTATACCTAAGTTAGAATCACACCCTTTTTGTCTTGGCCAGTGATATGAGGGTATGAGGTGGTTGGGCCAGGAAAAGGTCAAAGGTTTTGTGTTGTCAGCCTTCCTGAGTGTGACACCTGGTGTGGCTTCCATACCTGTTGTGATGCTACTGAAGAAGATGAGACTTTGGCCTAATTTAGAATGGATTTTCTTATGTTTGTTCAGAAAGTATACCACTTCCACTTAGGGATTGCCCTTCAAAAAATATGTCTATCGTGCTGAATTTGCTAAGCATTTCTGGAAGTTGCAACACAGGTCTGAATTTGACTCAGCTCTTCTAACAGAATAGATACCAATCTACATAAGAACTTAAGGCCTGTCTCGTCCAGCATTCTGTTTCCCAAAGGGCCCACCAGATTGCTTAGACATTTGCTAAGAATCTGTCTGTTTATCTCTCTTGGAACTAGTAATTAAAGACTTCTGAAGACTGATAGAAAGAGAGTTGGATCTGCAATTTTATTTGTTTTCCCAGCTAACAGTTGTGTAACCATCTTTTTTAAAAAAAACAACACTGTTTTGTGTATTACATTCATGTCTCAGCTTTCTTCTGGGAGCTCAGAGAAGGATTTAACCACACAACCACCTTGGCTGTGCATTATGATGAACGCACAGCTCCTATGTGCAAGACTTCCCCAACCACACCATGTTGGCTCTCTTATTCTAGAACAATAGTGAATAGCACACAAATTTTAGGAAGTTCACACACCAAAATGGGAAACCCTATCATATATCTTGGACACACATGGCATCCATGTGTTGCAGAAAATATCTGTTTTGAAAGTATTACATTCAAACCAGTGGTGGGCTCCAGGGGGTTCTCACAGGTTCTACAGAACCCTTTGCTAATGAGCACCTGGTTCTGAGAACCGGTTACTAATGGGACATGGAACCTGTTGTTCTATGGACATAGAACCTATTCTTAATTTAGATTATTAGGACATAGTCTGCAATCCTAACCATGTCTACTCAAAAGTAAGCCCCATTGTGTTCAGTGAGTCTTACTCCCAGGAAAGTGTCTTTAGGATTGCAGCCATAGACCCTTTTGTTAATTTATTTGAAGCCCACCACTGAGTCAAACTATATGTGAAATGCATCATGCACCCAGACCAGAATCAGGGCCATGGTTGGGAGAATTACTTTAAACCTTAACCCCTATTGCCCTGATGTGGGCAATGTGATCTGCTCTTTAAACCTTTGCCTTGATCTAGCTGCCTAGAGAAGGATTGCTGTTCGCCTCAGAAAAGAAACTCCCATGGGCACTAAAAGTTTCTTTTCTACTGGGTTAATTAGTACCTGCTACTCTGGGGAGCAAAATTGTCTAATTGCCTATTGGAACTAGACAAGACTGTTACTATGTTTCAGTCTTGAATCTGCTTGGATGTTCCAAGAGTAAATCTAAGGCAGAAGCAAGTTAATCACAGAGCAAAGAAATCCACTGATATCCAGGCAGACTTTTCTTGGCTTTTTTCAAACCTTCCAGTGGTGGGCTCCAGCAGGTTCGCACCTACTCTGTAGAACCTGTTGTTTACGAGAGATAGGACATATAAAGTTTAAAAATAGCCATTTAAAAGTGGCTGCCTGATGGGCAAAGAACCGGTTGTTAATTTTTTTGAATCTCATCACCGAACCTTACATGTTGAAGTGGTGTGGCTGCATTGGTGAGGAGGAAGGGATTTGATTGGGCTGTTAATCGTTGGTCTTCAACCTCTGGTACCATGATAATCATACATGAATCATGCATGATACTGAGTCAGATAATTGGCCCATCTACTGCAAATGCCAGGTCTATCTAGCATCTCTGTCTACTCAGGTATCTGCCTCTGAATATTAGTTGCAGTGTAGCTGGAAAAGGGGATGGTAGGATCACTGGGAGAAACAGGATATTGGACTAGGTGGGCCTTACAATTGTTCCAAAAAGTCTCATGTTCTTGTTTACTCAGTTTATCAGTAGCTTTTCATGGGGGAGTTGGGAGAAAGATAACAGATATATCTAAATAGTTAAAATAATAATTCTGTTAATAAACATCTTAAACTCAGATAGAATTTGAATTAGTGAGCACTGAAAAATCCCACTAAACATCCAGCGGGCTGTGACACCACTGATGATGATAATGATGATGATGATGATGATGATGATGATGATGATGATGATGATGATGATGATGAGTGCATGTAAAAATAACACACCAGATTCAAAATAGAAAATAGGTTATGTGCTGTAGATTAGGATTATAGCTGAGTTTTGGGGATGGAAAGATTGAAAACTGCTAAACTTACAAAAGGCTAACCTAGTTCAGCACCTTGGAGTTACCTCTATAGCTGTAACTTTCAAGTGAGCAGTACATTATGTTGATCAATATGGACAATGCCTTTTCCCCACTATGAAACACCAGGTTGGAATCCCCCTCTATAGACTGGGGTTCGCAAATACAACAGTACAGTTTTAAACAACACTTTTAGCAATAAAAAATGAGAAAAGCCTCCTTCTACAAGTCCTAACCAGATCAATGCCTGCTATACTAGAGCTATGTTTGATTTAGGGATTTACCCTAAAAGCCTTATTATTAGTTCAGGATTACCACTGTATAAAGCATTATGTAATGCCTTCCTCTACCTCATTACAGGAAACAGTGATAATTCACTATTTTATGTTATCTAACTGAAATAAGCTTAGAAAAACAAAACATAGAGACAACATTCCTGTATAGTGGAGTTTTCTCTTCTTTTTCTAATTCTTTAAAAATAAACTCAGTTTACAAACACAGTACCTCATCCTGTTATATATGCTATAAAATATTAAATCCAGATGATGACAACTATCTAAAGAAAGATGTGCGTGGCAGAAATGCTTTGAATTGATTTGGATGATTTAAAGGCTTTGAGTGAACCAAAAATAGGCATCTTGGTCTGCCCTGTTGCAGCTTTAACAGATATCCCCATGTCTCTTCAATAAGCATCAAACTCTAAATAAAATGTCTCATAATGCAATGTTCACCTGGCTGTCTCCCTCCACTCAGCATCCTCGCCTTCACGCCAGCACAACTCATCAAGCTCAGTGAACAGGTCGTGAGGGATGTGCTCCTCATCATCATCTTCTGTTCCAAGAATAAACTGTACTCTCTGTGAAGGAGTGTCTGGGGAAAAAAGAAACCCAGAAAGTCAAATGGAGGCAAAAAGCCCAAGACAAAACAACCGGTATGCAAATTTGAGGGAGTGTTAGGTGCATTAATATCTTATCACAATCCAACATTTTCTGCCACTGCCTGCAGCAGGCATTACGAGTTGAAATGAGTAGAGTGTATGAAGGTGATCCAGCTGTCTGTTATCTACATAGTTAACTTTTATAAGCAGGAATTATTGGATATGATCAAACGATCACACCTTGTCAACTCAGAATGCAATCCTAATCATGTCTACTCCAAAGTTAGCCCCATTGTATCCAATGGGTCTTACTCCCAGGAATGTGTCTTTAGGATTGCAGCCTCACTTGTGCTTTAATGCATGCTCTCAATGACAGCATGCATAATAGTGTCAAAACCGAAGCTCTGTTGCCCGGCAAATACATTGTTTAAAAAATAAATGAGTTGCATATAGAAGAGGTCAAGTAAATGCCTCTCCTTTGTAATACCACATATATCCTAAAATTCTATTTACATCTTATTAAAACTGAAGATACATATATGAAACACTGAACTCATCACATATTTTTTTTACGATTACTTTCATCTTTCTTCTCTTCCTCTGATGCCTCTCCTGTGTCACATTTTAAATTGTAAGTTCCTTGGGGCAGATACTATCACTATCAAAAGTGGCACACATACCAATGGCATTATATACATGAAAGAAGTTCCAATAATGCTAATAGATGCATGTCATTCCTGATGTTGCTGAGTGCACTTCACGTAAGACTATTATGACACATCCTCTTCTAATGTAATATGTATTTAGTATTCAGACAATATGTTGTATGAAGGGAAAAATCATGGCTGCACTGTGCTTATTGGAATTAAATAACAGAATTAATTTCAGCAATCATCATAGTGCTTCCTGCTTACAGTTATTTGTATAATGCGATGGTTTTTAAAAAAAAATATATTATTCCTCAAGGCCCTCAACCTGATTTTGCATCATAAAAGCAAATCACTTTTATTATTATACTTTGAATGGCGCCCACATTTCCAGAAATGCGTTAACGGCTGCTCTTGCTGCCACTGTGTTCCACAGGTGGGAGAGTATCAGGAGATCTCTCTTGAGTGGGTGTGTAGAGTATGTTGCCATGTAAGTCATGGAGGGATGGAGGAATGAGTAGGAAGGAACATTCAATGGTGAGTGTATTGGACTTCCTCGACATACTGTTTTAGCACCTAATTCTGGATTTGAGAGGGGAAGTGCTATGCTTGCCAAAGACAGCAATAAAGAGTCTCTAATAGAACATATACCCCCAAATCCAGAGTAACTACAGGAGCATGTAAGAGACTTTACGTGCACCCGTAGTTACTGCACCACCTAGTGAAAACTTATGGGAAATTCATATTGGAATCCAGAGTAAGTTATTCTTACACCAGAGCAAGGTAACTCCCCGTAGTTACTCTGGATTTTGCCCATATTTTTCCACTGATAACCAGGCTTTGCAAATCGTTCCATATATACTGTATTAGTGTAGAACGAGGGACAAATAGAAAATAGAAAAAACTCACTGGCATTTTTATTCATGGAAACGGTTCTTTCAAGACATGAATGAAACATCAACATACTGGGGGGAAATTAGCTACATAAGTAGACATGTCAAGATAGGTATTTTATCCCCTTGGTTAATTCCACAGCTGTTCATCATGGTGGACCAAACACTATTAATTAAGGGGCAGGGAACGGATCATCCCTTAAGTCACAGAGCAGGGGACAGAAACAAGAGGTTCAGTCCTTATACTTAGCAGTCTGCATGGTGAAAGAAAGAGCAAGCCAGTGGTTCTCATGGGTTTGCTACCACACAACAGTCATGCTTCTGGCTTCAGCTCAACTTTAAATGAGCCACCCAAAATGAAAGCATATTGACAGTGCATCAGTTAGTAGTACTGGTGGGAAGAACAGAGACCCATAAGAAGCATCAATACCAGGGGTGCCTATTGGCAGCTGTATAAAGCATCTTGTCCCCCCTCAGCTTCCAAGCCAACCACAGCTGTGAAAGCAAAGTGGCGGCATCTCTTCCACTTTGCTCTCACCTTCCCAAAAAAATCATCCCAACACATGAAGAAATTACTGCTTTCTTCTCCTCCAGGATCACCTCTGGTAGGTTTAACACTGTGCAGCACATGAGTAGGGGAAAGGTAGGGGGTAGACAGGGAGAGGGAGAAATGGGAGTGGAGGAGTGCAGTGTTGGGGCAGATTGGACCTGGAAGACAGATCAGCCCTGGAAGGAGAGCAGGATTAGCAGCACTAGCATTCACCATAACCTATCCCCATTCTTGGTCCTAATTCACCAACATGGATCAATGCAAACTTGCACTAGTACTATCACTGGTGTGGGTCCACGGTCCACGTTGACTCATAGCTGCAACTTGTTCTTATCACAAGTAGATTTTCCACTGTTAATTTCCCCCTATGCAGGCTCAGCTGCATTTGTGCGAGGATTGGACTGCCTGTTTAGCGTACTGTACAGTCCAACTGCCACTGTAAAAAAAGTTTCCATATTAATTGCTTAAATTAGTATTTTCAGAACTGTCAGGCACTTAATCAGAAAAGACAAAACATGTCTTTTAGAAGACAAATCTTCTAAAACATGTACACATGAGACTATTTTTACAAACTGAAAAGGCAAAAGAAAATAAAACCCTATAAATACAATTCAAATAACCCAGCAGGGTCAAGCAAAATGTCATTTGATACAACCCTACAAATCAAAATAGCTTGACCCCTTAAGGCTGCTATCCTAACTTTAACTTAAGCGCCCCCAACATAAGTCCTGTGCTGACCCAGAGTTTCACAAAAGTGCCACAAGACACTTGAGCATCACTCCTGAGGGAGGGGGAGGCCACTGCACAGACATGTGCTTGCCTCCCAGCATCACCATGGGAATGGGAAGACCAATGAGTTGTGCTGGCCTAGGTTAGGATAGCACCCTAATTTATTCAATTACACAGTAACACACTGATATCAGAGATATTATGTGATGTGCCAATGAACAAATATGCCACAGTCTTTTATTTTAGTTTATTTTGCATTGAACAGCCATGTCTCATGTTGGAGATATTAAAGAACACTTTTAAATAAATGCTGAAATATATGAATTAAATGCTTTTCATTACATAATTATAAAATGACATAACAATTATTCGTTTTTCTTTGTTCCTCAAGGGAGAATAACACAGGCCTGCGATAAAAAAAATACAAGGGAAGTGATAGCTGAACTTTATGTATTTTTTGGTGCTAATTTAAAAAAAAAAATGAGAAGTTTCTATCACGTCACATTTTCTTGTTTCTGCCATGTCTGTGGTTATAACTGCAAAAATCAAAAGCTAATCTCTTATCCTGATAACATTGCATAGGCCATATGCCCTGTTCCTCATGGACCTGATGTGTTAGTGCCTTTGCCTCCAACTGAATTGCCAGTCATCTCTTCAGTCTTCAGACTCGGAACATACAGAAGTTCAAGGCTCCAATACCAAATATAAGCCCTCTGGAGGTGATTCACCTCAGACCTTCTCTGAGGTTGAACTTAATGATCTGACTAGAGATCTGGGCCTTTTGAAAAAGGCAGCTGAATTGTTTGGCTCCAGATTGAAAGAACAAATTATTGGCCAAAGAAACCTCTTTTTATTGGTACAGGAATTGGGAAAAGGAATTTGTTAAGTACTTTGAGGAAGAGGAAAACCTGGTCTATTGTTCTGATGTTCCCGGATTGATGAGCAAATTTAATATCACCTTCGATAAAGATGAATGGAGGCTGTTTATAGATTCATCGAAAAGGAGCCTTAAAGCTGTCCTTCTTCATCATGGAAGCCAGTATGCATCTGTATCAGTTGGATACTCATTGTGTTTAAAAAAACGCTATGAAAACCTGGCTCTTGTCCTCAACAAAATAAAATATGCCGACCACGGTTGGACAGTTTGCGGTGATTTGAAAGTTATCTCCATGCTTCTTGGTCAACAAGGCGGATACACAAAGTACCCATGTTTTATTTGTGAGTGGGAAAGCTGTGATAAAACTCAACATTGAGTCAAAAAAGAATGCCCAAAAAGACAAAATCTTGAACCAGGCACCAAGAATGTGATCTGAAACAGCTTAGTTGAGCCAAAGTTTTGTTACCCCCTCTGCATATCAAATTAGGTTTAATGAAGCAATTTGTTGGCTATTGCAAAAGATGGCGATTGTTTCAAATACCTGTGCCAAAAGTTTCCAGGTTTATCCAAAGTCAAATTGAAAGAGGGAATCTTTATTGGTCCCGATATCAACAAGCTTATGAAGGATAAATAATTTGAGACTAACATGACAAAAAGGAAAAAGAAGCTTGGATTGCTTTCAAAGATGTCGTCAGTAAATTTCTGGGTAATTACAAGGATCCTGACTATAAACCAATTGTAATGAATATGCTGGACAAATTTCAAGCGTTGGGTTGCTCCATGAGTGTCAAAATACACTCACATGTGGACTTTCCCCCTGAAAATTTAGGATCAGTCAGTGAAGAACAGGGTTAAAGGTTCCATCAAGACATCATATCTAGATATGGAGCGCAAATATCAAGGAAGGTGGGACAACAAGAAATGCTCGCTGACTACTGTTGGATGTTAACATGAGTTAGGCCTGAGACTGAACATAAAAGAAGAATGTCAAAAAGAAGTTTCAAAGGAAAAAGAATACGTACTTAAATGGAAACTTTTTGTTTTGTTTTTGCTCAGTTTAAAAATTTGCTTCAAACTTTCATGTACACATACAATTTGCTCCTCTTGATCAATCGTGTATTTTATGTAAGTTACCTTAATAAAAACAAATTAAAATTGTATGTTGGTGATTTTTTTGTGCGATCTGGCAACAGTGGTTTTATCCATTTAAACCTATTAAAAATAAATTTTACATAGATTTAAATGGATAAAACCCACTGTTGCCAGATAGTACATGCAAAATTGTTTGAGAGAATTCCTTTTTGAATCGGATTTTAGCAAAATTATTGATATCGATTTTACAAAAAATCCTGACATGACGGGAAAAAATGGAGGTCATTTTTGAAATCAGCACACCAAATAACATAAAAATCAGTGAAAACTTCTCTTGTATTTTTCAAAAAGTTCAATTTTGCAGGCCTATGCAATGGTTGCAGATTGATTTGTAAAGTACATTCCATCTTCTAAATATGTAGGCTGATTTTTCTTTTCCTGACACTCAGGTAATGATAATGACAGACCAGGGGCCAAGACTCCCAACTTCCTAAGCATTCAACCTTCATCTTGTTCTCCATTCAGTGTTTAACATCTCCAAGGTCATCGTAAGCTGCCAAAGAGCCAAACGGGACTAACTTTCTGATTGATAATATAGAGCGCCTTCATTTCTCATATAAAACCAAAATATACAATATACACTAGAACTGTGCACAGGACGACAGTTAATTAAAGCCCCAACCCACACAAAATCCCCTTTTGCTGAGGCAGCTGCACAAAAGTGTGTGTGATGCATCCTAAGGTTGGTGGTAGGGGGCAGTGGCACAGGTCTCCTCAAGGAATGGGAACAAATGGCATCTTCCCCAAGTGGTCCCTTTGGATTTGCACTTGTTATTTTACTAGCACAATTTGAGGATAATAATGAAGAGGGAAGGGAATAGGAATAGAATTATGATCCGGCACAAATTTGTGCTTCTGAGCTCTGCCATCTCCTTTTCATGTTCTCCCTCCCACCCATCCTCCATGTCCAGAAAGTCTCCCATCCCTCCCTCACCCTGATGCATTCCTACTCATAGAATCATAGAGTTGGAAGGAACCCAGTGGATCATCTAGTCCATCCCCCTGCCTGTAGCAGGAAATCCTCATCTTGTAGGGACCCAGGTCTTGAACCCTGGCTTGCTGGTTAATGGGCACATTCACACCCAGCCCCTTTCCACCCAAAATCCAGGTTTACTTTCATTTGTGGAGTTAGTAAGGACAGTGAACCTATGGCACTAACTCCATTTGCAATGCCAGGTTCAAAATAGCCACCTCCAGCAAACTGCATGCATTGCCATATGACTATTTACAACAGTGGCAGTGTAATCCTAACCCCTAGTTAGGCTTGCTTAAGTCCCTTGCTGGCCTGGGGGTGTTGCAAAAGTGCCATTCCCTCTTAGGCCAGTGCACAGATATGTGCCAGCCTCCCCAAGCCACTGTGGGAATGGGGAAATGGGTGAACTGTATTGGCCTAAATTGCTTAGGATTGTGCCCTGAGACATGTTCCACTGTCATAAAGGGTAGAATGATCCTAGTCAGGACAAGGCTCTTAAAAGTAAAAGTATATGCAGAAGATCAAATCTATTGGAAAAGTAATGCAACAGATAAAATAGTTTTATTATTACGTAATGGAATTACTTGGATTCAAAATAATACAGGATTTTTTTCAGTTAACCATAGCAACAAGCTCATACATTTTCTTTTGTCATATACAGTAATGAGATAAACTATGTAGAAATTTACATGGAAAGTGAAACTACCTTTCACTTTCATCTGGTTTGGGAACCAGAGCATGGATGGAAATAAAAAAATGAATGAATATCAGCCTTATTTAGCTTGCAAATTTATTTTAGCTGTTGAAAAATGTAAATAACTCTATAATAGTGGCTCAGTTTCCAACAATTATTTTTCAGGCCATTTCAAAATGGCTATGGTTGCGATGGTTCTGGAGCAACTCCAGGTCAGCCGCAGGCAATCTAAATCCGAAAAATGAAAGGAGAGGAACCAAAGCAAAAACTGCCAGTGCCTGTCTCTTTTTAATAAAAACCAAATATATTAGGATCCCTTATCCACACACAGAAACATGGATGTGAGCCAGTAAATATCTTGCTGGCAAGAGGTGGGGTTTGCAAAAAGCCAATTAAGAGCTGGGAAGGCATGAATAACTTCCTACTGGGCAGGCCACCTTGTTAAAGGCACATTAGTGTTTCCCTTGGAAATTTCAGGAGAGGTGTTAGTTAGTTGCTTAGGGGACCGACAGACCACACAAAGAATAGATGCAGCATGCATAACACTGACTGCCTTGCAACCTCTCCCCCTATTCAGTTAGACACCATAAAATAGCTTAGTCATGGCAAGTTGACCCATATACGTCAGATTCATCACACTTATATCTCTTTTTTCTTTCAGGCATCTCAGATTGACTTGCAAGGATTCTGCACCCTAAGCAGGCCCACAGCTGATGAACGTTAACAATGAACCAGTGCCAGATATTCCCAGATCACCATATAGCCACCAGATAGGAAATAGAAACTTTTCTGCTAAGCAGAAATTCATTTTAATTCATTTTAAGGTCAATGGTTTTGAATACAGATCCTTAGACTGAATTGTTTTAAATATGATTGTGATGGCTTTTAGCCAATACAAATGAACTTGAATACAGATCCAACCTTGTTAGACACAGATATTTTTTATACATGAATTTGACTCAACACAAATGGCCACTTCAAATCAGTTTTTTTTAAAAAACTGCCTTTCTTACTGTTGTAGAGAAGCAGTCATGGAAGCAATCATTCCATTCTGAGCCAGCACAGCCAGGCATAGGAAAAGGGTCTTATACATTTTTAATTGCTGACCTCCTCTCTACAGTAGTAAGAAGAACTATTTTTAAATATGGCAAGGAGGGCAGAGGAGAGGCATCATCATTTGATTTGGGTCAACAATACAGAAAGTGAATGTCCATTTTGTTGGGCTGGTAGTCATAAATATTCATAATTTGAAAACTGAACATATTGTACAACTCAAGTAGTTGGACAGCCCAAAATAGGAGTACAAAGCACCCATATGGACTCTTTTAGATGTCCTGATGATGAAATGTGGGAGAGCCAGCTCTTAAATCCTAGCAACAATGATGACTAGTCACTAGATCATTAGAAAATCTAAAATAGATATGATGCATGGTTTATTATGTCATCTCAGAGTCACAAAATCTTTTTTACCATCTTTTTTTACATATATTTTAACTGATGCATTTGACAGATGCTCATGATTCAGTTTCAAAGATTATAAATTTGAGGCTTAAACATATTTGTTTGCATTGTGTTCAGATTCATGTTGAATCTGTTTATTTTTAAAAAGACATTTGAAATCTTACAAAAGATCTGATCTAATTAAAAATAATAATTTTAAAAATGCTATTGTTAGAGGAGTCGTGATTTTGTCTCATTGCATATATACATCTTGCTAATTTCTTACGCTTGCAAAGGCTAAGATTCCAGCTACTTCGACCTAACTTTTCTCCTCCTTTTCTCAGCAGATCAAGTTTAGTGACAACCCAATCCTAACAAAAGCAAGTGCCAGCAGAATGTGTGCTCTGTCAGTGTTGACTGCCACAAATGTGCTGTGGAACACTTTGCAGCAATACAGGGAGCTGGCATATCAATGGGAAGACTGGAGCCTTCCCACACATGCTGGTGAAGCAAACTGGGATTTCTGGCTTACGTGGAACATGTAAGCCCAGCAGCTAAAGTTGCACCAACACCCCTGAATCACTGCACTGGGTTATAGGTAGGATTGGTTGTAAGGCTGCAATCCTAACCATATCTGCTCAGAAGTAAGCCCCATTATGCTCAATGGGACTTACTCCAAGGAAAGTGTGTTTAGGATTGCAGCCTACATCTGATATGGAAACATGAATACAATTAGAAGAGTGGGTGAAGATTCTATTTGAAACTGGTGATTGAAAAACTGAAATTGAAATTGAAATTGAAATTGATTTGTGATTGAAATTGAAAAACTATTTCTGATGATTTTCTGACTTGCCTTATAAGTTTCTAATTGCCTTGTAAGGGGAAGTTTCTGCCTCTAAGCTTTTTTAAGCCACTTGAAAGGGAAATTGATTCATATTGATTCCTTGCCTGCCTTGTTACTTTGGTAAACAATTGCTTTTGCATTGTGTGAAAATGTGTCTCCATGGAGGTTCCTGAAGCCAAAGGTTCACCTATTCCAAATAGGGTCACCTATTCCAAAGGATTTTCCTGCCTCCTGCCAGCAAATTCTGCTGAGTCTGTGGCACATCACTGGATGGAGAAAGACCCAGAGCTCGTCAAACAACAGCTCCCGAATACTCTCTATCCTCCTTTGGAGTCAAAGAATAAGGTTGTGGTGCTTTAGGACTTACAATTTGACCTAACTGGGCCAACTGTCCCAAGTCTGGCCCTGATTCACAGAAACTCTTTCACCCGTTCCACAAATTGGTAGGTCGTGACCTATCAGCCAAAGAAGCACATGTCTCTGCTCCTTTAAATCTTGCATCAGATGCAACTGGCTTAATAGGCCCTAAAATTTTGTTCTCTTCCCTCTCCATGCCAAGGTGGCCAAGAATCCTGTCCCTCTTAGTACCTTCCTATCTCTAGGAGCTGTTTGAATCCCCCTAGTCAGTTTTCCTGCTGCTTGCATGGAGTGCAGTAGTGACCCTCTTGGCCTCTCTGTCCCATTGCACTTGAAACTGATGTTTGTGGAACTTCATAGGTGTGTATAGGGCCTCTCATGCATGTTGCACCTGACAAACTTCAAATTACTTGTTTAAGGTTAGTAAATGAAGTTTTTTGAATCGGATTTCAAATATTCTCTCTTTGTACATACTACTGAAGGTCACTGATCACTTTTAGAGCATTAGAATTGAGTTAATTAAGTGCTAATGACAGTTCTCTAACAGAGGCCTGTCAGTATTTTTTTATTTACTTGTTTAGGTTAATTAATCAAAAATCTGATTTTTGAATCAGATTTTGAATATTCTCTCTTTGTATGTCCTACTGAAGGTCACTGATCACTTTAAGAATGTTAAAATTGAGTTAATTTGGTGCTAATGACAGTTTTCTAACAGGGGAACTGTCAGGCCAATGAGCTTGACCAGGGAGTTCCCTATTTGCACCTGACACAGAGTTTAGGGGCAGGCAGGGAGGAAAGAAGACAGAAATAAGATGCCCAGGATCCCATCAGACCTCCCAGGAGTGCACAAATGGCTGCAGGTAAGTTTTTAAAAACCTCCCAACCTAGGTTTGCCATAATTCTCTTCCACAAAATAGGGACAGGATCCTCTGTCCCATTTGCCAGTTTGTGAACACAATCCCTGAAAATTGAGATTGTCCCTGTTTTTGGGGACATATGGCAACCATATTCCAACCCCAGCAGCTGCAGTGTGATCCTGGACATGTTGCTGCCTTATTCTTCCCATAAGGAAACTTAAAATGTTCCCACTTCCCATAAAGAAACTTAAAATGTAGCAGTTTAGAAAGGCATGCAGGAAAGCCTTGCTCAGCATGCAAGTTATTCCACTTAAAAGTCAATGTGAGAATGAATTCTTCATTATTTGAAAAAAGTTTAAATAACAGTCTAATGTGAAGGCAGATTCTAATGCTGAAAATCTGGTTATAAAATTTTTAACCTTCTGCATGTATTATATATTTGCGTTTGTTTGATATTAGCTGCATATATTTGATATTACCTGCATATATTTGCTATTTCTTTTTAGGTAAACAGGCAAGAGACCTTAAAATATTGTGCGAGATACTCAATGGATTGTCAGCACCTGCTTTTCAGCAATTTGAAGTAGAAGAGAAGCAGATGTGCTTCTGTTTCTGCTTTGGGAACTTGGGATAATGGCAATTTGTTTAAAATAGATTCAGCTAAAATCTTCTGGTTTCACATCAGTATTCAATCTATGTTACCCATTGTTACTCCTAATACTGTATGTAATTCTTGCTGAAATTCTTACTTTTTAAAAAGTGCTTCTATAAATTTCACCTGCTATACTTTCCACCTTCTTTTCTTCCTCTGTTGATTGATTCTGAGGCTTTCAAGTCTTGGATTTCAAGACTTCAAGCCTTGGCCTTCATAACACCATGCTTCCACATTTTCCCACAATATATAATTTAAAATCCAATTTAAAATAAAAAGCTTTGTAACAACTACTCCAAAACCTAATATTACAGTGACATTTACATTTCTCTAAGAACCTAAAATATTCCTTTGTACTATAGTATGGTGTGATAAGGATTCCTGCCAGTGTTTTCATCATAGTAGTCTCTGTACTTATTGTAATTTTGGAACTATTTTTCATCCTGTGTGCATTTTTTTTGCAAGTCATACTATCACCCAAGCTGAAGCATCTTAATTCGACTACAATGCACCTGAAATAGCATTTCACAAGAAGGCCCAGTGACAATGCAGTAGCAGTAGTCTGAGCTCTATGGCAATACGAGACCTATCCAAGTAAATCTAGATGAAGATCATCCCCTTCGCAATGTTCTCAGATGCAATCAGTATTTGCATTTTTGCAAAATCCCTTGATGAAATTTTGACCTTTAAATCCTGCCTGGTCTGTGCCCATTGTATTCTTCAACCTACAGCAACATCTTTTTCCTTTTCAGTCTCTTATGGCAAAGTCCCAATTCAGTGGAAAAAGCAACTCAATTCAGTGGAGGAACAACTCAAGACAGAGAAGTGGTATTCAAGCATTTCAGCCCAAGACCCCCTTGAGAATGACAATCTGTGTGTTGTCATGACTGGAAGTTACATTAAAGGTGCCCAATGCTAGATTCCAAGATAGCTGCACCCAGCTTTTCGCAACCCCCTGAAATGTAGTAGATCCCAAAGGGTCTACTTTGAAGTAGACCCCAAAGACTCCCACTTTGAAGACCACTGAGATAAAGGATACTGACCCTAGGGAGCCCAGTTATCCAAACAGAGGAGGTGCATGTGTACTCTGCTCACAAACCTGTGAAGGATCAGGTGTGCCATCAGGAAGTTTCTTGGACCTGACACTCTTATTGGATGTCCAAAAATCAGCTGTGGTCAGCAGCACCTTTGGTTGCTATTGCCTTTGTCAATTCCATCTTTCTGGAGAAAAAAGGATCTTACTACCAGCATACAAATTTTATAAATATCTTGATTTGATTACAATCAATATTCTCTCTATTGGTTTACCCTTGAATGTAAATTCAGCTGGGTCCAAATGCAGTATATATTTTGTTTCATGTGCACAGACATACATTATACGCAAGATTAAAACAAGCCTTACCAAACCTTACCAAATGAAGGTGACTCTCTGCCATCTTCTAATCCCGAATCTCGTTCTCTGTCTCTCTTTCTGTGTTTGTGTCCCCGGTGTCTATGGCGCCGATGACTTTTCCTTCCCCCCAGCGGTACATGAACTCCAATGAACAATGTTCTGTGGCCTACAGAGGCAGAATACAGGTTGTAAATTCATTTGAAAACTTGATTAACTCAGTCATTAGTACAGAAATGATACTGATGTATTACAGCTGAGTGAACGGAGCTTTAAATGATAGGAGAAAAAGTAAAAGAACATGGGTGCAAAAAAATTTTAAAATATGGTAACTCCATTTCGGTGTCTTAAGATGTATCAAAAAAGGCATTGTAGAAAGCAGGTGTGGCATAAAGTAAGGCAATAAAGGCTGCAATCCTAACATGCATTTAGGCTAGCCTAAGGCCCGGCACAAGTCCTGTGCTGACCTTGGGGTGTCACAAAAGTGTCATAAGGCACTTCTGCCACATTCCTGGGAGGGAGGTTAAGCCAATGCACAGGTAAACACCAACCTCCCCACACCATCGTGGGTATTTATGTCAGTCTAAATTGGTTAGGATTGCAACCAAATTTATATTAGTATTCTGGACCACTAACTGTGGACAGCTCCATAGTTTGTATAGCAGTTGCATTATACAAGAAGGAAAGGGTTCTAGTGACAAACAACAAACATACTCCTTCAGTTGCTATCCTTCGTTATAGTTGTTCTCTTAAAAGGCATAAGATGTAGCAAACAAATACTGTATTGACTGCTTTACCACAACCAGATATGCCCACCTTGCAAAAGTAAATATAAATAAATAAATGTCCACAGACAGTAAACCAAAACACCACATGACCTCTAATCCCATCAAAGCTCTAGCAGGAGCAGAAAACACACCAAGGCATCATTTGTCACAAAACATTAAAGACACATTGGTGACAGAAATTCTCTTCAACAGCAAAAATAAACCAACTCGTGGCTGGCACACTATTAAAGTGCTGGTTACCTTCCTTCTTATGTTGTTGGGGACACACTGATGAATGCCAATGGCACTGTCATGATGGTAAGTTTTAATAAAGTCCTTGCAAAGTCCAAATCAAATTGGAGTGATCACAAGTGTGGATTTTTTTTTAAATTTAAGAAATTGATTTTAGAGTTTGGGCTTAAAATGATTACTAAATAAAACAAAACAACAAATTTTTCCCATCACCTTTGCTTCCGAATGCAATCAGATTACTCCTTGGGTTTTTTCCTTTGTAGTTTGCTCACAGGCCTGCACTATTCATAAGAAAGAACGAAAAGTGGGGCTTTTAAACCATCTTAAGTACAACGCACACAGAGAATGTGTGTGTGTGTGTGTGTGAGAGAGAGAGAGAGAGAGAAAGAGAGAGAGAATGTGTGTGAGAGAAAGAAATCATCCCAAACTGTATTTTTAAATAGAAGACACAGAAATAGTAATTTAATATTCTTGAGTGGGAATAAAGTATGCTGAAGAAAGAAGCTCTCTGTTACGTCTTCCAATTACTTCAAGAAAGCAGAAGCACAGTTATTTTTGTACTAGTGAAAACGTACCCATGTTGTGGGAGTAAAATTCCCCCATACACCATCCTCCCCCCATGTACATCATTCCCATGTGCAATACCCCCCATGCACATCACCCCCTTATGTGCAACAACCCCCCATGCACCGCATCCTCCCTAGTGCACTCTCCCTCCAAACAACATCCCCCAGTGCACCAGGCACCAACCACCAAATTGGCTGGATGTTGGTCAGTCGTCCATGTTAAGTATAGGACAAGAATACATTGTACCCCTTTTCAGCCCCTTAAGAATTAAATTTCTCCACATCAGTTCTTGGTGGGTGTTGATGTAACAGAAGAAACGCCCTCCCCAAATTTCATGCTTCTAGGTCCACGGGTTGGGGCAGAGCATCCCTCAGTCAAGGATTCTTCAATGTATAGGGAGGAAAACGTGTTGCATCCCTTTTCACCCCTTTCCGGTTGGAATTTCCAAAAACCCGGTTCTTAGTGGGTGCCTCTGTCATGGAAGTATCTCCCTCCCCAAATTTCATGCTTTGTCAGTCAGTCAGTCAGTCAGTCAGTCAGTCTCTTTTCAGTTTTATACATATAGGTTTAATAATTGAATCAATTCCCTCTCCTTTGTACGATGGATGCACATTCTTATCACAGAGCCACTCTTCATATTGATCAGCATGAGATGAAAACATTTCAGACTTTAGTAATTTGGACTGCGTGGGGGGGAAGTAATAATTTGAGAGCTACTCCATCTTCTCAAATCTAACCACATATACTCAGACCAAAGCCCTCTTTATTTTCCAAAGCATAAGAAAACTCTTGATGCTTAAGCTTCCTCCTTTATTTCTATGGAAAAGGAAGCTCTGAACAAACTTACACACAAACTTACAGTGTTTCACAGGTGAAGTGGGAGCCTGCTCATAACAATTCCCATCTATCCGTTCTGCCTGCTGTATGTTGTATTCATTTACTCCACATTAACTGTCCTCTTTCACTGATGCAAAACTCAAGGTAAAGGCTAAAAGTGTTACAGAAAACATAAATAACCTCCAATAACCTCCAAACAGCCCAAAAACACCCTGGCATTTGCAATGTTTGATGTGACAAGCTATAACCCGCATATTGCTACGTTTATAAACATGAATGTATGCGCATGTACAGAAAAGACAAAATGCATCTGTATCAGCCCATTCAGGAATTTAGGTTGTGGCTCTCTTGGGATCAGAGTTTAACCTCAAAGAAAAGGCAATATTGTCATGGCAAAATTATCAATATCAAAAGGCAAAAGTTGGGACAAAACAGGAACAGTGATTTATTAGAAAAAAAAAAACTAGACCAGTGGTTCACAAACTTTTAAGTCACTTCTGAAACAACACTGTCAGAACCTACCTAGCTTTATGAAACTAAAAAAGCCCATTTTTATTTCCTTTTTTTACAATGAGGGGGTACCTTCAGGAGGATTTGTTGTGTTTCACATTCATTGGATTGAGACCATTCACCCAGGTCACATCACAGAATTCTCCAGCTTCGATAGTCAACTCCACCACTTTGTGTAGTTTAATGATCAGCAATTTTCAATCTCTGTGCCACACTATTAAGGTGCAGGCCATATGCAGGTGTGCCACAGGAGTTTTGGGAGGATCATTTATGAAAAGGGCAATTGGGGGATGTAAACCATCTACAAGTAGCATGGTGTGCTTTGACAATAGTTAAAACAAAACAACTGATGATGTGCCTTGACCATTTTAGTGCCTGTCAGGATATCATGAGATTAAAAAAAGTTGAAAATCGCTGAACACATAGTCTTGGATCAAAGTTTACATGTGTTTTTGCTTTGTTTGAGAGTGAAATTAATAATATGGAGAACATGTATAACACTGTAGCACAAAAAAAAGAAGCAGGTTTTCTTCTCAGCTTCCTTGCCAGATACAAGTAAGCAGCAACAGGATACAGGTATCTTGTTCTCTTGGGTCTTTCCTGATAATCTAGAATCTGAGGAAGCTGGACTAGATGGGCCTTCAGCCTGGTTCAGCAGGGCTCTGCTTGTGTTCCCTGCCCATCGACTGTCTCAAAATAAGCTGGTCTGTTTAGCAGGTCAAGAAAGCCAAAGGTGGAGGAACAGTGGTTGAGGAATGTGCACTCCAACATTGGTCTGTTGTCACCTCTTTGCCCATCTGGCAACTTCTTTAGAATGGGGCAAGGCATGCACATGCTGATACACACCCATACGAAAAGAAAGTGGAAATTTCAGGTGTCACATAAGGCACTACCTGCCACTTGGTGGGAACAGGAGGTGGATCACACACTTTAACCTTGGTAGAGTTTGAAATAAAAATAAAAGGTTGGGAAATTCCAAAAGGGTGGGCTGCAGTAATGGGGTCCAAAAAAAGGCCACTTTAGAGAAATAAAAGAAGGAAAAAAGAAAGTGGGGAGAGTGCGTCACATCTGTGGAAACAGATTCAAGTGCTGTATTCCTGAATGTTAATTATAGCCTAGAAACCAATAATTTGGGATAAAAGGGGGAAATTACAGGAGTGTAAGCACTGGTGACTAGGCAAAAGAAGACAGAATGAGAACGAAGGAATAAATAAACATGAAGAAGGCCTAGTTTGCAAAGAGGTGACAGACCTGTGTCTGGGTTATGCTATGTTAGACCATAGGTAAAGTTATCATGTTTGAATGTTCAGCCATACAAGAACTTCACACAGAAAACTAGATGCCAAGAGAAATTATTCTGGCCTAGTCTTCTCATTAACGTATTAGTTTCTTATGAGCAGGGATATATTTGCATATATGCAAACATAACCTACAGTGACACCTTCCAGACACAGATTTAACACTTCAGTACAACTTCAGCCTCAGACAATAGTATGCAAAATCTTCTTTTCCATTAAACGTGTACAGTACTTGTTTTATGAGTTTACTCATGAAGATATTCAAATGAAGCTCCAGTATTAGATAATAATTACCTGAATTCGAAATCAAATGAATAAATGTCAATAAGTATTGCTGTGCATATGATGGAGGATGTGCAGGGAACCTTGTGCAGCCCTCCCGAGACTTGGAAATGTTTCCAAAAGGTGCTTTGCAATCACTCCATTTGGAAATTTCAAGCCTCAGAGAGTCCTGTAGAAGATTGTGTGGTGCTCCCCACATCTCCTGAAGCCTGCTGCAGCCCACAGTGAGTGACAATAAGTGAAAACAACCCCCCCTCTTCATCCTCCCTCCGTGACAGGATTTAGAGGAACCCATCACTGCCCTTGCACCTTAAAGGGACAAGGTGATGTTTACACAAACCGGGGTGGGAGGTCACATCCACCAGTATGAGTAACACTGATTACACCATTATATATACGTATGAGACCTCAAGGACCTGTCATCTGGTATGAACCTGCCCAGGCACCAAGACAAGTTTTGGTGAGACTACTTCAAATATTTACACCAGAGATGAGCAAAACTGACCCACTTTAGGGATCCTGGACCTTCAACAATTGTAATGGAATTTCATCAGGTGCAGCCTTTCATCACACAGATGACAGGTTTCACCTGCTGAAATTCTTTCTGCTACACAATTGTTAAAGGTCCAGGATCTCTAAAATGGCCCAGTTTGCGCACCCTTGCTTTACAACACTGTAGGGGAAAAAAGAGCACACAGGTCCTTGGAGAAAAAAGAGCACACAGGAGAAGTTGGAAGACCATTTTTGGAATGCAAGTTGTAGGGAAGGTCATTTTGTGTCCATCTTGTCACTGGTGTTCCCAGAGGGGAGGGATTGCCAAGTTTTTTAGGTGCCTGGCCTGTGGTGTAAAGCAGCCCCTTCTCACCTTTAGGGCCAGATACTATCATCTGTGCCAGGCTGTGGCCTGTCACAGAGATGCTCAAGTTTGCATCAGCAAAATACCAGACACATACTTGAGAAGCCCTGTGACAGGTTTTGGAACTTTCCCAAGGGGAACCAAATGAAAGTCCCCTTTCCCTAAAGAAA
Source organism: Cryptoblepharus egeriae (assembly GCA_030015325.1). Classification (NCBI taxonomy): domain Eukaryota; kingdom Metazoa; phylum Chordata; class Lepidosauria; order Squamata; family Scincidae; genus Cryptoblepharus; species Cryptoblepharus egeriae. Next base: position 84,093,702 of record JAREYC010000001.1, on the reverse strand, counting down.
CCTCGGGTGGCCCTGGTGGTGCTGGTAGCTATTTTGGTGCCATTGCATGCAGCATAGAGGGCTGTGGGTGGCGCAAGTGGCTAAGACACTGTGCCTGTTAACCAGCAGGCCAGGGTTCAAGACCCGGGTCAGCCATACAAGACAGGGTGAGCTCCTGTCCTTAGCCCAGCTCTGCGACACCAGCTGGATCCAATCGTATCGGCTCTGCCTTTCCATTGGACTAATTCAGTGGTGTGGAGAGGGGGGATCTGCTGCTTGGGTAACAGCCTATCCTCCATAACAATCTAACCCAGGCTTTCGTGCTTTGCATGCAGCGTATGCAGTGCCGAGCACGATACCATAGTCTTCCAAGACTGACGGATGCCTGCTGCATGCAGCATGGCAACAAGTAAAAGTTTGGGCTGCCTATGTTTAATTAAACATGTCACAAGAAAAACCATCAGTAAGCTGATTGGTAGAAATATTCTGGACTCTCAGAGGTTCTGGCTATAACTACCCTCCTTTTTAGTTTGTCATCAAACTGGAAATGGCTTTTATTTTAGAAGTTTGTCCATTTCAAAACTCAAACTTGGGTTTTGGTGCTTTAACCATTTGAACTTTCATTTTCACCTATAGATCAATCTTTCGTTAAGCATAGCATTCTATCACTTTTGTCCTTAGTACTATCAGCATTTCAGTTCTCAGTCCTTTGATAATGCCCTACATATGTGAGGGTGAAATGTTAGAAGGAGAACTTAGACCATAAACCTGTTAAATGTAGTGAAAATTTAAAAAAACCAAAAAACTTTAAGTGTTTGATTTTTATGTATTGTCAACACTACCTATTAGTCAATAACATCAAAGAAAGGCCCAGAAAACAGACCTAGCTCATAAATGGTCAAATTATGGAGTTGGTCCACAGACATCCAGCACTGTTGACCCAATAAGCACAACCATGGGAAGTAGCGTTAAGGGGTTCAAAATCACCAATGTTACATTTATGTTAGCTGAGGTTGCTCTGTCTTCTGGCTCAGTGAATTAACTATGTGGAAACCCTGAACTGGGAAATGAAATGTAAATGAGCACTGGATGCGTTAGAGGGGAAAATTTGACCCATATTTCTAAATTAACATCAGACGCAAATGCAGTATATTAGCAGTTAAAGCACACATCTGCTAACATAAGACACAAGAACAAATTTGCCATTAATTAATTTAATAGTGCTCAATATTCATTGGGTTTAAAATTGAGATTCTAATCCAAAAAAAAACAAGCACCTCTATGAAAATTCAGGATAACTTTTTTTCAACACAATTAAATTTATTTCAAGGGTGAAATAACATTGTGGCAGACCTCACCAAGCATTTTTTGTTCATTTGCTGGCTGCCAAGACAATAGTGTGGTCCTGACAGGCCAGACAATGCCACAGGATCAAGAAGATCATAGGCAAGAATAGAGTCTGAGAAAGAATCACTGATATAAGGCAAGGGAAGGAGAGGCAAAAGACAGGGGGCAATACATCTTTTCTAACAACTCCTAGTAACAAGTCATTCAGATGGTGGAGACATGCCAAAAACATTCGCTAGACAGGATCCATCAAGCCTTGGTTGTATGCTCCTACCTGTTACAGATGATTGATTATTTTGTATTGAATTTTTACAGTGCCATTGGTGATGTACATTGTTTGAATTTCATTTCTTTTCCAGTGCAACTTTAAACTGTTTGATTGGAAACTTCTCCCTGTCTATTTTTTAAATGTCTCTCTCTCTCTCTCTGCACCTGTGTTGACTGCAACTAGTTAAAAGACCCCTTATCATGAAGTGATTTCATTGTGCCGTAACCGCTCTCCTATGGAATGGCAATGGCCATCGTATTCCTACTCCAGGAAAACATGGCTGAGTTTTTAAAAAAATAAAATTAGGGGGAAACCTGTCTCCTCCCCCAGCTGCTCACTAGTTAATTGGTCCTCATTTTTGATAGAATACAAATATTCCAGTGTTTCTTTCATTGCATTCAGCATTAGATTGCCTTTCCAATAATAAAATGATGCTATTCTTTCTATATTTCACAATTTTGGCCACTAGAGTCCAGCTTAGAATCATAGAATCCTAGAGTTGAAAGGGACCTAGTAGGTCATCTAGTCCAACACCCTGCCTGCAGCAGGAAATTCTCCTAAATATTCCCTGACAGGTGCTTGTCAAGCCTCTGCTTGAAGACCCCCAGTGAGGGAGAGTCCACCACCTCCCTCGGCAATCTCTTCCACTTTTCTAGTTTTGATTCATAATCATTTTTATGTGAATCTTTTTGGATAGTGGAATGAATTGTCTGAATTTTTATTATTTCTTATGGGAAAATTTGCTTTGATATACATAGAATCCTAGAATCTTCAAAACAGCGTCATGCAGAGGGGATACCCCTATTAGAAAGAGAACCACTGAGGAAAACTTATCTCAAAGAAAACAGACTTTATTATCATAAAGCATAAACTAACATTACACACATTTAATAGCCTGAGAATGAGGTGTACCTGTTTGCATAGTGTGTACCAAGGAGAAGGGGAGGCAAAGGAAGGGGAAGAGAGGGAGCTAGGAAAGAAAAATGGAGGAAGCAATATCTACCTTAGGTTGTTGCTCCCCTTACGTTTGCCCACTACTGCTTGCTACCCACTGCATTCCTAAGCTATGTCACTGCCACCAGGCATAACATTCATTGGTTGGCTCATAAGGCTCTTACCTGGCACACTTTTATTCAGCTGCTAAATGGTGTGCATATAAGCACCCACCTCAATAGGACTATTAATGTGTTTTTATAAAAGAAATACATACATGCAGATTCATAGTTGGAACTTTTGATAACTAGAAAATTAATTTCACCAAGAGAGCCTCACTAACGGCCTTGTATACATGGCATTGATGGTAAAACTAGGACAGTGTTCTCTAAAGATAATGCACCGGATGAAATAAGGTCTCACCTTCCAAGTCTTCCTTTTCAAAATGCGTTTTGAGAATGGAGCGTGTTCCACCCCTGTCCACCACGGCCTCTTCATCGTTCCTCTATAAAATAAACATAGATTTAGCCATCAGATCTTCCACCAATTTAAAAAATGTAAAGCAATAAACATTTCTGCAAGGCTGATTGTTAAGAACTTTTTTCTTTATCAGAAGAAACATGTAAAGAATTGTAACTAATGTCACTTCTTCATATTCTTTATCATCTCTATTAACAGCCTTATTATTTTGCTGGCATAAACCTGAGGAGAGGTAGAAGATGTGTCAGGATAAGAAAATAAGGTAACTTTGCTGCAAGCACATGTTTGTGCACCAGCCTAACCCTCCACTAGGAGTGGCACATAAGTGTCCTATGGTCAGGTCAGCACTGAACTTATGCTGGGACTCAGGCCAGACTTACTGGGGGTTATAATTGCAGCCTAAGTAAGCCACCTCCATCCCTTTTCATTCACTCTTCAAGAAAGATGTGGGAGAGGAGGTTGGGGTGAGGTATGGGTGAGGGGGAGGAAGCTGGCAGAATGCAGGTGCCCCAATCAGTTTCAATGGTTTCCTGTCGCTCAAGAATGCCCCAGTCAGCCTCATACCTGGACTGAGCCTTTTGATTCAACACGCAAGCAGTATCAGAAATATATGACATAGTTATGCATAGATATTGAGTTAGAAACCTTCATTTGTGACTGCCTGAGTTGCCCTATAATCATAGATAAGGTTTAGATAGCCTCTCAATGGGCATAATTTTGATGGGTAAAGAAAAGAGATACTGTCTATCTCCATGCTACAGATCTGATCTTTGAGGGTGTTACACAACAGTGAAAGAAAGGTCTCTGGTCAGTGTAGCATATAGTCTGGATTAGTTCAGGGAATACACATCATGCACATCTGATTCCACATCATGAGTGAGCACATTGTTGTGCACTTGACCCTATGAAAGCCTGTCTTAGGTGTTAAAGGACTCCACTAAACCCGATACAGAAACCTTTCCATGAAGAAAGGCACAAACACAGAACAGAAAGGATTTCACCTTTATAATACTAACCTAAACTAACCAGCTGAATTGACCTATTTGAGAGTAAAATATTTGTGGGCCATGAGCATAGCTGGACACTGGCACTGGAATGAGGTGGCAAGCAAATTTCATGCTTCAAGGTCCAGCAGTTTTGGCTAAGCATTGATCAGTCAGTCAGTGATCTGATTTCTATTTTATATACAGTATGTAGAAGATACACAGTATCTCAATGCAAAAAACTGGGAATGTATATATGGCTGCAATCCTAAAGACAATTTACTGGGAGTAAGACCCATAGAACACTATGGGGCTTACTTCTAAGTAGACACGTTTAGGATTTTGCTATATGATATATATTTTCTTTAGAGATCCATACTTACAATACTGTAGACACCTTGTGAGGAAAATGTAAACATGGATATAACTGTCTAGTCAAATATTGACCGTTAGATGTTCATTTATTTTATCCCATTCTTCAAACTACAATTGTCTCCCAAAACCAGCTCTCATCCATCAAAAATTAAGTGTCCGTGATGAGAACTGTTCACAAAAAAAAGATACTGTACATAGACTTTGCCTTCATGGACTGTGCCTTAAAGCAGGAATGCACCTTGGAAAGGCAGGGAGGGAGTAGAGTTCCTTTGACAATGGCAAAAGTGGTAAGTTGAAGTAATAACATTTCTAGCACTTTCTGAGTGTGCAAAAATACTTCTTGTGACAACCTCTGTACGTTTAGTGTTATTTCCATCCTGCAGTTGGGGAATGACTTGCCCAACAAAGCCTATGGAATTCCAGGCAAAGGAAGCTGTGAACCACAAAAATCTGTATTGCGAGCTGGATTTCACTACTTGGTTTTAGGTTTTCAAAAAAGACATTTTTAATCTAGTTAGGGCAGTGGTTCTCAAACATTTCAGACTGGGACCCCATTCTGAAAATCTTTCCGGGACCCCCCCCCCCCCCCAAATGGAAGTCATCTATTCAGAACTGATGTCATGGCCTGAACTGATATCAAGCAGAAAGTGGCCTCACTGTGATACCAGAGTTCTACATGTCTACTCAGAAGTCCCATTTTGTTCAATGAGATTTATTTCCAGGGCAGTATGAATTGCTTCCCGAGTGCCCAATTTCAAGATGACAGTGGCCAGGGCTGGATTCCAAGATGGTGAAACCCAGGTTTTTGTGACCCCCCTGAAATGAAGACACAATCCCCCAGGAGGTCCTGGCCCCTACCCAGTTCGGCCTGGGTCCTGGCCAGTTCGGCCATGCTGATTTTCATAAAATATTGTTGGGCGCTCTGAACAATAAGTTTCTCCTAAGAATCATACATACAGAATAAGAAAGTGTTCTTTGTTTTCTGTCATGAAACCCTAGCCTTTCCATTCACTGTACTGTACCGCATTTCAAAACATCAGCACAGGAAAAATTCATCCAAAAACTAGTTCACTATTTATTTGATGCTTCTAGCAGAGTCTCAGTATTCTGTTATCAGATATCAAATGGTAACCAGAAACATCTGGTTACAGATCTGCTTCCAAGGCATTTGTTCTATACACCTGGGTAAATGTTCACCTTGACATTTACAATAACTTACTATATTACAGCAAAAGAAAGAAGACCACGCTAACTGGACTACAGAAAGGCTTATGAACACATACGTTTTTAAAGATAATTATAAAAAACGAATGCTGGGTCATTGAGACAAAAAACCTCTACTGACTGTGTTGCTCAGTTCCCTTCATTGAGGGGTCCTTGAGATGACATAATCACCCAAAATCCATTCACTGAGCCTCATGTGTTTATCTATTCTTTTGAAGTCAGCCCCTGCTTCATCCATCATCAGTTTGGATGAATATATTATTGCAGTAAACACAAAGCAGCTGAGGGAGTATTGTGAATTTTATCTATGCAAAATAAACCTTTCGCTCTTCAGATAATCACCAAGGATTTCTGTTTCCAGAAGACAATTGAAATCAACGTTCCCCAAAAGTATTTATTTTAAACTCACACTTTTTATTATAATCCAACAGTGACAGTTTTCTACATTAAGGTTAATGGATGAATATGTTCCTTTTGGCCAGCCCTCTACCACACAGGACAGGCTGTGCAACAAAGTAGAAAGCAATTAGTTTTCATTCCAGATTTATATCTTCCCCAGGGCTGCATGTCATGTGCATGAGGACAGCTCTACCCTCCCTCCTTCCCTTTCTCTCTCATTCCCTTTTTCAACAGCAAAAGCTAAGGCAGAACACTTTGTATGACTCAGTAGAGAAATACCCTCATCTTCCATGATGCTAAAATTTGTATTAATCAAATTTAGTTTTGCAAACCTTATGTGCCAATGGACTCTGACACATAATATATTTAATTCAGTGAGCATACAATTCATTTGCATCATATAATGAGAGATATTACTCTTTTCAAATCTAACATTGCAAACCAATTTAAATTTGATGACATTGAATGCATTGGAAAAAAGGTAAACCACTGCGAAGCAGCCTTTGGATGAATGATGCTTATGACATTTTCCCTACAATCCAGAGTAACCACAAGAGCACATAATATCTCTTATGTGCACCTGTAGTTACTGCACCACCTAGTGAAAACCTATGGGAAATTCATATTGCAATCCAGAGCAAATTGTTCTTACACTGGAGCAAGGACTCCCCGTAGTTACTCTGGATTGCGCCCATTGTCTGTGTTGTGCTTTACTGTGCTGAGCATGAGTTTCATTCCAGTGGATAGCTTGGACACTGTATGAATTGAGGCATGTTAAATGTGTTATCAATTAAACAGATCAATCTGTTTCAGCCAATTAAATCTTGCATGAAGCTGTCACTGGTTCTCTTTCCTAAGACATTGAGGGCTATTTTAGAAACCATCTATACATTAAGTTATACATAGGATATAAGCTCCTTTATTCTATACTTTTTATATTCCAAACTTTTATAATATTTTTATTCTCATACTTCCTTCATACTGGGAATTTATAATCGTTAGAAAGAAGCAGATCATAACTAAGAACCCAATCCTAAACATCCAGTGTCGGTGATAGATGTTGCAGATGATGCTGTAAGTCCACAGGAATTCCATCAGTGGCAGGTGCTTTGTTATTTGGCAGCTGTCTCAGCACCATTCCACTTCGCTATTCAGCAGGTCAGGTTCCAGCACCTGGTCCATAGATTCTTCTGAGTGGTAGTGGCGCTAGCACCGGTGTAAAGTCCCTCTGTGTATTCTTTCCACCTTTTCTTGATGTCATCCTGGTCACTGATTTCATTCCTGTTGCTGTCCTTGATGGTTGCTTGGTGGGCAGAGAAAGGCCTCTTTACTTGTTTCACAGTGGCAAATAATTCCCTGGTGTGGCCCTTCTTATAGGCTTCCTCAAGGCTCCTGCATCTGGCATTCAAAAAGTTGTTCTTGTCCTTCCTGGCTTCCCTTTGAAGTCGGCTTTGAGTTGTTTCACCTCAACCATCCTGTCCTTTGCCTTTGCTTCTCTTCTCATCTCTGTGATCCTGAGGGTTGTCACACTTCCCACCATGCGCTGGCTTCTTGTATGGTGCATGCTTTTGAGCGGTATCAGTGATAATTTGTTTGACAAGGGGGCTTACTTTTGGGTAAACATGGTTAGGATTGTGATCTACATCTGAAACGAGTTCTCCTATGCATTTGCTAGTTGCACCTGCTCTCCTAAAATGGCAAAAAAATGTGGAATTGTTCCCACATCCAAGCCCAATCCTGTATAGGATATGTCACCACAGATGTTTCCTTAATTCATTTCAGGTTTGTTGTTTTGTACTCTATTTTTGGGAAGACAAATATCATTCCATATTCTTCATTATGCATGCTGTGCAGAAAAATATGCATACTGAGATATTTGGGTTTATTGAAATTCAACTTAACTGGGGGACCTAAAAGTTTTCACTTATATGCCTCAGCCTTTTCTTAACTCATTCCAAATCAATTTTGCTTCCTTAGGAACTGGGCTTTACAATATATCAACCACTTAACTACTCAAGAACTACTTCTGTTAAGGATTACAGTGTCTATATGCAGGCTTCCTAGGAGGAGGTAAAGGCAGGACAGGAACCAGATCTTTCTGCATCATTGCCAACAATTTGGGTACCATTATTTAGTTACAGCAAAAAAAATCCATAAATTGATTGTACATTTAGCATTCTTTTCCATCTAATGTCAAAATATACCTACTCATATATAAGTATAGCCAGTGCTTTTTTCTAGAAATAAAGGTGGAGGTATTTACCACGAAGCTGTTATAAATGTGGGGGTACCCACCATGAAGATGTTATTTGTAAGCATAGGCATATCTACTTGATGGGGCCGCAGAAGTCCCAGTTCTCACCAAAGGGGGTCGGTACTTACTGATGAGTACCGTCTCAAAAAGACCCCTGAGTATAACATATATCACCATAAAAATAATTGTATAGTAAAAGCAAACTATTCAAATAGCCAAATTGGCAAAGTTATATCAGTAGATATAGCTGTCTCAAGAAAAAAAGCACACAATTAGCAGTAACATCCAATGACTCTTTGTTGCTTTTGCTATAAGACATTAGCATTCCTACCTTCCAAGAAATGGTTTGCAGAAGGGTACTCTTTGTATATAACTTTCTAATCATAATAATAGTCAATCCATTATGTATCTGTAAACTATAGGAATGTATAACTCATGGCGAAATGAAAAACTTTTCAAA